>OX463229.1:77803305-79003305 GCA_949820135.1 Sylvilagus floridanus | reverse complement strand
ATAATCACATTCTAATTTTTTTGCAAATCATAGCAAATAAGTATGTAGATAAAATAAGAAAAAGCATGGAGGCTAATTTTTATTGTTGTTTTATTGTTATGATTACTATTCATTTATTCAAAGTTATTATTTCCTCTGAATCAGAAATGAACCACAACCCTGGAAAGCAAAAAGTTTACTTAAAGAATTTTGGTCTCCAAATGCTGAAAGCTATCATTAACCATTTTTATATTTTGGAAATTTTATTCTATGTTACCCCCCCCCAATTGATTGATTCTTTAGTCTTATTTTATTTTATTTAATTTGTTCTCTAAGCCTCAGGTAAAAACAAAAGGAATCAAGTAAGGAAGGGAAAACAAAGACTAAAAAGGAAATTGTACTCAAGTCACATAGACATCTAAAGTCTCAGATTTATGTGAAATCTTCTGTTTGGTAGAGGATATAGAGGAGAGAAAGGGATATTGAATTTCTGACAACATAGTGCTTAGTGCTTTGTCTTCCAATGCTGAGCACATATTTCTTTGTTTCCATGTGCCTTCTGCATTGATACCAGTACATTAAAAGCTTATCACACAAATGATTAAAAAATACTTGCCATTTATTTTCTATTAGCTATTTTTTCCTGCTGTGATTGTCCTACAGAGGGCCATTTTAGCCTCCTCATGTCCTCGACATTGTACATCTTGACATGACTTTGATTCCACTTTGATGTGTTGGAAGAATAAAACACATTCACTTAAAAATTCTAAAACATATTAATGATCCCATGGAAACGTAAGTCCATTAACTTTACCTTTATTAACATGTTTCAGTGAGACTACCCCATTTTGATTTCCTCTCTGTGTAAGGCAAGCTACAGGACTGCAGCTGCAAAGAAAAATAGCAAAACATTTAAAAAGCTAAAGCAAACAGCAAAGCTGCCTCAATTCATTGTTCATTCATCCTTTGTATCTGGGTTTATTGTGTTTTTTCTTTCACTCTCAATGTATAATGAAATACCATCATCACTGTCAGCATCCCTAGATTAAAATTTAAGGAAGGAAAAAGAATCAAACCTAGTATTGATTTTTAGGCCATTTCACCCTGGACAATCAGCAAGGAGAGGATTTTCATTTGCTTCATCATTGGAAGTTGGCTCCTGTGCATCTTCAGTGAAGGCAACATCATTCTCTTTGCATTTTGGGATTTATTAGCAGCAAGGGCCTGTAACAGTAAGGACCTGCTAATGCAAAGTGTATTGTGTTTGCCTGATCTCTTATCAGCTTTGGATCTGTCCCAATTGCATCAAGGCCGTAGACGGAATAAGCAGTAGGAAAAAGCCCAAGAATGGGCATTGCTAGAATTGATGACACTCCTGGAAGCCACAGGCCTATCAATCCTTGACAACAATGTGGTACAAGTGACAAATAAAAGACTGATTCTGAAAGTGTGTGTATGTTACTGTAAATGGACTAGCTTTTTTTTTTTATATAGCCTGTTGATTTCAGTTTGCTCTAGACAGATAGTGTAAACAAGCTAGAAATAGTCAAGTAGATTTGCTTTTTACTCCTTCAGTCAGGACTGGAATTTGCTTACTGCAGTTTGTGATGTAGAGGCCATGACATGTGAACCCATGGTGAAAAGTCACAAAAGGAGGAGAATAAATGAGTAAGCGGGCACGCTGGACTTCCTGGCCTGCTGACCTCTACTGCAAATATTACTCACAAAATCAGTAGCATTCAAAATGCTGACAGAAAGATTGTAAGAGGTCAGCAAAGGGTGAACCTACCTGAGCATCCAGGGACCAAACCTTTAACAGTAAGGATAAACTATTAGCTGTAGAGTGGCCACAATTGAAATGCAACTGTTCCTTTGTGTTCTTTTTCCTTTTTTTGATATGTACTCAAATCAATAGTGAATACTTCCTTCTTCCTTGTATGAAAAAAATACAAAATACTCAAAAGAAATCAGGCCCAGGAATGCTTTCATAAGCAGTTGAAATGAATAAAAAACTATTTGAAAAAGAGTGGAATAGTGTGGCAGCTTTGCTCTCTGTCTCTCCTTTGATTATTGATCTCTTACTGAGAATCGCAAGGTCATCTACCATTGCAATCTTTGCTTTCTATCCTAAGAAAATATAAAAATTTTCTAGAGTCAATGAATTTTTATAGATTTTACATATACAAGGCAGTGACAGGTCAGAGAAATGCTAATTCATCACTTTCATAAATGTTTATTGTGTAGCCACTATGAAAGATGGGCAGAAATTGGGAATCAGAGAGGAAATTCCTTACAATGTTAAGTTTCATATAAATAATATATATTCTTAATTTAACCATTTCATGTTTTAATTATGCTTCAAATTTGTGAACATCTAATGGATACTATGGGGTGTTTCTTTTATACATATATAGGTGGCACAATGTTCACTGGGGATGAACATAACCATCTCCTCAAACATTTAACACTATCTATCTAACTTTGGTTTGGAAAGGAAAATGCAGGTTAGTATACAACGTAGGTTTCTTTACAATTTACAATATGATGGTGGGGGGTTCTGTCCCGATTTCCACCAGAGGAAGGAACATGTATCTATGAGGACACTTTCTGCATAACCATTCCGTTAGGGCTGGCCCACCTCTGGTTTCCATTTTGTAAGGGGGACAGATTCAGGCTTTGAGAGCTGAGGCTTGTTATATATGTAATCCTTCTTCAGGAAAATAGGATGCAACACCCTAACAAATGAAAGATCTGCTTGAAAGTCATTGTCTAAAATTTTGAAGCAAATGAACTTACCATGCCATAGTCTGACTTCTTTTCTGAGTGAAAGGTACCTTATGCATCATACCAATTCCAAATATATTTAATTCTTTCACTTGCATTGTTGTTAGTTTTCAGCAAAATACAGGCATGTATACCACAGCCTCTAAATGCTTCTTTTGGAATTTACAGGTTAAGTTCAATATAAAAATGTAAGTTTTCTAATAATGTTTTCTATTTGCACAAAGATTTATAAGCAAAAATCACTGGTATATATTATTATATTAATGTTTAATCTACTTATGTTTATCTAATATGAATGAAAACTAAAAAAAAAAAGAAACCAAGAGAAGGAAGGTAAGTCAAACCTAGCAGTTAAGATGCAGGCATTCCTTGTCAGCATGCCAGAATTTGATTCCACCTCTGTCCAGATTCCTGCTTTACATTAATGTAGATTCGGGAAGGAAGGGGTAACAGCTAATGGTGAATGAGGCAAACATGGATTAAATTATTGGCTTTTTGTTTGGTTTAATTAATTTATTTTATTTGAAAGGTTTATTTTATGAGAAAGATTTATTATATAAGTTTCACTACTCAAATGGCTGCAATGACTTGGACTGGCCAGGCTGAAGCTTCTTCCGGATCTCCCATGTGGGTGCAGTGTCCAGCGTCTGGGCCATTTCTGATGCTTTTCCAGACACATTAGCAGGGAACTGGGTCAAAAGTAGAATGGATGGGACTTTAACCAGCACCCATATTTGATGTTGACTTCGCAGGCAGCAGCTTACCCTACTATGGAAGAAGCTGGCCCCAAATTTTTGGCTCTTGGCTTAGGTCTGGCCCAGATCCTGCTGCTGTGGGCACTAGGGGAGCAGTTCTGTGTCTCTGCCTCTCAAATAAATTAGTACTTGAAAATGAAAAACATAAATTTAAAACTTAGATTAAAAATAAGCAAAGTACAGTAAAGACACATCCATGCACAGCTAATATCTTAAATGTTATGATCACATTATTTGCATATATTTTGAGGTTATACATAGAGATAACTGTGTATTGAATTACAGTAGCATGATTTAGAAACTATTGTGCCCATATTATAAATTTCACACACATTTGGATTATTTAGAGGTACTTAGCAGACTAAACGTATGGATGTTTATTGTGATTAAGTTGGGTAGGAGGCCACCTAATTTGCTATTGAATAAAGCACTTCAATTAAGAAAAGGTGAGCTTTACATCTGTTTACTTTTATAAACAAGATTTATAATTTATTTTAAAGGTGGAGTTACACAGAGAGAAGGAGAAGCAGGGAGGTGAGAGAGAGAGAAAGAGAGGTCTTCCAGCCGCTGCTGGTTCACTCCCTAACTGGCTGCAATGGCCAGAGCTACTCTGATCTGAATCCAGAGGCAGGAGCCTCCTCCAGGTCTCCCATGCAGATGCAGGGGTCTAAGGACATGGGCCATCTTCTACTGTTTTCCCAGTCCATCCCTGAGAGTTGGATCAGAAGTGGGGCAGTGGGGTCTCTAACTGGGGACCATTGGGAATGCCACACTACAGGCAGCAACCCAACCCCCTACACCACAGCACCAGCCCCCTACATCTGTTTCTATTTTTTTTTTATCCTGCTTGAGGAATTTTCTTACGATTTTCTTTTAGCATTGTAGGAAAACATTAAAAGCATACATTTCCTAATAATATAATCAAGTCAAAAATCTGTTTCATTTTTCGTGGTATTTCTGTTAAACTTGATTGAAGGATGCACATAGAACATATGACACACACGTACTGATCATAACTGCACGATTTGATGAAATTTTATCATATTTTTATGTAGCAATAATATTGTGATAATCCACAGACAGCTTAAGAAATGGAACACAAGGGGCTGGCACCGTGGCTCTCTTGGTTAATCCTCCGCCTGTGGCACTGGCATCCCATATGGGCGCCAGGTTCTAGTCCCCACTGCTCCTCTTCCAGTCCAGCTCTCTGCTGTGGCCCGGGAGGGCAGTGGAGGATGGCCCAGGTGCTTGGGCCCTGCACCCGCATGGGAGACCAGGAAGAAGCACCTGGCTCCTGGCTTTGGATCGGCACAGCGCCAGCTGTAGTGGCCATTTGAGGGGTGAACCAATGGAAGGAAGACCTTTCTCTCTCTTTCTCTCACTGTCTAACTGCCTAATTAAAAAAGAAAAAAACAAACAAACAAACAAAAAAACAAAAAAAACAGAACACAGAGACCAGAGCTGTGGCGTAAAGGGTAAAGCCACTGCCTGCAGTGCCAGTATCCCATATGGACACAGGTTCGAGTCCCAGCTGCTTCGCTTCCGATCCAGGTCTCTGCTATGGACTGGGAAAACAGCAGAAGATGGCTCAATTGCTTGGGCTCCTGCACCCACATGGGAGACCTGGAAGAAGCTCCTGGCTCCTGGCTTCAAATTGGACTATTGCAGCCTTTTGGGGAGTAGACCAGCAGATGAAAGACCTCTCTCTTTCTCAATCTCTCTCTATCTCTCTCTCTCCCTCTCTCCCTCTCTCCCTCTCTTCCTCTCCCTCTCCCTCTTCTCCCCTCCTCCCTCATTCTGTCTCTCTCCTCTCCTTGATTCATCTTTCCACTCCTTTCTGAACTATGTACATTGTAGTCATCATGTCTGTGAAGTAAATGCTTCAGTGTGTATTTTTCAGGGACCCAAAGCATTCTCTTATGTAATCACATTCTATTACATAATTACCACACAGTTTCAAGATTTGGAATGTTTAGAGTATATTTTAGTGCTTTTTATTTTAAAATCTACTTGGTATTAACTATTGTTTGTTAATGTCTTAAACATAGATGTGGAACTGAATGACCACAACCAGGACTACATTTTGTGGAAATTGTTGGCACATTTTCAAAAAATAAAGATTAAACTCTAGTTACCATGCATTGCAAATCCATCACTTAACATAATCAACAGCTACTGGAATAGCAACTGTTTGCATGGTCTTGGCTCCTGACATTTCAACAATTTTCTAAGTGATGAATCCTTGTTTTTTTTTTTTTATTAGGCATAATTCAGAGTCTATCAACAATTCCACTGAATATGGTTTTCTTCATTTTCTCTTCAGCTCTTAATTAGTTTGTTGGTGTAGTTGCTGCAAAAGCAGCTTGTTTTCTTTAAGAAAAAAGCAATATTTATTAAGAAGAGAGAGAGTGAGAGAGAGGGAAGGAAATCATATCTGCTTATTCACTACTCACTTGGTCAGGATCGTCAGTCTTCAACACAGGTTTCAGGAACCCAACTACACAAGCAGTAACTTGGACTCCAGAGCTGCAGCTGGTCTTCAAACCCAGCTACTTTCATAAGGCACTTGGGTATCTCAACCAGTAGGGCACATGTATTCCTGGATGTGGTTTCTTAATGTATAAGGATCAAAAATGAATTTTTTCTTATTCATTAAGCTAGAAATTTTGAGAAATATGAGTCTAGCAGAGTGTCTGCATATATTTAGAAAAAATAAAAGTGTTTAGAAAACGTTCTTGCTCATAAGGACTTTCAAATCGGATAAAGATGAGTTTTCGGAAGATATTGATGTAGGTAGAAGAGAGAGAGAGATTGGTGTAGGTAGAAGAGAGAGAATAGGTAGAAGAGAACAATAGGCAGAAGAACACATTAAAAGGGATATTTGAGCAATGCCGCAAAGGCAGAAAAATGCCAGGTGAACCTTGAATACTGCAAATTCTGAGGTGGTTTAGTAAGAGCAAAATACAACAAATATTACTGAAACTTCTTAAGAGCTATAAATTACTGGCTAAGGAAGTGTGAACACTTTTAGAAGGTGGAGGGGACATGTATACACTATTTTTTGAGTAAGTGATACATTTATGTGATTCAAAATTAGAAAACCGCTCTGTTCTAGGGGGCGTGCATTTGGTGCAGCTATTAAGGTGATACATAGGATATCCGCATCTTATATTAGCGTTCCAGTGTTCATGTCCAGCCTCTGCTTTCTATTCTAGCTCCCTGACACACACATCCTGAGAGGCAACAAGTGATAACTCAATTAGTGTGTCCTGGCCACCTTTGTTGGAGAACTGTACTGGGTTCCAGTCTCAAATCTTTTTCTTGGCCCGGCTTTGGGGAATGAACCAACAGAAGCAGGATCTGTCTCTCTGTCCATGTCTCTGTATTTTTCAAATAAAATGAAAAGAAATAAACAATAATTTCCTTAAAATACTTCTGTTTTGTCAATTATCTGCCCAGTTCTCAAATCTTACATTAGAAAATGATGGTCTTTGTGTCGTGTTTTGTGTATTTATAAAAAATAATATAATAATTTTTGTTTACTTTAAGAATATAGTATAAATCCTTTCTGCACTTCACATTATTCATTAACAATGTATTTTAAAATATTCTCATAAATTTTTATGTGCCATATATTCTCTCATCTATTATTCAAGTGACACCATATATTGGTATATATTGATGATTTGTTTTTATGGTTTCATTGATAGATATTTTCTGCAATTAATATAATGCTATATACATTGTTTCATATGAAAGTAGTTTCTTAGGATAATGTACCTAATATATAATTGATTAGAAATGCATATATGCATTTTTCTTTCAGATCAATATTATCAAATTGCTATAGATAATTGGATACCAATTTATATACTCCAACCATGGGGTTTCATGGACTGGAGCAGCTGTTTCTTTATATGTTTACAAAGCTTATGTGCTCAAATAAGTAATATTATATTAATTAAGATTACAAGAGTATAGTTTCAATTGGAATTTTCTTATTATGGGTGCACCTAAACTTCTCTTCAAATATCTAAATGTCCTTACGTTCGTTTTCTATGAATTGTTTGTTTAGATGAGTACCTCTTTCTCTTTTGGGTTGTGAGTCTTTCAGCTATTTTCCATACATTAAATAAATTATTCAAAGAGGTAATGATTATTATTTCTCAACTGATTGCTTGTAGTTTCACTTTGTTTACAATATTTTCTATTGCATGACGCTTATTTTAATATATGCATATATACATAACATTCATTTTATGATTACCAGACTCATAGCCATGTTTAGATAGTTCTTAACCTTTTCAAGGTTATAAAGAAATGTTCCAAGTTTTTTTCCTGGGGCCTTTATGGTTTTATTTTTCTATATTAAGAGTTTTAATTTGTCTGAAAGTAATATTACTATAAGCAGTAGGAGTTAAGAAGCAACAAACATTATTTTTTTTCACTAAATAATGGTAACTCAATTTTCTTTACTCATTTGGCTATCAATATTTATCTTTTTCTATTCTTTTTACTTTTCTTTCACCAATTTCTCTGTTCAAAATCCACATTTTTTGTTTTACTTATGAAGCATTATCACTAAAATGCTATGATGTTTTGATGAATGAATTAATGTGAGATAGGAATGGGAGTGATAGATATCTGAAGTGTGATCGTACAGATCAGTAAGGAAGCAAAATTTAAAAAAGGGCTTTTCCTTAGAAAACTCACACCAGTTCTCCAACAGGAAGGTTAGGCAGGAACTAGGCTGGGAAAGAGTTGCATCAGGAAAGAGTACAAGCTGCTTGTGAAATTTCAAGCTTGAGAATAAAATATTAATAAAAATAGCAAAGTCTTCAGATTATAGAATTTTTGTTGAAAAGATAAAACAAAATTCTAATTATCTAAAAATTAAGAGATCGAGGCTGGCACCATGGCTCACTTGGTTAATCCACCGCCTGTGGCACTGGCATCCCATATGGGCGCCAGGTTCTAGTCTCTGCTGCTTCTCTTTCAGTCCAGCTCTCTGCTGTGGTCCAGGAGGGCAATGGAGGATGGTCCACTTGCTTGGGCCCCTGCACCCGCATGGGAGACCAGGAAGAAGTACCTGACTCCTGGCTTCGGATCCGCGCAGCGCCAGCCGTAGTGGCCATTTTGGAAGTGAACCAACAGAAAGAAGACCTTTCTCTCTGTCTCTCTCTCTCTCTCTCTCTCTCTCACTGTTTATAACTCTACCTGTCAAAAAATAAATAAATAAAACATAAAAAATTAAGAGACCTATTAAACTTTTCGATTGGCTCTGCCTAAGAAACTTTCAGCTTCAGGTAAAAAAAAAAAGGCCTACCTCAACAATGAAGATGTTACATGCTAACAACTAGAGAGAAAGAGAAAAGTTTGCAACTCTGGCTGATCCATGGTTAAAAGATCTTAGCAAAGTATGACATTCTATCAATTTCATCTATACCTGTCCCACCTTGTAATGTATCATGCTTACCAGGAGCAAATTTCACTCAAATTCAATGAATTAAAGAGGAATTTTCCTTTTTGTGAGCAAAAGTCTTTCATTTCCACATATTTAGACTATTTGAACCATTTATTCATCCCTGGATAATAAACAGATGCTTATACTCATCAGTGTATTTCTGATTTTCTCAAAAACCTGTGAGCAATGGGAAGGAGTTACTACAATTGCTTTAGAGAAATTAAGACACTAGATTAGAGGCCCTGTTTCCTAAATTACATGGGCTTTGTAAGCATAGAATGTGTATCTAAATGAAATAGGGGTCGTGCCAGGAAAACAAAATGTGTTTACATCAGTCAGCCAGCAGTGTCCACGATAAACTGATTTCTTGAGAGTTCTATTGGGAGTATTCAATGCATGACCCACTCCATGTATGTGACTGATTCATTTTCCCACCCCTTATAAAATTTTTCTGTGTATTAAGTAGTTTTGGAGCTCTAATTTTAGTGTTTCCAGAATAGCAGCCAAGTGCTTCATAACCTTTTGTTACCTAAGATTTTGAATAGTTATTAAGACAGATTTCTTATAATTGTGGCAATGACTTTAGGGAGCTAATTACTTGATCATAGTGTAAAAGTCAGTAAGTTTCTATGTTAACTCACATTGTATGTCGTGGCCTGCATTGTGACATGTTTCTAAGATTTACCTGCTTACTTTAAAACTATGGTTAAAATGAGAATGACTTTTGGGAATATATTTGCATTTAGAGGAAGAGATATTTCATGAGCTCTCAAGTGAATTTTATATTTGATTACACATTACAGGTTTTCATATCACTTCAGAATTCTTTGGGAGTGAGAATCCATTAGGCCAGTCTTTATGAAGGTTTAATCTGTTTCTTACCCTCCCTCACTGGTACCTATGGTTCTTCTGAAGCTCCTCTCTTCTACAGTTTTTTTTTAGTCATTTAGGTGGGGACTCAATTCTAAGAGATAAAGTTCATGAAACATTTTCTAAGAAAACCTCAATCTTTCATTGGGACAGAGAGGGCTAATAAATAGACCTGCTGCCAGGTGTCTCTTTATTTGGAGATTTGAACTGAATTATGTTTCCCTAGATTCCGTATGTTGAAGCTAAAGCCCCCAGTGCGACTCTATTTGGAGGTAGGGCCTTTAAAGTGTAGTTGAAGCTGAATGAATCCTAACTGTGAGATTGTAATCCAATAGGACTGATGTCCTTGCAGGAAGAGGAAGGCACACCAGTGATGAGCATACACAAAGAAAAGGCCACATGAGGACACAGCAAGAAGTTGGCTATCTGCAAGCCAGGGAGATAATGCTAAGAAACCAAATCTACCAATAATTGTTCTCAGATTTTTAGCCACCCAAACTATGGGAAAATAAATGTCTATTGTTAAGGCGTCCAGTCTAAATAACTTTGCTATTGCATTCTTAGAAGCATAACATGATGTCAACATGTTAATGACAGATTTTTCTGGGTCATGCTATTGGTCATGCCAACAACTGCTGGTAGAGTGTTTATATATTTCATGTGTTTTGTAGGATATTCCTGAATTCCTAGAATTCATTATGTTAAAAAAATCCGAGAATCTATAGCTCTATGGGACATGGTTTCTTGGAGAATATCATGCATGTTATGTGCCTATTTGAGTACAGAGATATTTTATGACTTGTACTGTTTACCTTTTATGTAGGCTATGTACCAGCACATCTTTATGCTGTAGAGAGCATCCAGCCAGTCCTGTATCTCTCCTTGTTTCCTCCATTTCCCCAGGTACTAACCTTTGATGTCTTCAAAATGATTAGCAAATTTCTGATTCATATAAGCCTGACGTGATATTTTGATAACTTATGATGAACCATAGAATGACTTTTCTATATCTAAGGTGTTAAGAGAGTTCAGATGTGGGGGTTAGACAAAGTGACTTTACCCTAGCAATGCACATGAACAGCTACCCAAGCCAGTGGAAATGTTTGGATATTATTATATATTACCAATTGAGAAAATAATCTCCAGCTTTTTGCACCAAGTGATTAGTTTGTTGGAAGTGAGTCTGAGCGATCATATTTAAAAATCTTCTACTTTTTTTTTTTCAGGCAGAGTGGATAGTGAGAGAGAGAGAGAAAGGTCTTCCTTTTTGCCGTTAGTTCACCCTCCAATGGCCACAGCCGCGGGCGCGCTGCTGCTGGCGCGTGGCACTGATCCGAAGCCAGGAGCCAGGTGCTTCTCCTGGTCTCCCATGCGGGTGCAGGGCCAAAGCACTTGGGCCATCCTCCACTGCACTCCTGGGCCACAGCAGAGAGCTGGCCTGGAAGAGGGGCAACTGGGACAGAATCCAGTGCCCCGACCAGGATTAGAACCTGGTGTGCCGGGCGCCGCAGGCGGAGGACTAGCCTATTGAGCCTCAGCACCGGCCAAAAGTCTTCTACTTCAAGATATTCTGATTGTATTCATCAGAAAAAGAAAATTGCTTAAAAATAAAATATATTCAGGAAAGGTTCCCAGACAATCCAGAGAAGCAACATATCACAAAATCTAAGAGCTTTGACAGTCAAAACGATCTACATAATGTTTCAGGGTAACCCTGCCTGTCGTAGTTTAAAAATATTCCTTATTCACTAGTCCTCAGTGGACAAGGTAGAATAGCTACTTACCGTTGCAAACCCTTTATTTATTTGAGAAATGTAACTTATGCCAGTGAATTTCATCATCTATTCAGTTTCCTTTAGGGGATTGGTTCCAGGATTCCCCCTCAGATAATAAAATCCATGAATTTTATAAATGCTGTATAATATTGTAATATTTGCACATAATCTATGCAATCCTCCATATGCTTTAAATCATCTCTAATTTACATATGATTCTTAACACATGCTACATAAATAAGTATTCCACTGGATTGTTCAGAGAATAATGAAAATAACAAGAATAAATATTCAATACATATCACAATTTTTAAAATATTTTAAAATATTTTCAATCAACTGGTTGATGCACAATTTAATAATAAAAAGCAGAAGTTATAGCATAATGACATGACTCCAACTTGCCTGGTGTAAATGTTTATAACACTATAAAAGGTATTATTTTCCTTTAAAACTATACTGCTGAAATCCAGAGATGGTGAAAAAATAATGAAACACACATTATTATCTATATGTGAAAAGAGCCACCCAAGATAGAAAAAGAGTTCAATATCCAGATTTGTGGTTAAGGATACTTGTGTAATTTTAGCTATGAAGCTGTCCTGTCCTGAAAAGGTGTCATGGGAAGGCAATGCCACCATTTCCATTGACCTTGCACATAATGTAATTGCCATTCAGAAGCTCTTTACGTCTAATCTAAAACAGCTGTAATTCAAGACAATTGTTTCCAGTTCCCTTTTCCCCTCACACCCTCAATCCTCTGTAGTATGCTGCAGAGTTGATTTATGACTTTCCTTCCCCCTTTAATTTTATTGTTTTTGTAACAAAGATGTCAGAGGATAAAATATCCCCAATCAAAGGTTTTGTTTTAATAGTGAAAATTTTAAAGATTGTGAAAGGCAATTAAAAGACACTTTTTGTTTTGAGAGATACTTTAGCAGTCAATTATATACTCAATTATATACTCTGACTACATGTCCATAAACAATGTTATTGAGCTATGAGAGAAATTTTCTTCCCCTCCTGCCTTATTCTATCTTTTCATTTTCATTTTCTCACTAAAGTATTTTAGTAACATTATGTACTATAATTTTAGAAGCATGAATATTATTCCACCAAGGAAAATCTCATGGAAATCATCTCTTTAAACCTCTTGAAATACAGGCACTTAGGAGAAACTACGTAAACCACCCAGTCGTACTTTTTTCTACTTGACCCAAGGTTACTCTATGTATCTGACATAAACTATTATATTTCCAAAGCACTGTGATGTTTCTGCTGGTCTGAAACATAAAAACATGTTACTCATCAACTGTAGTCTGTGTTTTAATTTTCTTTTTCTGAAAGTGGAATTATTATTGAATTTTTAAATGCATTGCAGAGAGAGGAAAGAAATTTGGTTCTGTCCCTAACTTACCACATTAATTTGAACACAATGTATTCTGTATCTCTATCTGTATCTGTAAAATGAAGGCATTTGATAGTACCAGGTCTCTAAGTTACATCTTTTCTTTCAAAGTCTCTCTCTGGAGCTCAAACTGAGTTTCTGTGGTAGTCCATTACATGGGAAAAACAGACTTGAAAACACATGCTTGACACTAAATATTGTCACGTGATATGTCTAAGTGCTTTAATATGTAGAATTCCTTCTGTGATCCTTGTTTATGACACAAATTTGTTTTCCAAAATGCATATGTCTAAAACTATTTTTGCCACAAAAATGTGTTGTGCTTGAATCATGTGAATCCGTATGATTCCTTGTTTGGCCATATCACAGCTTCTGGCTTCAAGAATCTTATCTCCTAGAAGTGAAATAAAACAACAACACAGATACCTGCCAGTAGGAAAGCAGGAGATGTCCTAAGTGATGGATAGGGAGAGAGGTAAGAAAAGTCCAAGCAAATGCTAAAATGTTAGTGAAACACAGATCCCAGATGGGGGTAATAGGAATCAAATGATTTGCCCAGCTGTAGGACAGATTCGTGAAAAGAATATCTGTATTCCCGGGGTCTTCCAGTTATAGTAAACATTGTGTTTGAGTCTCTTGCCTTAGCACTGTGTGGTTATCTTTCCCTTTAAAATAGTTACGGTAGAACTTAAGAAAAATTTCGGATTTTTGTCAATCATAGAGGGCAACAGCACAATTTTGTCCCGTGAACAATCCTATGTATAATTTTGGAAACAAGGCACAAGGAAAGAGATTCTCCAAGCTGTTAGAAACAAAGGATTTCTTTTCCTTTCTTTCTTCTCTCTTACCTCTATTAAGGTTGTCTTTTCTCCTTTAAAGCTATAAGAAATATTCTGAATACTAATGTGACAGAACTAGCTGCAATCCCCAAATACCATATTTGCTTAATGATAAATACCTAGTCCTTACCTTTAAGGAGATTTAGACAATTCAGTTTGTCCTGTAGCCTTGGGGTAGTCAGGAAAGTTAGGCACAGTATTTTAATGCTCATTTCTCCTCTTTTGCTGTTAGCTATCATTAATCCCTAATGCCTGGAACTGCATAAATTTCTTCTACAAAGGAAGCCCACAGGTCGTTTTTATTTGGAGCACTTTTTTTTATATGCGACACAATATATTCTGTTATGTATTACCTCCTCTGAATGCAAAACTGTTTTATATGCAGATTTAAGGTAATGAGCACTCAAGTTTAAAAAATGGCTCTGGTATCCTGTAGCTTCTCAATAATAATATACTCTTACATTCCAACAGAGAAGGATGGATTATGGGTTTTTCAATTTGCATCAGGCATATTAATTGCAGAGTAGGGCTTCCACAT
Source organism: Sylvilagus floridanus (assembly GCA_949820135.1). Lineage (NCBI taxonomy): Eukaryota > Metazoa > Chordata > Mammalia > Lagomorpha > Leporidae > Sylvilagus > Sylvilagus floridanus. Next base: position 78,988,893 of record OX463229.1, on the reverse strand, counting down.
AAAATATCAATGTACTGGAACAAACTGTTAATGTACCAGAATATGAACACTTACATTCATTTCTGGAGCTTTAAAAGGAATCATCCTTTTTTTTTTCTGTACCTCTGGAGATGGTACAGTTTTTTAGTCAGTTAATGAGAACTATGTAACCACCGTTTCCAAAAATCCCTAATTAGATTAAGTGCAATAGGGCTTTTTTAGTCATTTCTGTTGGGGAACAATACAAGAAGCCTTTAGGGAAAGCGAATAATTTAGAAGGTTTGAAAGAAACTTATTTTAGAGTTGCTTTTAAGAAACATGACATGGAAGATCAACTTTATGTTGTAGTTGGAGGCACAGAAGCACACTCTACTTTTATTTGCATTATATTTCTCGACTGTGAAAAGAATACCTAAACCAGTAAAACTGTAATTGGAAGTTTTATAAGTAATTTGCAGCTAAGGTTTTGCATTGTAAGTTTAATTGTAGAGAACCATGTTATGGTACTTTCATGGTCAAATCTGATTGACACCTTCTCTTGTATGTAAAAAATTGTGAATGTCCATTTTATAAAAAGAGTATAAAAATAAACACTCATAAACATTAACATGTTAATTTGTCTTATAGGCTAATATAAACTACATGGAACATTCATTATACTAGATACAAATATGAATATTTTTAAAATACGTTCTCTATTTTCTGTAATGTAGATTTGCCTATGTTGACAAAGATGCAGGAAGAAATAAAGTTCAAATTTATACAGCAGGTAGTTTATTCTATTCCTGAAATCTGTACATTTATAGTAATGCTAAGTAATTGGCAAATATTCACTGACTAGAATTCTCATCTATTATATCCTAAATTGTCACTTTTCTCACATTGGTGTTTCATTCCACAATCATTTTGATATTTAATGAAATTTGTGATTTTGCTATCCTCAAAAAACAATAAAACAAAGGCCCACTTTCAAATCCATTCTGAGAAAGACAATATTTGAGTTTGTATACCACAGCTGTAATAACAAATTATCTCACAAAAGAACGGAAGAAATACTTCCTACTTAATCAGACCAGAGATTTGATTCATTTTGTGTCTAGAGCAATTGGTACAATGTTCCAAACTGAAATGAGTTTCCTTAAGGGGAAAAAAGTAGTGCGCATGCTCTCTTTTGTCTTATAAAACTCTTTGTATCTTTGTTAAGAAATCATGTGTTCGTGTTTTGTTGTGTTTTTGTTTGCTTGCTTCCTTTGCCACTGTGGCTTTGACCTCATAATGCTACAACAAGGCTACGTATGTCACGGGTCAGAAACAAAGGCAAGATAGAGTCTTCTCAGCATTAAAACTTGAATGCTTTAAAACTTTAAAAAATTACCTAATCTATGGCAAATGCAATTTTGATACTGTTTCAAAAAATAGCCCCAGGCAACATAAACGTTCAGCATGCAGGCTGAAAAACAGGCGTAGCTACAACAAGCTCAGGAAGACAGCAGTGTAAATCACTAGAACAATCTAAACTGCATCTGTTGGGCACTAACATTTTGAGAAATGCTGAAAGTGTGTTTTACTAGTTTTGTATACGTTTAGTGGTTGTGTTTTAAACTCAAGGAATTTGATTTCCACTAAGAAGGCCAAACAAAATGCGGCAATTTATTTAGGAGCAATTCTTTTAGCAGAACACCTTTTATTCACAGATACATTTTCCCTCTTGCTTGAAATGCTGCGTAGCACAAGAAATTACCTGTTTTGTTTGCCATTTATTGCATCCATAGATAGGAAGTAAGTTCAAAGGCTTCACTTAAAAATAGTTAGCTCCTTTTCAACTATTGAAAAGGTGATTTTACAGAATTTGCTTTCCTGGCAAAGTCAACATCACTAATACAAGTTTAATGTTTATGAGGGATATCATATTTAAGTACATACAGTGATTTAAATATTTGTGAATTTTTACTATTTAATAAAAATTGCTTGTGCATTATGAGATAATTTTATACATAAAATTGAAAGCACTTGCTTTACTTCCTGATCCATTTACCTTCTGTGTCCTCTGACAAAATGAAAATAAAGGAAGAAGAAATTTAATCTGAGATTCAAAGTGACTCTAACTGTATTCTGGAATCTTCTGGTATCTTCCTTCCTTTGAAGCAGCAAATGATGGCGCAACTAAAATTTCAGCATAGCTGTGGTATTTTCGGTTGCAGGTTTTATTTTTAATTTTTTATATTCTGAGGGGGAGAAGGGTTTAGTCTCTCAAATGTTGTTGGTAAATCGCGTTGATGAATGCATTCTGACAGGAAGCTTTACCGAAATGAAAAGGACTCACGTGAAAGGGCGGGAATAACCACTCTGAGCTTTTTCATGGTTCTCGTTGCCAGGGAAACGACGGCTTTCTCAGTACGTGTCTGGAATGGCTGCCTCATTAGAACTCGGGCGCCCAGTCACTTTGTGATATCAATGAAATGAAAGGGATGAACCTATTGCAGTTGATTAATTTCAAATTAAGGCACATAGCATATTTCCAATACAGACTTTTACAAGATAAGCAGAGAGAACTATGGGGAACTTGGGAAGGTATTGATTAGGGCTATTCAGGCACTTGTGTGACTGGAAGAATTTTTTTTTTTTTTTTTGCTTTCTCTTTGCTTATTTACATACATATTGGGAAGAGGCAAATAGGATGTTGCATGTTAGTGCTGCCAGAGAAACCAGGATGTATGAGCTTCTGCTGTTTATACAAAAATGCAGATATTTCTCTTATTAACAATTCACCTTGTTCCTTGCAGAACCTGTCTTATGTCATGGCTACAATATTTTCAAAATAGACAGAATATGTTGGCTCGTGGCTTAAAAATGGTGAGAACTATGTTAGAAACTCAAGTTAGGACCTTTTTCATTTTTTCTGAAAGAAAACAAAATGAGGTGGCATACTCAGAAATTGTGTCAATATTATCAACTAAAAAGGGCACTCTAACTTTTGTTGTTGCTGCAAATTTAAAATATTTTTACAAAGTTTTTATTTTATAATATTTATGAATTTGAAAAGTTTAAAAACCTAAATTTCAGGGACATTCAGACCAACTCCCAATAATAGTAGTAGTACTACTTCTGTTTACTATGAATGAAATTTCCTTTGGAACTTCATTGACATTTGAAGTATGTGTTCTGCACTGATGACAAATAATGAAGTAGGTTAACAAAGTATTTAAAACTAAAGAAACTCTGTAAATGCTTATTTCATCATTATGCATAGGTATTTCCAAAGCAATAGATTTTTAATATTATTTGATGAGTTATAATGAAGGGAATGAGATACACAAAATACAAGGAAAGACCACAACAATTCTTTTTCAATCTATGTCATTCAAGTAATCAAGCTTTAACTAAAAGGCAATATTAATTTTTATATCATTAGTATCAATTTATAACATTGTCAAAATGATAGTCTGGACTTTGCAAACCAAGTTTTGCTTGTGTATAACAAAAGTTTGCTTTTATACATGTTAAGCTTAAAATGACTACAAGATGTTCAAAAGGAGGTACTGTTAAGGGACATTTTACAAAGGTAAAATGAACAGGACTTGGTTTTTAATTGAATATGGAATGACAGGAAGGTGAGGATGAAGTGAGGGTTCAATATGACTCCTGGGCCTGGATGAGTGACCATGTATAAAACTTTGTGATTCATTGAGATGGAAACTACTAGAACAAAGATCCACTATGTTGCCTACAGAAAAGCATTATCTAGGAAGCTTCAAAAAATACTGATTTCTGAGTTCTAACATCAAAGATTCCTATTCTGGGCTGGTGCTGGGGTATAGCAGGTAAAGCTGCTGACTGCAGGGCCAGCATCCCACATAGGCACAGGTTCGAATCCTGATCGCTCCATTTATGATCCAGCTCCCTGCTAATGCATCTGGAAAAGCAGTGCAGAGTGGCCTAAGTGCTTGGGCCCTTGCATCCATGTGAGAGACAGGAAGAAGTTCCTGGCTCCTGGCTTCAGACAGGCTCAGCTTCCACCACTGGCGGAGGAAGTTGGGGAGTGAACCAGCTGATGGAAGACTGTGATCTCTCTCTCTCTCGCTCTTGCTCTCGCTCTCTCTCCCTGCCTTTCAAAAACATAAATAAATATTTTTAAAGGTTCCTACTCCATTGAAATAGTTTAGTTCCATAGTGGTATTTTTAAAAAAAATGCTCACCATGTGCCAAAGAACAGATACAAAAAAAGTAATAAGGGAACATAGAGTTAGAAGAATAGAACATTACTTCTGGTTAGTATTTTTCTAGAGAATGAAATTTCAAGTTTGAAATAGTTTTGATAAAGTAAAGTGCAAGAATGACTGTAATCCAAGAGAAAGGTTCTAGAATGTGAGAAAAAACTAATAAATATTAATCAAATAATATATGTTATATTTCTGTATGCTTATCAATTTAGCTATTATCCATGACAAAAGCAGAATTTTAGGGTGGAAATAAATCGTAATTGTGCCATGACGGAGAATTAGGGAAAGAAAAGAAATGTCAAAAGATGACCATTCCCTCACAAAATGATGATAACTCAAAGAAACTCTGGGTTCTGGAGATCAGTTTTATTTCATATTTGCACAATTTTTACTGGTGAGATGCTAGAGATGTTAAGACTAGAAATTGGTAATGGATCTTGGGATACCCAAATAATATAAATTTAAAATCATCTTAGAAATAATGACAGTTTCATAAAACATGAATTTAAGGCAATATTTCTAAATAGGAAGTCTAACTGCAAGATTATTATAGATAGCTTGGAGAAAAATCTTGGAAGTAAAAATAGATAAGATAGACAAAAATGTGAAGTAGTTTAAAGTGGTAAGTGGAAGAACTCAAAAATTAAATTTTAGAGTAAAGAATGAAAGGAAAAAGATAATTTCAAGAATAGCAGATTTATATAATAGATGACAATATGGGATAGTTGAAGCAAAATAATTATTTGGGATAGGAAGAAATCATTTCCAGTTAAGTAAATCTGGAATTTAATGATTGGCAATTTATGTACCTACTGAGAACCAGTACACTTGCCAATGTGGCCCTGTAGTGTGAATGGGAAATGTTAGGACCAGAGATGCTGTTCAACGTGTCATTTCTTTCTTTTTGTTTTTAAGATTTATTTATTTATTTGCAAGTCAGAGTTACACAGAGGAGACACAGAGAGAAAGAGAGAGAAAGAGGTCTTCCATCCGATGGTTCACTCCTCAGTTGGCCGCAAAGGCCGGAGCTCTGCCAATCTGAAGCCAGGAGCCAGGAACCTCTTTCCGGTTTCCCTCATGGGTGCAGGGTCCTTCTACTGCTTTCCCAGGACAAAGCAGAGAGCTGGATCGGAAGTGGAGCAGCCGGGTCTTGAACAGGTCCCCTTATGGGATGCCGGCACTTCAGGCTAGGGCGTTAACCCACTGTGCCACAGCGCCAGCCCTTCAAAGTGTCATTTCTGCAGAAGCAGACATTCAAATATTAACATTGGAAGACATATCTAAACATGAATTACGAGTCATGGCAGAAATAAAGACAAAGAATGTGGAGGATCTATAGCACTAAAGAAACAGGCAAGGGTTGTGGCATAGTACGTAAAGCCACCACCTGCAGTGCCAGCATCCCATCTGGGTGCTGGTTTGAGCCCCAGCTGCTCAAACTTCCAAGCCAGCTCCTGCTATGGCCTGGGAAAGCAGTACAAAATGACCCAAATCCTTGGGCCCTTGCACCTGCGTGTGATACCCGAAAAAAACTCCTGGCTCCTGGCTTCGGATAGGCACAGCTCTAGCCATTCCGGCCAATTGAGTGAACCAGCGGATGGAAGACCTCTCCTTCTCTCTGCCTCTCCTTTTCTCTGTGTGTAAAAAAGAAACAGGGAGAATGAGATGATGAGAGAGCAGGACCCCTTAAATCAGACTGAATTTTGTTTGGACCATGATTTCAGGACTTATGTGATCTTGGGCATTTCTCTTAAATGGTCAGCTTCACTTCATTCTTCTTATAGATTGTAGACAGTATTATCTTCCTCAGAGGACTGTGCCAGGGTGTGTGTATGAATGTGGATGTGTGCTTGTATGCATAAATACAGGGGCAGAGAACATTTAATACTCAATCAAGATTTGTGTTTTGTGGTAAATTCTAAAGTAAAGCTAACTAAAGCTATGTCAAAGTATTCAGGAATGTTATGAACTATAAGAAAAATGTTTTAGAAACCAAAGGAACATAGTTTTGAATGATTTTGGTTGGTCAACAGTAAAAAATAAATTACTAAAAAAAATTACTTGGGGCTGGTGCTGTGGCATAGTGGGTTAAGCCTCCAGCTGTGATGTTAGCATCCCACATAGGCACTGGTTCAAGACCCAGCTACTCCAATTCCGATCCAGCTCTCTGCTATGGCCTGGGAAAGCAGTAGAAGATTTTTGGCCCAAGTGCTTGAACTCCTGCATGCTCTTTGGAGACCCAGAAGATGCTCCTGGCTCCTGGCTTTGGATTGGCTCAGCTCTGCCCACATCAGCCATTTGGGGGAGTGAATCAGCAGATGGAAGACCTCCCTCTCTCTCTTCCTTTGCCTCTGTTTAGCTATAACTCTGCCTTACAAATAAATAAATAAATAAAATCTTAAAAAAGAAAAAATACTTTAGGAGAAAAGCAAGGCAAATAAATGTAAGCATTACAATGGCAGCAGCTCTCTATAATGTTTGTTAATTTGTTATTCACTGAAATGAAAACATAAACTACATAAATGGATATTATAATATTCATATTATTAGTGTTTGAGAAAAAGGAAGCAAATGCTTTCCACATTTTACAGATATATATTATTCATTTCAAAATCTAAATTTCAATTGCCAAAGTAGCATGTGAACATAGGTTTTCCTACTCTTTTTCCTGCTTCTCCTCTCCTTTCTTCAAGTTACCTAATTTTCCATTTTATATAGGCAAAAATGTTCTTAGCCTGTTATTAATACATATTTACAGCCATACAATTTCTGTTGAACTTCTACAAAATGTACTGTCTTATAATTAATAGTAAGCTTTAGTGAAGTGAAAGAGAAAATCACATTTCCTCCAGCTGTGACACAAGCTTAAAGCTAAACAGATTCTGAAATTACTGGGGTATTGCTGAGTTTTTACCTTGCTGAACTCCCATTAAAAGAAGTGAAGAATATTTGAAGTTAATCCATGTTGAAATTCCCAAATGAGTTTTATACCCAAAAGGTATTGGGAGACTTATTAAAGGGGATTGATTGTGAGAAAAACCTAATATATGGACTTCTATGGTTGACCAAATTACACTGTGTCTTCTTCATAGCAAGACATTTTGATTGACAGAGCCCTGTGTGCGATGGACATGCTTGCTTTGTCTCACAGGAAGGGCAACGTGCAGCCCACTGTGTTAAAGCAGATGAAGAATCTGCAGTGTAGGAAGCCTGATCGGTTTTTTAAGATGCAGTTATTATGCAAGAACAATATAACTCCCTTGTTTTGGGCTTTCAAATTTTAGGACTCTCAAAAGTAAGAAAATATTTCTTTGCATTTTGTGGTTTAAGCATCTGTGGTCATAGGACCACAGAAAAATGCTTGGTGTTTATATATTTTACTGCTGTGATTCCTGAATATTTACAATTAGTTGACTATACTCTTGATCACCACCTTAAAAGGAACTGGTTATTACTATATTAATGGGGTGATGGTGGTAATTATAAACTAGAATTCAGCTGAAAGAAGTTAAAGAGAAACAGAAAATGGAAATTTTCTTCCTGAGAATACTATTTGCACAAGAATAGAGTCTTTGAAATGCTTACTAAATTGAAATGTATTTCTCCATGTGTTTATAGATTTACATTATTTTGGAAATAGTTATTTTCTAGGTCCTCATTTTCCATATGAAATTTTGTTTACTAGGAGTAAATTTCTTCCTTGGGTTCAATTTCTTAATATTCACAAGGTGAAAATCATGTTCACCTCCATTCAAGTGGCAATTTTCTGATCTGTTATGGGGTGGCAATTTTACAGTTGAACTTTCGGAAAGCATACATCACTTTAAAATGTTATATTGTGGAAAGTACCCAAAACAGACATGCATATGCAAATGTATATCAGTGTTATGCGGAAGCTATGTGGACAGAAGGACACCTAATATAAAATCATATGCATATAAAGTACCACCGCCAAGTAATTAGACATGAAATCATGTTTTCAATGGAGATAATGCATAGCAAATTTGTAAATGTTTATTTTTTTATTTTCATATCCTTTCATTTCTAACATGATCTGTGTTTTTTTTCAGGTTTCTAAAGCTTGGAAGAAACTTAACATGCATTTAATTTATTTTTTGCATGGTAGTGTGAATTTTTCCTAATTTATATACTTTCTCAGTAGAACTTATAGCAAATTTACATTTATTGCTGTATTGGATAAATTCTTAGATATATCAACTATTATGTTGTTATTAATTATGCCACAAGCAAATCTTAAACAACAAGGATGTTTTCTATTAGAAGAATACATGGAGGTATACTCAAGATAGGGAATACTCTGCAAACTATTGGAAACAATAACCTAGATCTGTATGTTTTGGCTTGGAAGGGGTAAGCATACAATGCTGAATAGTTTCATTGAGTGAAAATCATCCTATTTGTGTAAATAAAATTATGTACCTCCTGGGCTGTAGCATTATGCAGCTCTAGCAGGTACATAATTTAGTGCTGTTAAATATGCATTATATATATATTTCTGTATTAGAATACAAAATGAATAGAAATGATTTATATATATATATATATTTATACATATATACACAGAATTCAAAAAGTTGTGGGAGTAAATCACTGCAAAGGTTAAGGGTGAGTTTAATTTTGCTTTACATTTTACTTTATACAGTTTATTTTTATGAATTTTAAAACTGAATGTGCTTTAATACCAGTAGTATAATTATAATTGGAATTCTAGTTTGTGAATTACTCATTTGTTTAACATTTCTTTTCTCTTTAATTGTCAGTTTCTTTATTGACCACACCAAAAATATCAAAATGTAGCAGTTAAAGAAATTAAAAAAAAAACAAAGAAAATAGCAAACTAGAATCAATTCTTCTCTTAGTGACATCACCCTTTATCCCATGCTTAGAAATGACGTGGTATAAACCACCTTTGACTGCATCCCTTCTCTCTCCCAAAGACGCTTGCTTTCTACAATCATCAAACTCCAATTTTGCAATGACCTACAATAGCCTGATTCAGGCATTTATCTTGGATTATAGATAGTAGCTTCTTCATTGCTTTCTCCATCTTTGCAGTGGCTCATACACATTTCCATAGGCTACCTTCCTAACACATAGACCAAATTGCATTGCTACCCTTAAAATTTGAGGGCTCCATTATCCATAGAATACATTTCAAATCTCTAGGCATAACATTTAGGACCCTTCATGTCCAGTGCCAGATTGCCTTTTTAATATCACTTTAAAGTTCACTCTTTAAATCACTCCAAACTTCCATCAATATAATAGAACATTTCATGTCTCTAAACCTTTTTTATTACACTGTTTACTTTTCTTATTCTCTCTTTCCTTCAAGGACTACCACATACATCACTCATTCTAGGAGATCCTTTTATCTGACAATGGAATGAAATACTCCTTCTCTCCTAGAGCCGTTTGCTTAACCACCTTAAAGATCTCATTTCGTCTACAGTTACCTTGGTTGGCTTTTAGTTTGTTACACTCTTCACTAAATAATGTGTTTCTGGAAATCAAAAGATTTCCCATCCTTTGATCTCCAAATTCTGTGTTCCTAATAAAACTTAGTTCAATGCACTTGCCCTGCTTAAAACTAAATATATTTTCCACACATTTGTGAAAGAACATTACTGATGAAATTGCTATATGTAGAAATGACTACAACATTTTATTACAAAATGAATGAAAGTCTTATTTCAATGGATATTGTAATACTGTATTTCCAACTACTTACTGATTTGTATCTGTCTTTTTGTATTGCCCAATATGAAAGCCATGGACACCTAAACGTTTAAATTCAAAAATAAATAAAATTTTAAAAATCCCTTCCTCAGTTACACTGGTGATGTTTCAAAAATTCAGTGCTCCATGTTGTAGCAATTTCCATCATTACTGAACTTTCCATTTGACAACACAGCTGTAAAGTTTAAACTGAAAATACAAAGCACTTGCATGTTAAATTGATGACATATTATTATAAAATTGCTAGAGTTTACAACTGAACCTTTTTTTAAAAGATTTATTAATTTATTTGAAAGAGTTACATAGAAAGAGAAGGAGAAGCAGAGAGAGAGAGACAGAGACACACAGAGAGAGAAAGAGAGATCTTCCATCTGCTGGTTCACTCCCCAGCAACTGCCGGAGCTGTGCTGATCTAATCTGAAGCCAGGAGCCAGGAGCTTCTTCCAGATTTTCCACGCTGGTGCAAGGGCCCAAGGATTTGGGCCATCTTCCACTGTTTTTCCAGGCCACAGCAGAGAGCTGGATCAGAAGTGGAGAAGCTGGGACTCAAACTGGCACCCATATGGGACGCTGGCACTGTAGGCGGTGGCTTTATCCTCTAAGTCACAGCACTGGCCCCGTACAATTCGATTTTAGCAGTGCTTTAATCACAGTTGTATGTATCTGTGATATTAGAGTATTAGGCAGCTACTATCGTGACCAATTCATCTTTTCTTCAACATTTCAAATATTGCTGTCATTAACACAGTTGATTACAAATACTTCCCTCACACACTTATGTCACATGGATCCCTGTACTAGCCTCAACTATTTTGGTAAAAGAATAGAAAAGATTGCTTATGTGTATTTGTAGGATGTGGGTTATTTAATAAAATCTGAAATTATTGTGACAGCAGACTGACCATTTGAGGCACCTATGTGGGTCAGTTTGGTGGAAAAACATCAAAGAAGAGACCAAAAGAAAATGAATGTGTAGGGATCAGAGGACCAAAGTTCATTTGTTCTCCCTTTTCCATCTGTGGAAGTGTCTCACTCTTACCCAGAGAGCATGCACCTTGTCATGCATTTCAACCTTTAGATCATGGCATGCACTTGACTCCTCACGCTTCATGACTGGCTTTGAACTTTTTTGTTATTTTTCTCCACACTGGTTGGAAAGTCTGAAAGTACAGAATATAATAAGAGAAAAAAAATTCTTTTACACAATAGTTTGAAATAGTATGTTGTACCAGCCATAATAGAATTTGTATGCAAATCTAATATTTATTTGATCATCTAACATGGAAGTTGAAACTTGTGCTTCTGCTTACAAACTGCCACTTTGCGACTCCAACTTCTATCGACAAAGAGACTTGCTTGCCCTTTGTGCTAAGCAGGTGAGCTATATCTTTCACTTTGAGGAGACATGCTCCTGGTACTTTGATAATGAAATACAGCTTCATAACTGTCTTTTCACTGTGTTTTAATGTAATATAGTTTTGATTTAATGATTTTCAGCAGCGAATTATTTCACAATGGAGTGAATGCAAATCTAAAAATGATCAAATTGTTATTACTGGAAACATAATAACCACTACTGACTGATCTTCAGTAATGAAGAGACTCCACAGTGGGAAGAAACCTTCATGTTCACAGTTTCCTGATACTGTGAAGTGTGTGCAGAGCTTCGTATTTGAAATGAACATTAAAAAATAATTGTCATGGAAAGCCACAGAATTACGTACTCTTAGATTTTTTTTTCAAGAAGTAGTACTGTGCACTTTCAACAATGGAGATTAAAAAAAACTCAAGGGAAGAAATCCTCAAAAAGTTTAGTCCAACAACATCATAGTTTTCCAGAAGAACATTTAAAATTATTCCTCTCACAAAGTAATTCTTGCTAGTTACATTTCCAACTTCCTCACTACTATATTTTTTTTAAATTGACACTTCTAGTGCATTATATAAAATGTCAGATACATAAAATCTGCTGATACATAAAATGCTCATTCGATATACATGCACTAACATAAACAACAACAAAGAAAAATCATGAAGTACTTTTTCTCTATTTTGCTTAGACAGATTAATCTCATACTTTTAAAATTTGATTGTATATGCCTATTCAAAGACAATTATTTCTGCACAATTACAGAAACTAATTTTAATCAGGTACCAAGCAAACAAATATTTCCTATCATCTTTAACTTCTTTATTTTCCCTACACTCATGATTTTGTAAGTTTACCACATAGTGAAAGCTGAAAAAAATTCTATCACTATATTAGCATTGCTAAAATTATGTGTTCAAATGCATTTTATGACTGAATTTTTATTAGGCAAATTTTGTGTTTACCTATTCCTGGTTTATATGGAAATTATTATAGGATTTTTTTTCTGAAAACAACATCCCTCAGCTTAAAATATTGAAAATATCCCAAAACACATAAGGCTCATAATGAGTGAAGGAAGCAACCGTGCCAGGTAATCTAGTTCACTGTTCTCATAAAGGGCAATGGGGGCACTTTATGGCCAGTACATCTATTCATTGCAATAAAATCTTTCCTGAAAGTGACTTTGTCCCAAGTAAATGGCTCTGAGTTACAACATGATGTACTCCAGAGGTGGATAGTCATAGATCACTGAAGAATGTAACTATTTTATATCTTAATAAAAAAAACCTGGTTCATTCAAATATCTGTTTGCAAATTGAGATTTTTCCACTATTTTTCCCCAAATTTAGCTTGCTATTTTTAATAGAAAGAAACTTAAGCTAAAGATTCTTATAATCAACAAATGAGAAGGGATGCAGAAGAGATGAATAAGCAGAAAAGAGAAACAGCTAAAATGTTTGCAATAAGATAGCAAAATAAGCTTGGCCCAAAAAACATTCATTTTGGATGAAAAAGTTATTGGTTAAAAACAAAAATTAAGCAAGGAACCATTGTATGTACTTAGTAGTGCTTCTTGTTCGTTTTTTGAAGAAGCACTTTTAAGAAATGAATTTTAATCACAAAAATACATTTATTTTGACCAGAGTGTGGTGTAGCAAGAGAAGCCTTCACCTGTAACACCAGCATCCCATATGGAAGCCGGTTCATGACCCGGCTGTTCCACTCTCAATCCAGCTCCCTGCTAATAACCTGAGAAAACAGCAGAAGGTAGCCTGAGTACTTGGACCCCTGTCACCACAGAGGAGATCCAGATGAAGCTCCTGGAATCAGTCAGATTTAGGCCTGGCCTTTGCAGCCACTTGAAAATAAATCAGCCAATGGAAGTTCTCTCCTCCCTCTGTCTCTGTAACTCTGACTTTCAAATAAAAAATAAATATTTAAAAAATATTTATTTTGTTAATAAGGTGAATCACTCAAATACTAAATATGGGCTAAATAAATATATGTTAGGTTTTTTGTTTTTTTTTTATTTTGACATACTTTCATAAAATGAATTCCTCTTATGTGTCACAAATACATGTATACCAATGTTTAACATTAATGCAGTAAATATTTATATTATTGGATTATAATTATACAGGAAAGTTATGCATTTGTATTTTCAAGACTATTGTGTATAAGTATCTTTCTATCAAAAGAGAAAGAGGAATAGCAACAATGACAAAGGGAAAATGTCACAGAAAGGAAACATTGAGTTAAAGGCAATAGAAATATTCCTAGATTTTGTAATAAAGTTTTAATTCTGTTCTCATGGTGACTTAAAAATAGTGAGAATCTGTTCACCAGTAGTCTAAAATCACTGCTACTTCTTTGCTCTTGGACTTTAAAAAAAAAAAAAAAGCAGGCAAGAATAGAAAAAAAAAATCAATCCCTGCCTAGAGAACACATTTGTTTGGCTCATAGATTCGTGTTGTTTTCAATACACAATTCTCATTGTCAGCTGAACACAGTGCATGTTGACTGCAATATCGATGGATGGTTCAGACATCAGCCTAGCATAGTTCTGAAAAGGGGATTATGAGCAGCCACTCCTCTTTAACTTTCTACTAACATGCATAAGAGAGTTCAGTACAAGGTAGTTACTCTCTTTCTCCATCATGTTTTCTTCAGTGCATAAGCTCTCTAGGACAAAGACCAGCATCCTATAGAATTACCTCGATGTTCCTGCATACATTGTATACACTGAAATGGCCCCTTTGTGTTGGTTTGGTTCAAATGCTCATACATTTAAAATTTTTCCTAATATCAAGTATTTATCCAAAGGGAACAATCTTAGTTTCTGATAGCCTGTTTTGCTACTGGAAAATTACATTTTAAATCATTCTATAGTTTTAATATATTCATAGTTAAAATTTTCAAATATTGATTCATAGTTGCTTTCTGGAGCAACACTGAGCAAACTGATTGATTGTGAGAGCTATAGCTTTGCTACCCCATTCGCTTTTCCTCTTGCAAGAGCTTTTAACATGTTCTTTGTAGATCTAATCCCAATATCAGGTGGCTTAGCCCAGGTTTTCTGTTTCCTTTTTTAAAGACATCTATTTATTTGAAAGGCAGAGTTACACAGAGAGAGAAGGAGAGGCAGAAAGAGATCTTCCATCCAATGGTTCACTCCCCAATTGGCCGCCACGGCTGGAGCTGTTCTGTTCTAAAGCCGGGAGCCAGGAGCTTCTTCCAGGTCTCCCACACATGCAGAGGCCCAAGGACTTGGGCCATCTTACACTGCTTTCCTAGGCCACAGCAGAGAACTGGATCAAAAGTGGAGCAGCCAAGACTTGAACTGGTGCCCATATGGGATGCTGGTACTGCAGGCGGCGGTTTTTTTTTTTTTTTTTCTTTGACAGGCAGAGTGGACAGTGAGAGAGAGAGAAAGGTCTTCCTTTGCCATTGGTTCACCCTGCAATGGCTGCCGCGGTCGGCGCGCTGCGGCCGGCGCACCGCGCTCATCCGATGGCAGGAGCCAGGTGCTAGGTGCTTATCCTGGTCTCCCATGGGGTGCAGCGCCCAAGCACTTGGGCCATCCTCCACTGCACTCCTGGGCCACAGCAGAGGGCTGGCCTGGAAGAGGGGCAACCGGGACAGAATCTGGCGCCCCGACTGGGACTAGAACCCAGTGTGCCGGCACCGCAAGGTGGAGGATTAGCCTGTTGAGCCAGGGCTCCTGCCTGCAGGCGGTGGTTTTACCTGCTATGCCACAGCACCAGCCCAAATGAGGTTTTCTGAATCTTAGTATCACTGTCATTTCAGGAAGAATAATTTTTCACTGTTGCTGGCTGTCTTGTGAATTACCAAATGTCCATCAGCAAAAAATCAAAGCTAGCTAGAGTCTTTACCAGCTTTCCTAGCCTCTAATCAGAAAAGTCTGTTGCATTGCCCACACATTTTTGACTACCAGAAGTTTCTCTTCTTATGGCCAAGTATCCCTGACAGAGGAATCAAAAAATATTCTTCCTTTCATCCTTGTGAATGATCTCTTGTGTATCAAGCACAGTCATGGAGGATCATATGTTTAGAGTGATGATGGCTGATAGAGATCATTGGCCTTTCTAATCATTTCTTTTTAACCAGCTCTGAACAGAATCCTGACTGTTTGTTTTGGCATAAAACAGAGGATGGGCTGTCGCCGAGGCTCACTAGGCTAATCCTCTGCCTGTGGCGCTGGTCCCCCCACTGGTTCTAGTCCCAGTTGGGGTGCCAGATTCTGTCCCGGTTGCACTGCGCTGATCCGAAGCCAGGAGCCAGGTGCTTCCTCCTGGTCTCCCATGTGGGTGCAGGGCGCAAGGACCTGGGCCATCTTCCACTGCCTTCCCGGGCCACAGCAGAGAGCTGGACTGGAAGAATAGCAACCAGGACAGAATCCGGCTCCCCAACTGGGAGTAGAACCTGGGGTGCCGGTGCTGCACGTGGAGGATTAGCCTAGTGAGCAGCGGCACCGGCAAAAATTGTAATTTTATCTGTTACTTCAGCATTATAGTTCTGGATATGAAATAAAATCCTAGTTTTTTTTTTTTTTTCAAGTTACAGAGAGACGGAAAGAGAGGGACAGAGAGAGAGAGAAAGAGAGAGATCTCCCATCTTCTGCTTCACTCTGCAGATTGCCACAATGGCCAGGGATGAGACAGGCCACAGGCAGGAGCCAGGAGGTTTATCTGTCTCCCAAGTGGGTGGCAGGGGCCCAAGCACTTGAGGAATCATCCACTGCTTTTCCAAGCTGTGAGCAGGGAGTTGGGTAGGAAGTAGAGCAGCCGGGACGGGACCAGTCTCCATATGGGATGTTGACATTGCAAACTGTGGCTTCCAGCACTAGGCCACACAAATCCGAGTTTTAAATTTCACAGGCTGGTGGCTATCCATTGAATATGTCTTTAACTGTACATCGCAGATGAACATACTTTCAAGTGTCTAACTTGACTAAATTTATTTTAACTTTCATGATATTTATTTAAATGTCTTTCGACACCAAAGACCTTTGTTAAGAAATCAAACTGTTTTCTACCGACCCATCATGAGGAACAAGCTTTCTTCTAATGAAGCCGCCTACGCCACATGTGGATGCACCCTGCTTTTCTTCTCTCCTCTTCAGGCATTCCCTTCACTCCCGTCGTCGGATTTGCATCATGAGCACTAGACTGTGTCATTAGTTATGACTCATCAGTTGTGGCATAATCATATCAATTCCGGCCCAATGTCTTCTGTCCTCATTTAAATACAAATTTTTCTTTATTGCCAAGCCATCAAATATGTTTTATTCACTGAATCTTGTAATAAAAGGTGAAGCAGCACAGTCTGCACACGGTAGCAAGATTTTTTGAAAACGTTATTGCATGCATTTTTCTAAGATAGTTATTTTTGGAAAAAAATAACAGCTAAGATATTACAGATGCATATTTTCAGATGGTGTTAATCTAAGTAAGTACTTATAAAAAAATCAGGAAATTGACAATCATCAAGTTGTCGTTTTTAACTGATTTCTCAGCCATCTTGAATTAGACACAGCATATAAAGTTTCTGATGATTCTCTTAGTTCATATTCCCTGAATATGAAAGTCCAGAAAATTCAAGACAGTAAATGGAATTTCTTCACTTGTAGTGGGTAGACAAACATGTTTTGTCTATAGTTCTATTCGAGTTTCAAATGTTTAAGTATCACTGTTTGAGTTCTCTACATTTTAGGTTCCTGTTTTTATTTTTGTCTTGTAAATTTGATCAGTCCCATTTCCTTTGATTGTTATTTATGTGCTGATCTCCATCTTTTTGGGGGGGTTTGCTAACTACAAAATATTTCTTTTTTAAAATATGCGTTTACTTATTAGAAAGTCAAGTTTCAAGGAGAGAACGAGAGAGAGAGATCTTCCATCTGCAGGTTTACTTCAAAATAGCTGCAATAGCCAGGAGCTTCATCAGGGTCCCCCACTTGGGTGGCAGAGGCCCAAGCACTTGGGCCATTTTTCACTGCTTTTCTCAGGCCATTAGCATGGAACTGGGTCATAAGTGGCCCAGCCATGGCAAGAAACGGGTTGGCAGGCAGTGGCTTTACCAGCTGTACCACAACGCCAGCCCCCTGTATACAATATTTCTGTGATTCATGTCAATTACCACTTAAATCTGAACAAGTGGCAGGAAAAACAACTGAATACCAAAATTCACCAAAGAATCGTGTCACATATTATGATTTTAATGTAAGTACTTAGAGAATCATTTTTGGCACAACAGTAAAAATGCTTCTGAGTACACCCACAGCCCATATTGGAGTACTTGGGTTAGAATCCTGGCTCTGCTGCCAGTACAGCTCCCTGCTAATGGGCATGATGGCCCAAGTACCTGGGTCCCTGCTTCCTATGTCGGAGACCAGGATTGAGTTCTAGTTTCCTGGCTGTTGTGGACATTTGGGAAGTGAACCAATGGATGGAGGAGGACTACCTATCTATCTCTCTGACATCCAAAAATTTTTTAAAAAGTTAAAATCCTCATTATACAGTTTCTACTTAATTAGAAGATTAAAATTCAAGAATAATCAATTTTTAAAGATGAAAGTACAATTAGGTTGTAATCCAGTTAGGGTTCAATTCTTTATTAACCTTATATTTGGATATTTCTCAATATAATATTAGTAACTCTGAAATATTACACACATCTCAGTTTTATTTCCACATAAAACATTGAAAAAATTTCTGGAAATTAAAATAGTGAAAGTTACAGAATAAAGATCCATTGTTTCTGAATGAACAAAACTTTCTTTTCAATATCATTCAAAATGACTTCATTTTTGTCTTCCACAGTTCCTCTAAAATATACTCAGGATGGGGCTGGCACTGTGGCCTAGCAAGTTAAACCCCCACCTGAAGTGCCAGCATCCCATATGGGCACCAACTCAAGTGCCTACTTCCAATCTAGATCCTTGCTAATGTACCTAGGAAAGCAGCAGAAGATGGCCCACCGGCACCCACATGGGAAACCCGGATGAAGCTCTTGATTCCTGGCTTTGGTCTGGCCTAGCCCTGGCCATTGTGGTCAGTTGAGGAATGAACCAATGGATGAAAAACTTCTCCCTCTGTGCCTCTGCCTCTCCCTCTTTGTAACTTCGCCTTTAAAATAAATAAATAAATCTTTTGTATTTATATATATTCAGGAAAGAGCTTCCTATCTTAAATATTATAGCAACTTCCACTACTTCTCTGGTTATTGGTATTTAAGAGAGTTTCATTTTACATTGTAAGTCCCATTTCAGATATTGAAATATTAATTCATCTTTCTACATTAATGCATTTTTCACCATTGTCATCTGTGAACTTTGGAAAGGGGGGAAATTATTGGTTTCTTATCCTTTCCCAACTCATTTTTCGCCTTGTTTGCCTCCTCTCCAATTGAATATCTGCTCTATTGATTATTCTAGGGACTTAAATTTGGAAACAACAGTGGTGGAAATAGATTTCTCTTGATTGATAGTGAGTGACACATGTTTCTCTCCAATGTACTTTGCCCAGAACCCCTGATTTTCTAGAAGTTCTTTCCACACAATTCAGTCCCACCCAAGTATTCTTAAAATCAAAAAGGCTCCAAGCCAGCTGTTCTCTATCCCTTCTCTTGTGGCTGTGTCTGATCTGTGCTGAAAATAAATGCATTCTTGGCTCCTGAAATGAATTTCAGGAGATAGTGAAATCCAGTGCCAGTTATTTAATTTGTCCAACTGTTTATACAAAAAGGAAACAAAGTTGGAATTTTCATTTTTTTTAATAAAATATCTTTTTTAACCTGTTATAATGGTTTTTATTGGCTCCTGATATTATGTGCCCTCTGATTCAGGGATCCTCAGAACACTCCAAAGCACCAAAATATGACCACAAATTTCCTTACGTTTAGATCACCAAGGCTGTCCACACTGGCGACAGAGGTTGCTGTGGTCTCTGGAAATGAGTGGAGGAGCAAGGTGGCTGGAGGTTAGAGAATGTGTGAACTGAAGCTCCAACCCCTTGCTCAGACTCTATCGTCCCATCAGAGTTCCCTTATAAAACACAAATTAAACAATAAAAATTTAAGTATTTCAAAACACCTATTACAAAGTGTTGACTCTCAAGTGTGGAATACTCTACTGAACATGGGGCTTGGCATTATTACACTGGTCACAAGTGCTTAAAATTGTTTCTGGTAAAATCCAATGTTTAATTTTTTTTTTTTCTGCTCTGCCAAAACAGTCATTTAGTCTAAAGTTATTGGGAAGGAATTAATCATCAGACCTAGGTGCCTCCCCTGCCCCAGCATAAACTCAGTGTTAATCTAGTCTTTAGCATAATCCTTCACTCTTGAGGGGAAACAGCGCTGGACCCTTGAATAACTTTTTTAAATGTACACACAAAAAAATCTAGTTTCACCTGCTTACATGTGAAATATTCAAAACATTTAAAAAAGGAAATAAATCACTATCACAAATGTATTTTCAGAGATAAAGCAGAAATAATTCCAAACTCATTTTATGAATCCAACAAAATTTTCATATGGAAATCTGAAGACATTTAAAAAAAGGCAATTGCAGATGAATGTATTTTATAGACCTACACGCCTACAGAAATGATAAACTGAATATTGCACATAAAGCCTACCAATATATAAATCACAAACAATGTTGGGTTTGTTACAGGAATGAATGTGTTTTAATGTTCAAACATTTAAAACTGCAATCTATTACCCTAACAGAATAAAAAAGTCGTATGTTCTCCTTAACTAAAACCAAAACAGTAAAACACAAAATCCCTCATGACAAAAAAAGAAACTATTATTAAACTAGGAGTGGAGAAATACCATTATTAATGGCTATCTCCAAAACAGCTATAGCAAATATCTTTTATAATGATGAAATTTTTGACGTTTCCTTCCTGATATTGGGAACATGAAAATGATACTAATATTATCAACTCTGCTCAACATTATACCTGATGATTTAACTAGTTTAAGAAAGGTACAAGAAAAGAAAGGAAGAAATGAGACTTAATTTTCATAGAAAATAATATATAAAATCAATTGTATTTCCATTTTCACAAAACAAGATCTTCCAAAAAATGAAATATATGAAAAGTGATGGCTTTAACAATCACATCAGAAACATCAATTCAATTATCCAGGGACTAATTTGCTAGATGGGGTATAAGACCTCAAAACAGAAACTTAAAAAGCATTGAGAAAATTGTTAAAAGGCAAGACATTCATCAATTGAGAAGGTAGGAGGAAATTATCTTGGGAAAGAGTTGTGGGGAATTATGTGCAGCTAATAGTGCCTATTACCTTGTTGTAGGTAGCTATCACTCATGTATACTACAAAACACTAGTCTACTTTTTACTTGGTGATATCCATTGAAATGTATTATGTTATAATAGTCAAAATTTAATTGTATATATTTCCCTATGCAAAAGAAATATGAAATACTTATTTATAAGAAAACAAATAAAAATAAATTTTACTAAGGTGTGTCATGACTTGTTCATCTGATATCCCTTGGCATACCGTCTACATTTGATTTTCTTATTTGAATATTTTCCCTAAAATTGTTTTAGTGTATGTTTTATATAGGAAACTATTCAAGGTAGGGTATGCAAGGGCATATTTTTATAATTTTTCTCAGTGTACAGTAGTGTTTCAGATGGATATAAAATTCTACATCAGAATTGTTTTCCTTCAGTACTTCAATAATATCCCATTATCTCCTTGCAACCAAGTTGCAGTTAAAGCTTGATATAAAGCTTTGTTCCTCTGCAGGTGATCAGCTCTTATTCTTTTATAGTTGTTAGAATTTTGTTTTGACAACCTAATTGGCATATAAACACAAGGCACGTTCTTTTGAAGAGCACATAGGGTATTTTACAAAATAAAATGACCATATGCTGTCTATATAGGAAGTCTCAATAAGTTCCATTTTATTTAAATCATTCATATCGTATCCTTTGGCTAAAATACCTAGAAAAGACATCACATTTTGTTTCTTTGTTACAAATTCTATGGAATACAAATGGATAGTTTCTGTTATTTTAGATAAATGTCAGGTAGACCTAAATTGATCTGCCTCTTCTATTCTGTCTTCCTTTCAAATAGCTCTTATTGTTTTTGTTTTGTTGATTTGTTGTTATTGTTCTTGTTGTTTGTGGTTTTGGCACAAAACCATTTTTTCCCTTGGGTTTTAAAATCTAAATGTTTCTAAAGTGCTCCTTGATATTAATCAAACTAATGTTTTTTAAAGCTATTATTTGTGGGCCGTCACTGCAGCTCACTCGGCTAATCCTCTGCCTATGGTGCCGGCACACGCGGTTCTAGTCCCAGTTGGGGAGTCGGATTCTGTCTGTGTTGCAACTCTTCCAGGCCAGCCCTCTGCTGTGGCCCAGGAGTGCAGTGGAGGATGACCCAAGTCCTTGGGCCCTGCACCCCATGGGAGACCAGGAGAAGCACCTGGTTCCTGGCTTCGGATCAGCGCGGTGTGCTGGCCACAGCGCACGGGCCGCAGTGGCCATGGGAGGGTGAACCCACGATAAAGGAAGACCCTTCTCTCTATCTCTCTCTCTCTCACTGTCCACTTTGCCTGTCCAAAAAGAAAAAAAGATATTATTTATTTGAAAGGCACTCCAATCAAAACTCCAATATGGGATGCAATGTTGCAAAAAAAATGATTTAACCCACTAGCCACAACACTGACCCCTGTATTTTTAATTTTAAAAATTCTTCAAAAGAAATTTTGGAGACCACTTGTCTTCACAAGTATATCCTGCAACATTTTTGAAAAATGTTAAATAGAAACAAAGAAGACATAATCTAATTCTTTCTTTAAAAAATATTTATTTATTTGAAAGGCAGAGTTACAGAGAGGTAGAGACAGAGGTGGGGAGAGAGAGAGATAGAGAGAGATAGAGAGAGTAATGAACAAACTTCAATCTGGGGGTTTTCTTTCCAAGTGCCTAAAATGAGTGCAGCAGGACAAGTCCAGAGTCAAGAGCAGTAATGTAATCCAGATGTCCCACATCGATGGCAGGAATTCAATGAAGTAAGCCATCACTATTGCCCCTGAGAATCTATTGGTAGGACAGCTGAGTCAGGAACTGGATCCTGGAGCCAAATTCAGATATTCCAATGTGGGAGATGGGCATCTTTGGCCAAATGCCTGCTTCTTATTAAGATTATTTTTAACTCACAGTCAAATTTCATTTCACTGAGTTGTGCATATGACATCTAGTTGTTTCCTGGGGGATGTGGATATGTAGGCTCTTAAAAAATGTGATAGAAAATGAGCATTACCTTTTAATTCTACTTTATATACACTTTTTAAAAAGATTTATTTATTTGTTTATTTGAAAATCCTCTGACTTTCAGAGAGAGGAAGAGAGAGAGAGATCTTCCATCAGCTGGTGCACTACGTTGATGACTACAACAGATAGGGCTGAAGCCAGGAGCCAGGAGCTTCTTTCAGGTCTCCCATGTACATGAAGGGGCCCAAGCACTCAAGCCATTTTCCAATGTTTTTCCAGGCCATTAGCAGGAAGCTGGTTTGGAAGTGGAGCAACTGGGACTTGAACCAGCACCTGTATGCATAGCATCAGAGTCTGCAGCTTAACCCACTATACCACAATGCCTGTCTCTTCACACACACTAGGAAGTGCCCTTGTACTGGTGATAATGCCACTTCAATTTGCTCTTTTGAAAATGCATTAAAATCTATTTATGAATGCTCTTTTCCTTGTTATTACATCACACCTTTGAAAGAAATATACCAAGAAGAGTGTTGAGAATTTTTTTTTGTTAAAAAAGGCATAAAGACTTTCTGTGGGCTACTTACAGACCAATATGCTACAGAAATACTTGCCACATAACTGTTTTTTGTCCTATTGCTCAGCAAGAAAAAGGAAAGGGTATCTGTACAAGATATTGCACAAGCGATTTTACATACAATTTTGGCCACTGATGTGCTTTCATTTATAGATGAAAAGATGTTTACCATAATATAAAGTTATGATTCAGTGGGCAACTAAGTTTAAGTATAGGTGCTGGTAAAGTTTGAAGAAGTCATGCCTTTTGTTACTGGTGAATGGCAGGGTTCTTGTCTTTGCACAGGAAAGAATTCAGGCATGAGACAGAGAGTAGTGGAAGTTAAAATAGCAAGGTTTATTAGGGAAAGGACATCAGTAAGAATGGATGGGCATTTCTCCAGACAGAACCTGAGAGAGAGTGCCCAGTTGCTTGGACTGGGGGAAGAGTGTGGTTACATGGTTGAGTGGAGTACACCTGGCCAGGTGTACTCTCAGCAGAGAGGCAGAGGGCGGAGCGTGCAGTCCGGTTGAAGCCAGGGGTTTTTAAGGAGATGCATCTTTGTCTTCACACATCTCCTCCTGAAACAAAGGATTTTATGGATGCAAATATTAAGAAGCTTCTATCTGAGTTTCCCCCTGAAGGTATCAGACAGGAGGAAGCCTATCTGGCGCCATCCTAGTCCTAACCCAGGATCCCGAGCAGGGTATTTGAAATGCAGATACTGGGCTTCCATTGTGGAAGATTGTCAGGCAGAAGGGGCGGGAACCCCGATCTGGCATGTTATTGGGTAGGAAGGGGCCGGGCAGGATGAAAATACTGGGCTGCTCCTGAAACATTATCGGGATGACTTTGAGATGCAGATTCATATCCTGGATATAGATTTGTTTTCTTTAGGCCTTTGTCACACATACATAAGCTCATATCTGACTTCCTACCTAACACTTTGACTATGCCAATAGTTGTGTCAGGAAGAGCATTTTTATTCAGGAATATAATATACAGATAAAGGAACTAAATGTTAAATTGAATTAAAATAATAATTGCATATACATCTAGAAAAAGGAAAAAATTATCAAGTAAGTAGGGAGGAGGGAAATTTCACAAATGTATCTGAGGAAATGAAGAATATATGGATTGTGGGAGAGAAAATCAAGCTTTGAAGAAAGTCTAAAAACCTTGAAAATCATATAAGAAAACATAAAAAAAAGACAGGAAATAATATACTACAACTGAAAATTATAACTGGGATAAAAAAAGCAACCACTTTTGAAATCAAAAGGACATAGTTTCTCATCACCCCTTGGACAATATTTCACAAAATGTGAATTTATTAATATACAGGATGGTAGTTAACAGACTCATGATAAAGTATTTAATTAGACATTTCGTCCATAAGTACTAACCAGGCCCAACCCTGCTTAGCTTCTGAGATCAGATGAGATTGTGCACATTCAGGCTGGTATAGTCATATACTCAATTAGCCATTTCTGCCAATATAATTTAAAATACTCAAAACATTAGGGAAATGATAATGTAAGTTCAATTTCTCATGTTTTACATTGTTGCATAATAAATTACCAGAAGCTTCTTGCTTTAAAATAATCACCTATTATTAAATCACAGTTTTGTAAATCTGAAGTCCAGGTGTACTCTAGAGAACTCCCAAGGACAAAATCAAGCATAAGCAAGACTGAGGTCTTACTGGGAAGCTCAAAAGGAAAAGTCACTGGCTTGCCATAGTTACAACCTGTTGTGGTAACGCCAAGGCTCCCATCTCCTGGCTTTCGCTGGGAAGTATGCAAGCCACTAGAAGACACTCTCTGGCTCTCACGTGAATCCCTTTCCATCTTCAAAATCAGCACTCATGCATTGAATCCTTCTCATGCTTCAAATCAGAGATTCCAGAGAAAACTGAACTTTTAAAGAGCTAATTTCACTAGGTTAGGAGCATCTGGACAATCTCCTTGATTATTAACATTAATTACATCTGGCCGGCGCAGCAGCTCACTTGGCTAATCCTCCGCCTGCAGTGCTGGTACCTCAGGTTCTAGTTCCGATAGGGTACGGGGTTCCAGCTCTCTGCTGTGGCCTGGGAAGGCAGTGGAGGACGGCCCAAGTCAGGTGCATGGGAGACCAGGAGGAAGCACCTGGCTCCTAGCTTCTTTTTGGCAAAACGCGCCAGGCGTGGCGACCATTTGGAGGATGAACCAATGGAAAAAGGAAGACCTTTCTCTCTGTTTCTCTCTCTCTCACTGTCTAACTCTGCCTGTCAAAAAACAAACAAACAAACAAACAAAACAACCACTAATTACATCTGCAAAAGCTGTTGGCCATATAATATAGTCATAGATAACATCAGAGGAAAAACTTCATGAAATACATCTGAGAACTCTGTCTGCTGTAATATGCATTACTTTTTGAGGCAATTGAACAGTTTTAGAATTCATGAATGTTGGCTTTCCCCTGTATATAAAAAACATATATTAAGGACAAAATGATGAATCTATAATTAAAAGAAGTAACTATTTTTATTAATGTAATTAACAACAAGGAATCATAGCATGCAGATAATTTCTGAAATGTGAATAATGGAATAAGTATATAACATCCATAATAGTAATGTGCATTGAGTAAATTGTAGAATTTTTAAAGATAGTTTCAGAAATGCTTTGATCTTTGACATTTTTGCTGAAAATTTCAAAAATTCCCCTAAGCACAACTATTCATCATTGATCCCTGAAAAAAACAAAATGAAAATTTAATCAAGGAAATAAAATCTTAGCAGGGTGGAACTCTAAGCACCTGGTTCCAGTAGGGTGGCCAGTGGTTGGTAGGGTTATCCCAATTCCCTCATCTCTCTTAACCTCAGTTCCTCCAGTTACAAAGAAACCAGGCTCTAGCCCTGCACCAGCTAGTTGTTGAGTTCTAGAATCTGACTCATTTGGAGGACTAGATTTTATTCCACAAACAATTCTGTTGTATCAAATGACTTCTACTGCTCTGCTCTTTACAGTTTATATCCCCTTTATTTCTTTGTCTTCCCTAATTTCTCAGGCTAGGGATTCCTGCCTGGGTCCATTAGAAGCATTTAGAGAATGAACCAGTGGATGAGATCTTTCTCTCTCTCATATCTGTCTCTGTCTCTCTCTTTCTCTCTCTGTCTCAGAAATAATTAATTCTAAAAAATGGGTGCTCGTACTTTTGTATACAGTAAACCAATTCCTACTTACAAAGATAGAAGTAATAGTTTTCCAGGAAGAACATAAATTAAATTTACATATTCAAATATTTTTTCCCAAAAATGCACTTCATCTTTTGATCAGGAAGAATAATGAAATGAAGATGTATTTTAAGTCAGAATGTTAATGTTTGGCAGCAAGCCTACATTAGAAGTGTACCTTAGACTTCTTGGTTCCTTTTTATTTTTTTAGGATTTTATTTATTTATTTGAGGGGTAGAGTTACAGACAGCGAGAGGAAAAGACAGAAGGGGCTTCCATCTGCTGTTTCACTCCCCGAATGGCCGCCATAGCTTGTGCTGAACCAATCCAAAGCCAGGAACTTCTTTCAGGGGCAAGGAGTTTGGGCCATCTTTTACTGCTTTCCCGGGCCACAGCAGAGAGCTGGATTGTAAGAGGAGCAGCCAGGACTAGAACTGACACCCATATGGGATGCTGGCACTGCAAGCGGAGGATTTATCTACTGCACTACAGTGCAGACCCCCATTTTTTTTTTAATCAATGTAATTGCTGAAATATATTTAACTGTTTTATACAAAATTCACAAAGCATTTAAGATTCATAAATGATGTTGCATTTTAAAAATTTTCTGAAAATTAAAGGTTGCAGCAACTATTGAAGAAATGACATATTTTTTTATGTGTAACTGGTTATCCTTTATAGATATGAAAACTTTATTTTCCTACTCTAAGTAAAGGAACACCAAAGAGCAAGACTAGATCAGTGTAGTTTTATTTTTAAAACAGTATCAAATTCAGTATCAAATAACAAATGTATTTTAAAACAAAATCAAAGTATTTTTTTTCTGATTTCTAACTGAACTTTGCTAATATAGACACAAATATAATTTCTATTGTATCTTTGTGTGTGTATGTGTGTGTGGAATAGCAATGATATCACACAAAGCATTTATTTTCATATATAGCATTTTCTTTAAATGATATGTTCATGTGGAATCACTGAAAAAATAGGAAAACTTGTTTCAATATTTACCATTGAACATTTTGTCATCCTGTAGCTTCATTTGCAAACGACTTATCAACAGGAAATTAAATGAAAATAATGGACTTTCTCTTTATTTCTCTTTCAGCCCTGGACTTCTGACTCCTCATTTTCAGTCCACAGTGTGGGTTGAATAAAAAAGTGTTCACAGTAATTATTAAATTTGGATGGATTCTCTCAGTGATGTGTTTGACTCTTATTAACCCAAGATGAAGTTACTAACTTAAAAAACAAGTGTTCATAATAGCAAATAGCTTTGGTTCATGAACTTTACTTCTTTTCAATTACTATTTCTCAAATATGGTAGGTTTATAAAACTTTAAATAAATAATTTTTCCAAATTTATTGAGGAAAAAGTGAATTTTTAACCATTTCTTTGCTTTATTTTTAGTTGACTTTTTACTTGGGGGTTGATGTAGATGCTTCAGAAACAACAAATAATTCCTATAAATGATAGGTTGTTACATGGATCTGTAAAAAATGCATTTTTTTGGAAAGATCTTATGACTTTAAGTAAATGCCTATAGCAGTTTTTCTGCAAATACAGTGTTTTGTTTAAGTTTGTTTTGAATCTTTGTCAAAGAAATTGTTAAGAATGATATACTACTGTAGTTTTAATGATCTGTTACTATCTTAGCATTTACAGTATATAAGCAAAATAGACGTCTTTTCATTAAATTTTGGTTTGTAATCCTTCTTATATTCCTACTGAACTATGGTATTTTTACTTTTTATGTGCTGAACTCTTCATTTAGTGAAGCATTAAGCTTTTTACTGTAATATAAATTAAAATGTTGTCTAAAAATAAAAATTAAGGTAGAATATGACATGAAAAAATAAAATAAAATAAAGGAAGGCCAATGGAGAAATGTATATGGATTCCTGGGCAGTCATAGAAACATGGTCTACCTAGATAAATAGCTCCATATTGTATAAAGTTACACCAACAGGCATAAAACTTGAACTGGAAGATTTGGTCCGGATTCTATACTCATCATCCATGTGTTCCCATTTCTTGTTAATGATACTGAGTTGAGCTTATTCAATTTCTGGCCATTTAAATCAACAGATTTTATCTATATCTAAAGGTTCTAAATTGTTTTCCTCATTCTCATCACATGGTGTCATCCATTGGTGTTGCTGTAACAAAATACCTTAGACTGGGTAATTTTTAAAGAACACATATTTATTTTCTCACAGTTCTGGAAGCTGGGAAGTCCAAGACCAAGGCACCAGCAAACTGGTGCCTGGTGATGGCCTATACTGCATGTAGTGCCTTTTTGCTGGTTACGACATGATGGAGGAAGAAGACATGACAGATGGGGATGAGATAAATGTGATGGCCTCGTCTGGCAGAGGAAATGTTAAGACAGAGATCTGGACAGATCTTTGGAGCCTCCCTTATAAAGGAGTATCTCCCATTCAAGAGAGGAAACTTCAGGACTTAACCATTCTCCAAAGGCCCCACTTTTTAATACATTACTTTAAGTTTTAAATTTAACTACAAGGATTTTGGAACGATGCATACGTTTAAACCCTGGCACATAATATTCCACTAGCTTAGCAATCATTAATTCTTAAAAAGATTAATGTAAGTATGAATTAGATATACTTGCATATCTGGAGATTTAAGGTATTATTTTGTTTCTTAAATTATAAAGTAGAAATCCATTCATTTGTCATTATTTCTCCTTGGATCCATAAAGTAATTTTATTATTTTTATTTTATTTTATTATAACAGACCACTTCATCTGATGAAACAGTGATTTGAGAGAGAATAACAAGTAGGTTTCTTTTATTTATTTATTTTTAAAGATGTATTTATTTCCAAGTGAGAGTTACAGAGAGAAAGGGAGAGACAGACAACGAGGAGATTGAGATCATCCATCTGCTGGAAGATCTGGAGAAAAATGGCCACAACATCTGGGGCTGAGCCAGGCCAACACTATGAGTCAGGAGCTTCTGGGTCTTCCACATGGGTGCAAGGTCCCAAGTACTTGAATCATCTTCTGCTGCTTTCTGAGCCACCGTAGCAGGGAGCTGAACCAGAAGTGGAACAGCCAGGACTTGAACCAATGTCCTTAAGAGATGTTGGTTTCACAGGTGGTGGCTTAAGCTGCTATGCCACAAAGCCTGCCTCACCAATAGGTTTTAAAATAGTGAGCGTGCTTTAATCTTTTCTACAGTTCCCAACATGTCTGTCATCCATAATTGTGCTCTCTGTGTACATTACTATCTATCATTCGTTATGTACTTATAAACATCTGCTTAATCATAAAGAAAAGCAAAATGAAACCATTTGACTGAATTTTTGCAAATGCATGGTGGACACTAAAATCTTGTTTGATAACTAAATGTCTAGCTGAATCAGGAAATTATATTATATATTAAATTATATTATATATTAATACTATATTATTGTATTATATTATTATATTAATATTATATATTAAATTTTATATATATACATATTTCATATAAGAGAAGTATAAGCACAAATTATAGGATCTGATAAGACTAGAGTTAAAAGTTCCTAAAAATTTATGTGAAGAAAATTTATATGAGGTAATTTTCTATAGGATTTTGCGTAGAATATCAAGTAAAATGAATATTCATTCTTTTTTAGGGCCAAATTTTATTTTAACTTAAAATGAGTATATTTACATTTTCCTCAATGTCATGAATGCCTTAGAATCTCAGTAGGGAATTCATTTGTCTAAGTGAGTTCTGGGAATGTAGCCACAGGCACAACTCTACTGGAACAGATATGCTGTACTTTTAAGTATTAAAGATAAGTTGCATAGCATCACATCCTGAGATATTTATTACAAATACAACTGCACTATAAAAGAAAAAAATATTCATCAACATAAGTTTTTAACTTAGCTTTAGGAATTAGATGTGAAATTATGTGTTTCAGACTTATTAATTAAACAAAAACTGAAAACTAGATATTGAGTGTTATATTTTTATTCACTCTGAATATAGCTTTTTCTTTTTTTTCTTTCCCTTTCACCCAATTCTGCCTTTTCTGGTTTTCCCTGACATTTTATTTTGTTTCTTCTCTTAGTATGGCAATTATACTTTAATATATTATTGTGATACCCTTAAAGTCTTTAAATATACACGTTTAATCTTACTTCACTTTCAAATAAAACTGTAAAGAATTCAAATTGCATAAATATCCCTTTTTATAGAGTGCTATATATATATATATATATATATATATTTGCACCTCTGCCCTGTGATGGCACAAGGAGAAGGTTACTGCATGTTAACAAGGAAGTGGCCTTCACCAAGCAACCTCCTGGCATCTCACTCTTGGACTTCTCAGCCTTGACCATGAGAAAACAAAATGTATGTTGTTCAGAGGCCACCTGAATTACAGCACTTTGTAAGAGAAGCCTGAGCAGATGAGGACACACCTCTTCTTGGTTCTTCCCATTCTTTATGACCTTGCTGCCATTTGTTTTATTCTCAGATAAGCTCTATTTACCCCATGCATTCTTTCTATGCTTAATTATGCTTTTAGATCAGTTATGAATAAGGAAGTAAGATAATTTATTTTACCTTCATCTATTCCTTCTATGACATGCTTGCTTCCCCATGTAGATTGTTGTTTCCAGTCTATATAATTTCTGTTTCCTCTGCAAGACATCTTTTAACATTTCTTGCAAGACGGAGCTATTGTCACAAACTCTCCTAGTTTTTATTTGTCAGATGTCTTTTTTCTTCAGTATTAATTGTCTTTATTTCTTTTTACAATGATAGCTTTGCTGGACTTACAAATGCAGTATGTGTGTGTCTGTGTGTCACTTTAAATATTTCACAACTCTGTCTTCTTTCTTGTATGATATGTAATCCCCATCTTTATTGATCTATAGGTAGGTTATTATGTTTATTTTGAGCTCCTTTCTAAATACCTAGTTGTCTTTGTTTGTTTCATTTTGAGTAAGATACACCTTTGATGTGTATTTCTGGTACTTATCCAGCTCGATGTTCCCTGAGTTTCTAGAGTCTGTACTTGGTGCCTGATATTCATTTGGACATGATTACATTTATTTTGGTCATAATAGCCACCTTGTTCTTTAGGTAACCCTGGCAGTCATCCCAAATATTAAACAATAAGCGAAGTAAAAAGATAATCTGCTAGATTTGTTTTGTTGGGCTGTGTCCTAGGATGTCCTTTATGAAATTTCTGAATGTTAACATTTCATGATAAAGTTAAGTTAGCCTTGCACTGCCTTTGTCTAGCTTCACATCTGAACCCCTTAGTACTGACTGAGGGTTTGGAGATACATTTGCTTCATATCTGCCTGAAACCATGCGTTTTGTCATTAAGTTCTCCCAGAAAATTATAGTTTGTGGGATTCTGGATTTATCCCCCTCTCTATTTTTATTATTTTTTAAAAATATTTTATTTATTTATTTTTTGATAGAGTTACAGACAGTAAGAGGGAGAGACAGAGAGAAACTTTTTCCTTCCATTGGTTCATTCCCCAAATGGCTGCAACAGCTGGAGCTGTGCCGATCCGAAGCCAGGAGTCAGGTGCTTCTACCCACATGGTTGCAGGGGCCCAATCACTTGGACCATCTTCCACTGCTTTCACTGGCCACAGCAGAGAGCTGGATTGGAAGAGGAGCAGCTGGCACTTGAATTGGTGCCCATATGGGATGTCGATGCCTCAGGTGGAGGATTAACCTACTGTACCACAGCACGGGCCTCTTTGTTCTTTATGTTCTTTGCCTTCAATATCTAGTTCAAATATACCAGGTTTTCCTGAAATACTTAACTTCTGATATTCTAATTGTCAAGCTAATATTCTGCTACAACTTAGAAAATATAAAATTAACTAAAATCAATCAAGACAAAATAAGAAATAGCAGAGCAATGGCTTAAATATGATTTGATCCATTAAAGAAAATCGCCAATCCTTATAATGATTCATACAGTTTACAGTTAGTATGCAATTCATATTTCTTTGAATTAAATCAAGATGTTTTCATTTTTCTGTAGTGCTTTTGCAGTAAATGTAAATTGAGTTTGAATTTCGATTTTTCCTTAAAAAATATTAAGCTAGTTAGCATTACTTCTTTACTTTCCCACCTTGACTTCCTTATCATTGTAAGCATAAAGAGATTAAAGATTCATAACTCTTAGCATAAATCTTCCTTCCTTTCCTGTAATTGAGAGCTGGTCCAAGGATATTGTTACTGTCTAAATTTCTTAAGCGTATCAAAGAATGGATAGTGCAATGTTTTTTAAAGTCAGCAAAGCAGATTGCTTTACAAATTTGGCAATACAAGTCTTTTTTTTTTTTTTTGACAGGCAGAGTGGACAGTGAGAGAGAGAGACAGAGAGAAAGGTCTTCTTTTGCCATTGGTTCACCCTCCAATGGCCACCATGGCCAGTGCACTGTGGCTGGAGCACTGCACTGATCCGATGGCAGGAACCAGGTGCTTCTCCTGGTCTCCCATGGGGTGCAGGGCCCAAGCACTTGGGCCATCCTCCACTGCACTCCCTGGCCACAGCAGAGAGCTGGCCTGGAAGAGGGGCAACCGGGACAGAATCCAGCGCCCCGACCGGGACTAGAACCCGGTGTGCTGGCCCCGCAAGGTGGAGGACTAGCCTAGTGAGCCACAGTGCCAACCTAAGTCTTTTTCTCTAGAATTCATAACAGTAGGTTGCCATTAAGATTAGAAACCTGGAGCCAGCATTGTGGCATGGTGGGTAAAACCGCTTTGCCTGCAGTGCTGGCATCCCATGTGGGTGCCGGTTCGAGACCGCGTTGCTCCACTTCCCATCTGGCTCTCTGTTATGACCTAGGAAAGCAAAAGATGACACAAGCTGCACCCCATGGGAGACCTAGAGGAAGCTCCTGGCTCCTGGCTTCAGATAGGCCCAGCTCCTGCCATTTGGGAAGTGAACCAGCGGATGGAGGACCTCTCTCTCTTTCTCTCTCTGTGGTTCTGCTTTTCAAATAGATAAATAAATCTAAAAAAGAAAGATTTTAAACCAGACAAACATCTGCAAGGCAATCCTTATTTCTTACTGCCTTATATAGTAGTATTTAAGAGTAAATAAAAGTGTTCTACTTGTATGTCAACGTTCATTGCAACTTTATTCACAAAGCCAAACCTGGCAAACAACCAAAATGGGTAGTTGAATGAATAATCAACTGCTACATCCACACAATGAGATATTAATCAGCAAGAAAAACAATTAAGCTCTACAGTAATGATAAATAAATAAAGTTTGACTACTGCATGTTACAAAGTGAAAAAAGTCAACCTAAAATGTTTGTACATTGCATTGTTCCAGCTAAGCGATGTTCTGGAAAAACAGAAAAACTAAAGAGACAAAGAGAAGATCGGTATTGCCAGAAATGGAGCATGGGGTCATGGACTGATGGACAGGGATTTGAGGGAGATGAAACAATGTGTGTAAAACTGTAGTGGTTATCACGCAATTTTATGCATTTAACAAAACCCATAGAATAATGAAATACAAATAAAGAACCAGAAAGTTTATATTATGCTAATCTCACTTCATTATTTCAACAGACTCTAAATGTTCAACTCATCTACCTCCATTCCCTCTGTGAAGATCAACCAAAATGCTGAAGTCTGATGATATATGTTTAAAAATGTGATCATCTCCCCTGATTACCATTGTTTTTCTTTGTTGTTAGGATAAACATAAGCTTATTATAATGGCCTACATGCTCTGCCTTTTAGATTCCTTGTTTGTCACTTTCTGACTCAACCTCTGTTGAGGCTACACTAGTTGTGTGGCTCTGTTGTGTGGCTACACTCGTGCAGTGGTAAAATTTTCTCTTGTGCAATGGTCCTTCATGCTCCACATCCTTTGATTCAGTTCCCTCGCTGTGTGGAACTTGGTTCCGTCTTACTGTATCAGTTTAGTTAGTTCATACTAAGTTGTCTTTTTTTTTTTCTTTTAATCTTGGCTGAGATTCTTTCCACATGCACTTTAAAAATTGTTTTCCTTCAGAGTTTGTGATTGCATTTATGTATAAATTATTATTTGAATAATACCAATTCTTTCAGTTACAATATAGGTTATGGTAGAGCACACATTAAGCAGTACAACTATTCTTCTTAGTGATCATTGTGAAAGCTTGAGGAAACAGAATGTCAAAGTAAATTTACAGTCGAATTAAAGGAAGTTAGCAAAAAGATGGTTATTACTTAGGGGAGACAACTAAGAATCAAGGTAATGATAATTATTGTTTCTGAAGGAAATAGGAACAACATTGGTATGGAAAAATACTTTCAGAATCTTAAACATTCCTGAAATAATGCAACGCTTGGTATTTTATGTAAGAATTATTCAATGTACAAGGTAAATTAACAATGTAAAGATTATGATATTTTTCAGTAGGTGTAGTGACTTACCTAGATTAATAAAAGAATCCAGCAGGAGGT
Source organism: Sylvilagus floridanus (assembly GCA_949820135.1). Taxonomy (NCBI): domain Eukaryota; kingdom Metazoa; phylum Chordata; class Mammalia; order Lagomorpha; family Leporidae; genus Sylvilagus; species Sylvilagus floridanus. The sequence goes on along the minus strand of OX463229.1, from coordinate 78,954,033 downwards.
TATTTGGTTTTTGGAATTAGCTTTTAAAAGAGGGGAAAAATACATTATCTTTTACATATTTTTGATGGAAAATAATATTCTTCATGTTGTGGACTAAAATTTCAGACATACATTTTCTAATGCCAAAGAATTGGTAGCAGGGATTTAGCGCAGAGGTTAAAAAACAATTTGGGAGGCCTACAACCCTTATTGGAACACCAGGGTTTGAATCCTGTGTCCGTTCCTGATTCCAGCATTCTATTAATGTACACTCTGTAAGGCAGTGGTCATGGCTCAAGTAGTTGCATCCCTGCCATCCACTGATGAGGCCTGAATTGAGTCCCAGACTCCTGGCTTTGGCATGGCAAGATTATTACATTGTAGGCATTTGGGGGACTTATGCAGGGGATGGGAGACCTCTATATTTCTCTGTCTCTGTCTCTATCTCTCTTTCAATTAAATTTATATACTATTGTATTTTATTCAGTTGTCTAATTTCAGTTGTATTAAGTCCAATAACAAATAACTAGTTTTTTTAAATACGAAATTATTACAAAAAGATATATGCACGTAGTCTTTCTTAAAAATTTTCCAGCACATTGATTACATAAAATGAAGAAATTACAGTATGGTGGTTATGTTAAGAATAACTTGATGTTACAAATTAAGTTCTGTAGCTTTCTACAATAACATACCATTCTGTCTGCAGTTTTGTATTTCTTCCATTTTCAGTGATCTAGCTGTACTTTGTCTAAAAGTATTTTCCCTATAGTTCTACAGCAGTCACTCTTCATTTGTGCCTTTGTCTTCAGTGTTTTCTTTCTTTCTTTTTTTTTTTTTTAACAGAGTTAGACTGTGAGAGAGAGAGACAGAAGGAAAGGTCTTCCTTCCATTGGTTCACCCCCAGTGCTCTGCGCTGAGCCGAAGCCAGGAGCCACGTGCTTCCTCCTGGTCTTCCATGCGGGTGCAGGGGCCAAACACGTGGGCCACCCTACACTGCCTTCCCAGGCCACAGTAGAGAGCTGGACTGGAAGAGGGGCAACTGGGACAGAATCTGGTGCCCCAACCAGGACTAGAACCCTGGATGCCGGCACCGCAGGTGGACGATTAGCCAAGTGAGTCGTGGCACCGGCCCTGGGTTTTCTTTTAGACATGTAACATTACTGTTGAAAAATACTGAATTGAAATTTTTATAAATAAACAATGTATATGTTTTAAATTGTGCAGTGTTTCTAGTAATATAATGAAATCTTATACAGTCCTTGCCCAACCGCATTTGAAATATAAAGCATTCTTTTGATCAGCGTGTCCATGCTATGTACCCTACCCTCCCATTAATCATTTAGTCCTTTGAGTTTCATGGTCAACTGTCAGAACTTTTCAGTTCCTGCCTTTAAGTAATCCTTCCATACTGAGTATGGATCATAAAGTTTTAGTGATGTTAGCAACTTGGAGATGACAAGAGAAACTGTAAAGAGCTCCCTTTAAATGAAAAGACGAAAAGTTTCAACTTTATCAAGAAAGGAAAAGTTGTATGATAAAGTTGCCAGTATCTGTGATAAGAACAAATTACCTACTTTTGAAATTGTCAAGAAAGAAAAATAAATTTGTGTTTCTTTTACTATCATACCTTAAACTGAAACAGTCATGATAAATGTTTAATTAAGGTGGGAAAGGCATCAAATTTGTGAGTGAAGGACATGACAAGAAAATATATTCTGATTGATGTCAATATGTTCCCCCAGAAATCATAAAATTTAGTAAAATCTGGCTTCAATTGGGTTTCTTGAAACATATTCTCCAAGGATAAGGGGCTGCTGTATTTTATAAGGTAAATAATTGGAAATTGGTATTTTTGATATTCAAAGATGGTTGAGTGTAGGCAAAAATTCTGTGAAATTGAACCCCAAATTTGGAATTTTTAATTTGGCTGATGCTGAAATACTTTTAGGCATCCTTGTCTAGCCCTATTATTAGGTCATAATTTTAGAATATATCTTTGTAGGTCTATTCTTATGTCATTATTTTTTATGAAATCCATGAATTTTTCATTATAAGATTTCTTAACAAGCTCTCTTACTTTTCGGATTAGAAAATAAATAAATAAACTTGCCAGCATAGAATAATTAGGTTAACCTTTCTTTGTTCAAAAACTCACTTGCAAAAGTCATTGTGATTTATAATAACATCAGTGTACTCACTCCATGTTTAAAAATTCAATCCATTTTGTTCTTTATTTTGAAATAAAACTTCATCATTTTAATTATTGGCATATTGTATGGGAAAGATTAATTCCATATATAATATTTCAATAACTTGAAAGCAAACATTCTCATTGAAGTATTTTTTTTATAATTTCCTATTTTGTTTAAAAATCTGTGAAGAGAGAAAGCTTATTTAACTCCAATATTCTGTTTCTAGAAAGAATGTTAATAAAGCAACCTGGGTATATTTTCACAAACCTGTAATTTCAACTACAACCTATTGCTCCTGTGTAGAACTACTAGAAAACTACTTGGAATTGTAATACTATTATTCAATTTCCAGAAGTGTCTCTCCTCAGTGATCTTAGAAAAACATGTCACTAGACATCAGGGGCGGAACTTAGGGCAACAGATCCCAGGAAGTGTTTGTCTGTCAAAGGTCTGAGTGCTTAAGTTCAAGATGTGAGTGTTTCGAAAGAATACTTCATAAGTTTTTCTGATAGGTGGCAATTAAGATAGAACACAAAAACATGTATAGAAATGAAATGGACATTTTGTGATATGATTGTCATTTTTATCCCTTGTTTTTACTCTGTGGAATTGTTTTCTTCCTACTTTTTACATGTTGAATATTATGGTTAAGGGTGAATTAAGCTTGTGAATATAGAGTGGATTAAAAATGGGTGAAAGAGGGGGCTAGCATTGTGGCGCAGTAGGTTAATCCTTTGCCTGTGGTGCCAGTATCCCATATGGGCGCCTGTTCTAGTCCTGGCTGCTTCTCTTCCAATCCAGCTCTCTGCTGTGGCCTGCAAAAGCAGTAGAAGATGGCCTAAGTCCTTGGGCCCCTGCAACCACATGGAAGATCAAGAGGAAGCACCTGACTCCTGGCTTCGGATCCACACAGCTCCAGCCATTGCGGCAATTTGGAGAGTGAATGAAAGGGAAGGAAGACCTTTCTCTCTGTCTCTCTCTCTCACTGTCTATAACTCTACCTGTCAAATAAATAAATAAATAAAATCTTTAAAAAAATGGGTGAAAGGAAGAGAGGGGAGGGGAAGAAAAGGTTTTAGGAAAAGGGAGGGGAGGAAGTGTGGTTTTCTTCTTGGAACCATATCGATGGAATGATGATATATGTAATCTTCATACTAATAAAATTTTTAAAGATTAAAAAAAATTAAAATGAAATGAGAGGCCAGTGCCGCGGCTCACTAGGCTAATCCTCTGCCTGTGGTGCTGGCACACCAGGTTCTAGTCCTGGTCGGGGCGCCGGATTCTGTCCCAGTTGCTCCTCTTCCAGTCCAACTCTCTGCTGTCGCCCAGGAAGGCAGTGGAGGATGGCCCAAGTGCTTGGGCCCTGCACCCGCATGGGAGACCAGGAGGAAGTACCTGGCTCCTGGCTTCGGATCGGCACTGCGCCACACATAGCGGCCATTTTGGGGGTGAACCAACTGAAGGAAGACCTTTCTCTCTGTTTCTCTCTCTCACTGTCTAACTGTCAAAATAAATAAATAAATAAAATGAAATGAGAAACAAACAAACAAACAAAAAAGAGTGAGAACTCCAACATGAATGACTATTTTGATTAAGTTGACCTTGAAGAAGATCATGAAGGAGCTGAATGGATGGATGGGCATTGTTAGCTACCTGAATGGAATAATGCAAATCTTGAAGACGAGAAATGAGCTCTCCAGGTATTACATGAGGTATCTGATGCCTAACCTCACCCCACAGGATGATAGGTATTTTAGCTTTTTTTTTCCTTAACCTTTAACTAAATGGGAAAGAAATTCAAAGAGCCATAATAAACCCTAAAATTCTAGTCTTTAATTCTTCTCAAATTCTCATTTGAGAAGATGGAAAGTATAAAATAATAAATCAAGATGTGTCATGTTTTTCAGAAAAATGAGATAAAAAGTCCTCACCCTGATAATACTGTACCTCTTATGGAAGACAAAAGATATATGATGCTATTTAGAAACTGAGAAACATTATCATTCATGTATTTGAGGAAAGGCTTCTCCCAAAATAATAGGGAAACTGAAACAGAGACCATAGCATGGGGAAAGATGAACAGCAGAGGGAAGAGTAGTGAGAAATTAACCTTGATACATAACTACTTAGTTTGATTCCTTGTTAGGGATATGTAATGCTAACATTAATTAAATGTCCTGGAATCAAAGTTATTGATTAAGGGGATTTCTGTTAGCTATTACTGATCACGAAAGGAATTAAAAGCTAGGAAATACAGGTTGAGAGGAAGAAGTGAAGTAAATGTGTTCTGAGTGTGTTATGGTCAATGAGAAACAAACCTAACAGGTAAGAGGAGGGAAAGTAAAATGTTAATTCCAAAGATCATGTCCTCATCTTGTTGGAGGAAATGGATTAATGATGAGGAAAATGCATTTAAAAGATGAGGAAAATGCGTTTCAGTGATGAAAGGGCTATCTTTTTAAAAGTAATGCCTGCAATTCATATCTAGTTAGCAGAATATCTAAATTGATGATGATTATTTAAAGGAACAGAAAATTGGCCTAAACACTAACAAGTGGTCAAGGCACAAAATGTGAATTCCATCAGCTTAACAAAACTAGAAACAAAGATAAAGAGGGAACACAGTTGAACACAAAAACATATATGCGTAGAGTTAAAAAGCAGGAATAAATTGAAGCCAGTTACTCATATTGCATGAAGTGAGATGAAAGATAAATAAAATGAAACAGGAAATCAAGGTAGTATACAAAGCATTATCAATGAAAGAAACTAATCATAAATTTCTAAGTATCAAGTAAACTAAGCATTATAAAGGCAAACTATTATAAAATTATACTAACATAGCACAATCTTCTAGAATTTGTGTAGTAGGTAACATGTACTTAAGACAAGTAGAAACATGAAAAGCAATATACGCTATGTAATATTTTTATAGATAGTCTCATTGCCTTCAAGCAAGTGTACTCTAAATGGTTTGTGGGAAAACTAAATTGATAGATGACTATTATGATGTATAAAATTTGAATTCCATGCAAACAAGGAACTCAAAAAGTTCATGGAAAATATGCATAATGAAACATCTACCCATGGATTTGCAGCAAAATAGAAATGTTTCAATATTATTTAAATGATATTTTGAAGTACCCTTGTATATCTATGAAATGCCTATAAAATATTAATCATGTTCTAAGCCACATTGAAACTACAATATTGTAAAGTTTTTTTTGACATATTAGAGTCAACTTATCAGAAACATATAATTATTAGAAAAACAATAATCTTAACTATATATACTTTAAGACAATGTTAACCTTTACATCCATGAACAAGTTGAAAGATTCCCAATTGCTTATAAGTTAAAGAAGACAAAATGTTTTCATATCAAAATAAGTTTCATATTGCCAAAATATTTAAGGGAATGTACAGTGGTCATAAATTCTTCTTTGAAAATTAGCATTTTAAAATTTTGTGAATTTTTTTGTTCATCAGAAAAATATAAATTAAAATTATAATGAGTTCTTGCTACATATTAACCAGAATTGCTAAAGTTCAAAAATGATTGAAAATAAAAGACATTGGGAAGCATTAGAAACAATTGGGAACCTCAAACATTGCTCTTGGGAGCGTAAATTTGAACAATCACTTGGAACATTAGCAAGATCTATTAAGATAGTGTATATTGAAACTTTTTTTCTTACAAATATATCCCAAGATAAATGAGTGCAAAAGGTAGCAAAAGTGACATATAAAAATATTTGTCATTTTATTTATAATAGAACACAGTTGAAACAATGTTTAAGTGTCCATTAACAGAAGAATTGAAAAATAGTGACATTTATACAATATAATGTGCTATTAAGAAGAAGGAACTACTGGCATTGTGACTTCTGGGATGATTCTTCTGGACACATGAAGGACAAAAGAAGCCAGATGTATATGGTATAATTCCATTTTTCTGAATTTGAGATGAGGTGAAATTATTGATTCTGTGCCATGAGATTTTGAGTGGAACATCTGGGAGGCAAGGAAAGATACCTGTTTTCATCTTGATGATACTTGTACCTACGTGGGCACCTTCACCACACAGCAAAGGAAACAAGATTTAAGATTTGAAAAGTTTTACTGCATATGAGTTAATGCCTCAATTATATTAATATAAAACATATTAGGCTTAAGCATTAATGATAAAATCAGCACAAACTAGAAATAGACTTGCCATATAATGCATCAGTCCCACTACTGGGTACAAATCCAAAAGACATGATCACACTTTATTAAAGAGATACCTGCACCACCATGTTTATATTAGCACTGTTTACAATTGCCAAAATTTGAAACAGCCAAGATATCCATTATCAGATGAATATATATACATATATACACACATATGTATAATACACTACTATTAAGCTATAAAAAGGAATGAATTTTTGCATATGCAGCAAAATGACACAATTGGAGGACATCATGTTGACTGACATAAACTGGACACAGAAACACAAATACTGCATATTCTCCCTTATATTTGGGAGCTAAAGGAAGGAAGGAAGGAAGGCAGACAAAAATAAATGCCTGTGTTTATCCGGATTGCTGCAAATATAGTTTTGTGGAACTTTGTTTTATACCTTTGTCAAGATAATTGTTAAGAATGCTATATTACAATAGTTTTAATGATCTGTGATTATTTTACAATTTATGGGATAAAAATGAAATGGTCATTTTTCCATTAAGTTATTGTTTATGGCCATTGTGTATATTTCCACTAAATTAGGGTCCTTTTGCTTTTTACTTGTTAAACTTATTCAATCAAGTATTAAGCCTTTTTGCAGCATATAAATTAAAAATATTATTTCAAGAACTAAAAAGACAAAAAAGGAGAAGAAAGGAAGGTGGGGAGGAGAAAAAGGGAGGGAGAGAAGCAGGGAGGAAGTGAATATCATTATATTTTTAGAATTGTATCTAAAAATGATATTGAATCTGTTAAAAATTAACTAAAAATTTTAAAAGAGGGAAAAATGCCTAAAAACTTGTAGAAAATTTCTCCCAGTACATATGACTAAGTACATAGAGCTAGTATTATAAATATTTTGGTCAAAAATATCTTTGAGCAATTATGACAATACAAGTGTATTTATGACTGTAAACAGGTATTGTATCAAGGAGAATTTCCATGCATTATAATCTTAGAGCAACTAATCTTGACTTCCCGGGTTCCAATTATGACCTCATGAAAAGAATTATGATCTCCTGCCTCATAATTAATCCTACCTCTAACAATGACTTTTCTGGACACTCCAGAAAAAAAAAAGAAAGAAAATAAAATATACTTTTTACTGTATCAGAATATAATAGATATGTAATAAATGTTTTAAACACAAGACCACCAAACACAATTTACTTTAACATACCTAGATTAGACTGACTCACCAATTTCCAAGGAAACATAAAAGTGGAATTGTGAAACATTAATTTAATTCATTGCATTTTGAGAAATTGTCTAATTTTTGTGACTTAGTATAAATCTTAGTGATCAGTGTTTAATTTCATGGCAGTCAAAAACTGGTGCTATTAAAAAATAAGCAAGTATATAGCAAAAATATAAATAACTAGATTTTTAATGATAATAATTAAAATTAATGCTTATTAATAATAAATAACATTAAAATAACCCTAACATACTTCAGGCAGATATATACTCTTAAAGTCGTATAAATTCTGAGACTAATAATTATTTTTCATTTTATCATTTTACAAATTTTCTTTCACTCCTTTGAATTGACTAACTTATAAAATCATTTGGATATTTTTTAAAGTGTTGAGACTTAGCTTTTATATACTCTTTACTAAATTTACATCTACAACTAGAAAAATATATTTGGAAGTGTTAAATTGATCATAGTAAAAATGGCAAGGATGAAAGCAAAAAATTTGAAATAACTTATTTATATATGCATCATTGCCTAGAGCAGTCAAACTTGAATTACAGCAAAATTCTACTGTGGCATAGTGAAATAAATTTTAATAAAACAAGGGTATAATTATGCCAAAGAAACATTCCATTGACTCACAAAACTTTAATAGTTTAGAGAATATTAAGATACATCTTTGTAAAACTACAAACCTTCAAAGAAAAACCAACAAAGTTCTGCACAGAAAATTAAGTCCACTACAAAAATAAGAAATAACAAGAAGTATTAAAAAGTTCTCAACAGCATCAGAAACTAGATGCCAATGGGTCAATGTTAACAGATGAGTTTGGAGAAAAGACAGATGCTAGTCGATCTTTACCCAATTAAGTTTATTTTTATGTGAAAAGGAAATAGAAAACAATTTTAACTACTTAATGTTTCTAAAATACAATCATCAATGTTTACTAAATACTTTGGAAACATAATTTTGCTAAATGAAAGATAGGAAGCCATTTGAAAAACTCTTTATACTTAACTTTTTGAAAACACAATTGAAACTGAAAGATTTTATTGAATACTATATACAATTGTCAGGTAATAATAATAGTTGTAAGCATGAAAATACACTGCTTCCCTAATAATTTAAATGTGTTTAGCAAAGTATCAGAAATCAGAAAAAATAAGCTAATTTCATCAATTTTGTGCTTCTGATTTTCTGCATACAATCTGAGTAGCCACCCTCCTCTAACTCAACAGAACAAGAAGCTAGATTAAGATTTGGAAAATGACAATTAGATCATCTAATGCCCACAATTAAAAACATTCAAGGACCTCTAATTGCATAGAGTATACAATTTAAACTTTTTACTAGAGGTTATGAATGAATCTTTATCATCGTGAACCTGTTTACCTCAACAGACTCAACTCACACTGCTCTCTCATTTATTCTCCGTGCTCCAGTAGTAGCTTCGTAGGCTGCATTTGCCATCCCAAAGCTTGTCACTAAGATCCATTGTCTTGGTAGTTTCTTCCTTGCAGTTTGTTGATTCTTCTCAGCCTTCTGTTTTCAGCTAGGATTTCATCTGCTGAAACGCACTTTTGCTGATTATAAATTCTAAAATACTTTCTCAGTGTTTCATTTGATAGTACTCTACTAATTCTAGAACTGTATATAAGAAATGTTAGTCTTTCTCCATGGAATTACATTTATGTTTTATTATTATTTAGAAATGATTTTTTGTTTTAATTGTAAATGATTGTATGTGTATGCATATGTCTATGTTGCATAGTCAATTTTCGTTCTAAGATGCACCCCTCACTTCAATACAAAGAAGGTACAATACCTGATAAATAATAATACAGAGGGAAAGATAGATAAATTCCGCTCAAGGTGATGAATGCTATATTAAAGGAAAATGGATGTTGCTATGGAAACACTGAGAGGCTTTCACTGGAGTAACTTACTGAACTGGGCACTTGGACTGTTTTATCAGTGGTGTCATTTCTGTGCTCATCTCTCCTACCTCATCGTATTGAAAGCTTATACTTTGAAATTCATATTTTTTATTCTGAAATTTCAGTTACATTTTAAAAACACTGTCTTTAGGCTGGCATTTGCTCCAATCCTATTTCAGCTGTCTGCTAATGCTCCTGGGAACACAGCAGAACAACGTCCAGTTCCTTGGATCCCTGCCACTCACGTGAGCCAAGTGGATGAAGCTCCTAGCTCCTGGCTTCTGGCTTTGGCCTAACTCAGGCCTGGACACTGTGTCCATTTTGGGAGTGAACCTCCTCTCTGCTTCTTGATCTCTCTTTGAAACTCTGACTTCCATATTAATAAATCTTAAAAAAGAAGAAATCTTTGAAAAAGTTGACTTTATCTTCAATGAGGAAAATTATGCTCATATATATCCCTTACGTTTTACATTAAAAATTAAAGATGTATAAAAAATTGTAAAGGATATTTTAGGTTTTGGAAAACAAAAGTTATGCAGACATTTGAATATAAAAGCAGAGTAATAAATATGTTTTTTGAATTAATCTCAAAATAATTTTAATCACAAATCATTATCTTTGATATCAAATGTTTTTGAAAATGAATAGATTCAGAAGAAATTTTTTTTTTTTTTTTTGACAGGCAGAGTGGACAGTGAGAGAGAGAGACAGAGAGAAAGGTCTTCCTTTGCCTTTGGTTCACCCTCCAATGGCTGCCGTGGATGGCGCGCTGCGGCCGGCGCACCGCGCTCATCCGATGGCAGGAGCCAGGTGCTAGGTGCTTTTTCCTGGTCTCCCATGGAGTGCAGGGCCCAAGCACTTGGGCCATCCTCCACTGCACTCCTGGGCCACAGCAGAGGGCTGGCCTGGAAGAGGGGCAACCGGGACAGAATCCGGCGCCCCGACCGGGACTAGAACCCGGTGTGCCGGCGCCGCAAGGTGGAGGATTAGCCTGTTGAGCCACGGCGCCAGCCCAGAAGAAATTTTTATTAATGAAAGGTATTTGAGCATAAAATACTTGTATTAATAAATGTTGATAGTGATTATCACTGATTAGTAGAACTATGGGTCTTTTATTGTTGTCATAATGCTTGCCTTATTTACCACTTCTTAGAATGGAGATCTATTGTTTTTATAATGCTTTTTGGTAATATGATCATTCAGAAATATGTTTTGAGGAACTACTGAGTACCAGAGTCTCTTTTAAGTCCTTAAATGTATGTCAATAGAAGAGAAAACTTTTTTTTTTTTGCATTTGTGGAGTTCCTATTTTGGAAAAGAGGGACGATTTTCAATACCTATAAATAGATAAATTATATAATATTACTAAAAGTTGAATCATGCTATGAAAAATCAGGATAACATAATGGAAGTCAGCAGTGCCTAGGGAAGAGCATAGTTACATTTAATGGAGTTGTCCTTGGTGCCACAATGGTGGAAACATCTGAGGTCAGATGGAGAGACAGTCGTGTACATCCAGAGGAACAACCATAGCGTAGCTCTAAGATGCCTGGTATCTCTGATGAGGAACAAGGAGCCAGGGTAAGTGAGCAGCAGTGTGGAAGTACTATATGGGATGGTGAATGCATCAAAAGTATTCCAAAGGACTTTCTCGCTCATGTTTACATAGCACATGACACACACAAGCACAGCTAATCCCCTTAAAGAATTTTGTTTTGTCATTATTGTTCACTTGTCCCATTCCTTAAATTCTTCCTCTGCTGGTAAAGTGAACCCAAGAAAAAATGCAGGTTTAACAGTAAAAAGAAGTTTGTATTCAAACCTGGCTTCACCAATAATGAAAAATGTGCAGAGATTTACCTTTTAAGCCTGAATTTCCTGCTTATGTAAGATGCGGATAATACTACCTACAGTACGATTTTGTTCTGAGGATTAAGCTAGATGTTATTCTGCATAAAGAAGGCATTTGATGCTTAGTTCATAGTGAAGTACCTACATTTAATTGTATTAATATCATTTTGACTGTTATTGTAATTATTGTTAGCTGTTGTCACAATTGCGTCATTACTTTCCCAATAAATATCTCTCATAGTTTTCATATACAGGCCAGCTGCTACAGATAAACTGGAACAGATGCCAATTCTGCACTAGGTTTGTACAGCTTTTAAGTTTCTGAATTTATTATCTTTATGCTTTCCCACATCCACAAAGTTCATGTAGATGCTTTTTCTATATTCTTTATCTCAGCTTGAAAAATCCTGTAGCATTCGGTATCTACACCATTAATTTGGCACTGGTCAATTGCTAACATCTATTGTTAGTGTTATTTGTAGTTTATAGCTTGCTTCCCCAACTGTCTTTAAGCTCCATAAAAACCAGGAGACTACTTTGTGAAATCGTTATTATAGAAACGTCTTACACATTATAGGCACTCCATCAATTTTGTTGATTTAGTGTTTCAGAAACAGATAATACATCCCTTTTTATTGCAAAATGGAGTAGAGTTTGCAGTTATGGCTGGGGTCACTTTGTTAATAAAAGAACTACTGGCAGGATATTTAAATTATGGCTTTGCTTCTCACATATCCTGCAAAATGAAGTACTACAATTCTGTGCATTACTTCTTCATCTGGCCTGGAGAGAGAGGTGGTAGTAAAGCTGTTGGGGGTGATATAAAACTTTTAAAAACCTGCTGGAAAACTGCAGAAAACAAAGTGGGTACCAGAAATGGAATGGCAGGAACATAGGTCTAGTTGCCAAAATTATTGTAAAGTAATAAAAGTCTTTCCACCAACCTCATTTAGCTCACTAACACCTGCCCCAGCTGCCTAGGAAGCTCCAGGTTGGCTGTTGGCATGCCTGAAACCCAGCTGCTGCTGTGATTATATTATTTACTTCTGTGTGCCGCACTATAGTTTTGCCAATGCATATCAAATCTTGAAGCAGTACCTATATTAATATTTTAAATTAAAATTTGACTAAAAGGTCATGCAATTTTCCCAGATTATGCTTAAAATTCATTTGGACATGAAGAACATGAATGTAAATACTGATACCAGGTCTGGTTTAGCCTGTTCTTAGATTTGTACTGAAAAGTAGAGAAATTCAGTCTCTGATAAAAACGAGTTTGGAAGTTTTGAGCTTATAATATAATAGTAGAATATTGTCAGAAATTCTTGACTATAAAATGTTTTAGTAAAAATATTGCACAGATGAGACCTCATTTTATAATTTCTGCTGAATTTCTAACGTTAAAGATAATGTAGTATATGAATTTAAATATTGTAAAGTTGTACATTTTATATTATTAGATGATATATAGTTTAAAATAGTATGTCAATTAGTCAATTATTAAATAGAAGTCAAACATTTCAAATGTATCATTATTTTGGGTCCAACTTGAAAAGAATGCAACAAAAATGTGGTGACATTTTATAAACTAAGGATAAAACAAATTGTTTATTAAAATGATAAATAATTATATGAGAAATTTTATGAGACTTTCATTTGTTTTATCCCCAAAGAAAATCAACAAGCAATGTACTGAATGGCTCTTCTTGGGCCAGTTTGTCACGCCCTCTGATATGAGCTGCATTGTAGTTTATTTTTTATTTCATATATTATTATTTTAAAAATTGAGACATATGAATTGTGCTTATTTATGGGTTACCATGTAATGTTTCATTGCATGTATACATTGTTAATTATCCAATCAGTGTACATACATTTTTACTCTCAACCATTTAGTATTTCTTTATGAATATAATATCCAAAATCCTCTCATCTAGGACTTTTTAGCATAGGGGAATATACAGTATATTAACTGTTAGATCTTTTGGTTAGTAGCATATAGATCCTGGTGGTTCAGAACCTGGGGTGCAATCTCTACTTTCATGTTTACACCTTTGTAAACAGACAAGAGATGGGACTACTTAATTTCTCAATGAAACAGAGAGGATGATAACAGTAACTAATCATGGATGTTATGGGTATTCCATATGATAATATATTTAAATATGGTATTTAAATATTTAATGGATAACAGCAAATGCTGTAAAGACAAAATGAGAGTGTGCATTTCATTCATTTGTATTTAGGCTTGAAACATTTCATAATCCTTATAGATTCCTTGAAATCAAGTTTAGATAAATGGTTAAACAGCAAGTGTTAAGATGCGACTAAAAGTCAAAGAAAGAATTGTAAATCTCTGCAGAATTGGAAAGAGACTCTAGGGAATCTCTAGTTTATGTAAATTCCAAAATGTTTGTACCATTTAGAATAAGTGAACTAAAGTTAGAAATATACAATAAACCAGTATGTAATCTATTTCTTCTTCAGAAAATAGGATAGGATACTAACTGAAATTAGTAACTCAGAAGATAAAGAAGGAATAATACTTTGTAATTTGATCACATCTAAATAGCCTAAAATTGATAGCATTTTTGTCATAGCAGATGAGTTTTAAACTAGTTTGAGATTATTCACAGAAAAGATTTGACAATATATGACTCTTTTAAAAAGATTTTTATTGGCAAGGAAAAGAAAGAGTGTGTGTACATGCACAAGAGAGGGGGAGAGAGAAAGAGGGAGGAATGAGAGAGAAAGAGACAGAATGTGATTCCATCCATTGCTTCTCTAGCCTAGTGCCTGCAATGCCCTAGACTGGGGCAAGAACCAAGAGCTGGAAACTCCATTCAGGTCTCCTACGTGGGTGGCATGGACTCAGTCATTTGAGTTATCAAAGCTAGGAGCAGAACTGAATATCAAACCAAGGTACTCTCATATAGTATATGGGCCTTTTGACTGGTAGTTCAAAGACCTTCCCCTACTCATTCTTAAATGATGCACTGCATTATGTAGATGTGTATGAGACATCCTCAACAAGTTTTGGAAAAATGTGTAATATGAAAAAACAAAGCACAACTTTCCAAAAAAATTCACACTAAAATTAACTTATATTTTAATTCCATTTTTCATAAGTTTTTGCAGTTCTTACATATGTAAAATAGATATACAGAGTCCTTAGATTTTTAAGTATATTGAAAGAGAAAACAATTATTTACCATATATTGGATCAACACATATGCATTTTATTACAGTACATGAAATTGACTGAAAACAGGAAGATATAGCGTGTTAAAACAAAATCTGCATTAGATACTAGAAATCATGTAAGATGCAATTTGAATAAATATATATTTATCATTTGCTCTTGTGTAGAAAACTTGGAAAGAAGAATGTAAGGAAGAGTAGGATGAGGTTGCTAGCAATCTCTGACTGTTAACGGATCCTTAAAATGTTACTAAGAGATTGGAGAAAGTCTAAAATACAACTGAGATGCTTGTAGGAAATAATTTTGTGGAAAATGTGAGTGATAAAATTGGAAGGGAAAACTGTTTTGTCTATTACAGATATTTAGTGCATACATGCTCCCTTCTTAAATTTAAAAATTAACCAAACCTAAAAGTTGAATAATGCATGAAACAAAAGGTCTCCAAATGAAGAGCTGTTGTAGTAGTTTACACTACTTCTTTTATATATAATTTTATCTGTATTTTAAAGTCTCAAATATGGTTATAATTTGAGAAAAACAAACACTAAGTTAAGTGGATTGGACAGGATGACCTCATTTTGAACAAGAAATGTAATATTGAAAGTGTCTCTTCACCAGTAATGTCCAAAATAAACACATTCAGATGTAGTGCACTTAAAAGTAAACTCTATGATCATTATGGGAGAGGATGGATTTGGTAGGAGTAACACAATAACAATTATAATGACTGCAGTAGTCAAAGAGTCACATTTCAAAGACAAATTAACAATTCAAACTCCCTGGACACATAAAGAGAAGAACAAGGAATACATAATGGAAGTGCTAATTCTCCCAGCATAATCACTGTGTTGTGCACAGACCTGGACTCACTAAGTTAAAAGGACCTTGGAAAACTTGAAAAAGGTTTAAGGACAAGCAATAAACATGATTAATAGCTTGGAAAATAGAATCTCAGAGGAAAGGTTAAGGGAACTAATATTATTTAAGTTGGAAAATAGGCTGGGGAAACAAGTTGGTTTTCAATTACTTGAAGGATGATTACATGTAAGGTGCTGATAGGTACTCTGATGTCAGAAAGGGCAGAACAAGAATAAGTGAGCTTGAAATGTTGTAGAAAGCATTTAGGTTGACTAAAAGAAAAACTTCCATCAGGACTACAGGGCATTAAAATGGGAAGTAGTAAATTTCTTCCTGTTCAAAACATTGAAAATGCACTGAGTCCAGGAAAGTTCCAATGACACCCAGCTTAAAATCTGGAGAGGAAAGAGAAATATTGAAAGTTTTTATAAGCTTGTCGTTCCTAAGTTTCCTTTCACACTACATTGTGAATGCATATATTATTGATTGGCTGTGGTACATTACAAGGAGAAGAATGCCAGCAGATGGAAATATTTGAAATATAGTCTAAGTGTGCACGTGTCTTTGTTTAATACAGCACCTTTAAGAAATTCTGTAACTCAAGCTCTGCAATGTAACCTCATTAAGTACCTTTAGCTTTTCCACTAATTTAACTTTGTAAGATTACTAACAATTAATTGCAGTTCTGTAATTTAGTTTATCATTACCTTCTTTAAAATATATTTTTGTTTATTCTTTTAAAAGTGACTCAAGCCAATTGAATATTCTTTCATAGGGTAATAAAATAATATACACAGGTTTTCCTCAAAAAGATTTTTTATTTACTTAGAAAAATAGGCTATTCTCTGAACACCTGCACACTTAATTCTCTTAGAGTTAAATTATACAAGAATTCCATACCACTGATTTCTGAGGCTTGTGCTAACAAAGATAAATGAAAGCAGGGATTTCAATAAAATTTTGCAAACAATTCTGTTAGAGCTTGTCAAATATGCACAAGATATGAGCTCTAACTCCTTTCATTTATGTGTCAATGTTATGAAAATCACTAACTGAAAGTATGGATTATTGCATTCAGACTGTACACAAATGGATAAAAGGGAAAACACTAGCTGGAAGCTTTTAACTATTTCTTTGATGATGATGTTTACTTTACTCATATAAAATATTCCATTTGCTTTAAAATATATCATAAACTAATGAATATTTCCTCAAAATACAAAGTATTTTGGTAGAGTATACTATGTTACAAAGAAGACATTTTATTTTAAACAGTATTACTTTATGTTTGGGAAGTGCTTTGTAGTCATTATTAATTAATTCTTTACAATGTCAGTAAGGATGTAGGTGACTGACAGCTATTATTTCTTCCACTTTGATTAGAAAGTAGTCATGAAGAAATGAATTAAAAATTTGCATTCTAAATTAGCAAAAAGATGAAACTGACATTTGAGGTCTTAGGTTTTTGTGTTTGATTTCACAAAAGAACTTAGGAAAGCTCAAATAAACAATCAGAATAGTTTTAAAGTAGCTTCTGTGCTAGAACCAAAAACAGGATGAAATTTAATCTTCTATCATGTCTAATGGAAACTTCATGCTGAAAGTTTCCATTTAGGGGAAATAAGAATTCCCACAAGGTAGCATTATACCCTTTAGAGATCAAGGCCTATCCGCAAAGTCTTTTCACTCTATTACGAAAGTAACATATATGTGTGATGGTTAACAAGGCAATCTTAGTCTATGTCACTGAGAAAAGGTAGGGATGACTATTATGATTTGAAATTTGTCACATTTATGTAATTCATTGGGAAACAAATAACTTTTTCATTGTATCAACACTCCTCACTCATCAACACATCAACACTCTTCTAATCTTTGTCATTTCCCCTCAAATAAAGCTAACATGAAATGTGTTCACAAGTTTTGAGTTCTCTACAACCTTGATTCCTGAGCCCAGGGTAGATCACCAGTTTCTGATTAGTATGTACACAAATTCTGAATGAACAGTTCTCACTGGAAATAAGATCGGATTGCTCAGTCAAAGCTGTTTGGTACCCAGATACTTCATGCATTCCCCCTCCTGTGTTGTTCTAAAATACTCATTCCCCTATCGTTACACTAGAATTAGTGTCCTACCAAAGACTTGGACATTTAACAACTAGATGACAATCATCATACTATTTTCAATATACATATTTTGTTTCTTGTAGTACTGAGCACGTAAGGGTTCCATTATGTTTCCGATGACCATTTTGGAATCACTAATAATTGCATCCAGAATTCACATGATAGCATTCTTTCTACCTAATACTAAATAGTGCACATATTAGCATGACCTAAAGAGTCATACAAACAGTAAAGTTGCATTTGCCATTTAGAACAAGGAATATAAGTCTATCATTTTGCATGTATTTCTCTAAGATACAGTTTTCATGTTTGTTGTAGCTTTCCACAAAATCCTACTTTATTTTATTCTCTTTTGGTTTCCTTTATACAGGGCACCGATAGTATTATTTTGTGTGATATATTTGATATGTCACATCGTCTGCTTCTATACTGGAAACGGTAGTCAATCAAAGCTTCTGAAGTCCTTGAAGACATAGATTCCTGCCCTCTTTGTTATCTGAAACCACAGGAAGTTTGCAGTCACTGAGAGAATACCACTTTACCGGCAAGGACCCAAACTGACTTTTAAATTGATAACAAATTTTGACAATAGGAATCATGTTACCTGGCCATACACTTTGAAAAATGACATGGGAAACCTATGTTTTATTCTTTCTGTCTTCATATTTCTCTTTTGCTGATTGTCATATATTGCTAACCTCCCAAGAATGCACTATGGAACCTAGGAAGTATGCATAACATAGAAGCATCATCAACTCTTTACTTAATAAAAATCAGAGGTTGTTAGTTTTTATTTTAAAGCATCATCTAATAAAACGTTCAAATTGACCAAACTCAAAGGCATTCACTTCCATCACCAAGAGAGTAATGGAATAGACAAGAAAAGAATAATCTCTCTAATGTTATGAAAGTAGATTCCTAAGAGTTTCATTCTGACATAATATAAACAAATGTCATGATCAGATTTGCTTTTTCATCCCCAATTTGTTAGCAAAATCATATTTATTATTGAGAAGGATCATTAGAAGCTCACATTTAAATCTTGAAATATAGGTGACAAGTTGGTAGAGTACTTCCTACTATTAACCGGTTACCAAATGTCATCAGCATCCTTAACACAGGCCCAGAGACCAACAAACAAACTGTCCTATGACATATTTTTGAAGCTAAGAAATATATGTTAAAAGGTACAAAATTCAGGTGAATTTGAAAATGCCAGAAATTTGTCATGCTTTCTGTGTGTTTCATTAGTTATAAAATAATGGGATCTGTACACAGATATTCTAAACCTACTAGGAAAGGATTCATTTAATGCTGAGCAGGACAGGTTATAATTTTCCTAAGAAAGCATGCCAAATATGTTGCAAACTGTCAAAAAATATCCTGGGGAAATGGCAATCCTCTTCCTTCAGGAAAATCATAATTTCATTGCTTTTTTTTTTTTTTTTTTGGTTTTTGACATTGACAAAGCTTCCTTCTTTGTTACTAAGCAAGACTTGAGCATAATTTCATGTTCTCATTTTTTCCTTACCTTTTCTCATCCAACTGAGCAAGCTATTAACACAACAAAATGCATATTCTCACAGCTCTTACTGATTGCCAAGTTCTAGGTTTGAAGATAGCTAGAAATTCTACTGTATATATACTCATATCTGAGAGAGAAAGAAAGAGAGAGGGAGAGAAAGGGAGAGAGAGATCCTGACTTTCATCACTGGCTCACTCCCCAAAAAGTGGCTACAGCCAGGGCTGGGCCAGGCAGAAGCCAGGGGCATCATTCAAATCTCCCACATGGATGCAGGAATCCAGGCAGTTGGGCCATGCTGTGCTGTTGCATTCCCAGGCCATTAACAGGGAGCTGGATCAGAAGTAGATCAGCCAAGTCTTGACCCAGTGCCCATATGGGATCCTCCTATCACAGGCAGAGGCTTTACCCACTATAGTAAAACACTGAATCCCAGACCATTTCTATACTAAGCAATCACACTTGTGCAAAGCTTTATAAAATATATTAAAAGTCAAAATACCTAACATGCTAACAACATAAGATTATATGTCTTAACATTTTAGCAAGTAGGCTGAAAGACTGACACAACTGCTCTTCAAACTTTTGAATTGTATTTTATGTATTTCTATGACATCTCTGAAGTGTTTGTTTAAAGAAAAAGTATTTGGAAGACTATTAGCAGCTAGTACTTGAAAAGGAATTTAAAATTAAAATTATCATCTTGTATGAGTAATGTTATTCGTTTATTCTGAGATATACCTCTTTCTTTTTAGTTTATATAGGCAGATAGAGATTTTTAATTTGTTGAGGACAGAAATTTTAAGCTCTAATCTCATGTCCTGTCTACCTATAATACTATCTAAAAGTGTTTGAAGCCTTGCTTTAACTGTGTTATTTCATGAAATGCTATAAAAATGCTAGGAAGATATTCTTTTTCTGTCTAGTATTTTCTTCTTTTTAAATATGAAAAAAATAGGAGAGTGATGGAATAATTTGCTCAAGGTTGCACATTCAATAAACAAAGTCATAGAAGTAGCTTGAAATGAGACTTCTTTCATAACTACTATGCAAGAGTGAAGTTTTGTGTGCACTTTACATATATTAACTTATATTTACATATATACAAATAGCCACACAGAGATACAAATATGTTTAGCAGGTGGCAAATGAAAAGTACTAGTTGTTCCTGTTGAATGTATACTGTACACTGTAAAATACAACCCCATCTCTATAACTCAGACCACTATTTCAGCCTTCTTGACTTTGTGACAACACAGAATTGCTTTGTGTTTACACAGGCAGAATAGAGAAAAATTCAATTTGCAGTAACTTTTTAACAAGGAAAATGGTTTGAGGGGACAGCAGTTTCTTATAAAATTCTGTTTTTGGCAAGCTCAGTCACCAAGTTACAACAAGACTTTTTCTCAGCTATGAACTACAATCCATAAGTGACGTAGCATCCCATTTCATGGGTTGGTTGATGTTTTTGCAAGGTCAATTCCACTAGATAAGAAAGCTATGTGTATGTTTTGCTATTCCTTACTTTAGTCTTCTTCAAAGAGAACCGTGCAGGATGAAATTGTGCAGAAAACACATATCATGTACCTGTAATTATATGAATACACATAAAAATTTGAATTACCACATTGATAGGAAAAATGTTGACCTTTAAGAAAGATAAAGCAATGATTTTTTGCAGGTTTCCCCAAAAGTCAGTGACAGCACATGAGGTAGTCTTACATATTTTTATGCTGTAATGTATTTTCTTTTTCTTTTTTGTTTTTTGACAGGCAGAATGGACAGTGAGAGAGAGAGAAAGACAGAGAGAAAAGTCTTCCTTTGTTTTCCGTTGGTTCACCCTCCAATGGCCTCTGTGACCGGCACACTGCACTGATTCGAAGCCAGGAGCCAGGTGCTTCTCCTGGTCTCCCATGGGGCCCAAACACTTGGGCCATCCTCCACTGCACTCCTGGGCCACAGCACAGAGCAGGACAGGAAGAGGAGCGACAGGACAGAATCCGGCGCCCCGACCAGGACTAGAACCCAGGGTGCTGGCGCCGCAAGGTGGAGGATTAGCCTATTGAGCAGCGGTGCCGGCCCTGTAATGTATTTTCATTACCAGATTATACACCACACTGTTTGGTAGTTATTGTGAGGAATACTGTCAATAGGATCTATTCGGATAAATTATACTGAAGTAAATGAAATATTTTGAAGGTAAAGTGATAAAAAATTGGATTGTGGGGCCGGCGCCGTGGCTCAACAGGCTAATCCTCCACCTTGCGGCACCGGCACACCAGGTTCTAGTCCCGGTCGGGGCGCCGGATTCTGTCCCAGTTGCCCCTCTCCCAGGCCAGCTCTCTGCTGTGGCCAGGGAGTGCAGTGGAGGATGGCCCAAATGCTTGGGCCCCATGGGAGACCAGGAGAAGCACCTGGCTCCTGCCTTCGGATCAGCGTGGTGCGCTGGCCACAGTGCACTGGTCATGGCGGCCATTGGAGGGTGAACCAAAGGCAAAAGAAGACCTTTCTCTCTGTCTCTCTCTCTCACTGTCCACTCTGCCTGTCAAAAAAAAAAATTGGATTGTGATATTTAGGCAATGCCACAGTTAGAAATTAGTAGGATATAAGGGGATTAGAATGCATACTTTACAAAAAATGACAATGAAACATTAAACATGTGGAATATAAATCTTCTAAAGGAAAAGGAAGACATTTGATCAAATATAATTTAGCTAGTGATGGAAAAGCATACAATTGTTTTAAAAATCAGAGACCTTCTTCAAAAACCATGAATTCTGATTATGTCTGTGGCATAGCAAAAGAGAAGAATTGCAATTTTAAAATGATGTAATTGAAAGTTTGGTAAGATTTGCAGTATCAAAATGAAAAGCTGTTTTGGTGTCACATTTTTATTTATACTTAGTATGTTTGGTAAAATCGTGCAATTGTGTTGACATGAATGATGTATCAGAGTAAGTTCCTGGAGGTATCCCTTTATAAATAAGTATTTAATCTGTTTTATGTTGGGAAGTAGTCTACTATCAATGTATAGGACAAAAGAAAATAATTGAGATGCAAGTCCTTATATGTACTACATAGTTAAAAACAAAGTAGAAAAAAGTGGAGAAAATGGAACATTATATTTCATAGAACCACTGCTGATGGAAGGGATACAACATGCAATGGAAATGGAAATCAAAATCTTTGCAGAGTGGCTTAGTATTTGAGATTCTAATATAGAGTAAAAGTTTCCAGGACCTACAAAAAGCAAAAGGTGTTCAAAATAGAGGAAACAGCACAGAAAATATCGGGAGATGTGAAATAATCATCATATGCAGATGAAGAACAGCAAGATTCATTCAACTTAATTTTTTTTTTAACAGGCAGAGTTAGACAGTGAGAGAGAGAGACACAGAGAAAGGTCTTCCTTCCGTTGGCCCCCCCTCCCCTAAATGGCCACTAAGGCCAGGATCCAGGTTCTTCCTCCCGGTCTCCCATGGGGTGCAGGGCCCAAGCACTTGGGCCATCCTCCACTGCACTCCTGGGCCACAGCAGAGAGCTGGCCTGGAAGAGAGGCAACCAGGACAGAATCTGGTGTCCCAACCACGACTAGAACCCCGGGGTGCCGGCACCGCAGGCAGAGGATTAGCCTAGTGAGCCACGACACCGGCCTCAACTTAATTTTTAAAATGTGGGATATTAAGATCAGTGACCCTGGAAGTTTAATTGAAAAATGAATGGCAGTATATGAAAGACATGTCATTTAGACAGAAGTTATCTAAGAAACTCTAGATTGTTCCAGTTCCTAGCCAAATGGATACCAGTAATGTCACACGTGGAGGACAGAGTTAATTGATCCAGAAAGCTAAGCTTCTAGTAACAGTTTGTTTTTGTTACAAAATTACAGATATATAGAAGATAGATAGGTAGATAGATAACAGATAGATAGACAGACCTTTACACAAAATACGTAAACTAAGCAATTGGAGCAATGCTGAGCAGTGAGAGAAACAGAAATTAATTCTCTAGCATGTGCTTACTAGACTTGTCTCTGGATATTGACGTGTAGTAAAATGAAAAGAGAATGGGGAAAGTGAAGAGGTGTAGGCACAGGGAGTTGCAAATTGTACTTATGAAGATTATTAGCAGCTTAACACATATGCCTGCAAATAGTGAAGTTATTAAATACTTCAAAGAGAAGGAAGCTGTTTTCTTATCTGCTGGCACCTGAATGCTTCCATTATTCATAATAATATACATTGTAGTAAATTAAAGAAGCAAAAAGCATAGACTTTGGAATCAGAAAGCTCTGAATTTACAATTGTGATTTCTCACTCCACATCTCTGGAAACTTGAGAATGTTAATGATCCTCTTCGAACTCTGATCCCTCATCTACTCCTGGAGAAATAATACCTGACTCAATATGCCTGGGAGATGAGAGGTAGCCACTCCTGTAAACTGCTAAGTATTTTACCAAAACACTGTACATTTGCCCTGAGAAGTAGAGTGTCTGGAGACACAGACCCACTCAGCTTCAGATTTCCTTGTGAAAGGAATTCAGATGGAGCGACATTTGTGATTTTTTTTCTTCATTTCCCACTCTTTGTAGGGCTCAGTGAAGAATCTTGGTTTCTTTTTATCTGCCCTTTCTAGATAATCTCTCTTTTGAGTTAGCCTTACTATAAACAAACAAAAAAAAAATGGCATTCTGGCCTGATCACTCCTCCGTTGCAAGATTACTGATTATTTTTCCATCATAATCACAGCTGTTCCTGACCTTCAGTTGTGAAGAAAAAGGCACTATGTGTCCATGAGGACCAATACGCAATGGCCACTATTCTACTAACAACAAACAAGCACAGACATTTCTTGTTATGAACTAGAGTTTTGATATTATGTCTGTACTTTCTTTTAAATAAAAAATTCATTTAAATTATAGTTTCTAATTTATAATTACATTTAGTAATTAATTAAAAAAAATTAAAATACTTCCTGCACAATAATAAGCTTATTCAATGAAAAAGAAAGTTGATAATTTTCATCAGGAATGGCTTTGTAGAAACAGTATTATTTGAATAGTGAAACTTGGAGATTTATAACATTAATAGATATCATGGTGTGATAATGACAAGAATATTAGTTATTCACACAACATTGTGTGACAGAGATGGTTAACTCAATTAGATCCTGGTGGTACTAAAGCTGAGGTCACATATTTAATTTCCCCATGGGCCAGTTTGGTTGTGATTGGGAAAACTCTGTTCTCTCCTTGCAGAATGCACCCTTAACCCCAATCTGTTATTTCTCAATTATGTGCCATTAATTGATGCAATGCCCTACTGATAGTGGGTCATCTGCACCGTCTGTGTAAGTGATGGACAGCATGTCTACAAGGCAGGCAACACAGAGCAACTCGAAGACAGTAGTACCACAAAATTCACTAATAAGCTATCCTTTTCCTGAAGACAAAAAGCAATTCCAACCATTCCAGAAGAATATGGCTTGCAAACATTATACAAAACTGGATTGCAATCAAATCTGTCCATTTCAAGGAAAAGGAGTCAAACAGAAGCTCAGTAGCCCCTGTGTGCCCTTAAATTTTTTTGAACTTACATTTAGCCAATAAGCTTTGTTACCTGCCAACAAGCTTTCTACAGGACAGCATGTTTCCTAACTCATTGAGCTTGCTATTTGCTGTTTACTTACTAATTCTCTACTCAATTGTACCAGTT
Organism: Sylvilagus floridanus; assembly: GCA_949820135.1. Taxonomy (NCBI): domain Eukaryota; kingdom Metazoa; phylum Chordata; class Mammalia; order Lagomorpha; family Leporidae; genus Sylvilagus; species Sylvilagus floridanus. Next base: position 78,929,220 of record OX463229.1, on the reverse strand, counting down.
CTAAATCTAATGGAGAATTGGTGATATATTGCAATGCTGTCAATTGATATATTTAATGTACCTCCATGTACACATATGATTAACAAGTACTGTGCACACTCAGGGAGTAGTTGGATAATTGTTTCCTTACTTGCTAATGAGAGAACTCAGTTCCATATTCTGATAAAGAACAGATCAAGCTAACACTTACGAAGACTGAATGGAGACTGGCTTCTAAGCACTAAGTTCCATAATACGTTTTTTAAGGAACTGATTGAAAAAATTATTTAAAAATAACTGAAAATGCCTCATTTATGAGAAAAAGCATATTAGGTGATATCTCTCTAGGAGATGGAATTACCTGTCTGCTATTAACATATTGTGGGTAGCAGTTACCAGACGGAACAAACTTTTGAAGGTATGTGTTGATGGAATGAGAAACATCAGGGCATTCGAGAAAAATGCTCATCACAATGTTTACGTTCAAGGTACTGTAAAGTAACAGACTATCAAAATCTCTTGAAAGTCTCTGTGCTCCAGTGTTCAATGTTAAATAAGAATACAGAAGAAGTTAAGAAAAAATATAAGCAGAGGAGAGAAAATGAGGGTCAGATTCTTATTGAATGAAGAAAATAGTAATATGCTCTTTTAATGAATATTGATAAAGGGGTACCCTCTAAAGAGACAAACTTTAATCCTATGTAATCTGTGATGTGACACATGATAATGAGGGACACATACTATAACTCATACATTACAGCTCACATGAAGGTGATGAGAGTAGATGGCATGGAAAGAGAAAGTTGGGAATATCTGAATATCTTGAGAACTGGAAAAAGCCATTGTCTATGAGAGAGGAGAAAACAGAGTGAGAGAGAGAGAGAGAGAGAGAACGAGAGAGAGAGAATAAAGTTTGACATTGAAGAGAAATGAGAGTTCTTACTGTATAGTGGAAAGCCAGTATATAGACATCCACCCAATAAAAGATGTGTTGATTAATTGTAACAGAAAGCTGACAGAAAGGGAAAAAACAAGGATGGTTTCCTGTTTTCAGGCCTGAAAATCCATGTAGATGTTTCTACTAGTGACAGAAATCCACAAGTTATACAGGTTGAATTCAATTTGGTTTTATTTATTTATTTATTTATGAATGATCCAAAACAACAGAGAAAGAGAGAGAGATAACTTATATCTGCTGATTCACTCCCTAAATGGATCCAACAGCCAGCTCTGGGCTAACTCAAAGACAGGAACTCCAGGCATAATAAATGAAAAATTAATAAATAGACCATAATTAATAAAATTAATAAGCATATTCAAATACTCAATAAAACCCATAACTATTTTGAATATATTTTAAGAGTATATCTTACAAATATTTTTAAAGAATCTTCTCCATAATTGAGCATAATGTTCAAATAGAAATCTGACCAGTGAACAAGAGCAAGATTATAACTTCTTTTATTCTAACAATTATTTTTCTACAAATATGACTAAAATTCAAATTTTAACTTTTTGATATACTAAAATAAAGTATCCCCCTCAGGGTCACTTAATTCAGTGTCTGCTCTGCATGTCCTTCATAATTAAATGCTCCCTATTTTAGAAAGATAGGACTAAATTAGAGAATGATAGCTGAGGAGGAGATACTTCTTGTTGATTCTAATATAGACATCACATTTTAATTAAAACATGCTTTTAGACATCTTTTTAATGAGAATGCAGGAGGTCTTACTTTTTAATAGAATAAATAGAGTGTTATCTTCAACTTGTCCTTTAACAGAGTAATAAGACATTAATGACAGGAGTATCAGTATCTCAAATAGAGCACATCTAAGGTAAATTCCTTCAGTTCTCTTTGAGTTTTACTTTTGTAGAGTACCTTAATATAGTATATGATATCAGGACAACCCCACTATTTTTCTACTCCTGAGTTAAGTAGTGACTAGGAATTTTCTCTGATTCCTTACCTGATGGAAAATCAAATGGAAATCAGCATGTCAGATTATATTCAATTTCATTTAATGACAGGTTGACTTGAGAAGTAAAAACATTAATTCAGGATACTGGTGAACATAACATTTGATGTGACAATTCGGGAAATACTTGTAATTTATGTAGTAAGGAACCTCTGATTTCTTTAGAAGGAAGAAACACTAAGTCATACCATGTTCTAGTTTTCTTTGACATAGTAGGTAATATGCTATATTTAAAAAATATTTCAACAAATAATTCACTTTTTTTTTTACAGGCAGAGTGGACAGTGAGAGAGAGAAAGACAGAGAGAAAGATCTTCCTTTGCCATTGGTTCACCCTCCAATGGCCACCGCGGCCAGTGCGCTGAGGACGGCGCACCGTGCTGATCCGATGGCATGAGCCAGGTGCTTATCCTGGTCTCCCATGGGGTGCAGGGCCCAAGCACTTGGGCCATCCTCCAGGGCCCTCCCTGGCCATAGCAGAGAGCTGGCCTGGAAGAGGGGCAACCGGGAGAGATCCGGCGCCCTAACCAGGAGTAGAACCCAGTGTGCTGGTGCCGCAAGGTGGAGGATTAGCCTATTGAGCCATGGCGCCGGAGAATAATTCACTTTTGAGTATCAGAAGCTCCACTGGAAATTATTCAATCTTAAATATCTTTTTCTATTCGATATCATAGCTTCCTGTTGTTTTATTAAATCTGTAAAGTGAGCAGAGGTAGACACTGAAGTATCCCAAGTGTCTACACTTGGCATAGAGTGTTCGCCAATAGTGGATATACGGTTTACATATTTACCACACTATAGTCATATCGCTCTTGTTTTGTTTTTTAATACACAATGCTAATTCGGGTGCTGTAGGCTTTATACCTGCTCTTCTTTCTCCTTGAAGCACTCTGTACCACTGAGCCCTATCCATTCAGTGGATCTCATATTTAATAATATTTTCTCATTGTGTCATTTCCTGAGCACAGAAGCAAAAGAGTCTCTCCTGGGCTCTTTTTAATATATTACTTTATTTTTGCTTTTCATAGTTTATGTCACTTGTCCCACATAGGATTCTAAGTGTGGTGAGGAGATTTTCCCTACCATAGTCTATTAACTAGAAGAGTGTACGGGAAAATATTAGAGATCAAAATGCACATGCTGACTTCTTGACTGGTCACTATGTTCCTGACTATTGGTTCAATACAGAATTTGCACTGGTAATCAACTGATCCCATGGGACTGACAACCAGGAAGAATATGAGGAAATCACCATTTCTCTCCAAATCATTACAAGGGTAACAAAATAAAAGAACACAGTACTGTGATGGGGAATAATACATAAATCTTCATAGGATTTTCATCTGTAAAGATTTCTGATGTGGTAGCAGAACAAAAATTCAAAGGGTAAGGCAGCTGCCATAGAGAAACCTGAAGGGACACCTTTATTGGAGGAAGAGCTTCTTGCGGTAAGACAGAAAAGAGTAAAGTGCATTTGAGAAACTAAGAAAAGGGTGGACACAGAAATAGAAAGAAAGTCCAGGTCAGATTAGAGTTTATAGTAAGGAGATCAGATGTTTTTTAAGAGCAGTGGAAACAACATAAACAGGCATTGGCTGTGCTTTAGGATTACTGTGTTTACTGCATAACAATAGTTTAGAAGAGGGAAAGAATTAGGTTCAGATAGACTCTGTTCTAGCAGTCTGGTAGCTGGTAAAGAATGAAGGCAGCAGAGATGGTGAGAGAAGACTGCATTTCAGATATATTTTAGAGATAAAATTGGCTAATATAGTGATTAATACAGGGATAATAATAGATGATAATATTGTTATGTAATTCTTCATTTAAATGGTACTCCTCCAAACAAGGTAATATTAATAACTAGACCTGAACAACAAGGAAATTTTAAGACTATAAATTCACCTTCTTTTAAAATAGTGCATGAATGATACTTGTTTTCAATAAATTGGAGGAGAGCCAGAAGGAAAAAGACATTAAGGAGTTTGGTAGATGTATTGTTTGGATAGTCAATTCAGAACTGTCTGAATGTGCAAAAAACACCGAGACAGAGAGAGGATGACAGATTTCGGACTTACAAAATTGCTCAGATATAACTTAAATTTGATGAGAATATGATCCACTGCTCACCTGCTGTCACAATTATTAATTTGTGGAGACAATGATTCATTGTATTTAACCAGCATATTCTATTCACAAAAACACAGCTAGAACAGTTCTCTGGTTGCATAAAATTAATACTTTTAATTCCAGTACTTTAGTTCAGCACTAGTTCTAAAATAAATCATACTCTTTAATTATAAATACTTTAAAAAAAGTCTTAAAGAAAATTGGAGACACAAAGATTTTATTTTCCTGAGAAAATGAAGGGACTGATTGCAATACTTATTCAGACACTAATAACCATAAGAATAGAAAATATCAATGAGGCTTTCATGTAACTTGAATTTAAATGCTGAAGGAGACTCAGAAAATCCCTACATCTATTTACTTCAGATTGGATCTGAAAGTCTATTTCCATCCAATCTCTCAGCATTATTAGTACTGAAATATAAATCCAGGATTACTGACCTAAGTGGATCATCAGATTTAGAAAAACCTACACCTTACATAACTTTGAATACAGATTACTAGGCAAGTGACTTTTATTTTGGGTTCAGTCAATTTTGATACAGTTTTTATGACTGGTCCAAGAAATGAATTACCGAAGTTCATCTTTATAGAGAATCTGTTCACTGCAACCTTAATATGAAAGTCAGATTGAAAATTCATATCCATAGCAGGAAAGTAAATGGAATTTTTCACATAGATTAGGAAATTGAATTATTATTAGGAACTGTTTCCATTCAAAAATTGTTTTCATGTAAGAGCCCTGATATGACAAGCCTTATCTATTTATTTATGTTTTAGCTTCCTACATGTGGATCATTGTTTAAATACAGAACAGTAGGCACATCCACTGTCTTGATGGATGGGCTTGCTGCAGATATGGTAAAGTTAATGAAAAGATGGCACAACACTTACAAGATGCATGAAGATTTAAGAATAAATAAGAAATACTGAAGTGTTAAGTTGAAAATGAGTGGGTTAACTGGAGACAACTGTTTCCACTAAATTCTCATCATGTGATCAATTAAAAATGTTTAGATGATTATAGCTCCAAAACATTCCAATTTTTTACTTTCATGTGTGGAATCTTCTAGTGATTTGTAAACAAGAATATGCCCCATAAACCAACAAATATTTCCAATCAAAAATCTGCAAAGAAATGGTCTCAACAGCAAAATTCATAACAGCTCAAAGAAGTTTTTGAGGTAAGTCTTAGTTATACACTAGATCTTAGCTACTTAAATATCCCCCAAATTTTACAGGTTGTAATTTCTTTCCTTTATTTAAGAGGAATATATATATATAGACATTATTATATGATAAATGCTTTACTATATGAAGGAAAGGATTTTTTTATATTATGACAGTTTCAAGGCAAAAAAGTAAGACATAATTATGGCCTCAATAATCGTTTATGTAATCAAATTTACAAAATAAAACTTTAAAATTTTATAAAATCATGAATATAGGCTCATAGGGAAATGTGCCAGTTATAAGACAATGGTAATATATTTTATACACTACATTTTGAGAAATTAAGAATATACAAAATTGCAAGTCATTTAAACTGTGGTAATAATGAGTTTTAAAGCATTGTCTTTGTAATATTTTTAGTGTAAAATTCAACTTTTTAATAATGTCTAAAAATTGAGTAAATACATATCTGCAGTTAGGTTCTTCCTTTATTATAATTCCATAGATTATCTATTATTTTATTTTCCTTTGAGTTTATGTAAATTAATTAGACAAGGAAAAGCATTTTTAGCAGAATATATATGTGTATATATTATATTTACATTATACTAGGGGTTAGCTTTTTTTAATATTTATTTAGAAGTCAAGAGTTAGAGAGAGAGAGAGAGCTTCTATCCACTTCTATCCTGAATGGCTGGGAATGGGCCAGGCTGAAGCCAAGAGCTTCTTCTGGATCTCTCAGTTGGCTGCAGGGGCCCAAGGACTTGGGCTATCTTCATTGCTTTCCCATGTGCATGACAGGGGCTGTATCAGAAGTAGAGTAGGTAGGAATCAAACCAGTGCCCATACGTCACAATGCCAGCACAGCAGAAAATATTTAATGTCATTTAAGGAAATATCAGTCTCTTTGGAAATAGCTGAAAATGAACATAAAGATACACAAAAATATAACATAATGTTAATATTTATAGTGCATGGAAATATAGTTACCTATTATAATAATATTTGGATACATAATAAAATGATTTTTGCTACCAACTTGTCTCACATTTCTCTTCTTCTAAATATTGGAGATACAGTATACTACTTTTGGCAAAGGAATGCAGGCTTTCTAATCTGAATACTGGAGTTTATTTCTACCCCATCTTTGATTGATTTTAATACTTTGGGAAATTTCCTTCACCATGGACAGTTATCCCCTCTTCTATGAAAATGAAGACCATAACATCTACGCTTCAGGATTATCTAAAAAATGAATAGGATGATTAAATTGGTGTTAAGTGAAAACATCTATCATACCATTAGCTGTTTTCCCATCAAAGAAGAAAGAAAAAGCAGGATCTTAAAAGTACAGTCTATTCTGTTCTAACATACTTCTGGAAACACAAATTTATTTCAATAAAACTGATACATGGCAGCAATTTGAGCATAAAGTGAATTTGAAGCTTGCTTACATAGGATGCCAGCAACTAAAAATAGTAGTTCACTGTACCTAGCCGAAAGCCAATGAACAGAAATGCTTATCTCCCAGCCTTAATGTATTGTGTGTATGTGTGTGTGTGTGTGTGGGGGGGTGTCCATGTGTACTGGTCTGCCACACCCTTTCAGATCTGGCATAATGGTCTTGTATCTTATTTCAGATAGCCCTAAACTTCCACCATTTATCAATAACTTAAGAAGGAATTTCCAATGGGAACTTAGTTCAGCACACTTCAGTTTTTATCAAAGCTAAGTAATATGTTCATTATAGTCCTTGTGCATTTCCTAAACATTTGTAATGTGTGAAACTTTGTTAGTTTTATATGTGTTACTGAAGAAGTTGGTGTGCATGTGTCCCTAACTTCATTTTTTCCCACAGGGCCCATATTTTTATTTTACTATTTTGTATTGCATAATAATTTTTAGAATATATATGTTATGGAACAGCAGAACTGATCCAATGATTCATAGCAAGGTACATTGTCACGTACCTTGTTTTTCTCTTTTTCTTTTAGATTCACAATTTGTTGATCTTTTTTCATTTAATGAAAACATCATGAATTATGAATGCTTGCTTCATGTTTGGATTGTTAGAGAAAGTTGACTTATCTATGCATTTCCTTTAATAATTCTCAAATAGATAATTCTAATTCTCACAGAAGATGATCCTCAATTACTTTGAACACTGAACACACACAAACATCTTCAATAAGCACATATCTAAATTGATTAAGTCTCTTACATCCAAAAATTGTAATAATGCAATAGATGTATAAATGCAGTCCAGATTCCTTATCAAGAAATAATTTGTTACCTAGCTGAAAATTTTTCAAACTTTTTAAAAAAGGTGTTTATTTATTTATTTAATTTGAAAGTCAGATACTGAGAGAGCAAGACAGAGAAATCTTCCATCTACTGCTTCACTCCCTCAGTGCCCACACTAGCTGTGCTGGGCTAGGATGAAGCCAGAAGTCAGGAACTCCATCCAGTTCTCTACATAGGAAGCAGGGACCCAAATTATTGAGCCATTTCCTGTTGCATCTAGGGGTGCACGTAAGTAGGAAGCTGGACTGGAAGCAGAGAACTTCAATCCAGACACGCCCATGTAGGATGCAAGTGCCCCAATGCTCCAAGTCATGAGTTAGCTTTCTGTACCACAACACCCTCTCCACCAAATCCTGATGCTTCCCTTCTCTCCACTAGTGTTAAACATCTTACACTTGCAAATTCATCTCACCTTGTTTAACTCTAGAGAGTCCAACTCATAACAGACAACTTTTTATTTGACACCAAACTTATTTGTCTCAATCAATAGTTCCATTGAGTAACTGATATGAAAATAAAGTAAGTTAGTTGTGCTTGAAAGTCATGTTTGTCTTTAACAAGTTTTCAGAGTTTTAGAAAAGTAATAACCTCTATATAATGTCAAAGGCTTTGCATCATTGATTTTTTACATTTCCTGTTTATTCTTTTTAGGTGTATTGAAGCTAAAAGTAGGTTGATATGGATCATAAAAATTTCCAAGCAATCCATTCTGGCAAATCTCTCCCTACAACTTAAACACAGGATCAAGCAATGAACTTTGACTGCTTCGAGCATCATAAGAAGGAGAGTAGAACAATTGCTAGAGGAATACTTGAGGCCAATCCTGTGTATCAGGAAACGTTTACACTGCAAATCATACTAGTATTTTTATCAGTAGTTTCAAATTCATTTTTTGTTCCACTTTAACAAATACAAAAACTGTTTTTCCCCAACCAAAAATAACTGCAGATCAGAGTTTCCTTCCTCTTTCAAGCAAACTTGATTCCTGGTAGATAACTTTCTATGAAGCATAACTATTTTATTATTACCAGCTTTTCTTTAGAATGAGTTTCTGTTTTATCATTCGTCTTCTAACAGAGGCAGATAAATAACCTGCAATAAGTATTGTGACACATTTTGTACTGGATAATATAGGGAAAAATTGCAGAAGCATACACAATTGGTACACTGAATAAATATGGCATAAACACTGTTATTTTGTTCTGCCTTCTCATTCATTTCATTCAGTAAAGAAAATCTGACTCTACCATCAGATCTCAAATATGGCCACTCCATATTTTTCTTTTCTCTCATAGATAATAGACAACCCTATGGGTATGTTAAATTAGATATAGCAATAAACAATTTGTTTGACAAACATTTAAAATGAACTTTGACACAATACTTTATTTGTGCCAAAACTGATACAATCAGAATCTCCGTTTCTGCCATTTTGTTTTTGATATTTATATGTATATGTTTAATTTTATTTCCAACATACCAAGGAAAACTTGTGGTACTTGTCTTTCTGTGTCCAGATTATTTCACTGAACATGATGTCCTCCAGTTCCAACCATTCTGAGGCAAATGAATTTCATTTGATTTTATAGCTGACTAATATTTCGATGTATAGATATACCAAATTTTCTCTATCCATTCATACATTATCTCAAAAAATAAAATTACATTTTTAAAAACTGTCAGTTTTAAATTTAGAATGCTTACCATTCTATAGTAACTAAAGTTAATAAATATGCTGAAAAATGTAATGTAAATATAACTAAACTGAAAACATGACTAGCAAGCATTATTTATTTTTCCTTCCCCTCCTTGATGCACTTCAATTTGGAAACCTCGGGAAATGACACATAGTTAGCTTTTTAAATTTCTTGTTTTGTTTCACCCAGTTACTTAAATACACCAAGTGCTAGCATTTTGACAGAAGGAGAAAAATTGGAAATCTTCTAAATCTTCTAAAATATTTTAGCCCTTCTTGGTGTCAAGAAACCAACATTCTTTTTTTTTCCTGAATAATAAGAGTTTTTCTCTCTTTAAAATAAAGTTTATAAATCAGGTGCTAAATTTTGACTTGTATAAATATTATGCAAAATTACTGAAAACTCTTATAAATGCATAAATTGTTTCAAAATTACTCATTCTTACTCTAAATATTGTTAATACACTTTTTTAATATCAGAGGAAAAAATTGCCCTTTTCAGTGGTCTGATAAAAAATTAACTGTATGATTAAAAATACAATATCTAAATTAACACACACTCTTTCTGTACAAATCACAGGGAATTTACCCAAAGAAAATTAAATCAGCGTATGAAGGAGTTGTTTGTACCCCCATGTTTATTATGGAATCAACCCAGAAGTCCATTAGTTGATGACTGGATAAGAAAAAGTACATACACATGATGGAATACTACTCAGCCATTAAAAAAAAATGAGTGCGACCTTCTCTTTTGCAACAAAATATATGCAACTGGAGAACATGAGGCTTAGTGAAATAAGCCAATCCCAAAAAGACAGATACCATATGTTTACTCTGTTATATGGTAGTTAACATAGAATACAAAAAAAGTGTAAGAATAAAACTGGTATTTTACGGTGATTGTTGTTTTTAGCCCTTTTCTATACTCAGAGGAACAGCTGTCTTTCTACTTTTTACTGTTGGGCATTATGGCTTGTGGTGCATTAAGCCTGTGATGATAAAGTAAATTAAAATTATATTATTGCAAAATGTAAATAAAAAAAAGAAGGAAGGAAGGGGGATTGAGGAAGAAGGTGTGGAGGGAGAGGAGTAAGGTTATCTCCTTAGAACTATATATATGAAATATATGAAATCTATCCTCTTTGTAGTAATAAAAATTTAAAAATGGCAAAGCTATTACTGTGAAACTAAAAAGAACTTGTACACAATTTGTATTTTATTGAAGGTTCTTGAAATTTGTTGCTGGTCATTTAATTACAATTTTAAATATGGTATAGAGAATAATTTGAGGCTTATTACAATTTATTTTCCAAATATAAATGAGAACATGTAAATCATAATAATAATAATGATAGAGTTTTTAACATCTTTATACATCCAGGAGAATGTAAAACGGAGGACAAAAACCAGCAGGATGTTTCTTTCTTCACTTGGACATTCCCCTGTTAATTTTCAAATGTATACTAAGTACCTGACATGTGTTACTCTAGCAAAACCTTTGGTAGAAGTCCAGTGACATCTCAACAATTGAAGAATTTTGTCATCTGAACAAAATTAATTCTGTTCTCAAGAGCTAATCCGGACCTAAGGTCAAGGGAGGAAATTCTGCACAAAAGCCATGCATTCAGAAAGGTAAGTCACACTCTCCATGAAGAAGGAATCACGAGACCATACTACACAATGCCTAGACAGAGGCGTTGTATTGTGCAGAATACATAAGTAATTTATGTTACTTTCAAATTTTCCTTTTAATCTAGTCAGCTAATTTACCCTTTTTGTGATTACACACTGTATATATATATAGTGAAAGACTGAAAATAAGATTAAATGTTTTTACAGATCCAGAAACACAGTTCAAGTGTTGTTAACGTGGCTTAAATATATTTATTGGTGTGCAAATTATAGCAAGGTCACAATACCACGGTTAGAAATAATTATATGCATGTTGGAATAATTTGAGCATTGTCTTTCTCATGAACATCTGATCTCAACAGGTCCCTCTGAGGAGAGTATTTTCTATTCTGGGTCACACCTGCCAAGCCTTCCACATCAAAACCTGTGCACCTGCCTCTGGTCCATCTCCCAGATAGTACATTTTTAACACATCATCTGCCAGGGGGAAAAGATCACATAACAGAGGCTCGCTTCAAATGAAAGATTTTCTGCCGAGAGATTTGGGAATTAGGCTGCCAGCCTGGCAGATGATACGGAAGTATAAACCTGAAAGCTATTTTTTATGCCATCAGGTTTGACACACTTTCAATGCCACTTCAGTGCTTAATTTTATCCATATATCTGTGCATTAAATTAATTTACATAAAATAGGTTGAGTATTTTTTTTTAATTCAGAGTTTTTAATCAGACTTAGAAATTGTATTTGGTTATATATTTGGAAAGAGTTGGTTAAATATTGATATTTTGTGTATATTTTGTGATGACATTTTATAAATTAATTCTAATTTTTAACATTCTATGACAATAAATAACCATTATTTTCCTATTTAATAGAGATTTTATGTGTCACTATGACCAAGTTATTGAACATTTTTAATATGCAACATAATTATCTTAGTAAAAAGTTTAAACACAGAAATTTACTTGGGGATTCCTTGCATGATAAAATAGTCCTTTTGCTTAGTAAAAGCAAAAAATCACATTTCTTCTTACCTGTCCATCATTTCCCTGATGAACTCCATGTCTATTATAAAATCGTTTTGTATTTTATGATAATCCAAATTTTGGACAATTATTTTTCTGAATTTATTAATAATATATGTATTCATTAATGATCAATATCCTATTCTATGTATTTCTGAAATATCTTAAGTTTGTAGGACTAAAATTTAATTTTAAAATAATAAATAACATCATTCATAATTGCATGTAAATCTTTTAATATACAAACTTCATTCTTACTCATGAAAGTTATGTTAATATTGGGACTTTTATTGAAAGCGAATCAGTTTCCCAGATCACCGTAAGTGTGAGGTTGAGGTTGATGTTGATAAAAAGTAAGCGCCCACTGTGTTAATTTTTTTTCAAACTAGAGAGTAAAAATAAGTTTTCAGGTGGACTTAGGTCTGATATTGACTCCTGTAGGGTCTCTTTGGTTATGGAGCTATAGCCTGAAAAAACCATGAATAACAAATGAGGCAAACCAAAGTGTGAAGCCTGTGGCTATTCCAGTTGGTATCTTCTGGCTGGGTCACTTTATGGGAAACCGTAAAGAACATGAGAAACTTTAAGAGAGACACACTATTTAGAAATTGACAGACATTTCAGATCATAAGAATTCCAAAGCAATAACCCAGTTTTTTTCAAATACTTTTTTATATGTATCACTCTTCATGTGATAATGCTTTAAGAAACATTAACATAAACTTTTTGACAATGAAATCTAAGAATTGTTTGATCTTTTAAAAGAAGATTTTGGAAGAGAAATATTTCCAACAGTACTCTTTGCTCCTGTTATGGCATTTTGCTCCCTGTTTCATTTTCATCATTTGTCAGCACAAAGGTTTGCATCAATGATTTAGCCACTTAGAAGCTGACAGAGTGACATACAAATATAAAAATATCCTAAACTTCCTGTAGCCACATGAATTCAGATTAATGAGAGCTATTTTTCACCTTTAATGGCAGTTAATAAGAATTTCAGCAATCAGAAAACATAAAATACTATCTTTAGAACAATAAGTGGTAAATTAAAATAATTGTGTTACTAAAATACAATTTAAAGGGAAACACTAAGTAGATCCTTCTTCCAATGTTTATAATTTCCTAGAATATCTTATCTCAAACATATAGACATTATTTCAAAGATATAAGAAGCCAGGGGATCAATAAATAGCATTTATAAAATTTACTCAGTGAAATGAACCTAAAATACATATACTTATATGGTATAACAAAAGAGGTGACATATACTTCTATTGTGGAGTTGAAGACACAACTGTTTAAACATTTCATTATGAAGGCTAACTATCCAAAACCCACTTCATCTCTGCTTTAAGTTTTAGTGAATTTTGATGGAAAAATTTAATAACCATGGCCATAATGTAGGGCAAAAACATGTATATACAAAATTTATAGAAGGAAATATATAATTTAGCATTAGCAAAGGTTTAGGTCAATGTTCACTTCTTTTTTTGGAATGATTTGTGTTTACACTAATGATGAAATAAATTATTTAATAAATCAAGCCATTCATTAGGAGAAGCAGTTTTCTTTCTCTGTGTTTTACCCAATTTTAAAGTTTCTTGAAAGTCTTGTTCTTCTGTAAGTAAACTAATAGCCATTATCTTTCCTTACAAATATTTTTGTTACCTTTATATAAATAAAGATATTTGTTTTCCTGGTTTGTAGCATTCTCTTTGTAGCCTTAGTGTTTTTTTTTTTTTCATTTAAAATGCAGTTAAGCTTTCCTAAAATAGTCATTAATATTTCACTTTTGTCATATGGAAAATATTTCAATAACATCACATACATAACTATCATTTTATATTGAATTATGCTCACAAGATAACGCATCTTCTATCAGATAAATCCAACAAAATAGTATTGATGAAGAAAAAGTGAGATTCTTTGCAGAAACAAACTTTAAAATAATACACTGATTTAATAAATATTTATTAAGGACTATTGTTGATCACTATCTCTGCTAGTTAAAGATAGATACAGTAATTCTCATGAGTTAAAATAAATCTCCACTCATAAATTTATCTTTAAATTGATAAAAAAGATTTTAAAAATAGAATCACATAAATTACTAAAAAATTAAAACGCAATAAGTAAGATACTTACTTGTATATTATTGTATAATATACTGTTCCCTGGTTGGAGTGAAATAAACATGAGAGGAAGAGTAGTATGAACTAGAAAAGAGTTTAAAGGAGAGAATAGGACACGCAGAAAGATGTGGAAGATGACTCATGTTAAAGAATTAGCAAGAACAGAGATATTATTGTGTGAGAATTAGGCAACTGCTGTAATTAAATAAAGACAGCATTACCAGGGCAAAGTGAAAGCAGCTGAACATTAAATATAATAACTGTAGCAAAGTTCATTGGAATTGGACCATGCTGTATCTCATAGAAAAAAGTAATGTCAACACGATACGGACTTATATTGTTTTGCTGATTATCAAGGCTAATGTCCATTGATACCAATTTAAGACTTAAAGTGGGCCATCATTCCAAATTGTGGGTTGTTCTAAATCTTTTGAGCTACATTACATGTATATTTTGGTGTTTATAAGAAGCCCTTGAAGTGACTAGGTGATGATTGGATGATTTTAAAATATTTGTATTTTATTTATTTAACTTTTCATTTACTTGGAAGGGATAGGGGAAGAGAGAGGGGGAGAGAGAGGAAGAGAGAGAGAGAGAGAGAGAGAAATATTGGTTTTCTATTTGTTGGTTCATTCTCCAAATGCCTGCAATAGCCAAGACTGGGCTAAGCCAAAGCTGGGAGCCCTGGACTCCATCCATGTTTTCCATATGGTTTGCAGGGACCTAAACAATTCAGTGATTATATGCTGTTATATGTGTTAGCAAGAAGCTGCATCAGAAATGGAGCAGCCACTCAGTTACAGGCAACAGCCATCCCAAGAAAGGATTTAATCTGCTGTGCCAAAATGTCCACCCCAGTAGGGTTATTCTTAAATAAGAGTATCACCATTTTCCTTTCTACTCTCCTTCTAAAAAACTTAATATTGAAAGTGGTTCTGTCTGAGTTCTTAACATCATCACAGATATACAATAGGAGCAAACATATAATAAATTAAGATATCTGATTTCTATGCTAACATTGAATTTTAAATATCAGCAAGCTTTTAAATTATGTATGGTTTATGGCAGCAGGCATTGCATTCCACTTTGGAGGTTCCAGGAGGTAGGAGGAGCAGTCTCTCTGAGGTAGTGGTGATGGCTCAAGTAGGTGGGTTCCTACCACGCATGTCAGAGACCTGGGCATATTCCTGGCCCAGCCTAGCCTGTTAGGGCATTTGTGAAGTAAGCTGGTAAAGTGGATTAAGCTGGCTACTTAGGACACCTGCATCCCACTTGGGAATGCCCGATTTGAATTCTGGTCTCTGTTTTTCATGCAGCTTCCTGCTAATGTGCCTAGGGGGCATCAGGTGAGGCTCAAATATATGGGTTCCTGCTACCCATTGGGAGTTTGTGCTCCTGGCTTCAGCCTGATCCATCCCTGGCTGTTGCTGGTATTTGGGGAATGAACCAGAAGACGGAAGATTCTCTCTCTCTCTCTCCCTCTCTCTCTCTTTCAAATAAATAAGCAATTAAATGTTTTAAAAAAGAATAGCTCTCCCTTTTCATTACACTGCTCATCTATTAAACTCCATTCAGACACAGGGCTATTCCACTCATCTGCTGCTCACCTTTCACTATTGTCTGACTCACTCTTGAATTCATTCTTGAAGAGAAGTTAAGAACCTGGTTTGGGGGTTGGCGCCGTGGCTCACTTGGTTAATCCTCTGCCTGTCGCGCCAGCATCCCATGTGGGTGCCGGTCTAGTCCTGGTTAATCCTCATCTAGTCCAGCTCTGTACTGTGGCCCGGGAGTGCAGTGGAGGATGCCCCAAGTGCTTGGCCCCTGCACCCGCATGGGAGACCAGGAAGAAGCTCCTGGCTTCGGATTGGCATAGAGCCAGCTGTAGCGGCCATTTGGGGAGTGAATCAACGGAAGGAAGACCTGTCTCTCTCTCTCATTGTCTATAACTCTACTCTTGTATTTTCCTTTATTTCTACCTGAACTAGCTAAGCTTCAAAACTAAAAAAAAAGGTCCTTTAATTATAACGTTAGTCTTTCTCTTAAGACATACTTTGTACTATTCTTTGAAACACACAGACATACACACAGATACATATATATTATACCTACATCTTTTATTTAACATCTATTAAAAGATGTCATAAAATGTACTTGTTTTTTTGTTTGTTTGTTTGTTTGTTTATTGTTTGACGGGCAGAGTGGACAGTGAGAGATAGAGACAGAGAGAAAGGTCTTCCTTTCGCCGTTGGTTCACCCTCCAATGGCTGCCGCGGCCGGTGCACTGCAGACTGCGCACTGCGCACAGCGCTGATCCGATGGCAGGAGCCAGGTGCTTATCCTGGTTTCCCATGGGGTGCAGGGCCCAAGCACTTGGGCCATCCTCCACTGCACTCCGGGGCCACAGCAGAGAGCTAGCCTGGAAGAGGGGCAACCGCGACAGAATCCCGTGCCCTGACCAGGACTAGAACCCAGTGTGCCGGCGCACCGCAAGGCAGAGGATTAGCCTATTGAAAATAGGCTAATTTTCAATATGTAAATATTAATAGACTTAATATCATAATTTAATATTGATTAAAATTTTAGTAAACTACTATATGATATAAAATTATAAGTAAAAGCTTTGTTTAAAAACACAGTAATATTTGGTTTATAATCCTTGTCAAATTCTTTCCTTTATAATTAACTTCTTTCTGCTCTTCAACGTCCACCCTTGCAGTTTGTAACATGATTCCAATGTGAAACTAAACCTATTTCTTTGAAATCACCGTCTTTCACACTACTACCTCTCTCCTCAAAACAAAATTCAAGGACCTCCCAAAACAAAAGTACTGTTCAAATGGAGTTTCTGAATCTATGTAGAATGAATCAAAATAAGGTCATATCAAATTGCCAACTAACAAAAAAAATAAAACAAAAGCAAATTTCTGCACACACCAGGAATTGCTTTGTCAGAAACCTATTTCCTCTTCACATCTACTCACGATCCACCACTTTTCAAGTCACTGTTCCTTCTCTTGATGGATATTGCGTTTTCTGAGAAGCACTTAAATTCCCATCAGACTGCAGTAAAGGACCGTGGATCCCCATGTTTCCCATCGTGTCAGAACTCTAAAAAATTATCTTTAATTTTGTCACTCTTGCTGCACCCATTTTGGAGATCTGATGTTGGGTGCATACTTATTCATAATTATTATAATTTTTGGTAAGTTGAGTCTTTATCATTCTTTGATCCTCATAACTGTTTCGGCCGAGGTTTATTTTGTCTGGTATCAATATAGTCACTCTATTTGATTTATTCTTTACCTGTGGTATTTTTTCCATCCTTACATTTTCAAGCTACAAGTGTTTTTATATCTAAACTGTGCCTTATAGACAGCCTATGAAGGGATTCTGGTTTGTTTTTAATCCATCCACCAGTAAACATCTTTTGACTGATAAATTTAAATCTGTCAAGTTTAAAGTAGTTAATAACAAGGAAGCAGTTACTTTGGCCACTTAAAGATTTTTTCCTACATATTTTAACATTTTATTGTCTTTGTTCCCCATACTGTCTTTCTTTGTGTTTAGCCGATTTTATTGTAGATGTGGTTTTGATTCAATTTTCATTTTCTTTTGGGTGTATAAGTATTTTCTTTGTAGGATTTATGAGGAATATATATATATATATATATAATATCCTAAAATTTTGGCAATCTTAAATTTATACCAACCTAAACTTTAATAACATACAAAACCTCTACTTTGTCATTGTCATAATTTAAATATAATATGTTGTGTGCCATTGTAAAGATTTATAGTACTTTTATGAATTTATGTTTAAAATGATAGAGAAAATGAAAAGTGGGGTTACAATAAAATTTCTATTACATATGTAGATTTATATCATTTATTTGTCCACATACTTACATTTACTAGAAGGTTTTATATTATATGAAACTTCAAGTTACTATCTAGTGTCCTTTCATTTCAATCTGAAAGATATGGTTTATCATTTCTTTTTATTTGTTCAACAGCTCTTTGGTTAGTATTGCACAACTAACCAAGTGTGTGGCAGGATGGAGTTTTGTCTTTATCCAAAGATTGAGGTTAGATGGATTCAGAGCTCATTCTATGATGGAAAAATATTTGTTTCAAACAATTAAGATTTATTTGTATCTATTTGTATATATGTGATAGAAATTAAAGCATGATACAAATACCAAAACAGCCATTCCTTTAATTTAGGATCATTCTTTTCAATTTTGAATGTTTAAGAATTAGTTTTAAGGGGCTAGCATGGTGGCATAATGGGTTAAGCTATTGCAACACTGACATCTCATATGAGTGCTGGTTCTCTGCTCAGCTTGTTATCCAGCTCCCTGATAATGTGCCTGGGAAAACAGTGGAAGATGGCCCAAGTCCTTGGGCATCTGAATCCTTGTGGGAAATCCAGATGATGCTCCTGGCTCCTGGTTTTGGCTTGGCCCAGACCCAGCTATTGTGGTCATTTGGGGAATGAACCAGAAGATGGAAGATCTTGCTCTCCCTGTGCCTCCCTCTGTCTCTCTGCACCTTTGCCTTTAAAAAAATACTATAAATATTAAAAAGGAAATTGATTTTAAATGTAATCGTCTGGGTGTTAGGGAAAGATCATTGACCCAAAGTAACTAAAGCTCATCAGACAATTCTAGGGAAATACATCAGTATTATCAATAACAAGAATATTTGATTTTCCTATTTAAACTTATTTTTTAAATGTTATTTCAGAGTAGTTTAAATTTATGAAACAAGTTATGATGTAATAATACATAGAATTCCATATATTCGCAGATCTTCTCCTCTATGATTAACATCTTCTTTTATAAGTATATTTATCAAAAGTAATGAGTCACATCCAGCTTCTTGTATGTTTTTGTATAAACTCCTATTCCTTTCACCCTGCTTGGCTACTAATAATCTGAATTTAGATTGAGGTTTTGCTTACTTTTGTTGTGTTTTGTTTTCAAGCTATCCCATATAGAGGAGAATATCCATTAATTGTCTCTGTATTATTTCACTGTCCACCAGTTCTATCCATTTCGTAGCAATTGGCGAAATTTCATTCTTTTTATACCTTAAAAGTATTAAATATATATGGTACAATTTCTTTATTACAAAAGTAATCAGCGTTTCTGAAAGATCAGGTCTGATAGTAATTAGCTCATTTGGCTTTTGTTTTGCTTGGAAATGTCTTAATGTCGTCTTCATTTTTTGCAGGATAATTTTGCCAAATATATATTATCAACTAATTTTTTTCCTCTGTAAGCTTTAAGTATACCATATGCAAAGCTATTTCAAGCAGTCTATGGTTGCTTATTTGATTTTTATATGGAAAAATTAGAACCTGGGCCTTCCTCTCAACATCTTAAATGTAACCTAATATACTATGAAAAGGAAATTGTGGCTTCTCACTTCCAATAGTTAATACATGCCTTATTCTCTATGTGTTTTTTTTTTACTTCATAAAAGCACATAAAAATGCAGAGTAACATTTAATATTTTACTTCACATGAAGGAATTCATTTAACTGGAATCCATCTTACCTGGACACAGAAACAAAGACAATAGGAGTGACCATGTGGTAGAGAGCTACATATATGCAAATCCATAATCCTTCAATCTCTTCAGTTTTTTGCTACTTGGAATTAAGTACTCTTTTACAACTAGCGTGCTTACTTCTATCTCTTTGGGAATAAAATGATACTTATCTTTACTCATATGGAGATGGCTGATAATTCATTCATGTTTATCACACACTCCATAGTCATGAAGACATAACACAGTAGATCCTTATGTCTTACATTTATTTTGTTCTTCCTATGTGATTACTTCTGGTAGTAGATAGGGAACAAGGCAGCATTAGCTCACAAAATTAAGTGGTAGTCATTCTGCATTAGTATGCTTGAAAATATACCTTATTTTTTAATATAAAATAAGTAGCACATTATTATAAGCCTGTGGCTACACATATCTGTTATCATGGTTGCAGTTTTTGCTCATGTACAGCAGATATTGTTAGCAAAAACTATACATAACACTTTGAAATTCACATACTTTACATATTGAACACATAGAAATAGGATATTATAAGACTACATAGCACAGCGGTTAAGAGTATGGATTTGGGCACTAGTCTTCCTTAGTTTATTTTTATTGATTTATTTATTTTAAAGATTATTTATTTAAAGATTTATTTATTTGCTTAAAGAGTTACACAGAGAAAAGGAGAGGGAGATAAAGAAAAAGAGAGAGAGAGAGGTCTTCCAACTGCTAGTTTACTCCCTGTTTGACTGCAACAGCTGGAGCTGCTGATCCAAAGCCAGGAGCCAGGAGCTTTCCACACAGGTGCAGGGGCCCAAGGACTTGGGCCATCTTTCACTGCATTCCCAGGCCATAACAGAGAGCTGAATTGGAAGTAGAGAAACCAGGACTTGAACCGGCATCCACATGGGATGCTGGTACTGCAGGTAGCAGCTTTACCTGCTACGCCACAGTGTCGGCCCCCATCCTTAGTTTAAATCATCGCTCTACTGATTGCTTATTGTGTATCCTTGGGCACATGAGAAAATCTCCATGAGTTTGGATTTGGCAAGGATTCACCATGTATGATAACAAAAGCAAAATGAAAGCACAAATAAATTAAAAACTGTGCATTAGAGAGTATTATCCACAGAAATAGCAATCTATAGAAAGGTATTAAATATCCCCTAATTAAATACCTGATAAAGGATTAATACTTAGACTGTCTGTATATACTATATAAAAATATAAAAATACATATATCCAAAATTCAGAAAATAGATACAGAAAAATCTTCAATCAGGGAAGGCAATTTAAATACATTTCTTTCAGTAGTGGAAAAGACATGCAAACAACAAGAAAACAACAATGCCCATAAGACGCACAAGTAGTACAACTGGCAAACATGAGTAAATTGTTGAATTTTAGCCATGATTCCAATTCTGACATTATGTAGGTGGAATATTTATTTAAATCAAGTGTGCATTGTGCCTTGCAGGGTGGTTTGATAAATTTCAAAGAATTAAAGTGTTTTAGATTCTCTCTTCTGACCACAATGAAATAAAATAGACAAGAACAATAATTATTTAGAAATTTCTACCACTTGAAAATTAAGCAATGTACTTGCAAATAACTCACATATCAATGAAGACACTACAGTTCCTGAAGACAGAGTAAGATAAGGAAATTCTAGGAAGAACTCTATCGATAGTGATTTGAAAATTTAGAAGAAATGAATTAATTCCTTACAAAAGAAAGACTAAAAATCTCATTCAATATCAAGTAAATACTTTTAGTAGCTCTGTAACTAGTAAGTGAATTGAATTTTCAAGAGAACAATTCATGTAAGAGAAATCACCAAGACCAGACAAATTTACTGGAGAATTCAACCAAATGTTTAGAGAAAACAGCAATTCTACACAATTGCTTCCAGAAAATAGAAAAGTGGGGAATACTTTCCATCTCATTTTATGAACCTAGGGTTACCTTGATATCAAAACCAGATACAGTAATACCTGGAATAGAAAACTCCACAATATTTCTCATGGACATTGATGACAAAATACTTTAAATAAACTATTAGTAGATAGAATTCAGCAATATAAATACCATGGTTGACTATACATTATTTCAAGGATAAAAGGCTAATTAAATTAAAAATTAAGCAATATTGTGTCTCGATACTGGGCAAAGAAACAAAATCATACATTGATTAATAAAGAAATTTGAAAGTATGAAACACATAAAAAAGGATAATACTCAGTAAATAGGTAATAGAGAGGAACTTTTTCAACTTACTGATGCTATGGCAAAGTAGGTTAGTCCTCTGCCTTCAGCACTGGCATTCCATATGGGTGCCAGTTGTAGTCCCAGCTACTCCTCTTCCAATCCAGCTCTTTACTATGGCCTAAAAACAGTAGCAGATGGCACAGGTGCTTGGACACCTGCAACTGCATGGGAGATCTGGAAGAAGCTGCTGGCTCCTGGCTTTGGATCGGCACAGCTCCAGCCCTTGAGGCCATTTGGGAGTGAATCAGCTGATTAAAGAACTTTGTCACTTCCTCTCTCTGTAACTCTGCCTCTCAAATAAATAAATAAATAAAATCTTTTTTTAGAAAGTACTACAGAAAAGCTTACATTTACAGCCATAGTTAAGGGAGGGAAATTGTCCCTCCCACGATATCAGAATAAACCATAGATAACCACTTTTATTTCTACTATTGAATATAGTGCTAGAAGTTCTAGTCCCATATGCAATGATAAAAAGAACTATAGACCAATATTTCTGATTAACATAAACACAAAAATTCTCAAAAAATACTAGCCAATCAAATCCAACAACACATCAGAAAGATCATTCATCTGGACTAAGTGGGATTTATCCCTGGATTGTTCAACATTAGCAAATCAATCAAAGTGATACATCATATTAACAAACTGAAAAACAAAAACCATAATAGATATAGAGAAAGCACTTGATAAAATATAACATTCTTTCATGTGAAAACCTTAAGGAAATTGGGTATAGAAGGAACATTCCTCAACATAATCAAGATAATTTATGACAAACCCAGGGCCAGCATTCTATTGAATGGGGGAAAATAGGAAGCATTCCCCTTAAGATCTAGAACCAGACAAGGATCCCCACTATCACCCTTGCTATTTAATATAGTCCTGGAGTTTTAGCCAGAATCATTAAGCAAGAAAAAGAAATCAAAGGGATACAAACTGGAAAGGAAAAAATCAAACTATTCCTATTTAAAGATCACATGACTCTATATAAAGAGGATCCAAAAGACTCCATTGAGAGACTTTTGGAACTAATAAAAGAGTTTGGTAAAGTGGCAGGATATAAAATCAACACAGAAATATCAAGAGTCTTTGTATACCCAGAAAATGCCATGGCTGAGAAAGAACTTTTAAGATTAGTCCAATTTACAATAACTCCAAAAAGACTCAAATACTTTGGAATAAATTTAACCAAGGATGTCAAAGATCTTCACAATGAAAATGACAAAATCCTAAAGAAATAAATAGAATCAGACATTCAAAAAATGGAAAAATCTTGCATGTTTGTGGATTGGAAGAGTGAACATAATCAAAATGTTCATACTACCAAATGTAATTTACAGATTCAATGGAATCCTAATCAAAATACCAATGACATTCTTTGGCGATCTAGAAAAAAAATGATGCTAAAATTCATGTGGGAACCCAAGAGACCCTTAATAGCTAAAGCAATCTTATACAACAGAAACAATGCGGGAGTCATCACAATACCTGATTTCAAAACATACTGCATGGCAGTTATAATTGAAACAGCCTGGAACTGGAACAAAAACAGACTTTTAGACCAGTGGAACAGAACAGAAACTCCAGAAATATAACCATGCATCTACAACCAAACTATCTGTGATATAGGAGATGAAACCAATCATTGGAGCAAGGATAGTCTCTTTAACAAATGGTGCTGAGAAAACCAGATCTCTACTTGCAGAAGTATGAAACTGGACCCTTACCTTATACCTTATACAAAAATCCACTCAAAATGGAACAAAGACCTGAATATATGACCTGATACCATTAAATTACTAGAGAACACTGGGGAAACTTTGCAAAACATTGGCATAGGCAAAGACTTCCTTTAAAAGACCCCAGAACCTCAGGCAATCAAAGCAAAAATTAACAAATGGGATTATATCAAGCTGAGAAGCTTGTGTATTGCAAAACAATCAGTCAGCAAAGTGAAGAGGCAACTGACAGAATGGGAAAAAATATTTGTAAACTATACTACTGATTGTTGCTGTGGATTCGTTCTGGGAGAAGAAGCACGGTGGGGGCAAGAGGTACAGAGTCAGGACACAAATGATAAAAGGTTAACATCCCAATCTATGAAGAGCTCAAGAAATTCAACAACAACAAAACAAGCAATCCAGTTAAGAAATGGGCAAAGGATTTGAACTGTCATTTTACAAGAGAGGAAATTCAAATGGCAAACAGACACTCAGGAAATGCTGAGGATCACTACCCATCAGGGAAATGCAAATTAAAATCACAATGTGTTTTCACTTCACTCCAGTTAGAATGACAAATGCTGGCAAGGATGTGGGGAAAAAGTTTCCTGGTCCATTGTTGGTGAGAATGACAACTAGTGCAAACACTGTGGAATACAGTATGAAAATATCTCAGAAATTTGAATACAGACCTACCATACGATCCAGCCATCCCACTCCTGGGAATTTACTCAAACCCAAAGAAATCAGTATAGTAAGCAGTTATCTGTACCCCATGTTCATTGCAGCATAATTCAAATAGCTAAGATATGGAATCAACCCAGATGTCCATCAGCAGTTGATTGGATAAAGAAACTATGGTCTATTTACACTATGGAGTACTCCTAAACTTTAAAAATAATGAAATCTTGTTTTTTTGCAACAAGATGGTTGCAACTGGAAACCATTATACTTAGTGAAATAAGCCAGTCCCAAAAGACAAATATCATGCTTTCGTTGATCCAAGGTGTCTAATAGAGTACCAAAAATGTAACATATTTGACTGAAGAAGACATTTTGGGAAACTATGATTGTTCATGGCCCTTATCTCTTCCATTGAGGAACAGTGTGTTGCTTTGTTTCATTTTCTTTCTCTTCATACTATTTGTTGAACTCTTTTACTTAGATAGGGTTAATTCTATGATCATTAAGTATAATGAAAATAGATCACGGTAAAAATTAAGAGTGAGAACTGAAAGGTAGAGTAGGAAGAATTCGATCATGAGTGGGTGGGAGAGTAGGTGAGGAAGTGCCACTATGTTCCTAAAACTGTATATATGAAATCTACGAAACATGTATAACTTAAATAAAGTTTTTTAAAAGAGAAAACAGCAGTGTTGCTTCTCTTTAGATTTCTGAAATCAAAGAATTCAGAGACACAGGAACTAGATTTCTCCTCTTTGCATATTCTAGCATTGCTTATGATGATAGAACTACTTGGCTTGGGAAAATTTAAGCCATGTTCCAAAATCTCCATTAAAAAGGAGAATGAATCAGTATATGAAATAGACCAAGAAGGGTTGGATATGATGTAGTTGGAATATATGATAGTGCAAAAAATGAACATTTTCACAATAATGAGGAGAAAAAATGTTAGCAGGCAGCATTAACAAAGATATGAATTGTGTGGAACAGAGAGGAATGATGGTTGTTTAGCTGACTATTGCTGATAGTCTTAAGAAAGTTAAAAAAATAGCAACATGAGAAACAACTCAGTGTGATGAACCTTTGCATAGCCCTTGTCTAATTATTTCCCCCTATATCTACTCTAGAATAGCAAGATTTCCCTTTCTTATAAATGCAAACAACCTAACTTATTACTTTAGTTGAGGGTTTTGCTCTACCGCCATTTGCAAATATATACTGCAAATACCTGATATTTGTAGTTGTTTGATAACTACATATACACAGATAATTTGCTTTTCCAGAAAGGAATGTCAAGTTAAAGATTTAGTCATTTATATCAAAGTAAATGATGGTCAATTATTACTGTATGTTTCTAAAGTGTTAATTTTAGTTTTGGGCTCTTGAGAATGACAGAAGCTTTAATTCAGTGTAGCTTTAATCACAGCAAATGAATCTCTATAGTACCTTACCTGTTTTACTGTTA
Source organism: Sylvilagus floridanus (assembly GCA_949820135.1). NCBI lineage: Eukaryota > Metazoa > Chordata > Mammalia > Lagomorpha > Leporidae > Sylvilagus > Sylvilagus floridanus. Next base: position 78,903,472 of record OX463229.1, on the reverse strand, counting down.
AATTTCTCAAATACATTTACTGAGATATTAAACAGTTTGTCCTTGTATAAAATGGCTTCAACTTCAATAGTCTCTTGTATTTTTTTGACTGTATTTGAATATTTTTTCATATTTCCAGATCATTAGATGTTCCTCTTAGCAACTGTCAATAGGAAAGACCAAACCTTAACTTGTGTTTTGCAATACTTTATTTTTAGGCTTTGAAACTAGAGAACAAAAGACCATTTGAAGCATGAGTAAAAACTAACCAAATTTTGAAGTAAAATCTAGTGAGTTTTCTGAGTTTTCTCATGATTCAAATGTCTGCTGGCTGAGATCCGGGTATGTGTGCTGTCACTTACGTGCTAAGAAATGTGTCAGATCTTAAATATTTTTATAATAGATATCAATCATGTGTTTTGTGCTACACATAGTTGTTGTTAAATACTATCTTGTTCTATTTATGTTACTTAAATATCCCTTATCATTAGTGCAAAAAGCATTATTTAGAGATGCACATCTTTATTATATCAGCATTAGGGGCATATATAAGTATACAGTATAATCTGCATAGTCTGGTGCATGACTACACCGTTCCAAATTCTCTCAGCCTTAATACAACAATTGTTTATTCCTGGTTCATGCTTCACATATACTGCAGAGTTCTTAATAAACACCTCAAAAATTCAAACTGATACAGGCTTCATTTCAATTTTTATATATTTCTTCATTTCTTGAGAAACCAGAAAAGGAAAGGAGGACAGTTATAGAATCTGCCCATTATCTAGTTCCATTTGATTTTCTAAAGCAATAGTGTGGCCAAACTTAACCTCAAGGGGGCCGTGGCAGTTCAATCAATTCCCTGCTAAGTACATAGAAGGAGTGAACTTGAATATTTGGGAACTTAATGATCACTACAGATAATACAAAGAAATCTGTAGAAAAGAGTTTCTTAACAGGGTCCATTACTCCCTAGGAAGCTTAATAGTTTTCATGTATGTATGAACTCTGTGAAAATATTTGAAAATACACAAAAGGGTTCTATATACATTGCCATTGTCAGATTATTGAGGATTCATATAATTATTCCATTTCAAAATTGTGTAGAAGTTGTATTATGTTTCAGAAAAATAAATACTTCTAAATAGGCAAAATACTAAAAAATTGTACTGTGTAGTACTTTATCCATATAATGCTTTTATTGAAATATACTAGAGGATTTTCATCAGCACTGTATTTTTTTGTTCTGAAATCTCTGTAAAATGTGATAAATAGTATTATTTCTTAGGGCTTCTAGGTTGTTCCTCCTCTGCAGCAGCAAAATCAAGACATATGCTGATTAAGGAAATTGCTTTAACTTCACTGGGACAGACACAACCTTATAACATTAATTTTAGGATGATTCCCTTTTTCCATTTAGTGCACCTAGTTCTAGCTTAAATGATGAATCTATGATCTGGGCTGAAACCAAGTAGATAAAGAGTTATATTCTGGGCTAAATTGAAAAGTTTCATTCCCTATTTTCAGACGGTTAAAGGACAGGGCAAATTCATATTGCTCTTTGTGCTGACATATCTCTTCAAGAAATGATCCACTTTTGCCATCAAAATAGAGCAGATGAATCTGACTCATTAAAAATCTTGTTATGAAAGAGGTTGTGATGATGCAGATTAATTTCCAACCATTCAGTGCTGTAGAAACTTTAAAACATTTATTATTGCTGTGTTTATGTGCTGTGCCGTTCAGTAAAATGACAGCAACATTTTATCTCAAGCAGTTAGAGAAGAATGCATTTAAAAATACATTTATTGGACATTCTTCTGAAAATACAGGGTTGTAATAATGCATACAGCAGCATTATCATAAATAGTAGCTATAATAAACAGCAGTTAAAAAGATTTTATGGGAAATAATAGCCAAAAAACATCTTTCTCTCATAGTCTAGGATACACACTTTAAAACTCTTGGAAAATTGACCTTCTATAGTTAATGGAATGTTTTTATTTAACTAACAGAACAAAAAGTTGATGAAGAATTTGAATTATGAATTTTGTATGTCAGATATTCATATATTTTTGCTAGTTTAATTTCACAAACAGTGCTGACACATGAAAATTGAAGAGTCAGACATTAGCTAGAATAAAGTAAATACAATTCTCCCTTAAATGACTGGATTGTTATTATACAGAAGTGAGCAGACATATTAAAATCTTGATTGTTCTGTGAACTGGTCACTTCCCAATCGTTAGAGAAGATAAGTAATGCTTGATTGCATGGTTATGAGATTAAAGTGGAAATTTTCACCTAAAATGTATTTTAAATGGTTTTTTTAAAGAACACATGAATTTGGGATAAAATTTTTAACTGAATGTTTTTTTTTTTCAATAAAAGAGGATTGAGTAAATATCTGTGAGTCAACAAATGTGATTTCATCATCTTCCTTATCTTTATTTCTTGTAAAATATGCAAGAGGTATCAGCTTCATTCATTATAAAGGACAACCAGAAAAGTCAAAAAGACTGAATGAGATGATATGCACTTCACAGCTCCCATGAGATTTACAACACATAAAATCGACTTTTATGATACTGAATGAGATTATTCTTCAGCCTTGGACATATCCTTTTTTTATGGCCATTAAAAGTTATTAAGTTAACTACTCATTATATGGTTTAATCTCCACTCTTCCTTTTGATCTACTTTCAGCAGAGCTGAAGTAGTTAAGTTAAAATAAGAGCTCTCCCAAAACTTTCAAGATGTGTAAAATTTGACCTTAGGTACAAATGTGTTCAAAATTCAAAGAAGTTAAGCAGATGTGATAAAATTATTATAGTTGTATTCATTGCAACTATATTTTCCCAATCCATTATTTACATGATTTATTTCTTTTTACTTTATTTTTGTACAATGTATCAATATATTTTTGACTAGCACAAATTTCAGAGAGCTCCATTGAAAAGTGTATAAATCAGGGCCAGTGTATAAATGCCGTGCCCGGTAAAGCTGCCGACTGCAGTGTCGGCATTCCATAAGGTGCTGGTTCGAGTCTCGGCTGGTCCATTTCCAATATAGCTCTCTGCTATGGCCTGGGAAAACAGTGGAAGATGTCCTGAGTCCTTAGGTCTCTGCACCCAAAGAATCTTTGGGCTCCTGGCTTCAAATTGGCACAACTTCAGCCGTTGCAGCCATCTGGGGAGTAAAACAGCAGATGCAAGACTTCTCTTTCTCTCTCTCTCTCTTTCTCTCTCTCTACCTCTGCCTCTCTTTAGCTCTGCCTTTCAAATGGATAGATAAATCTTCTTTTTTAAAAAAAGGTGTATAGATCTTATTACATTTGTGCAATTCATCTTGTAATTCAGATAATATCTGTTGCAAAGTAATTGAAAGGCATCGCAGATCTTAATGGTAATATATCTGTGGCATTCTTAATTTATATATACTCTACACATTAAACTCCATGGTCAGGTAAGTATCTATGATATTTAAGAATAACTTCCTCTCTCTGTGAATAGCTGCATCATTATCTTCAGCTATTAACCTTGACTCCTTTTTGCTTCATCCCTTGCATATACAAACTCATATACACAAAGTCAGCAGTAAGAATAATTCTATATTCTGAATAATTTTAAAATTTCTAGTTTCTGGCCCTGCATACATTTTCCAGTGGATGATGATCATCTCTTACCTGATTACATTTCTCAAATATTGGCAACTTAAAGTCAAAGTAATCGGCTTAAAGCACATATGTTTATATCACTCAGAACCTAGTTGTAAAATAGGTTCTAATATCTAATTTATGTTGCCATCTTCTTCATGATTTGACATACTTGTTTTTTCTCCATTATGTCTTTGATGTTTCATTCTTTCACTAATGGAATCAATCCTGTAATTAAATTATTTATTCAAAATTATTGATGAGCAATCTACTTTAGCACAAGGCATCACATAAGGGCAGGAAGAAAATAGGAAAGAATTCAATGTCAATATATGGAATAATCTTTCAACCTATTATAAATTATGACCATTGTGGTATGTCTCTTGTAACTTGAGGAAGTGAACTAGAAATACCAAAATAACATTATCCATAAAAAAATAATATGTTCACCTGTACACTCTCTCTCTCTCTCTCTCTCTATATATATATATATATACATATATATAAATATATGGTGCTGATAAAAATGTGATTTATCACATTAATATTGGATTTGTTTCATTACTGAAAGATAAAATATAATGAAAAAATGTACTTTAAAAGTATTATAAAGAAAATATTTGGCTATTAAATTTCATATGAGAAAAGTGATCTCTACTTGGAGCAGAATATGTAGAGAAGAAATGAGAAAAAGCAAATAAAAGAGTAAATTGGTAATTGATTGAATTACATTACACATAATTACAAGATAATATAATATGTGTCATTAATGAATTAAAGTTGATACATCAGTAAAAGAGTAGAACTGACAATGCAAATTAATGTCATGATGGTTCTCCTGAAAAAGTACCAATTAAGTTCAACTTGATTTCCTAAATTAATGAGAAGATGAAATATAAGTCAGTGCCTTTTTAAAACTAATAATAATATGGATATATTGTATAATGTATGAAAGAGGGAATTTAAACTATGCTAACTAAAAAGATGAACAAAAATAACAAATGTTAATGGTTTAAATTCCTGTATTAAAACCAAGTGGCACTCAGAATTGTGTGGTAACTATTGTTATTATAACGAAGAAAATCAAAACTAAATACACAAAATTATGTGATGTTATTTATGTCCATATTTCTCAAAAATATTCTTTGGGCCTTTCAAAGGTAATTTCATTTTATCCACCATGAAAGGAATCTACTGGGAAAATTATTAGGAAAATGGCACAGTTTTATCTATGGCGTGATCTACATCCTGACACCATCCTAGGCTTTAGCCCCCGCCACCATTGCTGGAAGCCAGGTGGCCACATGTCCAAACACTGGTGTCAAGCTCCACCCCCATCCTAATGGTATTCACTGCTTCTGCTTCCCTGCCAGCTCTCTAGCAAAGTTTTAAAAGGACTGTTCCTGAACATGGCTCTCCCTCACTCTCTCCTCTCTGTGCTCTCTGCTCTCCTCTCTGCTCTCCTCCTCTCTTCTCTAATCTCCTGCTTACTCCAACTTTTTTTTTTGGACAGGCAGATTGGACCATGAGAGAGAGACAGAGATAAAGGTCTTCCTTTTCCATTGGTTCACTCCCCAATGGCTGCTGCGGCTGGCGTGCTGCACTGATCCGAAGCCAAGAGCCAGGTGCTTCTTCTGGTCTCCCATGTGGGTGCAGGCCCCAAGCACTTGGGCCATCCTCCACTGCACTCCCAGGCCACAGCAGAGAGCTGGACTAAATCTGGCGCCCCAACAGGGACAGGGACTAGAACCGGATGTGCCGGCACCACAGGTGGAGGATTAGCCTAGTGAGCTGCAGCACCAGCCTCACTCTCACTTCTCTCCTCTCTCTTCTCTCCTCCCTAGCTCCTCTACTCTCTGTCTCCTCTCATTTTTCCTTCTTCGTCCCTTTCCTCCAATCTGCTGGGTTTTCTCCAATAAACCCTTTCCCTTACTCCGGTGTTTGGTGTGTTTTGTGACTATCTTAGAAAAATAAGCAATATGTTATTTTCTTTGGAAAGAAACTTAAATTGCAGATATTCAATTGATCAGCATTTAACATTATTTTAAAAATTAAGATACTTCCTATTATTTTTCATCTTAATTTTTTCGGTCCACTGAAACTGTTTTGGGAATTGCTGAAAGACAGAATAAGTATAGTAGTAAAAAACAGAGATTAAAAGGTGAAAAGTTAAGTTTCTAGTGCAATTTCAGGTAATTGAAATAATTGACACATAAGGAGAAAAATGGCAATGAAAATTACAATTTCTAATTTATCAAAAGAAAACAACTATATTACAATGTCAATATGGCACCAAAATAATCTTGGCATAATTAATAATGCTTTAATATCTACTATAGACAGTTAACACCTCATGACAATATTCGAAGCACAATGAAAAGTGAAATCTTTTTGAGTGTCAAATGCTTGAAGCACTAACTAATGTCAAAATTCTGTCAGTGTATACCTCCTACAACTATTAAGTATTTGGGAAAGCATTTTATCTTTCCGTAAAGTTGCTTCATATATAATGGTAGATATTTTATCTAAGTGGATTTGAGCAATAATTATTTCCAGCTGTCTTGAAGGTTCACGTGTATCAAATAGATCATAAAAATATACTCAAATGATGTATCTTACTAAATTCTGTAGGAATTGATATGAACATTAGAAACCATTGCATATTTCAATTATATAGTGTAATATGAATGTTTAAGTAAATGAAAAGGGTGTCGATAGAGAGATTCCCAGCTGGTAGACTGGGACTTGCACCACTCCCTCACCATCTGGAAATGAGCCTCAGAGGGCCTAAGAAGTCATGAACTGGGCCAGTGCCACGGCTCAATAGGCTAATCCTCCACCTGCTGCACCAGCACCCTGGGTTCCAGTCCCAGTTGGGGCACTGGATTCTGTTCCGGTTGCTCCTCTTCCAGTCTAGCTTTCTGCTGTGGTACAGGAGTGCAGTGGAGGATGGCCCAAGCCCTTGGGCCCTGCACCCACATGGGAGACCAGAAGAAGCACCTGGCTCCTGCCATCAGATCAGCTTGGTGTGCCAGCCACGGCTGCCATTGGAGGGTGAACCAATGGCATAGGAAGACCTTTCTCTCTGTCTGTCTCTTTCACTGTCCACTCTGCTGTCAAATAAAAAAAGAAAGAAAGAAAAGAAAAAGAAAGAAACTAAGAAGAGAAAAAAAAAAAAGAGAAAAAAGGAAAAAAGAAGTCCATGAACCGGGTTCTACGAAGGATGCTGATATCATATTCTTGTTCTTGTAGTCAATGTTTTTCTGTGCTGTTGTGACTGGCCTACATAACAGCATTTTATTCATATTGGGCTTTCATGTGTTTTTTGTTGTCTTTACTGCATCTGGATTGGAACTTTTACTCATTTAGCCAATCAAAGCATCCCTCTTCCACAACAATCATGAGACAGAAACTTCCCCTTTAATAGCCTATAAGAACTCCTAGACAGTCAGCCCCATATGGGTCACTTCTTCAGGGACCCCTTTCAGCCCTGCTGGGAGCCTTTTCTTTCAATTTTGCTTCCTTTGTCTTCTTTCCATAAACTTCTTCTATACATACAGTTCCTAGACTGTGGTCCACATTCTTTGTGAATACAAGACATGAACCACGCAATGAAAAAGGATTGAAATAACCACAGATTCTGGCAACAGTGTTAGTGTAAAATAAAATAGTAGAAGAAAATGAATTAGCTTGAAAGAAATGAAAAACATGAGACAGTGTGTTTCTCATTTAAATGGACATTATTACTTTGAGATCTTTTCAGTTTATCAAAGTCGTGATTTTTTTTTTTTTTGACAGACAGAGTGGACAGTGAGAGAGAGAGACAGAGAGAAAGGTCTTCCTTTTTGCCGTTGGTTCACCCTCCAATGGCCGCCGCGGTTGGTGTGCTGCGGCTGGCGCACCGCGCTGATCCGATGGCAGGAGCCAGGTGCTTCTCCTGGTCTCCCATGGGGTGCAGGCACCCAAGCACTTGGGCCATCCTCCACTGCACTCCCTGGCCACAACAGAGAGCTGGCCTGGAAAAAGGGCAACCGGGATAGAATCCAGCGCCCCGACCGGGACTAGAACCCGGTGTGCCGGCGCTGCAAGGCGGAGGATTAGCCTGTTGAGCCACGGCGCTGGCCCAGTTGTGATTTTATCAGATGAAACATTGAGAAAATTAGACTAATAATTTTGAGTTGTAAAACACAAAGTGTTATAAGTTCAGTCAAGAAATATATAAATATGGGTGTTTAGGTATGGAATTTTAATTCATTATTACACAATATTTTGAAGAATATCCATTCTGCTCAGTTAATTGTTAAGGAAAGCTTTCTTTAGTTAAGTAATCTGCTTTTTTTCGAACAACTAGAATAAGACAAACTGGAATTCAAAACAATTTCTACCTGACTCAAATATTGATTTTCAAATTGTATCTTATTTTTGTTTCTAATAAACTTGAATTAGGGTATTTTTAGTGCAATTAGCAGATGGGTTTGGTAGGAATAAGAGAGGTGAGGAAACATCAGTTTGCAGTTCACATTAACAGTTGCTAGGAAGTGCATTTTAGTGAATTATAAAGGAATATAAATATGCTTCCAATTATACATATGTTCAAGTAAGGCTTTCATTATCAAGATCAGATTATTTTGGGGCTGGAGCCATGGTGCAGTAGGTTAATCCTCCTGCAGAGCCATCATCCCATATGGGCACCAGTCCTAAACCCAGCTGCTCCTCTTCCAATCTAGGTCTCTGCTGTGGCTTGGGAAAGCAGTAGAAGATGGCCCATGTCCTTGGTCCCCAGTACCCACGTGGGAGACCGGAAAGATGCTCCAGGCCCTGGCTCCTGGCATCAGATCAGTGCATCTCTAGTCATACGGGTACTGGTTTTTGTCACAGCTGCTGCACTTCCAATCTAGCTCCCTGCTAACACACCTGGGAAAGCAGCAGTAGATTGTCCAAGTTCTTGGGTCACTACACCCAAGAGGAAGACCCCAATGAAGCTCTTGGCCTCTTACTTCAGCCTGGACAAATGTTGGCTCTTGTGGCCATCTGGAGAGTGTACCAGTGAAAGGATTATGTCTCTCTCTCTCTAAGTAAATAAATAAATAATAAAGAAAGAAAGAAAGAAAGAAATATTTTAAAAAGTATTCTCTATTCAAATGCAGGTAAAATGAGAGTTTGTGTTAGTAGTCAGGAAGATATTGGAAAATTTCCATGAAACAAGAACTTTCGATTTTTGTCACAAATGAGAAAGTAGCTAGAGCTTATCACTTTGATATATCTTAATTGCAAATCAAACATTATAAACACCCTTTGAATATGTGTCCAGCATAACAAAACAAAAGTATAAAATACAAAACTTTGAGTGAATAGTTTGCCTTAGCACACAAGATAGATCACACTGGCTTTCACCCAGATCCTTATTCCACATGAAGTCTGGGAATGAGAAGAAAAGAAACAACGTGCCTAGAAGGGACTGGTGAAAAATGGGGGTATAGAAACATTTACAGTGGTTCATTGATATAAGAATATCCTTGGTAGTTTCATTCTGAGTTACACAAGGTTATTTCTCTGAATAAATAAACTTTCTCTTGGAAAGATGGAGTAAACCACGAAATTAGGGATTTAATAAAATTTCATTTGAGGGGATGAGAGCCCAGGCCCTTTAACCATGCTGCACACCCGTTGAGTTCACTTGCCTATTCTCTACACAAGCAAGTGAGGCGAAAATGGACACATTTTAAAACTCAATCCTCAAATTTTATCTCATTGGAGGAAAAATAGAGACAAGTACACTCAAATTACAGCAGAAAGACAGAACTGTCCGTTTGAAGCTTGGGAACACGCAAATTATGACAAGTATGAAATCTTATAAGAAGGAGACAAGAGAATAATGAACATGCTTGTGACAGATTAGGGCTCCCTTCTGTAAAATATAATTAATGGAAAATGACACAAGAATAATTCTTTAGATAAATCCATAGGGAACTAAAATTTAAAGAAATTAAAATCCATCAAGGAGACAAAGGAAATTAATGGGTGAAAATGAAATGAAAATTCCCCAAACCAAAGTAATTCTTAGAATTGTATCTATGAACTCTGTTGAGTCTGTTCCCTTTGTATTAACATATCACATTAACGTGAAAAGAATGGTGCAGCATACATTTGTAGATGCAATAGCTTTAAAAACAATATTAGAAACAGCAATAGAATAGAAGACATAGGTTTCTCAAATAAAATACACATTTTGTTAAACCAAGGATTAGTGAGGGTGGTGGGCAAATATGTACTTCTTTGCTTTTATTCATGGCATTATAAATTTATGTAAAATTGCAAGAGAATGTGGCAGTTTGGGGCAAAATTTTAAGTTATCATGTGAAAGGATTCAATGAATAATCCCAGAAATAAGATGTACTTACAAACATATGTCAAGTTATGATTAAAGATGTTTGTTTTATTTGACTTTTATTTATTTGAAAGGAAGAGAGACAGACACAACAGCCAGAGAGAGACAGAAAGGCAGAAAGACATAGATAGATTTTTTATGTACTGGTTTACTCTCCAAATATCCTCAATAACTGGAGCTTGGCAGGAAGGCAGGAACTGAGCTCTCAATGCAAATCTTCCACATGGTTATCAGGGATTTAGCTACTAGAATCATCACCTGCTGCTTCCAGACTCAGAAGCTAAGGCAAGACTTGAACCCAGGCACTGATAAGGAATGCAGTGTAACAAGCTGGAGTCTTTACTATGCCAGATGCCTATCCCAAAGAGGTTTATTTTACACTACCTCTTTTGTATCAGCTTTCCATTTTAAAACAAATTAGGGAGAAAAATCAGGATTCGTGTAATCAGTGGTCTGGAGAATGTGATACAACTGTTTAAAACAGACAAATCAATGTATCTTTGTAAGGTTTGGGGTTAAATGAATAACAATCACACTTCTAATGAAATAGATGCAGATGTCAGAAACAGGAGCAACCATTCTAATGATGAAGAGGAATCTAACAATATGGAATAATAGGCACCCAGATTAATCACTTTATTTTATAGTCAAACAAGACTTACCATGGGTCTCCACATTGTAAGATCCAGAGCCAATGCTGATACTTTTACACTAAAATGAAGAGCGTAATTAAAATGAACCGAGAGTAGAGTGTTGCAAAAAAGGCAGTGGTTAGGGTGAGCATTGTGACATAGCATTTTAAGCTGTCACTTGCAGTAGCCACTCACCAAATCAGAGTGCTGATCTAAGTACTGGCTTCTCTGTTTCTGATCTAACTTCCTACTAATGAATTCTGGGAGGCAATGAAGGATGGCTCAAGTAAGTACTTGAGAAATAAATGGAGTTCCAGGCTCCTGGCTTTTGCTGGTCCAGCCCTGTCTGTGGATGTCATCTGGAAAGTAAACCAGCAGATAGAAAATCTCTTTCTCATTGTCTCTCTCTTTCTCTTTCTCTCTCTCCTAATCCCTTTGAAGTAGATGAAAATAAATAGAATAAATTTAGCAAAAAGGCAGTAGCTGAGACATATATATCCAGGCATTTTTATCTCAATATCACCACTCTTTTCTCAATATCATTCAATGCTTTTGGAGGAAAATGGAAGTGAAAATGCAAAAGAATGGTAAAGTTTCTTTGCTAACCATACTCTCTGGGTGAATGACTGGAAGGTTCCTACTCTATGAGCCTTGATTAGAAATGACAGAGTATTTCCTCAAAGGTGAGAACAAAGCTAGGTATGGAGTAATGTTATTTTAAGCCTCTTTACATAAACCAAAATCATTTGTCATACTGGTTTGTTGTGCGGTGTGCTGTGCCTGGACTTGGTCCAGGTTTTTATCTCCATGCAAGAAATTCAAGGAAGAGGTATCAACAAAGGTGAGCAGAGAAGCAAATACACACTCAGGAATAAGTGCAAGTGAGCTAAGTAAAGGATGAGTTGTAACCAACAAGGGCCTTGTTGATAGAACCACTGTTTTATACAATTTGAAGGCATAGTGGGTGGTGTCTGGGATGGGGTTTCATTGGTGTACAAAACAGATGGAGTTTGGGTTGAGGTTTGAGTGCACCTATTTCCTTGTACTCTTTTGGAAAGCTCAGGTTTCGGGTGCATTGTGGGAGTGAGTATTGGTTATGTTAATTTTATTCTAATTATATTAGAATAAACTAAAGGTCATGGGGTGGGGCATGCAGCCTGAGCCATATTGGATATTTTTAACTGGCATCCTTTGTAAGTGGCAAAATCATGGAAGTTGCAGTTTTGTACTGCACAGAAGGGTAGATGAGGAGAATTTAGATGAGTTCATGGAGGGGGGAATTGGGTATGTAGAAGCCGGGAAGGGTTAAGGATTTGGGCACAGGCCTCATTTCTGCTCTGTGGGTTGGGTGGACCAGGAGGGCTGCAGCTGGTGGGGCAGCAGAGCAGTGCTGGCAAAGCTCATGTCTTCCCTATCAGTTCAATGCTCCTGCCTACATAATCTTGATATTTCCCGTTGTAGATAAAATCCAACCTGCATATAGGAAATTTTAAAAAAAATGAGTGACTCAAGGACAACTAATATTTCTCCAATAAAGATAATTATTCATGTATGGGCTAGATTTGTACATAAAGCCATTATGAAGCTCTGGGCTGTGGCCGAGTGGGTGTGATGGTACAGGGGTTGCTAGTGTCCTATTATTATCTTAAAGCCTGGCATGGATTTCCATCTCTGGTTCCTACTTCAGCTTCTGGCTAATGCGCATCCTGGGAGGCAATAGGTGGTGATTTAAGCATTTGAAACCCTGCCATATGGGAGACCCAGAATGCATGTTCCTTATTAGAATTGGCCTTGTCCATTCCCTACTATTGGTAACATTTTAAAATTTGGTGAGAGAACCAGAGGATGAGTGATCTCTGTCTTCCTGTCTTTCAAATAAAATGAAAATAAATAAGAAATAAAAATTTAAAGGAAAAATTGTGAAACAGTTGTTTATTTTCAACCTTCTTCACATTCAAGTCTCCTTTTCTGTTTCTCATTTCTGTTTCCAGGTCCTGCTAAATAATACTTTTGTCCTTTCCATCTCTTACTCAGGTTATCAGTCTTTGTTTTTCCTGGGTCCTTACCGAGTAACACAGAGCATGTAGTTACTTCTACATCAGTGCATGTCTCAGAGAAGTGAGGAGGCCAGAATGAAGAAAATATGGGGCTTGTAGAACAACCTGGGCTTGAATTCTGTTATTGTGCTTAGTTTTCTAGATGTTCTTTAGCAAGTTACTTATTATCATTCATACCCATCTCTTTTTAGCATGTGAAATGTAAACATCTAAAATTTCAAGATTTTTGTAATAAAATATTTGCGTAGAAGTAGACATTTTATTAATTATGATGAAAGGGCAGAAAACATGAAATTTGTAATGGTTGATATCAGGAATTAGCAATACAATTAAGTAACTGGATTTTAAGAGAAGTTGTCTTACACTCCTTCAGCTATTAACCAGGGATATGAGAAGATATCAAATAGCTTTTAAACTTTCAGGGCATAGGTCACATGGAAATAAAGTAAAAATATACAGCATGTTTGTATGACATTAGACCTCATCATGTAATAGTCAGGAGATCATAGACTGAATTATAGAAAATTCATGATGTGCAGTTCAGAGTAATTTAAAATACTCACATGGCAACTTGTGTAGTTTGCTATTAAGCAAACACCACGAATGAGAGAATTGTGTGAGAACTCCCTTGTTTTGTACAATCTGAATGAATTGATAACTCATGAACATAGAAAAGAAATGCTCAAATCATTCAAAAGCTGTTGACTAATTCAGTTGATTGGGATAGAGTAAAGGTGCTGCATAGAAAGTTAAATGCGTTCATAAACTAATAGGATTAATACCAATTAATAGATTATTTTCTTTCTATAGGCACAACAGAGTTGCCAAGTAAAATTTTCCATACTGTTCTCCCCTGATATCTACTTAAATACAAGCAAAAATTGTTTTAAAGTTTGTAATTATATTTTCTGACAGATTATGACAGAAGAACTATACTTTGGAAATAACATTTCATTCCTCTCCACTTGATCTTTTCTTTTTATTTTATTGTGACCAAAATAACTTCAAACATCTCGGAATTAACCATTTAAGAAAACTGTGAATTGTTCACTTTAGTAGAACATATTAATATGTGATCATCAAAATTATTTGTTGTGCCTAGCTCAAAGGCTAGGCAGTCTTTTCCTCTACTTTCTAATGTTTTCACATTCTTTCACCTCAAATGTGCTGGACAGCTGAATTCAAGTAAATTATACTCATTATTATAATGAATGGGATGCCCCTATATCAGAAGTCCCCCCTTTTTTTTCCATGAACATGACCCACAGACATGTGCAATCCCACACATCCACACATCATACATATTTTAAAATGAACCTTGTTATGTGTACAGCTTCAAATTCTGCAGGATGACAGTTTGCTCAGTTATCATATAGCTTTACTATATGAGGAGAAGGGTATCTATTGGCTTCTTTGTATAGCCAACAATATAAGAAAACAAAATAAAGCCCCTCACTACAATGTTTGTCATTTAAGTCCCAACTGTGCTGTAGCCTTTAACTGTGTAAGACAGCCAGACAGCACATTTTGTAGATTAAACCAATAAACTCACAAACATAAAAGAAACAAATCTCATAATTGCGGATTTCAATTAAAGGAAGGGGGATCAAAGCAAACATTCTGCTTGAAATTACACAGCTGCTATCTATACAAAATGAGAAAAACGTCTAGAGCCAGCCATAATTTTAGAGGGAAAAAACCATGCGGCAAACCCTGCAGTAGCACAGATTGTCTATGCGTCTCACGTCCCAATCAGTAATACAGAAATATTGAGTAATAAATTCCCTGCCTCTCTCGATCTGAAAAGCTCCCACCATCTGTGAAAGACAATTTGTAACAGCCTCAATATTAAGATTCAGTAAACAGACAATCACTCCCATTGTGCCAAGCAGTGGCTACATTTGGAGAAAAGCATAAAGCAAAACAATTAGTAACACCAAGACCCCTCTATTACAAATTATTGAGCCACCAAAACAACTAGTTTCAATTGCAGAGTTTCCCTTCAACTGGAGAGGAATGCAGGGGATTGTGCATATTTGGCTACTTCTGTGGCCCATACGTAGGCTTCATTCTAATGTGTTGAATTATTATTGATGGCTAAGGCAGTTCTGCTCTGTTGGTGAACCAATAATGTCAAGGCAGTACCTGCAAGATTAATTATAGGAGAGAATGGGCTGAGGTTTCCCGGGACTGAAACATTAATATAGACTGAGCATTAGTTTCAGAGGATTCAACAGACAGCTGAACAAACGCCTCCAACAATGTGATCTCACTAAATCCCGGTAGGAATATCTTGGCTGCACCTGGAAGTTTAGAACAATTGTTTATAACTGTGAAGTACAGAGAATTATGGTTAATAGGGAAATAAATATGAAAAAATGACAATTCTTCTTGAGTTACAAGTTCAACCTGAGCGTTACTGACAGCTTGGATGACATTAATCCACCACAAAGAAAAGTCTGCATCACTTTTTAAAACGCTTTTGTTCTCGGAACAAGTAAAATCAGTGCTTCTCATTTACTCTATTTTCCAGAGTTTTGAGCAGGGTGACAATTCTTTCTGGTATCCCAAGAACAACACCAATTCACACCTACTCTCCTATAATGATTAGTAAAAGTACACATGTTTTACTTTTAAACAATTCTGGCTTGATAAGTTTCATGGGCACTCTGGTGACAATGACCTAGGGAGTCTGAAGTATTTTCACTCCTGACTAAAAACATTTTTGTGCAACTATTTCAAGTGCTTGTGATACATAAGTAATTATACAGTGAATAATGTTGAAAATAAAATTCATAAAAAAGGATATAGTTAAATAAAAAGAAGGAAACAGTATAGACTTAACTTCATTGAAATTCAACTCAGGTTTCCAGTTAATTTTGCCATATTCAAAGTTGCATAATACACAGTTATATTATGTGCTTGTATATTTACTTATATGTATACTCACAAATGGTATTAGCCAACATTTATCTGGTTTTCACTCTACGCCAGAAACTCATCTAAGAACTTTAGATATATTAAAGTTATTTTAATATTTCTAAGTATATGTTGGTTCATATGCATTTTATCAATATTTGCAACAGAAAAAATGAGATATGGACCAAGTATCATATTCGTGGTACAGAATGAGTAAATAATTATGTTCAAAATTCAAATCGAAAATAGCTGACCTCAGTGTCTAACTTCCAGCTAGTTGATATGCTGTGTTGTAATATGTAAATTGGGTGTGTGAGTGTATCTGTGTGTTTTTAGTTCATTCTTGCAAATGCTTATGTATCACTCTCACTACTCTAAAGCATCTGGAGTATACTAGAGAAAACCACAACCATGGCAACAAAACTGTGATGCCAGAGGCTCAAAACTATGTATTGCTGAATTTGTCATTGTAACAGGGAGACTTGTTTATATTCTAATACATAACAATTATCTAAATTTTTTTTACTTTGTGTGTTAATGCTATTCTCTACTTGGCCCTATTTTTTCCCAAGATGAAATCACAGGGAAAGTGGAAAAGAAATTCAAGATTGATTTGATCAATTTTTTAACATTTCATGACTATGGAGTATGTGATAGAAGTGAGTTATCAGGCCTCTCTGCAGGAGTAAAGACAAATGTCTTGTCATTCCTAAATAGACAGTGGGGGACACTTTACTTATGAAGGGACTTTTATTCTAAGTAATTCAAAAAATAGCGTTTGTACATATGTATTGGCCACCCATCACCTGCAAATCTATTAGGAGTGTTTTAATAGAATTGTTGTAATGTAAGAAATTTGCAATCTGAATCCACCATGCAATATTATGCATGTTAAGAGACTGCTGCTTATTTTTGTTATTCTTTCCCATGAGAAAAACATAAGAATGAAGATCTATCCTTCCCTAACCAGAGAAGATAAGGAACAAAGGTCTGTGACTCTGTTCAACACACAGTGTAGTCACTTAAAGAGTAATCTAGAGGCCAGCACTGTAGCGCAGTAGGTTAATCCTCAGCCTGTGGTACCAGCATCCCATATGGGTGCAAGTTCAAGTCCCGGCTGCTCCCCTTTAATCCAGCTCTCTACTATGCCGTGGAAAGCAGTAAAAGATGGCACACACATTTGGGCCCCTGCACCCGCCTGGGAGACCTGGAAGAAGCTCCTGGCTCTGGCTTTGGATTGGTGTAGCTCCAGTCTTTGCAGCCATTTGGGGAGTGAACCAGTGGTCTGTAACTCTACCTCTCAAACAAAATAAATAAAATATTTTTAAAAAGAGTAATCTAAGGGGCTGATGTTGTGGCATAGTGGGTAAATCTGCTGCCTGTGACACTGGCATGTCACATGGGTTCTTGTTGGAGTCCTGGCTGCTCCATTTCCAATCCAGCTCCTCGCTAATGGCCTAAGGAATGTAATGGAAGATGGCACAAGTGCTGGGCCCTTGCACCCACATAGGAGACCCAGGTGAAGCTCATAGCTTCTGATTTTGGCCTGCTTAGTTTCCTTAAGCGATGCCATGTCACAGGCAGTGGCTCTACCAACTACACCACAGTCCCTGCCCTAAGATACTAAATTTTTTAAATGAGCTTACATAATTATCAACAAACTTCAAATCTAGAACTCACTCAGAAATATTTGTGCTAGCCCATTAAAGTATAGTGAAATACTCATGAATATACTTTTGTGTTTTTTGGCAAATGTATTTAAGATGATTTTCAGTAGATTGTGGACTCTTGAATAAAATTTTAATTAATTTTATTTGAAACTATTTGAAACCTATCACAGTCTTTTATTTGAATCATAAAAATTCAAAGATTTATTTATTCATTTGAAAGAGTTACAGAAAGAGGAGACACACACAGAGAAAGAGAGAGAGAGAGAGAGTTTCCATTTTGCTGATTCAATCACCAAATGGCCACCGTGGTGGGCCTGGGACAGGCCAAAGCTGGAAGCTTCACCACATTCTCCCTTGTGGTGGCATGGAGTGAAGTACTTAGGCATCTTCTGCTGCTTGTGCAAGCTAATTAGCAAGGAGCTTGAATGGAAGTGGAATAGCTGGAACTTGAACTTGTGCTCAAACAGGATGGCGGCGTTGCAGGTAGCACCTTGAGCTGCTGCACCACTATGCCAGTCCCAATCATAAAAATTGTTGAGAACATAAACCTATGGATAAATACACTAAGAAATACATTTTTCAGTGAGATTTAAACTAGATTCTCAATATGTTTATATTTTATGCACTCCCAGAACAGTATCTCTGATGAGCAGGAGGCAACCTCAGCCTGTTTTATTGCATTCAGCAACATGAAGTGAAAAATAATCCCCAAAAATTAATGCAATACTTGAAGAGAAGGGAAAAGAGTTATTTTTCCATCCCAAAATAAAAAGCTCCATCTTCTTTATTTGTGTCTCTTTAGTATGCATGGGTCATAATTTGTGCGCTTCTCTCTCACTCTTAGCTAATAAGTCTTTATTTTTAAATTGTTTATAATTTTATTAATATAAAAGAATAGTTTTCATGTAATTCACAGATACAATTCTTCAGAAGATAAATGTACTTTCTTCCTTCATTCCCTCCCTCAATTCTCCTTCCTGCCTTCCTTTATTTTGTTTCTTTAAGTTTTGCAAAAACAAATTATTAATTTAGTTTATAATCACAGGCTTAATGCACCACTAACCCTAAAGTTAAATAAGTAAAATGTAGAAAGACCAAAGTTTCACAGGAATATAGAAAAGGCCTATAAACTCTAATCAAATCACAAGATATCAGCTTCATGCCTATACATTGTGGGTTTTTTTTTTTTTTTCAGTCTATATTAACTACCACATAAAACAAAACACAAGATATTTGTCCTTTGGGGACTGGCTTATTTCACTAAACATCATGATCTCCAGTTACATCCATTTTATTGCAAATTAAGGATTCCAATTCTTTTTTTTTTTGTGACTGAGTAGAATTTCTAAGTGTGTGTGTGTACACAAATATATATATATATATATATATATATATGTGTGTGTGTGTGTATATGTGTATATATATATATATACTTATATATATACAAATTATATATATATTATAATATATATATATATATGTCATTTTATTTACCCAGTCATCAGTTTACGAATATCTGGGTAATTCTATATCTTAGATATTGTGAATTGAACTGCTATAAACATGGGTGTACTGGGGTCAATGCTCTGGTGTAGTAGGTAAAGCTATGATTGGCAGTGCTGGTATCCCATATAGTTGCTGGTTCGAGCCCTGGCTGCTCCTCCTCCAATCCAGCCCTCTGATATGGCTTGGGAAAGCAATAGAAGATGGCCCAAGTCCTTGGGCCCCTGCACCCATGTGGGAGACCTGGAAGAAGCTCCTGGCTCCTGGCTTTGGATCAGCACAACTCTGGCCATTGAGGCCAACTAAGGAGTGAACCAGCAGACGAAGGCCTCTCTCTCTCTCCCTCTCCTTCTCTCTCTGTGTAACTCTGGCTTTTAAATAAATAAAATCTTTAAAAAAATGGCCATATTTTATATATTTTAATTAGTTGAAAGAGAGAGAGATATATTGATTTTATATTCACTGATTTACTATCCAAAAAGCTCAACAGAGAGGGTTGGGCCAGGCCAAAGCCAAGAACTCAATTCAGGTCTCCCACAGGGGTGGCAGGTATCCGAGTACATGAGCCATCACTTCATGCTTTCAAACGTGTCCATGAGCAGAAGTCTGCAATAGGGAGTGGAGCTTGGATTCAAATACAGGTATTCTGATATGGGACACAGGCTTTCCAAGTGGCACCTTCATGTCTATACTAAACACTAACCCCACTGCTTGTATTCCAGTTTACATAACAGAAATATCTAATAGGTTTCACAGCAATTCTTATTTTCATTTTTTAGGCTTGAAAAATGCATTCATTTTTCTGCTCTCAAATATAGTCTGTTGCATCAACTGGTACATAGAGTTCTGTGATACAAGCCGGTTAAAGTTAACTGTATATTCACCTAATGACACACAATCTGTCAAAAAATTCAACTGTAAAAACCTATTTTAGTATATTCCTTCATATATATTTGTGTGATAATGTCTTTGGATTATAACAAGTGAAACTTCTGTGCCATAATGTATGACAGGAAATTGTTAACAGTAGCCCTGTGGTATTCAATTTTTCATCTATTTGTATATCTGGAGCAGAAAGAGGATCCCAGTCAACTTTTCTTATAAGCATTCTAATGGCATGCCTTCTGCAAAGCACGTGTTGATATTTTCTTGTGGGTAAACCTTTATTTTTATTTTAACCAATTTTCTTTGTGTGAATGTGTGCCATAGCATGTCACAGACTGGGCGGTTTAGACAACAGCAATTAAGTTTTCACAGTTCTAGGGCTCAAGGGAAGATCATAGTGTCAACTAGGTCGGGGCCTCCTGTGGCCTTTTCAAAATATTGGTTTATTTATTTGAGAGGCAGTGTTATAGATAGAGGGAAACACAAAGAGAGGTCTTCCATCTGCTAGTTCATTCCCCAGATAGCCAAACAGCTGGAACTGTGTCTATCTGAAGCCAGGAGCCAGGAGCTTCTTCCAGGTTACCTACATAGATAAGGGGCCCAAACACTTGGGCCATCTTCTACTGCTTTCCCAGACCATTAGCAGAGAAATGGATTGGAAGAGGAGCAGCCATACACTAACTGGTGCCCATATGGGATGGTCACACTGCAGGCCGTGGCTTAACCTACCATGCCACAGAGGTGGCCCCTTCTGTGGGCTTTGTTTTTGACTTGCAGGTATCCATCTTCTTGCTGTGTCCTCACATAGCTTTTCTTTTGTGTGTGCACATCACTGGTATGTCTTTTGAGTGTCAATTCTTCCTCTTATGATTTCACAAATCAGATTGGATGAGGACTCATTTTAACAGTGTCATTTTTAATTAATTACCCCTTTATAGGCCCTGTCTCCAACTAGAGTCACATTCTGAGATACTGGGAATTAGGGCTTCCACATATGAATTTTGAGAGAATACAATTCATTTTATAGCATAAGCTGTATATAGTCTATCTCTGTGGTTTATTGTAAATATAACTTATTTCCTTAGCAAATGTCTTGTAAGCTATATAATTTTTCCCTTTTTGATGATTTATTTTTATTTAATTGAAAGGCAGAGGTACAGGGAGAGGAAGAGAGAGAGAAATAAAGAGACAGAGAGAATAGAAAGAGAAAGGGAGAGAGGAAGAGAGAGAGAGAGAGAGAGAGAGAGAGAGAGAGAGAGAGAGAGAGAGAGAGATTGATTCTCCATCTGCTGGTTCACTCTCCAAATATCCTCAAAGGCCAGAGCAGGGCAAGCTGAAGCCAAGAGTCAGGAGCTTCCTCTGGGTCTCCCATCTGGGTGAAGGGGCCCAAGCACTTGGGGCATCTTCTGCCTTTTTCCCAGGTGCATTATCAGGGAACTGAATTAGAATAAGAGCATCTAGACTCAAATTGGCACACATATGGGATGCTGGCACTGCATGTGGAAGCTTAACCTACTACACCAAAACCTGGACCCAGCTATATATTTTAAAAGATTAAAAAGAAATATTTCATATCTTAGATAACTCCCTTTTGTGCAAGTGATACTTTTTAAGTGTAGCTAAAAATCTACAGGTTAAGTGTGTTGCATACCCACTACAAAGAGTGGAAAAAGGACCTTAGGACACTTTTACATTTGTGCATATCTGTCTTGTGACCAAGTACTAGAAATTATCATAAAAATTTGATATTGAATAAGATCTCAGAGTCACCTGAATCTCATTTGGAAACTATGTTATACAACATATAAAACTATGGAAACTGACGTGTTTCTACAGTTTTATTTTTTTATGTTTGAACATGAGTCTTTCTCTTTGTGTTTTCACAAGGACTTAAGTCTTAAGGTCTAAGTCAATTTTTTGAATTTTAAAATATATTGAGAGCATATGTATCATATTCTTGTGCCATATTTTAGAACCAGCTTAGGAGACAGCATTGTGGCATAGCAGGTTAAGCAGCCACCTATGATGGCAACATCCTATATGAACACTGGTTTGATTTCTTATTGCTCCTCTCTGATCCAGCTTTTCGTTAATATGCCTGAGAAAGCAGCAGAAGATGACCCAAGTCCTTGGGCCCCTGCCACTAATTTGGAAGATGCGGAAGAAGCTCCTGGTTCCTGGTTTTGACCTAGCCTGACCCTGTTCATTTTGGCCTTTGGGGAGTAATCCAACCATTAGAAGTACGCTCTCTCTCTCTCTTTCTCTCTCTCTCTCTCATGTGTGTGTGTGTGTATGTGTGTGTCTCTCTCTTTCTCCCTCTTACCTTGTAATTCTTTCAAATGAATAAATATATTTTTATAAAAATCCTCAACTTATCACTGTCTATTCTCAAAATTTGTATATAAAAATCATGAATGGAATTCAAGAAGCAGCAAAGTATCTGATACTAGATGTAATAATAATAAAGAAAATGCTATAAACTGTGAAAGAAGGCAAAATGACATGAGAATATTAGAGAAACTCAGAGATCAACAGTGGGTGGTTAAATAATTGATTATCTAGATAATTATTTTACTTCATTGATAAATTTATTTAGAATTGCACAAAGCATAGAGGAGTTATTCAATTTCTTCTTGATGTTAGAGCTAAATTATAATAAGGAATGATAGATAAAAATATGTGATATGATTGACCGTAATGAAGAATGGTCTCCCCAAACTTTCTTATACATCAGATGAAAAATCCAGTGTTACCAAATAGTTAATCACGAGATAAAGGAAGGAATTGCCAGAACAGCAGTTTAAACATGGAAATGTAAAAAAAAAAAGCTAGAGATTACTATTAACAAAATAATTCTTAATTTTCTACAGAAACGTTGCTATACTTAAGGCAAAGTACAGAGCTTTCTCACATATCTACCTCCAGCCCAATTGCATAGCCTCCTTCATCGTCCACATTCCTCATGAGTGTGTATGTACACTATATATATAACACATTAAAACAACATATTCATATACATATACATCATATATATACATATGTAATGTTTCTGTCATACTGTGTTGATGAAATAGAAAAAATGTTTGTTATTTGTTCTTACTGGTGGAAGTCTCTGGAAATTTGGTTAGCTCATGTCTGAAGTTATTCCATTTTTGTTAGAGAATATACTGCACACAATTTTAGTCCTTTTAAACTATTTATTTCCTAAACTGCACATGATATATCTGGATAAACATTCCATTTGTATTTGGAAACAAAATATTCTTCTGTTTCAGGGTAGAATGTTCTATACTTGTCAACTAGAAAAAAATGCTGGATAATGTAATGCAATCTTCTATATCCACATTTTTATGCGTAAAAGTTTCATTTAATTATTTAAGCATTTGAATGTGTCCCCAAAAGTTTTTGTATTTGGAAACTTGATTCCACAAGTGTTACATTACCTGTAGTAGGGAGATGGGAACTTCAGGAGATAATTAGGATGAGATGAATTCATGAAGATGGGACAGCCCATGATTGCATTAGTGTCTTTATAAGAAGAGAACTCTGTCTCTGTGGCTTAATGTACTGTCTGCTTCATTGAACACTCAGAGGCATATGCTGGGTGGGACCGTGGAAATCTGGTCAGTGCTCAAGAGTAGGGTGAGAATCCAGGGTGATACCCAAGTTGAATGTGGTTGATCTCTGTTGTCAGCAGGGGGAGGAAGTATGGTTACATCTGTTGGTATAATCATAATCTCACCTCCTCTTCCTAAGTGATTAATGACCAGTTTTGCCCACAGTGTATAAAACCTCCATCCACACTGGAACATGAGCTGCACAAAGGACTTGTGTGTTCCTCACTGTGGGCCATGAACCCTCTGCAGTGACCTATCCCAGGCCATCAGGGGACTCTGATCCGCTGTCACCACATACGATGAGTGCTCAGAGACTCGGCTACATCTCATGCCAGATTGTGCAGACACAGAATTCCCATAGTCACAGTCCTCAATCTTCCATGTTCATGGATTGGAAGAATTATTGGCATCAAATGTCTATACTACTGAAATTAATTTGCAAATGCATTGCAATCCCAGTCAAAATACCAATGACAATTTACTCAGATATAGAAAAAAATGATGGTAAAACTCATATGGAACTACAAGAGACATTGAATAGCTAAAGTAACTTTAAACAACTAAAACAATGCAGGGGGCTTCACAACACCAGGTTTCAAGACATACTTCAGAATGGTAATAATCCAAATAATCTGGAAGTGGCAAAAAAGTATACTTGTAGACCAATGGAACAGAATAGGAACTGAAGAAACCAGCCCACACTTCTACAATAAATTAATATTTGACAAAGGAGCTAAAATCAATCCTTGGAGAAAGGACCATATACTAAGATGGTGATGGAGAAATTGGATCTCCTCAGGCAGAAGTATGAAACAAGAAGCCTACATTATACCCTATACAAAAATCAATGCTAAATGGATCAATAATCTAAATGTATGACTTGATACCATCAATTTACAAAAGGAGAACATTGGAAAAACTCCACAGGACGTTGGCATAGACAAAGACTTAATGAAAAATACCCCAGAAGCACAGGAAATCAAAGCCAAAATTTACAAATGGTATTATATCAAGGTAAGAAGCTTCTGCCTTGCAAAGGAAACACTTAACAAGGTGACCAGGCAACTAACAGAATGGTAGAAAATATTTGCAAACTATGAAAATGATAAAGGATTAATATCCACAATCTATGAAGAGCTCAAGAAACTCAACAACAACAAAATAAAGAATCCATTAAAGAAATGACCGAAGGACTTAAATAGACATTTTTGAAAAGAGGAAATTCCAATATCCAACAGACAAGTGAAAAAAAATTAGGGTCAAAAAAATTTTAAAAAAAATACTTAGAGTCAATAGCTATCAGAGAAATGGAAATAATACCACAGTAAAATTTCACCTCACCCCAGTTAGAATGGTTCTTATCAAAAATAAAAAAAAAAATCCTGGAGAGGATCTGCGGAAGAAGTTCCTAACCCATTAAGGGTGGGAATGTAAGCTAATAAAGCCATTATGGAATGTAGTATGGAGATTCCTCAGAAAGCTGAAAATAGATGTAGCCTATTAACCAGTCTTCCTATTTTTGGATATTTACCAAAATGAATTGATAGAATTATCAGTATCCCCATGTTTATTGCAGCTCAATTTATAAGCGGTAAGATAATGGAATCAATCCAACTGCCCACCAACTGAAGACTGGATCAAGAAAATGTGGTATATACACTATGGATTTTTACTCAGCCATAAAAAGATGAAATCCTGTCTTTTGCAATAAAATGGATGCAACTAGAAATCATTACACTTAGTGAAATAAGCCAGTCCCAAAAAAACAAATATCATATGTTTTCTCTGATCTGTGGTAACTAATAGAGTACAGAAAATATAATGCATAATTATTTACATTGCAATCTGTATAAAATTATTCCCTTGCATAAACTGTTGAGAGAATATGGCTTAAGTTCTAGATGAATTTAATTATTATTTTGTAACCACACAGGAAATACTAGAATTTTACATTGTCATCGGTTCTGTATTATTGAAAGAAATTATGCCTGACTAATTGACAAAAAATTGTATATGGGTGAAATGGTCATTTTCACATTCAGTTATTATCTACAGCCATTCTATATTCCCACTAAATTTGGGCACTTTTGGTTTTTTTACTTGTTAAACTTCTTATTTGTTGAAGTATTAAGCCTTTTTTACTGCAATGTAAATTTTAAGTTACGTTATCTCACTAACTAAATAAAAAGACAGAAAGAAAGGTAGAAAGGATAATGGAAGAGTTAAGAGAGGAAGGGAATACCTTTATGTTCTTAAACTTATATCTATGAATCCCACTGAATCTGTTAAAATGAATGAAAATGAAAATTAAAAAAGAGAGATCTGGGCTAGCATGCTTGCTCTATCTTGCACTGTCATATGTGATCTCTGCCATGGTACAATGGCCAAGAAGTCCTCACCAGACGCTTAGCAGACATGCTGACACCATGTCCCTGGACTCTGCAGCATCCAGAATATGAGTCAAGCAATCTCTCTTCTTTATAAATAACGCAAGTACTTTGTTAAAACAACATAAATCATATGAAAAAATTAATTGGAGATGTGTGTTCAAAACACAAACTCATAAAGTGATTGTATATGTTCCTGCTCTTAACTCTTTCGGTTTTGGCTTCAAGTATTTCAAAATTCTGTTATTAGGCATGTACACATTTAAGTTATTACATCATCTCAGCTAACCAATTTCTTTGTCATTTAAAAAATCCCTCTTTATCACTAATAACATATATTATCTTTAAATCTATTTTTTATTTTAGTATAGTGACATCTCAAATTTTGTGAACAAAAATTTCAAAGCATCGTCTTTTCTATTCTTAACTTTAAAAAAATATGATATAGTCCGGTGTTGTAATGCAGTGGGTAAATCTGCCACCTGCAATGCTAGCATCCTGTTAGCATGCCAGTTCAAATCCCAGCTGCTCCATTTCCGATCCAGTCCCCTAGTGTTGGCCTGGAAAAAGCAGTGGAAGATGTCCCATGTGTATGAGCCCCAGCCGCACATATGGGAGACCCAGATGAATCTCTTGGATCCTGGCTTTGTCCTGACCCAGCTTTGGCTATTGAAGCCATCTAGGGAATGAACCAGTGAGTAGAATCTTCCTCTCTCTCTCTCTTTTTCTTTCTCTCACTTTCTCTCTCTCTCTCTCTCCCTGTCTCTCTCCCCCTCTTTCTGTAATTCTGACTTTCAAAATAAACACATCTATAAAAAATCTGATAAAGCTATCAATTAACCTTTCTCCCTGTTTATAATTAAAGTTGATTTCTTGATTTCAATATATAAGTTGCTCCTGGCTCTTATTTTCTATCAATTGTGGGTTTTTTTGTGTTTGTATCACATTTAAAATAATTTATTTTTATGTTTTTGAATTTTATCATCTTGAATTTTATTTTCTTTTTGCTGTCTGTTTTTGAATTTTTCTTTTCCTTCCTCCAATAGATTAAATTTTTTAAAAATACTTTTATTTCACATCCTGATTTATTTATCCCTGTGTTTACTATGTGATATAGAGGAATGAGCATGGAAAAAATAAATTGTGCTGTCTGTTTTGCCATTAATTGACATTAAATTGAATAAGTCATTTATCTTTTTTGACCTATTCAACCAGCTGTGGTATTAGATGGCTCAAGTTGCTTGATTTTCCACTTCTGTAATTCTGTTTTATCACCTGAATATAAGCCATTGTAATTTACACAGAAAGTTTATTTAAATAGAACTTTCATATTTTTAATTGAATGATTAGTTACTTTCAGGTAAATGAATTACATAAAAATCAATTATGCTCTCAGAAATAGGCCAAGATTATCTGTTGCAAATAATATTAATATGGGTATACAAAATGTTTATGAGTATTTTAACTACTTAAAACATTTGAAAATATAATAACATTATTCTAATTTTAATTAGTGTGTTTAAGATTGAAAAACTACTATATTTTATTTTTAGATTCCCATAAGAATCTAAGTGATCATAACTCCTTGTGAAAACTATAGTGATAAACAAATGCAATTTTGAGGTTGGCAGTATGTGTTTTTATTCTCTTCTAATTTCCTTCCCTTCTTTATGAAATATAGGACTCATGAAAGTGTGACAAGTTCTTAAATTATTTAAAAAAAAAAGAAGGAAAGAAAACAATCAATCAAAACTTCCAATCAATGGAGTGAGTTCTTACTTATACCAGGAAACATTAGCAAGCTTACTGTTTTTAAGGACTTAAAATCTGCAAAGTAAGTATATAATAACACATTTTGGTACAACAAAGCATCAAAAAGAGCTGAACAGTGGACTGGTTATACTTTTCAAAATTATTTATAGGGGTTAAGAGGAAGCTTACATAGCATAATATCTGTCATTATGCTAGACAAAATTTTTACATGACCTTGCAGAATTTTTTAAAGATGTATTTATTTATTTGAAAGGCAGAGGCAGAGAGAGAAGAGGGGGAGAGACTTCCATCCACTGGTTCAATCCCCAACTGGTCACAACAGCTGGAGCTGGATAGAGCCTGGAACTTCCAGGTCTCCTTCAAGGGTACAGCGGCCCAAGCACTTGGGCCATCTTCTACTGCTTTCCCAGGCCATAGCAGAGAGCTGGAATCAGAAGTAGAGCAACCAGGACTTGAAATGCCACCCCTATGGAATGCCAGCATTGCAGGTAGCTTTACCTGCTTGGCCATAGTACCTGTCCCGACTCTGCAGAATTTAACTATTACTGTTTTTACTCCTTGTTCTTGGAAAAGGATAGTACATGTTAATACTTCTTTATGTAACACTACATAGTAAAATAAGATGCAGATTTTATATTCTGTTTCTCTTTCATTCCAGTATATAATGTTAGAAGTGCCTTTGAGATGTTTCTAAAAATATTTCTTTCAGATAGCTTATTCTTGCTTAAATATTTGTATTTCAAAAAGTATCATTCCATTGAAGTTTGATATGTTTAAATTTTAGTCAAAATTGCATCCCATTTTGTACATTTATGGTATTTTAATAAACTGATTATATTTTTTTGGAGTCTAAAAAGTCAGAAACTCCACCATAATTTAAACATATAATAGAGAAAATAACATGAAGAATTAATAATTGGCTTGGACTTAGAATAATGAAAGATTAGAAAAAACACTTCTAAATAAACAACATATTAGATGCAAAGGTGAGGACTTTATGTGAAAAAGTTGTTGCCCAGATGATTTAGTCTGTATGAGAAAGACTGTGTCATCCATAAAATGATTTTCTCTGCAGCTGCAGATGAGATTCGAAAGAACTTATTTAAGTTTCTGGGAATTTCGAGGCTTTCTTGAGAGTTTCAAAGCTTTATTGTATGTTTTGATAAATACACTCCTGCAAGATAAATTTATTACAGGGGCTGGCATTGTGGTATAGAAGGCTAAGCTGCCATCTGGGATGCCAGCATCCCTTATGAGACCTGGATGAAGTTGTAAGGTAATGGCTTTGACTTGGCCTAACTCTGACCTTTGCAGATATTTAGCAGATAGAAAATAACTTCCACTCTCTTTCCTTTTCTCTCTCTCTCTCCCTTTCTCTCTCTGCATTTAAAATAAATAAATAAATAAATGTTTAAAACTAACAAAAATTACTCTAAATGTATAATTCTATGAGATTTAGGAAACATAAAGTCATGTAACATCACCTACAACAAACAAGAACAACATATTTCACTGCATTACACAGTTTTGGCTCTTCAAGAATCTCAAGCTAAAGTGCGTTGTCTTTAATGTCTTGTTTCTTTAACTCACCATACTTCTTTTCAGATTTATATGTTATTTTTAAGTTTGTAACAATTATTTTTGTTTAGTAGAATTACATTAAATTAATATATAATAATTTGCTTTTATATTCACAAGTTTGTATATACTTGGGTAGTTTCTAGTGTTTGGTTATTTTAAATAAAATTGCTACACACTTCACAAATATCTTTGTAGATATCTATTTTCATTTTTCTTGAATTATTATTTGGGATGCGATGGATGTTAAGTTTGTAAGAGGCTATAATTCTACTTTCTAAGTTGGCATTATAATTATTTTTGATTCCCACCATTGTACTGGTAATATCCTTTGAAATCTGGAAATTCACATCATTTAGGTTTTTTTGAATTTTGTTATATTTCTTTGAATGTGTGTGCATGCAAATGGATATGTGTATTTTCTTTTTCAAACTCTCATTAATTGCCAATCAACATTTCTCTGGTGATATTTTAATTTTATGTATTTTATGGCAAATCAGAAACTTATTGTAATTTCCTCTCTGTTGGGACCAAAGGAATGAGTCCATAGTTCAAATTCCAAATATAAATATGCATCTATAAAATCAGGTACTTCCATCTGGTTTTCTCATTAAGACGTTGCTTGGTACATCCATATTCTGTATCATACTGCCTCAGTATGCCACTCATATGGGAGACTCCCACTGACTTCCTGGCTCCTGGACATGGCTTGGTCCAGCCCCAGCTGTTGTAGATATGTGAGGAGTGAACCAGCAAATTGAAGATCTCTCTCTGTTTCTGGCTCTGTGCTTTTCTAATAAAATAAACAAATTAATTAGAAAAATAAATAAATAAAACTCAAAGAATATATTTGTGAAATGAGAACTTTGTCCTTCCAAATCACTCAGATTTTTAAGAAGTGAAGGCCAGCAAACTATACTACTTTGATGTATGTAATAAAATGAATGTTATTACAGATACATGTATTCACACAATCAGGTAGTTGCAAATAGCATTATTATTATATTTGATTCGATTTTCAGCATCTTAATTGTTATTCTACAATGGAATTTGTCTTTTTGAAGTTTTTTTTATATATATAAAGATTTTATTTAAAGAATATAAATTTCCAAAGTACAGCTTATGGATTACAATGGCTCCCCCCCCACAACTTTCCTCCCATCCGCTACCCTCCCCTTTCCCGCTCCCTCTCCCCTTCCATTCACATCAAGATTCATTTTCAATTCTCTTTATACACAGAAGATCAGTTTAGTACATATTACATAAAGATTTCAACAGTTTGCCCTCACATAGAGACACAAAGTGAAAATACTGTTGGAGTACTAGTTATAGTATTAATTCAAAATGTACAGCACATTAAGGACAGAGATCCTACATGATTTTTTTAAAAGAATTGATTAATTATCTAGGCAATTTCCAATTTAACACCAAGATTTTTTAATCATTTGCAATTATCTTTATATACAGAAGATCGATTCAGTATATACTATGTAAAGATTTCATCAGTTTGCACCCACACAGAAACACAAAGTGTAAAAATACTGTTTCAGTACTAGTAATAGCATTATTTCACATTGGATAACACATTAAGGACAGATCCCACATGAGACGTAAGTACACAGTGACTCCTGATGTTAATTTAACAATTTGACACTCTTGTTTATGGCATCAGTAATCTCCCTAGGCTCTAGTCATGAGTTGCCGAGGCTATGGAAGCCTTTAGGGTTCGCCGACTTCGATCTTATTCTGACAGGGTCATAGTCAAAGTGGAAGTTCTCTCCTCCCTTCAGAGAAAGGTATCTCCTTCTTTGATAGCCCCGTTATTTCCACTGGGATCTCACTTTTTGAAGTTTTTTTAAAAAATGTATTTGCTTAAAATATGAAGAAAATGGCTACGCTCTATTTCTCCAGAATGAATAAACACAACTTAGTAGCAAAACCATTTTCAAAGAAGAAATATCAACCTTCAAAAACAATTAAATAGATTAAAGCATCTTCTTAAGAGATGTGCTTATTGAGAGCTAGGGAAGTTAAAGACAGAATTTCCATTAAAATGACTGAGAAATTGTGCATGAAATTTCCCATTGCTTTGATGAACATTCTGCTCTTCCTATTGAATTTGAAGAAAGGGAGTAATTCCATAGTTTAAAGAGTACCTGGCAATCTTGTCAACACAGACGTCTTCTCATTTTAAGTATAAAGTGTTCATAAGAACTTCCGAAGTTACAGTTAAATAACAGGTGTGCCTGCTTTACCATTTTATTCCTATATGTCCTCTTGCTTCAGTGCAAAATGTTACATCTATTTCTCTTCCTAAAGTAGAATTCTTCCTAGTCTGTTATAGGAAAACTTAATTGTAAGGTTTTTTTTTTTTTCTGCAGTTAAGAAAATTCAGTAGGAAGAGCTATCTGACTTCTTGAGCTAAAGGAGTCAGACTTTTCCAACAGAAAGTTGATTTCTGGCAAACGATGTGCTAGACATTTTGACATGTGAAGGATTATGGACAAAAATTGCTTTTATTCCAATTCTTTACCTTCCTAGGGGAAAATTTAAAAATTTCTAGCACCTCAATCTCACCCAGAAACATGCACAGAATTGCTACATTCTTACTGACTGACTGTTCATACAGTGATGTTAAAAAAAAAATTCACTGAATCAATTTATCTCAGAATTTGTAGGTGACATGATTAAACTAGGAAGCTTACATGAAGACAAAACTTATAGTTCTTTCAACACTTAGTAACTGTACAATATCTTAAATGCAGAATGAAATTGCCAATTGTATCTGAATTCTATTAATGTTCTGTTTTATAACACTGTGGCCCACCTTAATTACCTGAAGTTGTGGAAGACATTCTAGTGTATTGATAGCTTTTTACTCAAATCCTGGAATCCTTCAACCTCTCTGCGTAGTGATTGGAAACAAGGCTTTCTCAGGTACTTGATGAAAGGTGAAGGAACAATGTGGCTGAGGGGAACTCTCATCAACAGACTCATCCTTAGTGGGACAGTCCAGTACTATAGTTTTACTGGTTATGAGAGAAATGGTCAAAATATCTGAAAAACCTCAAATGAATAGATTTTTCATATTTGTTACCTAAATAGCATTATTCTTGTCCATATACACTCAACACAGTGACTTAAATGGATTATAGAAAGCAAAGTTTGATGATATTCAGATTAATTTCAAAGACAGTAAAATTAATATTTATGTATGTAAACAACACACATACTTATTAAAATTCAGAGAATCAACAAAGAAGAGCCAATATATTTTAAATAGGATACAGCTGATCCTATGGTGAGCAATATATTTATTTCTGTGGTATACATATGTAGTATATGTATATACATATGTAGTATATATATATATATATCTACATATGTAGTATATATATAGAAATATATATATATACATATGTAGATATATATATATATACATATGTAGTATATATATACATATG
This sequence comes from Sylvilagus floridanus, assembly GCA_949820135.1. Taxonomy (NCBI): domain Eukaryota; kingdom Metazoa; phylum Chordata; class Mammalia; order Lagomorpha; family Leporidae; genus Sylvilagus; species Sylvilagus floridanus. The sequence goes on along the minus strand of OX463229.1, from coordinate 78,870,965 downwards.
TAGTATATATATAGAAATATATATATACATATGTAGTATATATATATACATATGTAGTATATATATAGAAATATATATATATATATAGAAATATACTTGATTTTTACTTTTTTTTTGATTTTACTTTTTTTTTGATTTTTACTTTTGCTATCTTTTATTCATAAAAAAACTTTCATGCAAGAAGATCATACTTATGTATGAGTAAGTTCACACAGAAAGGGTTAAGAGATGTTTGTTTTGGTACAAAGATTTTTTTTTAATTTGTGCATTTTTTCATATTATACAGTGCCATGAAATGTTTGAAGTACCCTCATAAATTGGTTCAGTAAATACCCACCCTCCAGAAAGGATGAAATAATATGAACCTCCAACATTCCTGGGAGAACAAATGCAAACTATACAGTACAGAGATGATTTTGTGCTCATCAACATTCTCATCTGTTTATAGGCTCATCTGGGAGTCACAAACTCAAATCTATCATGCACCCTATTGTCAATAAACAGCCTCAGGTGATAGATTTCCTTTTTACCAACTCTACCCTGTTTCAATATGACATCATCATTTGTCATCTATGTCAATGCAACAGACTTTACACAGTGCTCTCTCTGTTTAGTTTATCTTGAGACTATTCAGCACAGCCTTAATCATCCCTGCTCTGCTTCCAATCTGGCTTATCATTGATACACACCTGAAGGAGACCACAAGTTATGGCTCAAGTACTTACATTTCTCTCTCAACTCTTTCTCTCTTTTGTTTTCATATAAACAAAAGTCGATTAAAAATAAAAATAGCGGATTCATCTTTATTAGCTGAGTAATATATTCCTTTTTTAATTTTTTACAAATTTATTTGACAGGTAGTTATAGACAGTGAGAGAGACAGAGAAAAAGGTCTTCCTTCCATTGGCTCACTTCCAAATGCCCACTACTGCCAGCGCTGCCCTGACCTGAAGCCAGGAGCCAGGTGCTTCTTCCTGGTCTCCCACACAGGTGCAGGGTCCCAAGCACTTGGGCCATCTTCCACTGCCTTCCCAGGCCACAGCAGAGAGCTGGACTGGAAGAGGAGTAACCGGGACTAGAACCTGGCACCACTGAGTAGTATATTCCAGCACATGGCTGTACTATATTTAACCATTCATATATTAAAATATATTTATTTTGGTTTCTTAAAAGGTATATTTTATTTACTTCAAAGGCAGAATGACAGAGATAGAGATCTGACGTTCACTGGTTCACTGCCCAAATGGCTGCAACAGCCAGGGCTGGTCCAGGCTGAAGCCAGGATCCAGGGACTCCATCCAGATCTCCCACATGGGTCACGGTGTTCCAAATACTTGGCTTATCTGCTGAGTTCCCTGGTGCATTAGCAGGCAGCTGAATCAGAAGCAGAGGAACCAGGACATGAACCTGGAATACCAGGAGTTACAACCTGCCGCTTAATTGAACCACAATGCATAGCCCATAATTCTTAGTTTGGGGTTATTACAACTAAGCTGGCATGAATATTTGTTTGTGTGTTTGTGTGACGTATGTTTTTATTTCTCTGGGATAAATTTTCTAGAATCCAATTCCTGGGTCATATGATCAGTCAATGTTGGCTGACAGTTTTCCAGAGTGACTAAACCATTTAAAATTCCCATTAGTAGTATATACGTGGTCTGGCTTTTCTGCTTCTTTATTATCAATTGTCATTGTTATTTTTATTTAATTATTAATTAATAAATAAAAACAATAGATATATACTTTACACAATATATTTTGAAGAATTTGTATGTCAACTGGAATGTTAAATCAATAGGAATAACATTAATACAACTTCACTATTTTTTACTTTTTTTCAACTATTTTTATTTTTAAAAATGTAAAAATACATTTTTATAGTGAGAAAATTCTACTCAGAAATTTTCAGATATATGCTGTTATTATTAACCATAGTGGCCATTTTGTATTCTTCCTGTCTATTGAAAATTTGTGTGCTTTCACCAATAACCCTCTGTATCAAACCCTAGCAGCAACCATTCTTCTCTGTGCTTCCATGAGTTGGACTTTTTAAAAAAATTTTCATGTGTGAGATCATGTGGAATTTGTCTTTATATGGCTGGCTTAGTTCAGTTAACATAAGTATTCTATTGTGTACTGTCTTTATCAATTCACCTGTTGATGCCCATTTAGGATAATTTCATATTGTAGCTGTTGTGAATAATGCTGCAATGAACACAGGAGTGCAGATTTCTGTATAAAAAACCAAAATAATGTCATTTGTATTGTACAGTTCTATTTTTAATTTCTTGAGGAACCTTCATTCTGTTTCCTAAGATGCTATATTAATTTACATTCTTACGATTTTGAGTTATTTATATAATCTACATCAGAGTTCTTTGTCAGTGACATGGTTTGCAAATATTGTTCCACACCCTTACACTTTGATGATAAACTTATGTGTTATAAAGTATATTACATTTTATTGTTAAATATGTTTTTTTTATCTTGCAATAATTCAAATTTCTCCAAAGATTGTGTCAGACATAATTAACCTCTCACATCTACAAAAAATTTCTTATTGCAGAAAACACCTTATTAATAGAATGGTGAACAAGGAAATGATCCAAAATAGATATTCCAATAACGTATCACCTCACAAAGGTGTTATATTAAATTGACAAAAAAACAGAGTCATATACTTTCAAAGTGTTCTAATGTGTTTATTTTTATACCTCACTTCCAGTTTTCCTGTCTTCCATGCAACCAGTCTTAGAATTGTAGCCTTTTCTAACGTATAAAAATGGGATATATAACATAAGTCTTTAGTTTATCCTGATATGAGTTTTTTTTCAAACTTCAGTTCAGAATTTGTTTTTAGCCTCGTTTCGGAAGTCAAAGCAAGAGAATATACATGTATCTTCTAAATATGCCTTGATAACTGGATCTTCTTTCCCTTGGTGCCTAATACTTAAATGTCCTTATTTTCCTGACTTTAAACTGCTAGCCATTTATTGATTTACTTGGGTTTAATTGCATGCTCTCAGTAAGTGTTCTAATCAGAACAGCCAAGATCACTTTGCTACTCCCAATTCCAGTGGAGTCAGAAATTAAAGTTGCAAATAACCTGTTAAGTCACCCTTTTAATCTTTTCTCTAGGCAGGGCAATTCCCCATGGTGCATTTTTCTTTTTTTGTCAATCTAAACTTTAAAGAGGTTCAATAAGTGTATCTCCTAATGTTCCCTTCCAAGGTTGAATCTGACAAAATGTCTCTGGGTGGAATGAAAATAATATAGTTTGACCAGTATCCAGGCTGAAATTCTTCTGGGCATCGACCATGATAACTTCTTTTGCCACAACTCTGTAAAATTTTCTTAGTTCTTAGTTGTAAGACAATGATTAGTGAAGGACCTACTATTTCTGCCCAAACTGTCTTTCCTTGCTATTAAGATCCAGTTTAATCAGAAACGTGATTAGTAACAGTTATAGCAGTTTTAGCAATGATGAAGTCATGCCACCAAGAAGAAAAAGAAACTTCAATAATTTTATGTCGCTTATATTCACCCCAAATTTCCCTTTCCTGAGTCACCATTCTTAAACTTATGCTTCATTCTTCCTATGAAAGTTAGAGATGTGGAAGTCATAAAGGGAATGTGAAATAGCTTATAAAGGAATGCTACAATGTTAATGTTTGCAAGGTACTGTCATATATCTTATTATCCTTAAAGTAGTGAGGTGAAATAGAAAGGATGGGAATCCAGATTTTATACATAATTTTATTGAAATTGCAATTTGCAAAGTTGCTTTAGAATAAATACATTCTCAAATCCAGCTCTTAGGATAACGTGAAATTCAGGAATTGAACATATATATCTTTAGAGCCTATTATATTAAAAAGCTGTTCATAACACAACACTCTCCTAGATTTCATTCCATCACCTTTTTTTTAACCTTTCCCAGTCTCCTCTCTAAGCACGCCTTGCTCTGTTCTTAGTTTTTAATCTTTTTAGGGAATCTGTTATCAAATTTGGCTGTGTATTTGAATCATCAGAAGAGTTTTTGGTTTTCATGATGCTAGGGTATGGTGCTATCCTATGGCAATTAAACCAGAATACATGGATAAGAGATCCAGTATTCAAAAGATATTCATAAATTCCTAAATTGAATGAAAAATCCAGCTAAATTTAAGAACTTCTATTTTAAATTTTCATCTTAGATAATTTCTTCGCATCACCTTCAGTTACATCTGATAATTTTGTAATTACATATTGCAGCTTCCTTTTTTGTTGTATATTGATTTCTCTCTAGTCCGCATTGCTACCCGGAACTTTATCTTTATTATCTTTAGTTTCAGAAACTTTTCCAATTGTATATCACCATCAATAGGGGTTTCAAATTAAAAAAAAAATCCACACTGAGTTGATAATACTCTCTCAAAACTTCTTTTTCTGAATCATCTCATTATACCTCACAAGTATGTACAATTTTATATGTCTGTTAAAATAAAAAATACCTTTGTTCATGTTACTTAGTTAAGGTATCTCCTATGCTGGTGAAAAAAGTGTAACTGAAGTGTTCATTTTTATCAAAATGTCATTTTCTATTTTTCTCAGCTGATTATCTTGAATTAGTTTAACAGTATAGTAGAGCAGTTCAGTTCTACTCCATCTCCCAGCATCTGTTCTTATACTTCATTTTGCAATCAGCCAACTGGGCAAAGGGGTCATGCATTTCAGTACATCCCTTGTAGTTGTGTGTTATTTAGATACTTAGACCATTATTTGTGGATATACAAAATTATCAACTTAAAAAAAGCCTGGTATAGATTTATTGAATTTCAAATCCCACCTGTTATTGCCCTGGTAGAGGCAGACCAAATGATTTCGTTGCCCTTAAATCATTTAAGGGATCCCATAATGCGTATATATTACTGCTGCCTTTACTCAATTAATCAATTATTAGTTATTTACTTAACCTATAGGGGCAGATGGCTCTGTACAGTCTTTTACTAAATACCCAAGTACCAGACTAAAACCAAGGGATAGAACTTCTGACTCTGGACCATATAGAGGAACAAATATCTACATTACCCTTCTGCCTGAAACAACAGAAACAACTACAACAAACTGATGGAATGTGTGTGTGTGTGTGGGAGGGGGATTGTGGGTATTAGCTTTTGCAACAATGTATATGAACAAGAAGAACCTAGGATATGTGAATCATATAAAATGAGCCATCGAATTTCCTAGCTCGTTGTCTTCAAAGTGATTATAGTATGTGGTGTAGGCAGGTAACCCATCTACATCCAGAAGGAGTCTCTGAGTTGAAAAGAAAGATCTAAGACTAAGTGTCCTAGTCACGTTGACCTTGCAGGTCAGAGTTCAAAGAAAATAACCAGAGGTCCCTAGAGATCCCTCTCTTGGATACCCAAAGTACAAGTAATCATCTTGTGTGTGAGGAAGCCAACCGTGCCACGGGATGTACCAAGTTAAAGGATTCATGTGAAGACAGACTAGTGGTCACACTGGTCTAGATCTCCTCAGGCCAAGTAAAAAACCTTGTGAGAAACAGATAATGAGCAAACAGAATGATCTTGCCTCAACTACAGAGCAATGTGCTCCTCACAAAATACGAAATGTACCATCTCAGTAGATAAAAATGCTCCCAAGAAACTTAGCTGCATCCTGTAACAAAGTTCAAAAACATGCTTGCCATAAAATAAAATCTAATATCCAACTAGGTAAAACGCACAATGTCACATATGCAAAAAATTATAATGCATGGGAGGTACAAGATAAAATAGACCATTCTGAGGAAAAGTATCAATCAAAGGTGACTAAAGCTAACACATATATTAGAATTAATGGAATACTATACTAAGAAGTTATAAATATATACTCCATATGTTTAAAAAGTTGAGACATACTACAGGTGAATGTTACATTATATGGAATGAAAAATACTTTGAAATTAACAACAGATTATACACTGCAGAAGAAAAATTAGTATACATAACAGTAGGGACTGTACAAAATAAAACAAAATGCAAGAAATAGAATACATTAAATATAATAAATACTGAAAAAGTAAACATTGAAGATTTTCCAGAGCTGACTAAAATTGCAAACCACAGACCATGCACCTCAGGAAGCATCAAGCACAAGAAAAATCATAAAAACTACTCCAAGGCACAGAATAAGCAAATTTCTGAGACAGTGACAGAAAATCTTTAAAACAGCTTAAGGGAAAAGATTATCCTCTCTACTATAATTATTCATTTAACATAATACATAAACAAAGATGAGAATCTCTTCTTTCTCATACGAAGTATATAATCAAGAAGACAATGGAGTGGTAAACTTTAAGTGATGAAAAAAAGTCAACCTGGAATTCTATACTTGGTAAAGTGTATCTCAAAAAGACATGAAACAAAGACTCTTTTTTCAGACATTACCAAAAATCCACTGTACTTTACAATAATGGCATTTTCTTAAAAGAGAGAAAACAAGAAACAAATAAATAAACAACGAATACAAAACAAAGCAAAGAAAGCTAGATGGACATATGGAATGAAGAGTATCACAAATATTAGTAATGTGGGCAGATAAAATAATTTTGTTCTTAGTTTCTGGAATTTTTAAGATAAATTACTATTTAAGTGAAATAAAAATAATGAATTATGGCAGTTTAAGCAAAAAAGTAAGACATGACAAAATTAGCAAAGATGCAAGAAAAGAAAAATGAAATTCCTGCAATAACACCAGAGAGTAGATATGATGAATTTAGGATGTATATTATAAATTCAGAGCAGCCATAGGGTGATAATACAAGGAGTCCCAGCTAATAGGATAGCAAAGGAGATAAATAATTCATGAAATTATTAAACAAAAAGGAAGGCATAAAAAGGGAAGCAAAGGTTCAGAAAACAGAAAACAACTAGTATACCTTTTGAGTAATGATATGAAACTAATAAGACCTAATGATTAAAAAATCCACATTCAATGTGACAAATTAATTCGAATATTACAAATTTTTATTAATGGAATACTTCACAAATTTTACTACATCTCTCTTTGATTAAACTATACATATATTTTCATAGCTTTACAGATAGTTTCCAAATCCTAAGTATTTTGAACTACAAGTTTCTTTTAAAAAAATCATTAATATAAACAAACAGGTTTCCTGTATTTAACAGGTAAAATTCTTGAAGATAACATTGTTTCCTTCCTCCCTTTCTCCCTCAATACTCCTCCTTCCTTCCTTTCTTTTTTCTTTAATTTTGCAAATATATAATTTCAAACCACTATACAGGCTTAATTCACTGCTAATCATAATATTTATAACAAGTAAAAGTAGGAAGACCACAGTTACACAGAGGCATAAACAAGGGCTACAAACAACAATCATATCACAAGATGTCCATTTCATCCCTTACATTTTTATTATTCTATATTAACTACCACATATCTGAGAGAACAATATTTGTCTTTTGGGGACTGGCTTCTTTCATTCCATTTTGTTGTAAAAAACAGGATTTCATTTTTTTTATGGCTGAATTTTATTTCATTGTGTATATATACCATTAATGGGTAGATAAGCCAGACCAAACAATCTTCAAAAAAGCAACAGTGGCCATTGTTATTGCATAGTGGATAAAGCCATTGCCTAAGATGCCTACATCCCATATGGGTGCCAGTTCATGTCACACATGCTCCATTTCCTACATAGCTCTCTGTTGATGGCCTCCCAAAAGCAGGGGAAGATAGCACCTGCTACCCACATGGGAGGCCTGGAAGAAGCTCCTGATTCCTGGCTTCATCGTGGCCCAGGCCAAGCAGTTGTAGCAACTTGTAGAGTGAACAAGTGGATGAAAGAGTCAGTCTCTCTCTCTCTCTCTCTCTCTCTCTAACTCTGCTTTTAAATAAGCATTTTAAATGAAACAACAGAGTCAGTCTACAGTATAGGTCAAATTAGCCTAATAGACATTTACAGAAGAGCCCATATCATAGCTTTAGAACACATACTCTTTTCATCAATATAGGGGACATTCTCTAGGATAGACCATATAATAGGTCAAAATCAATTCTCTAATTTTTTTTTTTAAAAAGTTACACTCTACCATGTATCTTTCCTGACAACATGGAATAAGTCTGGATGATAATGAAAAGGGAAATTCTAGAAACTATCCAGATGGGGACTGAAAAACATGGTCCTTGATGAACAATGAGCCATTGAAGAAATAAGAAGGGAAAATAAAGTTCCATGAAACTAATAGAAAGAAAAATGCAGCATATCAAATTTATGGGATACAGAAAGAGCAATATTAAGAGGAAACCTTGTAGAAATAAGCTCCTACATACTCATCCCATCCAAATAAATATCCAAACAATTCATCTTAAGGACTTAGGTAAACAAAAACAAACCAAATTCCAAAATAGCAGAAGGAAAAAGAATAAAAGTTAGAGAAGAAATAAACAGAATGGAAAATTAAAAGACAACATAAATTTCAATCAAATTAAGAGTTGTTCCCTTAGATATATTAAAAAATCTGTTAATAATTTGTCAGGCTAAGATAAAAAGAAAAGACAAATCCACAAAATCAGAGACAAAAAGGAGTTGTCACAGCTGATACCACAAAAAGATAAAGAATTATTTGGACATTTTAGGAACAAATATTGCTCACAAGTTGGAGAATCTAAAATAAATAATATTTTTCTGAAAGCATATCACCTACTGAAATTAAATGTTGAAGACATGGAGAATCTTAATAGCACAAATATCAATGATAAGATTGAACAATTATACAATTTCCTAAAAAAGAAAAATCCAGGACTAGATGCCATAACTGTTGAATTCTACCAAACTATTAAGGATGAGTTAATACCAATTTTTCTCAAACTATTTCAAACATTTGAAAATGAGGTAACTGTTACAACATCATCCCATGAGGTTAGCATTACTTTAATTCCAAAACCAGTCAGGGATGAAAAGAAAACTATAGATCAAGATCCCTGAGGAACATAAGTGCAAAAATTCTCCAATTCTCAACAAAATACTAGCAAATTGAATTCAACAACACATCAAAAATATCATTCACCTTGACCAAGTGGGATTTATTTAAGGGATTCAAGGATGGTACAACATATACAAATGAAGAGACATATTACGTCACATCAACAGAATGAATGATGAATATTGTATTATCATCTCAGTAGATACAGAAAAAGCATTTGACAAAACACAGCATTCATTCATGACAAGATAACTGAAACAAATAAGTGTACAAGGAATAGATCTCAGCCTAATAAAAGCTGTATCTGACATACTCAGCTAGCATCATACTGAATCTGGAAAAGCTGGAACATTTCCATTAAAATCTAGAACCAAAGATGCACAGTCTCACAATTCTAATTCAATATAGTCCTAGAACTTTAGCTAGGCAAATTAGGTGATTAGGCAAAAGAAATAAATTAATAAATATCATACAAATGGGAAAGAAGTCATATCATATCTGTTTGCAAGTGATATGATTCTATACATAAGCGGACCAAATACATCACCAAAAGATTACTGTAACTGGTAAGTGAATACAGCAGTTTCAGGATACAAAATCAGCACATAAAAATCAGTAGCATTTACTCTACCAACAATAATATTGCTGAGAACGACCTTATAAGAACAATCCTATTTACAATAGCTACAAAAAATGAATACCTTCAGATAAATTTAACCATGGGTGTGAGAGACACCTACAGTGAAAAATAAAGAGCACTAAAGAAAGCATTGAGGACACACACAATATGAAAAGTCTTCACATGCTCATGGGTTGGAACAATTAATGTTATCAAAAAGTCCATAAGGCCCCGAAGTGATTTACAGATCCAGTGTAACTCCCAGAAAAATGCCAATGGCATTCTTCACAGAATTGGAAAACAAATCTTGAAATTCATATGGAGACACAAAAAAACCTGAATACCCCCCCAAAAAATCTTGAATATTTTACTTAAATGGCAAAAGTAAAATTTTTTAGTGAAAACTTTAAATTTTTCTTTAAGGATATGCCAAAGTGATAGCAGAATGCTTCCTCAAACATCCATAAAGTTAATTTGAACAGGGAAATGAATAACATAGCCTAATTATGAGTATCAAAGCAAGAAAACAGAAACATTCTGCAAAAGGTTTACCAGGGATGCAGAGAGATTGATTTAGAAGTTACTATATACCTGATGGGCTCAGAGAAATCAGTTCAGTAAGTCATGACCGCCAAAGCATGTCTTACAGAGCATTGCTGACGTGCTTTGTTAATTTCCTAGAAAAGATAAACATTTAGGAGGATTTAAATATTTCAAAGGGAACCAGAATCATAAGTAGACAGCATTACACATCATCAAAGGGGAAGGGGAAGATATTAATAGAGAAAAGAAAGGAAATGAATAAAGTTTTTTTGATAAGGTAGGGAACTCTGGGATGTGTCTCTGGAGAACATGAACCAAGATGGACCCTTTTGCTGGTGCTCCCTAAAACGTGCTGAGGTCCTATTTGATAAAGTTGCAGTAACTGGACTTTTTTCAATATTAACTATATGGGCTGGTGAGGTGGCATAGTGAGTAAAGCTGCCATCTACAGTGCTGGCATCTCCTGTGGGTGCTGGTTTGAGTTCTGGATGCTTCACTTCCGATCCAGCTCTCTGCTATGGCCTGGGAAAGCAGTGGAAGATGGCTCAAGTTCTTGGGCCCTGCACCCACAAGGGAGATCGAGAGGAAGCTCCTGGCTCCTGGCTTCGGATCAGCTCAGCTCTGGCCATTTTGGCCATCTAGGGAATGAACCAGCGGATAGAGGACCTTTCTCTCTCTCTGCCTCTGCTTCTCTGTAGCGCTGCATTTCAAATAAATAAATCTTTAAGAAATATTAATTATAATGGCTAATTCCTGCTAACATATTTCATGAGTGAAAAAAGTATTTTAGGAATAATGCTAAAAATTATTTTTATGTAGACAGAATATAGACATACATACACACAGATGCATATCTGCCAATGTAATTATGGTGGGTGGTTGTAAGTGAAGCTTTTACAAACTTCTAATTTTATTTTTATATTATCACATAGTTTAACTTATAAAATAAGTGGTATTGAGGTTTTATAATGATAAACATTAATCACTACCTAAAATGTACAGTGTGATGTAAACGTATGATACAGAATCATGACTTCATAGCAAGCCTGACAATCTGAAAAAAAATTAAAATTGAGTGGGATGAGTGAATTTGAGTAATCCTTATCTGGCCAGACATTTAAAATGCATTGGTAAGGCAGTGTTTATCTTGTTTCACTAGCGATTGTAGTTCCAAATATACATCTTTGAAATTTCTGGGTACTTAAACGTTTTTGTTGTTAACTTAAGGCACCAGTGCAATGAGCATCTTCACTAAAAATTAAAAATACAATTCCCTGTGACACAAAACAAATGACACTTAACTCATTTGTGTTATTCATTCTTTCCATCAAATATTTTTCAATCATAATCACATAAGGATGACTTTTTGATTTTCCTCTTGTTTCAATCTTTATACGGTAAAATAGTACTATTATTATCACACATTCCTCCTATGTCTTTCCAAGCCCTTAAACTCCTGTATTCTCTAATCTCATCCCTACATTCTTAAAAATTTTTATTTCTATAGATGTGAGAGAGATTCCTGTGGTTCCCTTTGGATTCATACTTTTCTTCAGTTGGTGACATCAGTCATAGTGGAACTTTTCTTCATTGCTTGTCAGAGTTGAAAACACTGCCTCCGTAAAGACAAGATTTGGTTCTCTGGTGTCGTTTTGTTCAAGAGATCGTTGCAAAACTGAATCTACCTATATAATAGTAAGACAAATGAATAATACCTCTAAAGATGGAATATGTTTTTCTCTCACAATTTTGTGGGATTTGCTGCAATGTCATCAATATTCTGTGCACCTGCTAACCCCAAAGGGCCATGAACCTGCTTTATTGCTTTTCTTTTCTCACTAGAAGCTTTTAGATGTCCTTATTTTTGGTTCTCTGAAGTTTCATAATAAAAAAATCTAAGTGTCATACTATTTCTATTCACAATTTTAGTCCCTTTGTGGAATCTTTCAATTCGAAGATTTATGTCTTCAGTTCTAAGAAAATCCTTTTTAATATTTCTTTGCTTTATCATGGTCCAATTTTACTCTTCTTTCAGACACTTTTATTTATTAGCTATTGAAACTCCTGTATTGGCCATTTATCCTGTTTTATAATTGTAGTTTTGAATTGTGTTTCAGATGTTTCTATTTCTTTCTATTTCTTGTATTTTAAAAGTATTTTGGCAATTATATTAGTGATTATGAATTTTCATTATTCTTTATTTTTTCATAGCTTCTTCTAAAAATATTTTTATTTGCATTTGAAAGAGAGAAAATGAGATAGATAGATAGATAGGGAGGGAGATCTTCCATCTCCTTGTTCACATCCAAACACCGTTATGAGCCAGGGCCAGGGCAGATTGAAGACAGGATCCTAGAACTTGGTCTGCCTCCCAACTAAGTGGCAGGGAATCCATGTAATTGGGACACTGCTTTCTGCTCTCAGAATATATTAACAGGAAGCTGGATGGAAAATAGAATAGCTGAATCTTGAAATAGGCACTCTAATATGGGATACTGGCATTCTAAGCAGTGACTTTTCTGATGTTTCATACACTTGCCCCTTAGATAATTTCTTGTATTCTGAATATGACGTCTTCATGGACTTATTTGAATTTACTGGTAGAGTATCTTTTAGTACTTGATTGTTTGAATTAATTTTTATTTTTATTTTTCATGGTGTTAGATGTCCACAACTTGCCAAAGAAATGCTTTAAAAATAAAGTCAATGAAGAATTGGTAATCTAAATCATAATTTTATAAAATATATTGGTTTGTACTAAATCATCTCTATCTTGGCATGACCTGCTTTTTTAATGCTTCTTCATAGTAGTGCCAACAGTAAAATAACAATGGAAAATGGCAAAAACCCTATAAATCTATTGCTCCTGAGAAATAAATTTTGAGAAAGTAATGTAGGAATACATTGCCTTGAAAATCAAGGAAAATTGTCAATAATGAAATTATTTTTATAAGGATAAAATATTTATTAAATTGCTTCTTAGATGCTGTAGAGCAGTTCTATAGAATATTTTCATCTTGCAAAACTGAAATTTTATATTTGTTGAATAGCAACTACCTGTAAACCAACATTGTGTTAACAACTGACAATACTGTATGCACACATAAAAAGTTTATGAAAGAAGCATAAAAGTTTTGAAAAGTACACCAGAAGAGGTAAACTATTATATTAATTTCTATTAAGGGTTTTGTTTCTGGGATCCATACTCTAATGCAAGTGGAAAAATGAAGTCCTTTCCAAAATTTAAATTAACATAAATCTTCATTGGATGAAGATCAGATATAGAGGCAGTCGGCCCAATAAGGCTATCTATTTTCTGTATTTTGACCCTAAGTGTCTAACATGGACATACGCATTAGGATTATTGGGAAGAAAGGAATTATTTTTGTAATCATGGGTTCAGAATTTCTTGGTTGACTTGTGGATATTTGGCACAGTTCAGCCACTACTTGGGACACCCACATTTTTTGTCACTCAATCCAAGCTTCTTGCTAATGTGTACCCTGGAAGACAGCATGTGATTACCCACATAATTGAGTCCTTATCACCCACATGGGAGAACCAGATTGAATTCTGGCTCCTGGCTCCTGGCTTTTGCACAGGCCATGCTTGGTTGCTGCAGACTTTCAGGGCACATACCAGTGCATGGAAGATATCTCTGTGTGTCTCTCTGTACCTTTGTTTTTTTATATATAAAGACAACTTTTAAAAACCAGAATTGCTTATTAAGAAGATATATTTCTGGTGTCCATCGTGTTATTTTCTGCAGTGTCAAAAACTTGAAAGAAACAAACATAGATTATGCAAGTTTCCAATATTTTGTTTATGAATTATATAGAAAATATTTCCCGAGGACATTCTGTTATTATGTATATATGCATTATTTATAAATAGTTGAGTTTATTTTTCCTTGGAGTGTTATAGATAAATTATCTGCATTCAAATGATAAATGCATTTTCTTCCAAAGACTACAGTTTTCCAATATGCAGTTTAGTAAAAATAACCCTGTAATAACGTTACAGAAAGTCATAGTCATTATGATTTTAAATGTTACAATTATATAAAAATACACTATATGTGTTATATAAAATGGCTGCCTCAATAAATCTGTGATCAAATTAAATATTTCTTTGCTTCTGTCTTTAGTAACACAAAGAAATCACAAGACACAAGTGTATGTCATTGAAAACAATGATACAAACATACTTATAATCATTGTTTTAGGAACATATTTTTAAAATTTTCTAGAACACAAATATTTGTAGAAAGTGACGCTATTTTTCACAGTGGCAGGCTGATCTTTGTTGAGAATTGGATGCATTTTTTTCTCCTGTGTTGTAGCTGAAATAAGTTGTCAAAGTACAGGATGAAAAAAAAAAAAGAGTGAAAGTGAAGCAGAGAAAGTGAAATATGATTGTTATATTTTGCCCACCTATTCTTTGCCTTTGTAACAGCAAAAATGACTACCATGATCATAAGCTTATACTTGTTAAATTAAACTGTGTCGGAAACAGCTTCAGAGACACAGTGAAACCTCTATTTCCTAGGAAATTTTAAGTATAAACCCAACCAGTGCTGCAACTGTAAGAACAGAGGCAGTGAGATGAGGGTATAGCTATTTCTGATGTGCAGAAAGAAGAGGCTCTTCTTGCAGGAGTTTGAAAGGAAAGGCAGACACATCCACATCTAAAAGATCGCCAAATAATCCGTCTCTTAAACTGGAATTGTTAAAGGTGCTAAATGAAAAAAAAAATGATATGGTAGTATCTTGAGAATCTGCTGGAAAACATAGAATATGTACTCTGTATGTTCTTGAAGGCTAGAACTGTAGCTATTGTGGGTAATTTCATTATATGTCTACTTGAAATTCTTATGGGTCCTTTTTTTTTTTTTTTTTAAGTCTCACACTTTCCTAATTCTCTAAGATCAGACATCACTAGAAACCAATGGTCAATGACATGAAAAAAAGAGGCAGAAATAAATGGCAGGTCTGTTACCACAAGAGGAAACATCAACCACTGTTTGCCTAGAGGGCTGGGATAATGATAACACTATACATCGTCTCGTGTTCCCTCCCTGAACACTCACACACAAACATTCACACACACTCACACACACACAAACGTATCCCAGGTTAAAAAGTTTTCAGTTTTGAGTAATCAGCACATAACATCTACAATTTGCTTTCCTTCATTATTTTTCTTTTGTTGTTTCATTAACATCACTGAGTTTGTATCCCCCTTCATTGTTAGGTTCTATCATGCATAATTGGTTTCAGGTAGAAAATTTCTCCAGGAATTCATGCTGTCAAGCTAATACATATTCCCCATTTGACAGTCTTCAAGAGGCTTCCTAAAATGATTTTCTTAAATTAAAGTTTACCTATTTACGTAGAAAGAATACATAATGGATTTAGTTGTGTGTGTCTCCCAATAGATTATTTTAGATGATTCCAAGACATTTTGTGAGACTCTTGCTCAAATATTTTCTTAAACACTGTTTGTTACTTGCTTCAAACAAGTGCCACCTTTGACCTGATTACTTTTACTTTCCATTTTCAATTTCTTGGCTTGACAATGTGTACTAATGATGTTTCTCTGTCGCACTAGGCCTCAGAGGCAGTGTTTATAATGATTCACAGCCTTTAATGTTGATCCATGATAGGTGCATGTATTGAGTAAGATCTTTTCTCCAAGCTCTAAAGTTTAATATTGTAATTTAATAAAAATGGCTTTGCAGCTGTGAACACTAGCCTAGTAAAGAGATATATGTATTTCAAAGGTGGTTCAGGTTCAAAGTTAAAACTAGCTTTTTTTTCTATTGCCATGTCCGTCTTTCCCTACCAGGGGAAATCACCTCTTCAAAGGAAAAGACAGTAAATCTCTAAATCTCCATATTTACTCAAGTCCCGAGACTCTGCAGGGCAAAAGCTGCCAAGTCTATAGATTTATAATGTTTTATGATAATGATTTCCTCCAAGGGCTCACCCGAGATGAAAAGATAAATTAATTTATCCACTTCCAACCACTAGTGAAAGTTTAGTCTCCATTCCAAAAGCTGCCTTCAGAGCAGCGCCTGCACTATATAATTCATCAGCAGTGATTAAAATTTAAGAGCCTCTGGATATGACCATCTTGCACTGGGCCTATCAAGTGGAAAGCATTGTAAAAAAATGAGTTCATAGCTGAAAAGGGCATTATGACTTTTTTTTTTCTGACCTTCTGATACTGTTATTCATGTTAATGATTATAGCAATGAGATACTTGCTACTTACTGTGCACCAGGTGCTTCAAATATGTAATTCTTATTTCATTTCTTATAACATTCTTGAAAATTAGATTTTAATAACCTTTAGGGTCAGAGAAATTAAAGAGCTTTCCAGAATTTAGGAATTATAACTAACAATTATAACTAATAATTTCAGATATGAGCCCAGAGTGACTTGATTCCACAACTGTAAGCAACATGGGCCTTCAGTCTGTAATACACAAGAGACTGCTGTTGATGAGTTTTCCTTTTATCCAGTATTTTTAGGTATGATTGACAAATAAAAGTTATATATGTTCAATGTGTATGATGTGATGATTCGATATACATATATATTTTGACATGATTACCACAAAATAATTATCCCAAGTAACATATCCACTACCTGCCATAGTTACCCTGTGTTTGTGTGTGTGTATCTCTGTGTGTAGAACACTTAAGATCTACTCTCATAAAATTTTAAGTATACTTTAAATATAGTAACCATTTTGCACATTAGAGCTCTCAAACTTAGTCCTCTTAAAATCGCTTGGTCCTATGAAAAAATACTCTTTTTGTATTTGAAAGTCAGAGTGATAGAGAGAGAAAGGCAGGTTTCCTTAATCACTGATTCACTTCCCCAAATGCCTGCAACAGCCAAGCCATAGACTACTTCAAGCCAGGAGCCAAGAATGCTGCCATCTTTGTATACCATGTGGATGCAAGGGACATAAGTACTTCGGTCATAGTTTGCTGTCATCCCAGGCATAGTATTAGAAAGCAGGATCAAAAGCAGAGTATCTGAAACTCAATCTGAGAAGCAAGCATAGCAAGTGGTGACTTAACCTGCCGCACTACAGTGCGTATTATATTTTATTGTTTTCCTTTTTATTTTTTCTACTCTAAATGCGATGATCCTTTTTCTCCTTTGATTGCCTTTTTCATGGAATTCCTTTTCTACTTGTGCACATCCAGCTTCAATGTGTCCTGAAAGCAAAATTTAGTCTCTTGTAGGCTATTTAGAGATCTTTTGCTTTTAGCCCTAAAAGACATTTTAAACTGAACATACAATCACACAATAATTATAAATAATTGTCACTTCTGCAAATTAAATAGGCCTCAGCCACAATTTATGGAAGGAGATGACAAAATTCATAGACACCTAGGCCACTGCATGAGTCATTAACTATTTATGCCACCAGAAAGGAATAAATATTATTAATGCCACAATGATATCTAGATAATTAATAAGTAGAAAGATCTAGATGAAATCACCTACAATTCAATGGCCAAAGACATCATAATGACCCAACTCAATGAAGGCCAATTCTCTAAATCTATTCCCTGGATAAACATGAGCCTCACAATTTAAAAGAAAATTTAAAAACAAATAGGGTGTGATAAATATTACAAACAATTTTCTGTTTGTAGAAGTATGGACCCAATTCAACTTTGACACAAAATTTTTTGTTAAAAAGTTCACCAATGAGATAAGTTTAAAATAGTTTTTTTGTGTGTGTGACTGAAAGTTGTAAAATCAACTTTAACTTCAATGCTGATGTTAAATATTGTACTTTGTAACTGAAATGTGCTATATGTCAAAAATATCAAATTCTAGCTAAAAGCTAATTGATACTTTGGCCAAGAGATGTCTTTGGTTAGTTTTGGAATACGGGTGTTGGTGAACGGAAGAAACGAGTTAAGATGTCCAAATGAACATTTTTTGTTTTTAGAATATTCGCTGCAGTGCCTAAAATTTTCATTGTCATGTTCATGGAGAGTCAGGAAGTAAATCATACTGCTTCAAGGCACAGTTGATGATCTGTGGCTGGTACTTGTGGAATGATCCGTTTTCCAAATTTAGGTAAATATTTCAGAGCTGTTTGGGGAATATTTGATGCCTCGGAATGTGCATTGGTAATCTCACAAAGAAAATTCTTGGCAGTAATACAACTTCAGGTGTTTCCTTGTACAATAAACACTAGCCAAAGTGAGCTACAGCAATATCTGTAAGAAGATTGAAAAGAAGACAAACACATTTGAGAACACATGGTGCACTCACCAGAATGTTCCAAGAAATTGCTCTTATCATCTGTCAATCAAATATAGGAAAGGTCTCAATGTTGTTGTACAGAAGGATGGAAATTGCACACAAAACCAACAGATAAAAAGGTAGAGCCTGTCCTATTGAAGCCAAAGACTAGTATCTAAGTCAGGAAGAGAATCTAAAAGGATTGCTATCTTTGGGTTTACCATTTTGCTAGGAAGGAATACAATAAATTTATAGTAAATCACTGTTTTGTTGTTCCTGGTGCTGTTTCCCCTAGGGTGAATCACTTGTCTGAAAACTACTTTTTGACTTTCTCTATCACTTTAGCTGTAAGCTTGATAGTGTGGAGTCTAGGGGGAGATTGAAAGAGAAATGCTTACTGCTCAGAGTATGGTGTAAACATCTGCAGACACCAAGAAGCATAGTGAAACAGTGGTGTTTATGTTGCAGCACCCCAACTTACAAGAGTATTTAAATATCTATCTGAGGGAAAAGTGGCTGGAAATGGGGATCAGGGAGTGAAAAGCATGGAACATGGCTCTAGTATTTAAGGAGAACTTCTCTGTTTGTGTGCTCCTAATTTCTGTTGTTTCTAGGGCATTGCTAGATAGATACCCATAAAATCAGCCTTCAACTGTCTTTTCTTTGATTTAGAAAGTTAAAGTTGAGAAATAAAGAAAGCCTCAATCATATATTTCTGTTCAGCTTAATGCTTTAGGGTATTAGTCATTCTTTAGTGAGGTTTTTTGCTTCCTTTACAATGAATGCATCATTTATAAATTGGCTATGTCTTTGATAACTCAGTACTTATTTTTTAAGATTAATTTATTTTTTGGAAAGTGGAATATGAAGGACAGAGAAGGGAGAGAGGGAGAGAGAGAGGAGAGAGAGAGAATCCTATCAAATGATTCACTCCCTCAAATGCCTGCAACAGTCAGGTGGAAGCCAGGAGCCAGGAGCCCCATTTGGGTCTGCCACATAGGTGGCATTGGCTCAGATGTATCAGCCCTCATCTGCTGCTTCTCTAGGCTCATTTGCAGAAAGCTGGGTCCGAGCAGCATTCCCAAAACTAGAAATAGTACTCTAATATTGCTTGCTGGTATAGCAAGCAGTGGATTAAATCAATGTACCACAATACTGACCTGTAGAATTGCTTTTTCAAATACACTATGAAAATATTTCATCACAAAATGTACATATAACAAAAATTTTTAACTGAATTATCCTTCTTGTATTATTGTTCTTTTGATCTATTATAAGTGAAGAGACATACTTTACTGGTTCAGATTCTAATTTGTAATAATATCTTCATTTAGCTGCCGTGGTCCTTGGTCACATCAATGTTGAAACAGATACTTAGTGGCTTTTTTGCTTTTTATTCTGACTCATAAAGAGAATGCATCAACTATCCTTCAGAATGAGCTTCAATTTTGTGTTTATCTTAAGTTTACCCATAATTGGATTTAGGTTATAAATTTTTATTGAAAATAGCATAGAATTTCAATATCTTTCTCAACATATCATGTTAAGAATTCCAAATAATACTTATATACATAATTGGTGGCATTAACTGATGATTTTGATACTATATAACCATGAATTTTCAGTAAGAAAAATAAATAATAAACAGCCAGTTTCACTTGAGAATATCATTGATAAAGCAGTAAAATATTTTTATGAAATTTTGATCATATGAAAACATATGTTTTTAAATGCTCTGTATTACAAAATGAAATGTATTCATAAAGCACTTTCACTATATGCTTAAATATGATGGTGGTCATGAAGACTATATTCCACTTCTTCACAGACGGCTGCTTTCATTTGGGAGTGGCAATTGATACACAGATAATAGTTATTCATATACAAGCATTTCATAGATTTTTTTCTAATATTTGAATAAACTACAGTTTTTATTATAGGGGATAATATTCATCCCTTCAAGTGAACGTTTGAATTTTTGAAAACGTGGATCTATCACCTAGCATTTGACAATTTCTCAATGCTAATATTTATGATGAGTTAACTGATTTTAATAAATATTTTTCATGATTATGAACTATTTTTTAAAGATTTATTTATTTGAAAGATAAAGTTACAGAGAGGCAGAGACAAAGGGGGAGAGATTTTCCATCCACTGGTTCATTTCCCAGATGGCCACGACAGCGGGATCTGGGTTGATCTGAAGCCAGGAGCCAGGAGCTTTGTCTGATCTCCCACGTAGGTGCAGGGGCCCAAGAACTTAGGGCATCTTCTGCTGCTTTTGCAGGCCATAGCAGAGATGGACTGGAAGTAGAGCATCTGGGTCTTGAATTGCCATCCATACGGATGCTGGCACTACCTGCTACGCCATAGCACCAGCCTTGATTATGAAAAATTGTATAATTTCACAAGTCCATATTTTCCAAATGATCAAAACAAGAAAAGTAAGATATCATGCATAAAAAGAAATTCTTTCAAAATACAAGATAGTCCATTGGACTTTCATATAGAATAACACAGAAACTGCATTAATACAATTTTAGATTCCATATTCCATTTGATCTTTAGCAAACTACTGGTGTTGTATGTTACTACAGCAACAAAGAACCATATCCACCATTATTTGGCACAGCAAAGAATACCCTTCTCTTTTCCAAATATGCATCTTTGTGAGTGAACCTGGATTTTTCACATACTCTGGATAAAGCTATCTACCACATTAGGTTAAGTGCAGAAGCAAACATGAGAATCTGATTGAAGATCAATCAAACTGGGAAGAGTCTGAGTAGTTTTCTTCTTCAAATATGAATCTTAAAGGGAGACTATGTTCATAATCAAAGGTTTTGGAGAAGGAAGAAGAGAATAATTAGACATGAGAAAATTCACCATTTCTATCATTTCAATGTGGGCTCTTTATACCAAATTCTTCTTTCATTCTTATCACCTTTGAAAGCACAATTTCTCAGAATTTTTTATTACAAAGAAACCATTTAAGAGGTTAATCTCAGCTTCCCATCTGTTTCATAATTTAAGGCTTATCTTGTAATAATTTCTAACAGCCATAAGAAAATGACGATTAATCCAATTTTTGTTGTTCTAGAGTACAATTTGTATTCTAGATTATAAATGAATTAGGATATTGTTATAGTCATCTATATAGTTTCCTTTTACTATTAGAATTGTTATATAAGTACACAACAGTGAGGGGTTGCAAGAAATCTTGAAAATCTACATAATATAAAAGAAAAATCCAGGATACTTGATTGTGGCTGCTTGCTTTGAAATTAGTAAATTGGCATCTATTTGATGTTTACAGTCTCTGAGATGGGCAATTTCTTAGTAGTGCGAGCAATAGGATAAAAAACAATAAGTGCAAGTCTGGCCTCCTCCCCTTGCTCCAACCTGGGAGGTAGAAACAACCAGCATCAGTCACTAGAAAAGTTGAATATACTCGTCATGGTTTACCCACTCCCTCTGGCTATAGCAGACTCTGGAAAAGAAAACATCCTACTATAAAGTTTAAATATCAATTTTAATTTATATATGTTCACTCATCATTGAATGAAAAGACAAACTCAAAAGGCCAACAAAGTAGCTTGAGAAATAAATAAACACAATCCAGCATTTCAAAGGTCTTCTGTAGTGGTATATTTTTTCCAAGATGTTATTGTGAATAAATGCTCACATTAAAGAAACCAGGCAAAAGTAGGATGAGAAAATAAGATTAGACAACTAGATAGCAACCATAAAGGACACTCATTTTAACAAATCCAATTGCTGTTTATCTTAAAATCTGAAACAATATAATGGGATGTTTTTGTCCATAAAAGTCACTCAAGATCCAGTTATAAATGTCAACAATGTGTATAAAAGCTCAACTTTAAAGATTTAGTACTGTGTACAAATGAAGACAAAAATAAGCATGAACATAAGGGTTGCATTTTAATATAGGTATCCATTATCTAATGTTTATATAATGGAATCCAAACGACTTCATTATTATCTGTGCTATTACACTGAATACCAAATGAACACATCATACAAGCATACTGGCTTTAAAACCTATTAAGCCCCATCAATGACAAGGAAAATATAAAGATATATATATATATTTCCCTTTACATATATTCTTTAGATGACTAATTTGATTTTGTGGTAACTGTTAATGTATTATTAATCAACAGCTCATTATACTTTTAGATAACTTTAGTTTATTTGCACTTTATTTGTACACAACTCATTTCTGTAGTCTCTTGCTCTACAAAATTACATTCCTGTTTAAACATTATTACTCTTAGATAATAATAAACACATGCAAAAATCAGATGGAGGAACATGGAGCCAGCTGAATTGTTTGGTTATGTCCAAATCAAGTGCAATCGTTTTGGCACAAATTTATTTTTCTCATTAACTTAGTAGTTTTCAAATAAAATGATTGACCTGAGGCTTAGGCTACACATTTACATTAAAAGAGCTCCATGAACAAATTCAGTTTATCCCTTTAATTTTTATTGTTCTAAATTGGTCACATGGATGGAAATTTAATACATTGTGTATGATTTCCTGTTTTGATCTGCTGGGCCCCACAAAGAATGAAATGGCTTAAAGTGCATCTTGGTGAGATGCTATCTGAACAAAAATCAATAGTGCACCAAATGGTGTAAAGTTGCTTTTCTAAAAACAAAAGCTATAGAATTAAAACATGGTTTTCTAAGCAGGCAAATGAAAGATGTTGATACTTATGAGAATCAACTTATTTTATTTATTATTCATTATTTTCTGATTTTATAACACCAGCATGTTCACTTTATTTTTTAAAGATTTATGTATTTATTTGAAAAGCAGAGCAGAAAAGACAGAGAGCAACAACCAGGTCTCCACCAACCTGACACCAAGTGCCAGGAAACCATCTTGTTCTCCCACATGGACCGTAAGAACTGAAGTCCTTGACGTCAGGTCTTCCCTGCAGATTTGGAGGAAACATAATCACAATCACACGTGAACCTTCCCATGGAGAACAGCAGTTATTGTCAAGCATCCAGAGTACCAAGGTTGTCCCGGGTATTGCTGGTTCCCTGAGACAGTGGGGTTTCCATGTCGGCCTCTATTCACGCACACCCGGACACTCAGAATTCCAGGCAAGGTTGTTGTATCTATGGACTTTTGATTATTAACTCCGTGGCACAGTCACTGGGTGCTGGCAGAGCTTCCCACAGGAAAGTACCTGGCCTATTCTGAGATACTGTTATCCATGGTGTTTCAGCAGGATGTGGCAAGATCAACAATCCTGCACAGATCCCAGGCTCTTTAGCTCCCTACCAGCCAACAAATGCACTGAATGTGTGTGAGGGGAAGTGTAGACCGCCTGCAGCCGAATTGCAAATAAAAAATATTTTTATGAGTAAATCTAAAATTCAGGTGCGTTGTTTGTTATTATGGAAAGATCAGCTACTAGTTAAGAAATTTGGCAAAGGTTTTTGATTCTTCAACAGGCAATCAGAAATACTAAAATTACACACATCTGTATGTCAGAAAAGGAGGCAGGCAATGTGATGCTAGGGTTGGGTCTCCATGGGGACAATTACCTCCCCAAATCCTAGTCCCTAGATCAAAAGTGTTCATTTAGAATTTAAGATTAACTAATAATTTTGGTGCACAACATATTGAGTGTTTGATACCCCAAAGTCTTCCCAACAGCATAATGTATTATTGAAATATAAATAGTTGTCTTACATGTGCGATTTTTAGCTTCTCACCATTCACCAGCAGTGCTTCCCAAACTCTGATGTCGTGACATACACAAGACATGGAAACCTTTCTTAAACATGCTGGAGATGACAGACTGGTGTGTTCACAGAAAGTGAAAAAAAGCCCAGATGCTGGTCATCCTTAGCCATGGTTTGCAGAACCCCTTCTCAGCAGTGCCAAGAAACTGTTATAGAAATGTATTTTCTAGTACATAAAGTGGCTCTTGCATTCATCAAGAGATTATTGGTTTAAACATGCTTCCTGAAGAAAACACAAAATAGAGCTTGAAATGAATATTTCTTGTGAAACCTTGCAAGAGATAATAGCTAACATTGATTTAAGGCTTGATAAAAGTAGGCACAAGTCCAACTACTTTCTTTGGATTAAATCATTTAATGATTAATACAGCCTTTTGATATTGGAAGTATTACTTGCACTTTATAAAAAAGAAAAACATGGCCTAGAGAAATAATTTTTCTAAGAGCCTATAGTTAGACAGGAACAAGATTCAATCTGAGACATCCTAATTTCAGAAATGAAGAACTTTACTCTTAGTCTTTCATTACAGATTTTTATTTTTAAATTTGCAAATGAAGAGTTAAAATTAATATCAATTAATTTATAATTTTTGAATCCAAATGATATGTTGGGAATAAAATGTATTGAACTGAAAATTTAAAAAAACTTTTACTTGCTTAAATTTAATCCTCTACAGATATGGAAAAAGCACTTTTTCTTTTCAAGAGAAGAAATATTGGTCCTAACTATTTTAGTAGAGGAAAAATTTAAGACCTAATATAATTTTTTCCTAATAATTATCCACTTACAAAATACTCATGTTACTATTGCTATATAGAAAGTACAAATATACATCTATTAATCTAGAAAATTTTGTTTTTAAGAAAGACTCTACGTATAATACTTTTAACAAAAGAATTTTGTATTTATTTGAAAAGCAAAGTTACAGAGAGAGAGGAGAGACAAAGAAAAAGATCTTCAATCTGCAGGTTCACTCTCCAAATGGCCACAATGGTCAGGGCTGGGCCAGATAGAAGCCCAGAGCATGAGTTTCTTCTAGGTCTCCCATACATGGGTGGCAGGAGCTTGAGGACTTGGGACATCTGCCTCTGCTTTCACAGGTGCATTAGCAAGGAGCTGGATCAGAAAGGAGCTTACGGGACTCCAACAACTGCCCATATGTAATGCCAATGCTGCTGGCCGCTGCCCAACCTGCTGTGCCAAAACACTGGCCCCAAAATAGGTTAAATTTGGCATCATATTCTATCAGAACAGCGTTTTACTATGATAGTGTATCATACACTATTTTAAAATTTTCTTGCATAATACATACTTCTATGAGATTATCTTGACAAGAACATGAATGCAACAGATGGTTTTTATGTTCAATTAAAATAATCTCAATATTTAATAACATTTTCTCTAGAAAACTCAATTATTACAAGTTTTAAAGCTACAAATTATTGGAATAAATATATTTAGCAACAAATCATGTTCAAAACATGAAATTCTTTGATCCCAAATATTGTCTGAATAAGTATATTTAAATTAAAGAAAGTTAATTTTCATGTGTATTAGCCCTTGTCATTTTATATTTCTGTTCAATAGTCACCAGTCAAGGTAAGTAGTCTTTTCTCTTGAGGGAAGAGAGACTCCTATGCACTTCTATCATGGGATTTGATCACATGTGTGGATTATTCATTCAAACTAATAAATAGTTATCTAATTAAACTTCAGATAAGCAAAACAAATCTAAACAATACAAATCTATATTTTAACAAGTTGACCGCTGTACCCCACAAAATCATTGGCGAAAATGGTATCTATAGATTTTCGTAAAAGTCTTGGATGCCACCAGATGGTGCTCTTACAGAGCCGAAGAAATAAAGCACTTATTACGATGTTAGAAAAAACAATGTCATGACTTTGTGAACTAAGGAAGTCATTATCTCTAGTGTTCTTAGATAATCCCATAATGTTCAATAATTCAGTATTGTAATCATACTTCAAAGTCTGGAAATTTTGTATCCTAATGAGATTTTAAAATTGTATTAAAAATTTCAAAAAAATCAAAATAGTAAGCTGATTTTTAAATGAGCAGGATTCCAAAAATATGAATATATGTGCTTCTATAACTTAAGCTGATCCATAGTAAGTGCTCATAAGTGACAAAGTCATTAACTATTATTATTAAAATTAATATTAGCTTACATATATACAATTTATCAAAATGTTAAACAGATGACCACTAGAAAATGCCACATCTGAATATATGTGCATATATTTAAATTTACATTGTTATAATGTATACAGACTTTTTTTAAGATTTATTTATTTATTTGAAAATCAGAGTTACACAGAGAGAGGAGGGGCAGAGAAAGAAAGGTCTTCCATTCAATGGTTCACTCCCCCATTGGCTGCAAGGGCCAGAGCCGCACCGATCCAAAGCCAGGAGCCAGGAACTTCTTCTGAGTCTCCTACATGGGTGCAAAGGCCCAAGTACTTGTTCCATTCTCAACAGCTATCCAAGGCCATAGCAGAGAGCTGGATCAAAAGAGGAGCAGCTGGAACTAGAACTGGCGCCCATATGGGATGTCGGTGCTTCGGGCCAAGGTGTTAACCTGCTGCGCCACAGCGTCAGCCGGTATCTTTTTAAGATATGGATTTGAGATGCATTCATGGCAAACGACAAATCTTAAAGTATGTATTGAGTTGTTTGTGTTCTTTGAAAACCTCATTTGATGAGAATACCAGTATATCTAAAGTACAGTTGTTTTAAATAATAATGTGAATCTGAGGGAAAAAAATTATTGTTTATTTTGAAAGAATTTTATTATTTAGTGATGTAAACCATATAACATTGTGTGAAGCATCCCTCTTTGAGGTCCAAGATGTAATTTTCAACATGTTTTATTTAAAATCAACATTGCTATTAGTACTCCTCTCCAAGAATTATCAGTTACCACATGAACTACCTTCACCTTCACTCATTTCACAGATTCCTTCATCTGGCAATTAATTTAGAGTTTTATGCAACAGCTTACATCCTTAAAATAGTAAGGATACATGCCAGACTTTAATGTGCTGCATTTAAATCTTGTCTAGTCCAAATAATTGTGGGCAAATTATTTGTGTCCAAGTCTAAACATCACCTCTATTAAATCAAATATTTAAATAATGTCTTTTTTAAATAGTGTTTTTTTTGGGGGGGTTCAGTGGGAGATTTTTCATACATAAATACACACACACACACACAACCATCACACCTCTTGAAGAGTGTTTAATGTATAAAATGTGATTTTGAGGAGGTATTTGACACTCAAAGTGTCTGGGTTTGAGTCCTGGCTCTGACCTTGACTCCAGCTTCCTGTTGGTATATACCACGGGAGGCATCAAGAAGTTGGGTCCCTGCCAAGCACATAGGAAACTCAGGTTTAGGCTTTTGTCTTTGTTATGGCCCAGCCCCAGCTGCTGTTGGCATTTGAGGAGTGAAGGAGTTAATGGGAGATCTTTGCCTTTCTAACAGTCACTCCTTCTGTCTTTTAAGTAAATAAGTAAATGTATGAATGCATGAATAACTGGGTTTTTATGGTATGGTTGTTTGTTGTTTGCAGTTGTTTGTTTTGCTTTCAATGTTCTTTTAAGGGGCCAGCGTTGTGCACAGTCGTTTAAGTCACCACTTGTGACTTGGGCATCCCATATGGGTAACTGTTCAGGACCCAGCTGCTTTACTTTCTTTCTAGCTAGCTCCCTGCTAATGCACCTGAAAAAAGAGAGGAAGATGGCCCAAGTGTTTGAGCCCCTGTACCCACATGGAAGACCTGCAAGAAGCTCCTGGTTCCTGGATTTGGCCTGGCCCAGCCCTGACCATTGTAGCCATTTGGAGAGTAACCTGTGGATGAAAAATGTCTCTCTGTCTCTGTAACTCTATCTTTCAAATAAATACATTTTAAAAGCCTAAAAAATGTGCTTTTAAATGGCAGCTATTGTCATCAGCATTATATTTGCTGTTAATGGGTCCATAGCAAAACAGTCCAAGAGAAACAATATAAGGATTTTTAAATTTTAAATTAGTATTTTATACTTTGTGTTTCTGTGTGGGTACAAACTGATGAAATCTTTACTTAATATATACTAAATCAATCTTCTGTATATAAAGATAATTGAAAATGAATCTTGATGTGAATGGAATGGGAGAGGGAGTGGGAGATGGGAGGAGTGCAAGTGGGAGGGAAGTTATGGGGGGGAAACCATTGCTGTCCATAAACTATACTTTGGAAAATTATATTTACCAAATAAAAGTTAAAAAAATAAAAAAAAATTTTCTTTAAATAATTCTGTGTTATTTCATTATGACATTTAAACAACAGAGAACTAAACGTGCTATTCTATGTGTTAATCATTGTAATAGTGGGTGATAATTTTGATTTGTTTTTACTTTTATGCCAAAAGACTATAAATTCTTTTCAAATGGCAAGCAATATTTTAGCATGTAGAATAAACAATGAAAACACATATTCTAAATCTAATTTAAATTCACATTCATCCCCAGGGCTAATCACCAGTACCATTCTCAGTGTTAATTTTAATAATCATTCTAAGAAAACAACAAAAAAAATTGGCAATATTTTTTGTTGATGAAAACCAAAAGTCTAAGAATCTCTAATGGATTCAGCCTTTAAATACAAGCAGAATTGCTGTCTGTTTTTTTCTAGACGATTAATCTTTAAATATTGGGCAGTTAAGACAAATTCACATTCTCACTCAAAGCATTCTATTCTAAACCCATTATTTTATTTTACTATATATACATAAAAACCCAATTTAAAAAAATTATTTATATATTTGAAAGTAGAGTTATATATGGAGAGGGGGAGTATAGTTGAGATAGAGAGGGAGAGAAATATACCTTCTAGCCACTGTTTAAATCCCCAAATGGCCACAAGGGCCAGAAATGTGCCTGACTGAAGCCAGTAGCCAGGAGCTTCTTCTTGATTTCCACGTGAGTGGCAGGGGCCCAGGTTTTGGACCATCTTTTGATGTTTTCCCAGGACACAAGAAGAGGGCTGGATCTGAAGTGGAGCAGTGGGGACACTAAACTGCATACATCCATGGGGTGTATGTGACACGGGTGTCAGCTAATCCCACTGTGTAAATAAATCAGCCCCTCAACCTGAAATTTGTATTGGAGTTAGCTATAGTGTTCTTCTTACTCTTAATTTTAAAATAGCTGTGAAAACGTTAGTCTTAGTAACAAATATACATAGTATATGTATGTATCTTTATATAACACTTAAAACAAAATGCATATAATTGAAACTGTATTATTAGGCATGCTAATTTTTATTCATCAGTTATTTTAGAAAAATATATCCTAGACTTAAATATTACTAAAGTTCCCTCATGATCTGCTTTTTTGTCCATTTAAATAGTAAGAGTAGGGACAAATATGATTAGCTAATATTCCTTGTTCAATGATAATTATCTCAAAGACAGTTATTTGAATTGCAATCATCCTTTCCACCAAAGACACTTGCTAAAATTTCACATTAGAACTAGTTAAACTTCACAAAAACTTTAAAACTTTATTAGAATCCATATTTCTATCTGTTTTTTCTAAATATTAAAAAAATGGTTAAGAGTTAGCATGCACTGATGTGTACTTTTCCTATTTATTTATTTATTTATTTTTTCCTGTGGAGATGATAATAAGCAAATGGCTGGAAGCCAGGGATGTATTAATGTGAAGGAAATGAGTGATGCTAATTTACACATGGTAAAAAAAGAATGAAAAAATATCGTGAATGAACAACTCCCTTGGAATTAGAATTAATTTCAAGCACTCAGTGAAATACTATGTAATATACAGAAATTAGGACATTTTGGTACTTAATTATTAAAAACAGTTCCTCAGTGAATTATGTGTTGCACTAGGCTAAATTAGGAAGCTTCCAAAATCATTATCTCGTTCTGTTCCAATTGTTGTCCTCCAGCTCATGAAAGGACACCCCCAGTTTTGGACTCCACTATAGTTTTCCTTCCCCTGTGTTCATCTCTGATGACTCTCTTTCCCACCAAACCTTCCGATATAAATAAAACTACATTTGTGAATGAAAAATTTTTTAACTTTCTCAACTATACATCTGGTTCTTCTTAAAAGTTTTATAATGTATTCCTGCACACAATAAGTTATTCTCTGTCCTTTGCTGTTACTTTGGTTGTGATAGTAAAGATTTCAATAGTTTGCACCCACACAGAAACACAAAGTATAAAATACTGTTAGAGTACTAGTTATAGCATTACTTCACATTGTACAACACATTAAGGACAGAGATCCTACATGGGGAGTAAGTGCACATGACTCCTGTTGTTGACTTAACAATTGACACTCTTGTTTATGGCGTCAGTAATCACCCGAGGCTCTTGTCATGAGTTGCCAAGGCTATGGGAGCCTTTTGAGTTCGCCAACTCCAATCTTATTTAGTCAAGGTCATAGTCAAAGTGGAAGCTCTCTTCTCCCTTCAGAGAAAGTTACCTCTTTCTTAGATGGTGGTTCTTTCCACTGGGATCTCACTCACAGAGATCTTTCATTTAGGTCTTTTTTTTTTTCCCCCAGAGTGTCTTGGCTTTCCATGCCTGAAATACTCTCATGGGCATTTTATCCAGATCTGAATGACTTAAGGGCTGATTCTGAAACCAGAGTGCTGTTTAGGACATCTGCCATTCTATGAGACTGCTGTGTATCTGACTTCCCATGTTGGATCCTTCTCTCCTTTTCAATTCTATCAGTATTAGCAGACACTAGCCTTGTTTATGTGATCCCTTTGACTCTTAATCCTATCGTTATGATCAGTTGCGGACTGAAGCTGATCACTTTGACTAGTGAGATGGCATTGGTACATGCCACCTTGATGGGATTGAATTGGAATCCACTGGCACATTTCTAACTTTACCATTTGGGGCAAGTCCGATTGAGCATGTGCCAAACTGTACATCTCCTCCCTCTCTTATTCCCACTCATATATTAATTAAAGAGTACAACCAATAGTATCAAGTAGAACAAAAAATACTAAAAGGGATAAAGTATTAAGCTGTTCATCGACAGTCAGGACAAGGGCTGATCAAGTCATTGTTTCCCATAGTGTCCATTTCATTTCAGCGGGTTTCCTTTTTGTTGCTCGGTTAGTTGTCACCAATCAGGGAGAACATATGATATTTTTCCTTTTGGGACTGGCTTATTTCACTCAGCATGATGTTTTCCAGATTCCTCCATTTTGTTGCAAATGACTGGATTTCATTGTTTTTGACTGCTGTACAGTGTTCTATAGAGTACATATCCCATAATTTCTTTATCCAGTCTACTTTTGATGGACATTTAGGTTGATCCCAGGTCTTAGCTATTGTGAATTGAGCTTTTCCATTTCCAATCCAGTTCTCTGCTATGGCCTGGGAAAGTAGTTGAAGATGGCCCAGGTCCTTGGGCCCCTGCAGCCGCACGGGAGACCCAGAAGACCCAGAAGAAGCATTGATAGCATTGATAGCATTTTTCATTGTTTCCTCACCTTCCACAGTTTCATCCTAGGCTTCATTTTCCCCTCAGAACTTTTCCATCTTCTCTAACTCTTAAAGTAGCTTGAGTTCTGAATTTTCATGATATAAGAAAATTAACATGATTAGATGCAGCTAGTAAGGTAGAGAAGAGCAATTCATGAGGTTAAATGAATGAGGAAAAGAGAAAATCACAATAATTTCATCTTAAACACTGGGAAGATTTTGACAGTGCTGAGAGAACAGTAAACAGAGACTAAGCATATCAGTAAGGTTTGGACATGTTTGCACTTGATTTAGATCTCCCTAATGTTCTTTGAGAAAAGGAAGCAAACTCTTGGAAAAATTAAAATTACTCATGAAACTTTGGGAGCCAGTTGAAGGCTACTCCTTAGTGTTTATATTAAACCCTTAGCTGTATAGGATTCTGAATATCAGTTGGGTTACATATACATATAAAGCTTCATAATTCATATATTTTAAATTAATATATAATGATTACATTCCTTGATCAACAAAAATTCATATATTTCTTGATCAATAAGAGTTATTTACCAGATAAAGTGTATTATATCTGTAAATAATTTAATTTTAAATATGGGTATGGAAAATGACAGCTGATATTAACTGGTTGTTTTTGGATTTTCTATTGTTTAGCATTTGAAGAGAGAAATGTTGAGCCCTTGAAAACTTCAAAATGTAATAGTTTTATGAACCATACTCCTACCTTGCTTTTCATAGAATTATTGAATATTTTCTATGCATATTTATTAAAATGCTATATTGAAGACATATTCATCTTATGGACTGGATAAAATGAAGCAAAATGGGAAAATGAATTTTATTGTTTTTCATAGATGGCGTGGATTTTTAAATTAACCACGATATTCAACTATTTTCTAATTGTTTGCCTCCCCATTTAAAAACAAACAACAACAAAAAAACAAGTTTTCACTCTTTAAGTCCACATTTGTGGTTCCTTTATATGTTAAAAAATGATTGTGGGTATCAAAATTGTGGTGCAGAGGGTTGAGCCTCCTATGTCACCTGGATTCCATATGAGTGACATTTCAACTCCAAGCTGCAGCACTTCAGATACAGCTCTTTGGTGATATGTCTGGAAAAGCAGTAGAGGATGGCCTAAGTGCTTGAGCCCCTGCCACTCATGTGGAAAACCCATATAGAGCTCTGGCCTCCTGGCTTCAGCCTAGGCCAGTCTTGGTTCTGTGGTCATTGGGGAGTGAACCAGCAGATAGAGGATCTCTTTCTCCATCTTTCCCTCTCTCTCTGGAACTCTGCCTTTCAAATAACCTTTTTTTTTTAAATAAATAAATAAATAAAAATTGTGAGAAACAACATATTTGATGAAAAGTGAATCTATTTGTTAATGTACTTAAGGATTCTCAGTGAATATAAAACCACTTAGGTCTATCCAACCTTAAGTGACGACATAATAAACTTTAAGAAATTTCAAAAGCATTATATATATATATATATATATATGTGTGTGTGTGTGTGTGTGTGTGTGATTTATTTATTTATTTGAAAGGCAGCGTTACAGAGAGAGAAAGAGAGGGAGAGGCAGAGAGAGACATCTTCATCCACTTATCCATCGCCAAATGGTCACAAAGGCCAGGGCCAGGGCAGACAGAAGTCACAATCCAGGATCCATAGTAACAGGGGCTCAAGAAATTGGACCCCTTTTGCTGCTTTCCCACCTCTATTATCAGGGAGCTGGATCAGAAGTGGAGCAACCAGCATTCAACATGTGCCCATATGGGAAGCTGGAGCTGCAGGCGCTGGCTTAACCACTGTGCCACAGTGAACAGTGAACTACTTTGTATGTGTGTGTGTGTGTGTGTGTGTGTGTGTGTGTGTTAATCAGGAAGTTCATGGAAAATGTGTATGATGAAAAACCACTTTCTGTGGATTTGAGTTTTACCAAAATGAACCTAGTTTTAATTCCATTGTCCATGAACTTTCTGAAGTGTTTTTGTATGTGTGTGCATGTGTATATGTAATGTGATTCACAGCAATGATTCATTTCTTAACCTAGTCTAGACACATATTTTTATTCTACTATAGTTAAATCAAAAACAATATTTAGGGATAATTTATTTACATTGGCAGCATATGCCCATATTGACGAACATTACGAGTCCTTTGACAAAGATAGTGTTGTCTAAAAAGTAATTTTTGATTTGTAATTTTTTATTACATCAAAATTAGATATGATTGGTCATGAGTGACATTAATTAAGTGAAACAGCTTCAAATGATCTAATCTGGAAGTTATATTTCTTGACTTTACTAAAAATAATTGTAAAGGCGGGAAAGAATAAATTCAGACAAGTACTTGCTTTAGTTATTCAGTCTTGAGATATTCAAATGAGCTCTTTAAATGTTTACTCACTTTTACTCTCTATACTGTTTTACATTGATTTTTTTTTTCTCTCTAGCTTCACTATACTCATGAGCAATTCAACTTTGCTCAAGGTGGGCACATCCAGCCATCAATCCAGAAATGGAAAATTGTAATAACTGTATTTTCAGACACAATTCACAGGTTAAACCTGGTGGGAATTGCTTTCCTCTGAGTGAACTTTTAAGGATGATGCATTTCACAAAATGTGTGTCGCTCTCAATCTGTCTCTGAAGATCACTGGATGCTGTGAGATGGAGATGGTGATACAAGTATTGCTGTAGACCTCCACTGAATTAACAACTCTGGATTTCACCTGCAATCTGTTGATATAAGATGACTGCTGGGTCATTTTTACCCCCTTTTTTGGTTAGAAAATATAATCTGTAATAGTTGAATAAATTTCTCTCTACACATTGACTAATAGTAAATCTTTTTAGATCTCATTCAGCTTTATCGGTCCCTCTGGCAGTTCAGTTGTTGGCCTAGATTTATTGAGGTCCGACAGAAAGCAATTGAAATCTCCCTTAGAAATAAAGTTCCTGGCATGAAGAAAAAAAATCCATAAAAAGCTTCATCCTTAGGACAGCGACTTTTATAATGCAGAACTGATCTGAATAGCTCTCTTGATGTTGGCCTTGGATAAGAGTTCAGACTGCATTATTGGGTATAAACCTTGAACTCTAGAGTCTCTACTCTTGCTTTTACTAGCAATTTCACACATATCCCAGTCTTGCTCTCTTGCCATACAAAAGAAAATCTAATCCTAATTTAGAAATAAAACCTTACTAGTATTTCTCTATTTCATAAATCAATAAAGCAATATCCAGGAAACTAGTAACATTACTGACCTGTTTTTAAGAACTTTAAGCTTATTTATTCATGTGCAATTTATTCTTATATTTACATAGGAATGTTTCCTTGGGAGTAAATATAGATGGGGTCAAGCTAAAGTTATTTAAATGATAAAACTGTAAAAGCACCTCAGTATTCCTTAAGACAATTATTAGTTTATTTTACATGGATGTTGTACAATAAGAACTTTTTTTAAAAAGTTCATTTATATACTTTTATTTATTTAAAGGCAGGGTTACAGAGACAAAGGGAGAAATAAAGACAGAAAGATCTTTCATCCACTGGTCATTTTCAGCATAGCAGCAAAAGCCAGGGCTGGGTCAAGCCAGTCAGGATCTCCATTCAGGTCTTTGATGTGGGTGGGAGGGAGGGATGCAAGGACTTAGGCCATCATCTAGTGCATCCCAGGCACATAAGCAGAAAGATGAATAAGAGACAGAGGCAGGGACTCAAACTCAAGCACTCTGATATGGGATGAGGAAGTCTCATGTGGGGACTTAACTTGAAGGCCATAACACCAGGCCCAGTAATACCTTCCTAAAGAAGCATGGTCTCACTGTGGCATGATCTTTTTCTTGGATGAATTTATAATGCAGACAATGTGGTGTGGCAATGCACAACATAAAAAGGACAATAGTACATACTTGGTGAGTTCTCTCTCTCATATTATTAAAGGATTGTTTTTTGTTTTTTGTTTTTGTAATTTCACAAGGAAATCTTATATGATCAATATGTCAAGTTCCTATGAATACCACTGCAGATACTGAAGATAATCTGTTGGGGAAAGGAGATGATGAGATTATGTTCCTAACACATAGACTTGGAACAGTGTATTAGGACATGCATCTACCATTATAGTATCATACAGATAGTTTCACTCTCCTGAATATCTTCTGTACTTTAGATGTTCATCCTTCCTCCCCTAACCCCAGTTCTTTTTACTGCCTTCATATTTTTTTTCCTTTTCCAGAATATCGTGTGCTTGAAATCAGTGGTATCTAGCCTTTTCATACTGAATTATCCACTTTGTAATATGCCTTTAACAGGGCTTGGTAGTATGTTTCATGTTAGCATTGAAGAATATTCTGTTGTCTGGATATAACATAGTCAATCCATTCACATTTGTTGCTTTTAAGTTTTGGCAATTATTATTAAACTACTATAAATAGCCATGGTCAGGATTTTGTTTGGACATTTATTTTCAAATTATTTTGGAAAACATCAAGAAATGTGAATGATGGATCATATAGAAGAAGTATGCTTAGTTTTATAAGAAACTACCAAACTCTAATACTGATCTCCATTCCCACCAATAATGAGTAAGAATTTCTCTGCTCCACATCCCCATCAGCATCCAGTGTTTTAGGTGTTCTAGATTTTGGCCCTTTTTGTAGGTTTGAAGTAGGATCTCATTGTTGTTTTAGTTTTCAATTCTCTGTTGACACCTGAGGTCAAGAATATGTTTTCATATTCTTGCTTACCACATGCATTTATTTTTTGGTGAGATGCCTTCATATATTTTGCTAATTTTTCATTAGGTTGTACATTTGCTTGTTGTTAAGTTTTACAGATTATTTGTATAGGTTGGATAATATAATCCTCTTTAAAATAAAGATTTATTTATTTATTTATTTGAAAAGCAGTGTTACAGGAATGGAGATCAATCTTCTATCCACTGGTTGACTTCCCAAATGTTGCGATGGCCAGAGCTGGTCCAGCCTGAAGCCAGAAGCAAGGAACTCCATCAGTCTCCCCTGTGGGTTCAGAGTCCCAATGACTTAAACCACCTTCTGTTTTCCCAGGTCTACTAGCAAAAGCAGGATGGGAAATGGGGTACCTAAGACTCAAACTAACACCCACATGGGATGCTGGCATTGCAGGTGGCAGCTAAACCTGCTGTGCTACAGCAATAGTGCTAGATAATAATCCCTCACAAAATATGCCTTTATCTGTTGTCCCAGTCTATGGGTTTATTTTACTCTCTTGGCAGTGTCTATCACAAAACAAAATTTTTAACTCTTTTGTAGCACCTCTTATCAATTTATTTTCTGTTCATGAATAATGCATTCGGTATAGTGTTTAAGTCATTTTCATGCCCAAGATCTTGCAGATTTTCTGTTATCTCTAAGTCTTTAATACATTTCTTTTAATATTTATTTCTTTGATCAATTTTGTGTTAATATTTGTGAGGAATGCAAGGCCTGTGTTTAGATTTACTTCTTCACATGTGAATACCCAAGTGTTTCTGGACCATCTCTTTTCTGTTTTGTTGCCTTGCCCCTTTGTTAAGCATAAGTTGACTATATTTGTGTGGAACTATTTCTGGGATATCTATAAAGTTCAAATGGTCTATATGAATATTATTTTGATAATACCACATAGTACTGATTACTACAGTTTTGTAATGTATCTTGAAATAGATACTATTAGGCTACCAAAACTTGGCTCCTTCAACCTTACATTGCCTACTTTGGATTTTTTGCGCTTTCACATTTAGCCTTAAAATCAATTTCTTGATAGTCACAGTATAATTGGCTACAACTAGCATTTGGATTGCAGTGATGCTGTAGAACAAATTGAGAACTAGGGTCTTAATGGTATTCAGTCTCTTTATCCATGAACATGGAAAAAGCTCTCCATTTATTAAGGTTTTTGGTTTCTTATATAGAATTTCATAGTTTTCTTCATATGAATTTTCATGTTTTATTAGGTTTATACTCAAGTACTTAATTTTTGACAGTGTGAATGATATCACATTTTGTATTTTGAATCTTAAATTTCACTAGTTCATTGCTGTTATTTAAGAATGTGATTAACCTTTGTACATTAATCTTATATCTTGCAACCTTGTTATAATTGTTTATTAGCTTCAAGAGATTTTTTTGTTGATTCATTCAGATTTGCCACATAAACAATCACGTCATCCGGGTGCAAAGACAATTATTTTTCCTTTCCATTATATACATTATTTATTTCCTTTTCTTCTCTTACTCATTTAGCTAGGCCTTCTATGTGTCTAAGTGTTTTTTTATATATATATATTTTGAAAAACATAATTGGTTAAGAAATCTCTCAGCAGCATGGGAAGCTAGGGACAATCTGAAAGACAATTCAAGTACTTCAGGTAGCATATTTTCTGTAGGAACCTTACTCCATTGAAGCATTTCCATGGAACACTTGTATATGAACAATATAATGAGAAAGTGGTAGGTTTTACAATTATAGTACGTAGCTACATTTTTCTAAGTTCACTCTTAAAATGGCTGCTACGGCCGGCACTGCACTGATCTGAAGCCAGGAGTCAGATGCTTCTTCCTGGTCTCCTACATGGGTGCAGGGGCGCAAGCACTTGGGCCTTCCTCCACTGCCTATCTGGGCCACAGCAGAGAGCTGGACTGGAAGAGGAGCAACAGGGACTAGAAGCTGGCACCCATATGGGATGCTGGCGCCGCAGGCAGAGGATTAACCAAGTGAGCCAGAGTTACACACAGAGAGAGAAGGAGAGACTCAGAGAGAGAGTGGTCTTCCATCCACTGTTTCACTCTCCAGTTGGCAACAGTGGCCAGAGCTGTGCTGATCCAATGCCAGGAGCCAGGAGCTTCTTC
This sequence comes from Sylvilagus floridanus, assembly GCA_949820135.1. Taxonomy (NCBI): domain Eukaryota; kingdom Metazoa; phylum Chordata; class Mammalia; order Lagomorpha; family Leporidae; genus Sylvilagus; species Sylvilagus floridanus. The sequence goes on along the minus strand of OX463229.1, from coordinate 78,832,333 downwards.
CAGGTCTTCCACATGGATGCAGGGGCCCAAGGACTTGGGACATCTTCTACTGTTTTCCCAGGCCACAGCAGAGCTGGATCTGACGTGGAACAGCCAGGACTCGAACTGGCGCTCATATGGGATGCTGGCACATCATGAGGCAAGCTTACCCACTCCGCCACAGCACTGACCCTGGTAAGAGATATTTGTAACTCTGTGAAATGGGTAAAAACTAATTTGATGTTGAGGATTAAGGATAAATTAAGAACATGATATTTCTATAATTTGCAAGAGAATTAATGAAAAATTAAGTCCCCACTGTGTCTAGCTTTCAGGACAAGGTCAGCAATGATGCTATTAGTATAAGAGAAAATCTGACTTTCTTATGTAAATTTTGAAATTTCCGAGGACATATATTTAAAGGTGACCTGTAGATAATAGGGAAGTGGAAATTAAGAATATTGGTAAAATTCTGAGTCTAATAAAGAAGTAGAAGCATATGCTGAAACATCATGACATTATAATAAGAAAAGAAGCAAGAAAGGAAAACGAAAATGCTTGGAGAAGGATGTGGAACTGTAAATGACAATGGAAACTAAGAGGGAAGTGTTTCAAGAGACTACATCTTCATTGCGAATTTTGTATACAGGTGTGTTTATTTTATTACTATCAAATGGCTATCATTTTCATTGTATCCCATTTTTTTCACTAATGAATATGATTTAGTGGAAAATCAGATAAAGTGGAAATCAATAGGCTTTGAAATCCCAGGTTTAAATGCAAGTTTACAAGTCATTTGGTGCATGATGATTGTTCAGAGTTATATAAAATTAAAAATAATAGCATTTACTTTCCAAGGCTGTAGGAGAAATTAGAAATTCTACTTACAAGGAAAGGAACTCAATGCCACTTTAAAGATTTAATAGTGTATGGTTTCTGCTATTTTTCTAAGTTAGCAAATTCCATTACTATATATTCTATTTATATACAATTTTCAATATTAATATGGCTTTCACTTTTTTAAAAAATTTCTGTTTCATCAGAACCTTATATCATTGGATCTAGTTAAATCTCTATAATCACTCAGAGTTAGGGTTTTCTTAGTTAGTAATAGTAAATGACCTCTACTCTATCTCCTGCATTGATTTCCTAATAATTATCTTCATAATATATGTTTTAATAGCTCTAGGATTTTATTTAATTTCAGTCCAATTGTCTTGAATCTTTTTACTACCTAATATCTTTCATTTTTTTCAGTTCATGAAGTTTGCTGGTAGCTTCCATCTGTTTCCTCTCCTGAAATTTGTTTTACAAGCAAATCATGTGGCATGTGGAAAATTTTAAACAGTATCTAATCCAGCATTATAATAAATAACATGTATGTTATTTATAATGATTCCCAAAAAATTTCCCCTTGATAGAATCACTATTATTCCTCTCCCTTTCTTCAGAATGTCAGAATGAATAAGCTAATATCTCTTTCCATGTTCTCAGGAGTTATGAAAAACTTTTCTAGAAAACATTTGATTTGAATTTAAAGAGAACACATACATATTTGAAAATAGTACTAATACTATAGCAGTTGTAAGCCTTTCCCCAAATCCAAATTGATTATGGAAATTTACAATTAACAGACGAGAAATGAAAAGGATTTAGGCAATCTCCGACTTTCTGACAGCTCATTTTAAATGACCCCAAATTGCTGTTTTTTTAACATATATTTATCACTTTTAAACGTGTTAATTGTGTTGCAAGCACTGCAGCTGGGATTAATTTAGGGAGTTTGAATTGCCTTCTCTACAGCTGGTGAACACTGAAGCAAAACTGTGAAATAAGCTTTGCTAAAAGAATTAGATAGTTTGCAGTGTTAATTATTCAACCCTTTCCTTCAGAATTCCTTCTAAGAAGTTGGTTCTAAATTATTAAGGAAATTCTTTTGCTTATAAAATGAACAGGAGTATGGCATTTAATTGTTTAAAAATGTTGATTTTCTGTGCAATTTTCTAGTTTATTATCAAAACTTCCAAGTTTTTGGAAAAGGCAATGTGTTCCAATAACAAAATGTAACATAACAGAAACTCATCTGTTATTAATTGTATCCAGTTGGGAAAAAATGTACATAGTATCTGGAAGAGTGCTGTTATTTATCTAATTGTAGAACATTCTTCATATTCCTTTGTCTCTATTGATAAGCAATGTTAGTTACTGCTAGATCCTTAAGCCTCTTCTTGTCACTCTGTCTCTATATTTGTGTGTGCCTGTGAATGTTGGGATCAGCATTGTGGTGTAGTGGGTTAAGCTGTCACCTGTGATGCTGGCATCTCATATGGGCGCTGGTTTGCTTCTTGACTGCTCTACTTCTGATCCCACTAACTGCTGATGGCCCAAGTGTTTGGGCCCCTTTAACCCATGTAGGAGAGCTGGAGGAATCTCCTGGCTTTGGACTTGCCCAGCCTGGACTGAGGAGTGAACCAGCTGATGGAAGATCTCTCTCTCTCTCTCTCTCTCTCTCTCTCTCTCTCTCTCATGCTATAATTCTGACTGCCAAGTAAATAAATCTTTAAAAAAAGTTTGTGTAAGTAATTCTTGGATTATTTAGCCATGAATTGGGGAAAACTAAAGGGTAGGCATTTCCTGTTTATGTCAGCAATGGATTTCCCAAATAGACTCTCTTGAAATCGAATATAATCATCAAAAGGGAAAATTCTCTAAGCGCTTCATGAGGTCTGGCTTAATCCTCATTAACTGTGACCTCAGACCATATAACTTAACTATTTGAAATGAATTTTAAGGAGGTTTTTTTGAAAAGATTTATTTATTTTAAAGTCAGAGTTACAGAGAAAGGAAGAGAGAGAGAGAGAGAGAGAGAGAGAGAGATCTTCACTCCAATGGTTCACTCCCCAAATTGCTGCAATGGCTGGGGCTGGGCCAGGGTGCAGGCGCCCAAGTACTTGCGTCATATTCTGCTGCTTTCCCAATGGCTTTATCTGGTAACTGGATCAGAAGTAGAGCAGCCAGGAATAGAACTGATATGAGATTCTGGTGTCACAGGCAATGGCTTTACCTGCCACGCCATAACACTGGCCTATGAATTATATTTTTTTAATATAGAATTATTCATTTGTTTGAAGGAGTTACAGAGAGAGAGGAAGGGAGGGGGAGAGAGAAAGAGAGAGATCTTCCATTTGCTGGTTCACTCCCCAGATGGCTTCAATGACCAGGACTGGGCCAGGCTGAAGCCAGAAGCCAGGATTTTCTGCATCTCCCCCATGGGTGGCAGGAGCCCTAGCACTTGGGCCATCTTCTTCTGCTTTCCCCAGTCCATTAGAAGGGAGCTGGATTGGAAGTGGAGCAGCTGGGACTGGAACTGGTGCCCATAGGGCATGCCATTGATCACAGGCAGCGGCTTTATCTGCTACATCACACTGTTTGCCTCTGAAATGGATTTTATTTATAAACTGTGGACAATACTTAATTCATAAGATATTTTAATGTTATAGCATGTACTGCTATTGTTCTAGGTATTTTAGCATAGATTCTACATAAATGAGTACTATTTCCTCCATATTTCTTTAATTTTGCTGAGAAAAAGCCCAAATATATATCCATGTGGAGATATTAGTATAATGAAACTACTTGTATCCATCACCCATTCTCAAAATTTAACATCTTACAATCCAAATATTTCTAGTTATCCATATTTCTGGCATTTCTCTTCATTCTTTATAGAATTCTTTTGTTGAGAATATTAAGTACTCCTTGAACCTAATTCTGGGTTTTGCTGGTGGCACAGATATGTTATTTAATGTGTTTCTTCATTCTATATATTTTTTTTATTATACCTGACTCCAGTGGTCATTACTAACCATCTTAAAATATACATTACCAATCACTAGAAGAGAAAAGAAAGTGCAATGGATCTACCTGCGTGAGAAGCAGTTAATAGGAAATCACCATCCAGAGATACTAGATTCCTGTTTTAGCAGTATATAATATATAAAACTATTGAGACAAAAAGTAGCATGGTGATTTCTAGAGGCTGAGTAAAGGAGGGAGTGGGAAATTATGGTTTAATGGAGACTGTGTTCTGTTTGTATTGCCTCAAAATTCATGTGTTGAAGCCTTATCACCAGTGTGATGATACTTTGTGATAGGCCTTTGGGAAGTCATTTAATCATACTTGCAAAACCCTCATGAATGAGGTCTCTTTATAAGTGACCCCAGACAGTTGCTCTGCCCCTATCATCCTCTGAGAACATAGCTAAAAGATGACATCTATGAACTAGGATCTAGACCTCAACCCAACATTGAATCTGGTGGTAGCTTGGTTTTGGACATCCCGGTTTCCAGAACTTTAAAATATAAGTTTCTGTTCCTTAAAAGTCATCAATTTTATGGTCTTTTGTTATAGTAGTACAAGCACACTGAGAACATTAGTATATGATTTCAATTTTGCAAGATGAAAAAAGTTCTAGAAATAGATATTGACAATTGTTGCACAATGATACAAATATATCTTTTATCAATGAATTCTGCACTTAAAATGATTAAGATAGTAAATTTTAAATTATATGTATTCTACCACAAAAAATGTAAAAAGCTAAATTAAAAAATACAGAAAAATGAGTGTTAAATATGAATATAAGAAGTTCAATTGAGATCAACAAAGGCAAAGGTCAGTTCTCAAAAATTTCAGTTCTTACCTATCAAATAGGCAAATCTACTGATCAGAAGAAATAAGCATATTCATACTGGAGACACATTTTCAATACAAGCACTTAATAATTTATAAGTTAAGCAAAACCTAAATTATGCATTTTTTCAACAAATCTATGGATTTCAATCAATCACTAATGCACAAGTTTTGGCCAAACATAGGCAGACAGCTGATTAGATAATTACCAGATATAATCCTGAGAAGAAACACAAACTCTTAAACAAGTAACCAAGTAACTCAAAATCTTGTGAAGCAGAGAAAGGAGAATACTTTATTCTGCTCTTCCCTAAACTTCTGGAAGAAGTCTCTAAGATCTTAGATAATTCTAAAACTAGAATCTGATATACTTGAGCACTACTTAGTACCACGACCTATTAATCAGTGAAAAGTAAAAGTGTGTTATCAAGATCAAAGAACTAAGTGTTTTCCCTTGAATCAGGTCCAAGTGTGCTCTCCTAAGTGACAAACCAACCTCTCCAGACCAAGTGGGATGCCTTGGCACCATTGTACAAATGTGCATGAGCAAATCCATTACAGACAAACAGGAGTTTGGTAAATTCTCAGTGGGAAAAATCAGTCAGAAACAGATAAGAGAATAAAGCAGAAATTAGAAATTTTACTCACTTAGAGATAAAACTCCCTCTCATGTATTCTGGGATCTCCAGACCAACTATGATTGCTGTAAATTACCCAAAGACTTCTGATACCTGAAACAATTCCTCTTAGAACAATACAGCATTCAAACAAAGATTTCTTGCTGAATGCTTGTATCTCACAGAGCCTGAGCCCATGACTCTCCATACCCAACTGCTGAGTGAACCCTGAGTCATGGAAACAGTAACATTGCAAGCTCAACACGACTACTGAGATCCACTTAGCACAGGGTGGCGGGAAATTTGGACCTTGTAGCTTAGCCCTTGCACAAGGGGTGGCCTTGCATATCTTTGGTTCCTTGCCAGATGATACAATTCTTGGCAACATCATACCTTCCCCAGGACCCTCAGTTCTGCAAGAACTCCTTGAAGTTAAGCAAGAAAATAACAGTGGGATTTAATAGACTTTATGGATGGCATTGACACCATCATAAGTGTTGGAGCTCTGTGGTTGTTGCTGCTTTCACTTAGAGGCCTGTACCCGAAATGAACAATAGCTTCAAACAAAAATAGCAAATTCTAAGGCCCTTGAACACTTAGGTTTGTTAATACAAACCCTCTAACCCATAGACCTTGCCAGCTTACCCATAAACAATCAAATTAGTAACTGAAGAGAACAGTTCAATAAATTGACCAAATAAGAGGCCACGCCTATAGGCTAATGGTGGAACTCCAAAGTGAGCCTCAATTTAATAACATAGGGTTATAAAAACATGACCCACATCGACCCAAATGGGTATGCACTTGGAAATGATACCTCATTCCCTCATCTCAGCATATTTCTACCCCTTTCTTTGCCTCTCTTCCTTCTTTATAAATAGAAATAAGAATAGATATATGCCACTGTGTTAAGTAAATTAAAGAATTAATAAATGTAAAGAAACAAAATCATTTTTTTCTTTACACAAATTTTATGTTATTCATACATTTGATCTACCAACTTTGGAATGAATACAATTTTGTTACATAAAATTAGTATCCCCACTCTTTATGGAATTGGAAGTATATATTACAGTTTAATGAACCAACATCCTATTAATATGTCAGTCATTTTATTTTCTATTTATTCATTTAAGTTCTGATATATTTTTATCTGACAAATTGCATAACTGTAGTGTAAGGTCTAAATTTAAGATTCCCAGAAAAAAGTTTTCACATGGTTAACTTCTATAGTTCTCAATCTTAGTGAATCTAAAAATAACAAACAATATTGGCCTTGAGAAATTATGTTTGCCATACATTTTATCTTAATAGTTACACATTTTTAACATAGTTGTATGATAGAAGGACTTTGTATAGGACACAATGACACAGAGGTGCACAATACATATCTAGCTAAGAATATTCCAGTGGAAAAATACACATCTGGATAAGAAACTAGACAAGATATACCTATGTGTAATATTTATAAAATCAGTTTTCATATTTCCACAAATGTGTCATCATTTTTCTTGACTCTGGTTCACTTCTATTCCTTTCATATGCTGTTTCTACTTTAGATAAGCATTCAGTGGGTATGTGTGTGTGAACCTGGAACTAGTAAATCAATAGAAGGAGCAGACACTTCACATATTCTTTATTTGCTTTCTGAACTGTTCCTTCTAAGGAGGATGTCAGAGGTCTGCCTAAAATGGAAAAGGATAGTGATTATTTTGCCATCTTAATTCTTGCTTACACTGCTCAAAGGATTTAACTCTATGAATGACTAATAAATCTTATGGTAGTAATCAATTATACTTTCCTTTTATTCAAGGCCAACTTAGATGGTGAGAATTTCTTGAAGGTTTAGAATAAGTTTTTAATTTCTAATGGTGTTAAAAAGGGAGAAATAGGACAATAACCAGGTAATCAAAGTTTACTAGCCTTCAGAAATGATCTTAATTTTATATATACCAGTAGTCACACAATGCAATGTATTTACTAAATATCATAATATTCTAAGCATTTAGGGCATTAAATAACTCAGCACTAGAGGAGTTTCTATTATAGTGAGCAGAGACAGCAAAAATATCAACAAAATATCAAATAATGTCATATCAGTTGGATCATTTAAAAATCAATCACTAAGATGGATTTAAGAGTTCAGTAAATTTGGGAGATAATGTCTGAAAAAAACAAAGGATGAGGTAGCACAGTGGGGCAGGGAAGCTTCTAGGCACAATGCTGACCTGACATCTATGAAAGGATAGTAGGAAGAAAGCCCAAGCGGACTGAGGTAGCTTCAGGCTATAAAGCAGTACTGCTAACCAGCTGACCAGCCAAATATGGATTTTTGAAGCAAATACTGCAAATTATAAGTACCTTCTCCCTTAGGATGAAAATTACTGTCTTTTATCCCATGGTTTTCAGTTATTGATTGGAGTTTGCATGGATTCTGGCTAAAAAGTTTGACTGATGGCTGTCCACTAACTTCCCTCCATGAAGCTGAATTATATTTATGAAGGGATATCCGAGTGATGCATATTTGCAGCTGTCCTAAGTGGCATCCCTTTAGAAATAAATTTGTTTAAAGAATATAGTGTAATGTGAAAGCTGGAGAATAGTGTCATTTTGGGTGATTTAAGACATGATCTCAGGGCAGGTGTTTAACCTAGTTGCAAAGACAGCAGTTAAGATTTCCACATCCTATATTAAAGAACCTGTGTTGGGAATTTGGGTTGGAAACCTGGCTCCAGCTCCAGCTCCTCATTCTATTGTCCTGATAATGAAGATTCTGGGGGGTAGGGGGTGGTAGTGGTCATTGAAGTGACTGAGTCCCTGCCACCATCAGGAGACCTGGCTTGAGTTTCCAACTCTTGATTTGAGCACAGCTCAGGCCAGACCGTAGTCGGTGTTTGGGGAATGAGTCAGTGACAGGAGTCAGTCTCTCTCTCTCTCTCTCTCTCTCCCTCTCAAATAAGATTTTAAAATACAAATGAACAAAAACGTTCATTTAAAATGGTAGCAATTGATCAGGGATGTTAGTAAGGCAAGGAAACAAGCCATGAAGAACATTCTATGTTGAGGAATAGTAACAACAATAGCAAACGGCTTCAGATAAAATTGGTGAGACTACAAAAGCAACCAGTGACCTAAACAGAGTTAGTTTTTTACTACGGTTTGAATGATCTGACATCAAAGTACACATTATGGTAAAAAATAAACAATGATAGTTAGGGAAATACTAACTATAAGAGAATGTGGTGCAGCCAGTGCTGTGGCATTGTGGGTTAGTCCTCCTCCTGCAGCACCATCATCCCTTATGGGCACTGATTCTAGTCCAGACTGCTCCTCATCCGATCCAGCTCTCTGCTATGGCCTGGGAAGCCAGTAGAAGATGATTCAAGTCCTTGGGCCCCTGCACTCACGTGGGCAACTTGGAAGAAGCTCCTGGCTCCTGGCTGGGGTCATTTGAGATGTGAACCAACTGATGGAAGACCTTTCTCTCTGTCTCTCTCTCTCTCACTGTCTGTAACTCTACTTTTCAAATAAATAAATAAATAAAAATATTTAAAAAGAGAGAATGTGGTAAAAATAATTCCATATTATAAAAAATCCTACAAAGGCGTTCATCACAGCACAGTGAGTTGATTGGCTGCTTGGGATGCCTCCAACAAAAAATCAGAACGCCCAGGACAGAGTGCCTCCTCTGATTTGTACCCAGCTTCCTGTTAATATACACCCTAGGAAGCCCAAATAATGGCTCAAGTACTTGGGTCCTTGCCACTCATATGAGAGTCCCAAACAGAGTTCCTTCCTCCTGGCTTTGGCCTGGCCAGCCCTCAGCTGTTATGGGGATGTGCATACTGAATAAGCATATGGAAGGTCTTTCTCTCTCTCTCTGCCTTGCAAATAAAATGAATACACATTAAACAACATACTGTAAAATATCTAATTAAAAGTGTTGCATCAGTGTATAAACAAGAAATTAAAAATATTCACCAATTATGAAATTTGCAATGCAATAAAGGTGAAACTTGGAAGCAATCCAGATAAGAAAAAATTTAGAATGACATTATGACACCTGAACAACCTAAAAAGCAAAGATGAAAATAGATATGTTTTTCTGCTACCATACTACAGGAAAAATTCAGCTCGGTCCGAATTCTACGCTTAAAAGTATTGAAGCAATTGTTGGTCTTAAAACAAAGCAAGCATGAACAAATTCCTACATTCGTTTAGTAATCTTAAAGTAGGTAAAATTTTACTGACTATGACCTAGAATTCAGAAGCAATAAGAGATTGATCAATCTGATGGCATAAAATTGAGTGAAGGGAAAATGACTTTGTGTAAAGCAAACACATAGATACTCATTCATTAGAAATTCAAAACAAAATGCTACCTGTGGAAAAAACATTTCTCAGACAAAGGCTTATTTTCCTAATATACAAAGACATTCTCATATTTTTAAAAAAAGACAAAATGCATCAGCCAAAGGGCTCAATGTATAAATAGTGTGGGATGGGTTATTCTCCTGGGATGTATGCAGCCCCTATCAGAATATCCATTTGAGTCTTGCCATTCCACTTCTGACCTAGTTTTCTGCTCATGGGCCTGGCAGGGCAGCAGTACCCTTGTGGGACAGTAGGACGAGGGTCTGTCTGTCCCTCTCTCTGTGTTACTGTTCCTTTCAAATAAGTAAATAAATAAAAATTTTTAAAAACATTTTATGGAATAATGGAATTTTAAAAATATGTTTATTCACAAAAATTAATATGGAAAATGCTTGTGTGCTTTATCGATATCTTTCTAGCTCCTTAATAATAAAAATGATATTTATATATACAAAACATATTAAATCGCCATAACTGTAGAAATATTTATTTATTTTATTGAGTTATTTGAAAGGCAGAGAGGGAGGAAGGAAGATAGAGAGACAGAGAGAGAGAGAGAGAGAGAGAGAAGAGACTGAGCAAGGCAGAGACAGAGAGACAAGAGAGAGACATACACAGAGACACATCTTGTACCTGTTGTCTCACTTGCCAAATGTCCACCACCGTCCAGGCAGAGGCAGGCTAAAGCCAGGAGCTGCAAACACCTGCAGGATCTCCCACATGAGCCATCGCCTTCTGCCTCCCTGAAGCTGGAGAACAAGAGAAGCAAGGACTCAAACACAGGCACTTCAATAGTGGCCATGGGCATCTTAACCATTGAGCCAAATACCAACCCCTTAGAAATATTTCCTTTATATTTATTCACATTTTTGGTGTTAGAAGCAATCGACTTTTATTTCTTATTTTAAAATTATTCAAGTTTTTAGACTGGACTATTGATGTATTTCATTTCTCATAACAATATGCACTTCCAGTTCTAATATTATATGTCATCAAATAGGTTTTTTATTTATTCATAATTTTCACTAGGAGTAATCTTCATGCTCAATATTTCAATATTTTAGTCATCTGAATAAATAGCAAAAATTATACTGTACAATGTCATGAAAATGAGGTTATTCCATGTACAAGTCAAGTGAAAAGACTTTGTCTAGTCTCAAATGAATTTTTGAAATAATAAATAATGTAAGAGGAAAAAGATTGGCTGAGGAAAATCAATCCTACTATCTAAAGCATATCAATAAGTTGAAAAAAATACAGAAATTGTAATAAGGCAGGTCATTGTAGAAATGCAAGAAAAAAAAGCCCTGTAGTAAATTGGAAGCTAGAATTACATTACATTTATTATTAAAACATCACATTTGGTCAAAAATCATGATCCAGTCAATGTTTCTCCAATAAAGCATACATCTCTATGAAGTATTGTTATAAATAAACTCATCAGATAAGATTTAAGGAATATTTTTTTTGACAGACAGAGTGGACAGTGAGAGAGAGAGAGAGAGAAAGGTCTTCCTTTTCCATTGGTTCACCCCCCAAATGGCCGCTATGGCCAGAGCGCTGTGCTGAACCGAAGCCAGGAGCCAGGTGCTTCTTCCTGGTCTCCCATGCGTGTACAGGGCCCAAGGACTTGGGCCATCCTCCACTATACTCCTGGGCCACAGCAGAGAGCTGGACTGGAAGAGGAGCAATCAGGACAGAATCCGGGCCCCAACTAGGACTATAACCCCGTGTGCCAGCACCGCAGGTGGAGGATTAGCCTATTGAGCCGCAGCACCGGCCAAGAGTTAAGGAATCTTTAAAGAATCAATGTAAACCCACCTTAATTTTGTGTCTGAATAGTCTTTCAAGTTGTAATTTTATGGTATAATATTTTTATTACAGTGACTGTCAAATAAAAAAACACATGTGATATCCTCAATATAAAAATGTTTCCTATATCCAATATTATAAAAATAGCTTAAAAGGTACTTAAAAATGAGTATTTTCTCTTAAAGTTGAATATAGTCTTTAAAACTATTTTCTTAATTCATTGACTCTCCACACGAATGAGTGTAAAAAGTAATATTTTTTTCAATATGAAATTACCTAATGTGACTATAGTTCCCTATAGCCTATTATATATTTTATGAACTAGGGGATGAAAATGATAAGATAGAAATGCTGATTACCATACTCAGTATATGTCATGTGGATATCTTAAAATATCATACTATGATACATAAATATTCATATATATATTATATGTTCATCAAAAATGTCAAAGTAGAATAAAAATAAAAGATAAAATAAGTTACCTACATTTAGTAGAGGCAGATCTTTCATGATTGATGTCAAAGGTAGATTAAGTCTAGTGGATTACAAAATCTTTGTTCTGGCAAGAGCAGAGATATTATTATGTCTAATCTAAGAATGATATATACTTGAATTTATAACTTTTTTCCTTTAGTTTTGTAAACAGAACTTGATATATAATTTGTGAGACTCAGTGTAAAATGAAAATGAGGGGTCCATTGTAGAAATATTATTGAGAATATCAAGATGATAATATTAAAGCATTAAACATGTTGTATAGTCTTTCTGAATATGGGACACAGGTCACACATTCATGACATCACTCTTGATTTTGAAATTTTTGTCTCCTATTTGGATTTTATTGACTTAATTTAGTATTGCTGTTGAGGTGAATTTATAAAAATCACTATGAAAAAGAAAACGTTGCATTTAAATCACCCATTTTTATTTTAATTAGTATTTGTCATTTAATAGTATGAATTGAAACATAGGCTATACAGCAACAGACATGAACAAAATATGTTTTTTGACTCTGTTGGAGAAAAATTCAGGTTTAGAAAATGAAGATAGGTTTTCAAAACCACTGACTTTTTTTCTAAAACAAAAAAGATAATTCAGAGCCTGCATTTTCACTTTAATATCTTAGCTAATTTTTATTGCCCTTTCAGTAGTCACAAAATCAGATGTGATTTTATCTTATAAAGACTATAAGTTTTACAGTGAATTATGATATATATTGACAAATGCAAAAAAGAAAAATATACAGATACTGAAGAAAACTAATAAATATATGGAAAAGGACTCAAATAGTCATTTTTCAAAAAATGAATGCATATTGTAAACAAGCACACAAAAATATGTTCAATGTTAGAGAAATCCAACGGGATACAATTTCAGTAGTGAAAATAGCTATAACTAGAAAAATAAGAAATAATAAGTGTTGTCACTGGGCCGGCGCCATGGCTGACTTGGATAATCCAACACCTATGGCACCGGCATACAATATGGGCACCAGGTTCTAGTCCAAAGAAGCACCTGGCTCCTGGCTTCAGATCGGCATAGCTCCGGCGTAGAGGCCATTTGGGGGTGAACCAAAGGAGGGAAGACCTTTCTCTCTGTCTCTCTCTCTCATTGCCTAACTCTGCCTACCAAAAAAAAAAAAAGTGTTGTCACAATTAGAAAGTGAATTTTTATACCTTACTTGTGAGGCTTTTAAATGACACATCTGTAGAAAAATACATAGCAATACCTTAAAATTTTAAATATAAATCTACACAATGACTCACAGTTCCACACTTCTACAACTGACTAGTCTTTGACAGAGGGGCAGAAATCAATCACTGGAGATATAGGACAGTCTCTTCTACAAATGGAGTTGGGAAAATTTGGTCTCCATGTGCAAAAGTATTAAACAAGACCCCTACCTTGCACCTTATACAAAAATTGACTCAATATGGATCAAGAATCTGAATCTACAACTAGAGGAAAACATCTCTGCAAGACATTGGCATGGACAAAGACTTCTTGGAAAAGAACTCAGAATCACAGGCTATAAAGACAAAAATAGGCAGACAGGATTAAGAACCTTCTGCATTGCAAAAGAAACACCAACAAAATGAAAATGCAACCAACAGAATGGAAGAAAATTTTGCAAACTATGAAACTGATAAAGAATTAATATCCAGGACATATAAAAAGCTCAAGGAACCCAATAGCAATAAAATGAACAATCCAGTTTAAAAATGGGCAAAAGATATGAACAAGCAATTTTATTTTTCTTTTTTAACTTTTATTTAATAAATATAAATTTCCAAAGTACAACTTTTGATTATAGCAGCTTCCCTCCCCCCCATAACCACCCTGCCACCTGCAACCATCCCATCTCCCACTCCCTCTCCATTCCCATTCTTCATCAAGATTCATTTTCAATTTTCTTTATATACAGAAGATCAATTTAGTATATACTAAGTAAAGATTTCAACAGTTTGCACCCACACAGAAACACAAAGTATAATGTACTGTTTGAGTACCTAGTTATAGCGTTAATTCACATAGTACAACACATTAAGGACAGAGATCCTACATGGGGAGTAAGTGCACAGTGATTCCAGTTGTTGATTTAAAAATTGCACTCTTATTTATGATGTCAGTAATCATCCAGGGCTCTTGTCGTGAGCTACTAAGGCTATGGAAGCTTCTTGAGTTTGACAACTCCGATCTTATTTAGACAAGGCCATATTCAAAGTGGAAGTTCTCTTCTCCCTTCAGAGAAAGGTACCTCCTTCTTTGATGGCCCGTTCCATTGGGATCTCACTCGCAATGATCTTTCAGTTAGGTTTTTTTTTTTTTTTTTCCACAGTGTCTTGGCTTTCCATGCCTGAAATACTCTCATGGGCTTTTTATCCAGATCCGAATGACTTAAGGGCTGATTCTGAGGCCAGAATGCTGTTTAGGACATCTGCCATTCTACGAGTCTGTTGTGTCCTGCTTCCCATGGTGGATTGTTTTCTCCTTTTTAATTCTATCAGTTAGTATTAGCAGACACTAATTTTGTTTGTGTGATCCCTTTGACTCTTAGACCCATCAGTGTGATCAATTGTGAACTGAAGATGATCACTTGGACAAGTGAGATGGCCTTGGTACATGCCACCTTGACGGGATTGTATTGGAATCCCCTGGAATCTAACTCCACCATTTGGGGAAAGTCCGATTGAGCATGTCCCAAATTGTACATCTCCTCCCTCTCTTATTCCCACTGTTATATTTAACAGGGATCACTTTTCAGTTGTGTGTTAATTAAAGAATTCAAATAATGGTATTAAGTAGCACAAAAAATACTAAAAATAAAAAAGATATGAACAAGCAATTTTCAGTGGTTGAAAAACAAATGCCCAATAGATACATGCTAAAATGGTCAGGATCACTTACCATCAAAGAAACTCAAATAGAAACCACAGTGAAGTATAATTGAACCCCAATTAGGGTGGTTACAGAAAAATTGGTGGGGATGTGGGGAAAAAGGTACCCTAATCCACTTTTAGTGGAAATTTAAACTGGTACAAGCATTATGGAAGACAGTATGGAGATTCCTCAGAGACCTGAAAGTTGATCTACCATATGACCCTGTCATCCCAGTCTTGAGAAATTATCCAAATGGAATTACTATAACTAGTACTCCAACAGTATTTTTCACTTTGTGTTGCTATGTGAGGGCAAACTGTTGAAATCTTATGTAATATGTACTAAACTGATCTTCTGTATATAAAGAGAATTGAAAATGAATCTTGATGTGAATGGAAGGGGAGAGGGAGCAGAAAAGAGGAGGGTTGCGGGGGGGGGGCGGGAAGTTATGGGGGGGAGGCCATTGTAATCCATAAGCTGTACTTTGGAAATTCATATTATTTAAATAAAAGCTTTATTAAAAAAAGAAAATAAATGAAATCAGCATAATAAAGAATTATTTTACCCCATGTTTATTGCAGCTCAATTCATAATAGCTAAAATTTGCAATCATTCCAGATACCTATCAACTGATGACTAGATAAAGAAAAGGCGGTGTATATATATATATATATATATATATATATATATATACTGTAGAATATTAGCCTAAGAAACAACAAAATGGATGCAAGTGAAATCCATTATGTTTAGTGAAATAAGTTATCTCAAAAAAACAAATACCATATGTATCCTCTGATATGTGGCAGTTAATATAGAATATCAAAAAATATGTACGAAGGCAATGGCCATTTTTGGATATGATTGTTGTTTGAGTTCTTTCTTATATTCCTGTGTAATTGTGGTCTTCCTATTTTTTTGCTTCTCGAATATTGTGATTAGCCTATAATTAAGCCCAGAATATAGAATAGATTAAAAGTACAGCTTTGTAAAAACTGATGAAGAGAGGATAGAGAGAGAGAGTGATGGGGTAACAAGGGAGCAACAGAAGTGTGATTGTCTTCTTGGGAAACTTTACCTATAGAATACAAAATCTGTTCTTTTTATATTTATCAAAAATTTTAAAAAATAATACATATATAAAATAAGCTACAAAAATGTGATTTTTAAAATTAGATTATAGTGTTTTCTTGTGAAAATGGAATAAATAAGCAATGTAATTTTCATGAATAAAAGTTATTTCAATAAATTACTAAAGAACTATAATGCATATTTTATTTATATAGATGTTTTGAATTTTAATTTTTTATTTTAATTTTTAATCCATTTTAACAGATTTTCTCCAGCAACTTCACAGTCTCAAGTATTAAATTTAGTCTCTGATCTATCTTGATTTTATTTTTGTATGTGGTGAGAGATATAGATCTAATTTCATTCTTTTACCTATAAAATCCAGTTTTGCCAGCACCATTTGTTGAAGAGATTATCCTTACTTCACTCAATGGCCCAAGCACTTTGGTTCAAAAATCAGTTGGCTATATGTATGTGGATTAATTTCTGGGCTTTCTATTCTGTTCTATTCATATATTTATCAGTTTCTATGCCAGTGCCAAACTGTTTTGATTACTATATGATTGTACTGTGCTATCAAGTCAGGTATTGTGATACCTCCAGTAATTTGGAAATTGACAAATGTCAAAAGTCACATCAATAGAGTGAAGAACAAAAACAATATGGTCATCTCAATAGATGCACAGAAAACATTTCACCTTTTCATGACAAAAATCCTCCACAGATTAGGCATGGAAGGGCCATTACTGAAAATTATAAAGGCTATATATGACAAACAAACAGAACAAAATCATACAGAATGGGGAAAAACTGAAAGAATTTCCCTTCAGATACAGAGCAAGACAAGGATGTTCACTTTAACCACTGTCATTCAATATAGTACTGGAAGTTTGAGCAAGAGCAATTAGGAAGAAGAAAGAAATAAAGGGCATAAAAATTAGAAAACAGGAAGCAGATGTTTGCAGATAACATATGTTTGCAGATAACATAATGTTGTACAAGGAAAAACCTAAATATCACAGCAAAAACTTGTTAGAATTGATAAACCAGTTCAGTGAAGTTACAGGCTACAAAACAAACATACAAAAGTCAGTGTCTATTTTTGTATGCCAATGATGAACTCAAAGAAAGAGAAAGCAACAAAAAACTACACAAAAAAATCATGTATTTAGGAATAACCTAACCAAAGAGAAAGAGCTCTATAATAAAAACTATCAAACATTGATGAAAGATATCATCAAGGTTGTAACCATATGAAAAGATATTCCTTGATCATGGATCAGAAGAATCAATATAATCAAAATATCTATACTACTTGAAGTAAGCTACAGAATCAATGGAATTCCTATCAAAATACCACTGACATTCTTTATAGAATAAGAAAGAAAATTAAAACTCATATGTAATCACAAAAGACTCAGAATGACCAAACAAATCTGGAACAAGGAATGCTTGATTTCTTCCCCCTTCATGTCCCATATAAGACACCTAAATGGAATTTCTAGCTCCTGATCTTGGCCTGGCCCAGCTCAAGCTATGGGGGAATTTAATGAGCGAATCAGCGGATGAAGGATCTCTCTCTCCCTCTTTCTGCTTCTCTGCTTTTTAAATAAGCAAATAAATCTTTAGAAATAAATATAAGACCTGAAACTAAAAATTTTACAGTAAAACACAGGGAATAACATAGTTAAATTGATAAAGACAATGATTTGTTGAACAGGAGACCAAAACACAAAGAATAAAATCAAAACTAGATAAATCTACATCAATTGAAAGTTTCTTCAAAGCTAATAATCAACAGAGTTAAAAGTGGTGTGTGGAATGGCAAGCATATTATTAATTATTTAAAGTATATGGGGAGATAAGAATAGATAATATGCAACTATTGGTCTATTTTGTTTAAGGGATTTGAGCATGTGAGGATTTGGGTATACACTGGGCTCCAGGAAGCAACTCTCCTCAGACACTGAAGGTTAGCTTCTTTAGTAAGATTAACCCAATAGACAAATAACTAATACTGTACTTAGTTGCATTGGTTACTCATTTCCCCCAATATCTATTCATTATTCACAACAGTGATCATACATAGGGCCATCAAAATTACATCAACAAATTCCAAACAACAATTAGAATGTATATAAGTTCAGTTGGAAAATAATGCTGAAGTACTTATAAAAAGTAAACTATTGAATTAATTAAAAATTATTTAAATATCTCATGTGAAAATGCAAGAATTTCATGCAGTTTGTAAATATACAGTAAAAAAATATAGACCTAATTACAATAAAGGGACAAATAGAATTGAACTCTATTTTTTACTTTAAGATTCCTGAGGATTTGAGAAAGAAAAGTCTACTTTTAAAGAGTTATTGGCCAGCACCGTGGCTCAATAGGCTAATCCTCCTCCTGTGGCACCAGCACACAGGATTCTAGTCCTGGTCGGGGCACTGGATTCTGTCCCGGTTGCTCCTCTTCCAGGCTAGCTCTCTGCTGTGGCCAGGGAGGGCATTGGAGGATGGCCCAAGTTCTTGGGCCCTGCACCCCATGGGAGACCAGGAGAAGCACCTGGCTCCTGCCATTGGATCAGTGTGGTGCGCTGGCCGCAGTGCACCGGCCATGGCGGCCATTGGAGGGTGAACCAACGGCAAAGGAAGACCTTTCTCTGTCTCTCTCTCACACTGTCCACTCTGCCTGTCAAAAAAAAAAAAAAAAAAGAATTAAAAAAAATGCACCTACCTGAGTTTGTGCTGATTTTGCATGTGCATTTTTATTGGCCACATTAGATCTGCACAAAAACCCATGTTCCTACTCCCCTATCAGCTTTACTTTTATGAGTAAAACTCTATGAAGGCAGTTCCTAGTTTACTGTTCCTTCCAGTGTCAACTCCAGCTATGGGAAGTCGGGTATACATTTCTCATGGTAAACTGTCTTATCCTTTTCAACAGCTATTCAGAAGACTTCATATAAGCAATACTTGGGATGTAAATATATTTTCTTTTCTGTGGACATTTTATTTTATTTTTTAAGATTTAGTTCACTTATTTGAAGGGCAGAGTTACAGAAAGGTAGTGCAGGAGAGAGGGAGAGGGAGAGAGAGAGAGAGCAAGAGAGAGAGACTTTCCATCTGCTGGTTCATACTCCAAATGGCAGCAAAGGCCAGGGCTGGGCCAGGCAAGAGCCAAATTCTCCCATGTGGGTTTAGGGACCCAAGAACTGGACTGGAAGTGGAGTAGCTGGCATTCAAATGGAGCCCATATGAGATACCTGCATTGTAGGTGGCGGCTTAATATAGCACTGGCCTCTTTTTGTAGATGCTGGTGCCCCCATATGGATACCTGTTTGAGTCCTTTCTTCTCTGCTTCTGACCCAGCTCCCTGCTGATGCACCTGGGAAAGCAGCAGAAGATGGCCCAAGTGTTTGGCCACCTGCATGTAATGGGACATCTGGAAGAAGCTCTTGGCTCCTAGTTTCTGCTTGGCCCAGCCAGGGCTGCTGCATCCATTTTGGGGAGTGAATCAGATGATGCAAGATTCTCTCTCTTTGTATCTCCCACCACGCACACACTGAAACTAAAACTTTCAATAACTAAAAAAAAAAAAAACCAAAAACTTAAAAAAAAGTCATGACAACTACATTTATTTATTTATTTATTTATTGACAGGCGGAGTGGACAGTGAGAGAGAGAGAGACAGAGAGAAAGGTCTTCCTTTTTGCTGTTGATTCACCCTCCAATGGCAGCCATGATCTGTGCACTGCAGCCGGCGCACCACACCGATCAAATGGCAGGAGCCAGGTGCTTATCCTGGTCTCCCATGGGGTATAGGGTCCAAGCATGTGGGCCATCCTCCACTGCACTCCCTGGCCACAGCAGAGAGCTGGCCTGGAAGAGAGGCAACCGGGACAGATTCTGGTGTCCTGACCAGGACTAGAACCCGGTGTGCTGGCGCTGCAAGGCGGAGGATTAGCCTATTGAGCCATGGCGCCAGCCAACAACTACATTTAAAAGTGAAGATGAAAAATATATCTGACATTAAAATCAATCATAAAATAAAGCAATAGAATAATACTAAGTATTGAGGAAGTAGGATTTAATGCATCTAAATGCATAACTAATGACAGAAAAGAAAACCCAAAATACAAATACATGCTGAGTTTCCCATTCAGGGATAAGATATTGTAGGTACAATTTTTTTATCCCATTCTTCCTCTGTAAACCCAAGGGCATGCCCTGAAATAATTCAACAGACAATTATAAAAGAATTCTGAAAGTAGAATATTACAAGGTAACTTCACTACGATGATCAGTACCATAAAGATAGCTGTGATTTCTCTGAGTGGTGTTTGTATCATCCATATTTACCCAACTGGTGTTGGACAGCCTCCCATACTGAACAAATAAGCAACAGAAAAACAAAGAAACAAACAAAGCAAGATAATGGAAAGCAAAAAGATAGAAAAAAAAATAAAAGGAATGCTTAAGCTCCCAGATGAAATTATCTGGACCAGAGAATCCCAGCAACAGAGGTTTGGCAGTGGGGTCCACATCTGATGACAGAGAATCCAGTCCTCCTGTGGCAGCATCAATATTAGAATCCCAAAACACGAGATCATCTCTTCCTACCACCCAGCCACAGCTGCCAGTTGATCTGCACACAGCTAAGAGGAGTGATGGAATCTACAGGCTAAATGTAATTACGGTACCTGCCTGCCAAACAGAAGACTCAAATAAGACCAAGATTATCCTAATGTAATATCCAAAATGTGCAGGGTGCAACTGAAAATTACTCATCACACTAAAAATCAGGAAAAACTAGGAGAACTGGCAACCTCCATGTAAAATCAAATTTTTGAATTATTTGTCTAATATTTTAGAGTAGCCATCAGAAAATTGCTTTGAAATGGGAACTTTGTAAAGACTAATAAATTTATAAAAGTTTACATAACAATATATGATATTTGGGTATTGTACAAATTGTTTACGGTATTTGTATATGACTTTGTGTGTACATGATGGTATACAAAAAAAACTGAGTAGAAATAAACTGAATTATAATAAACTATAGACTTGAACTGAAAAGAAAGAAAAAAATAAATTTAATATTTTGCTCTTGATAATTCTTATATTGGAAATTTCAAATGTATGTGTAGCTTGGTAAAGATTATCTAAACACAGACAAGGAAAGGGAACTTCTGATAGAACTGCATCTATATCTGCAAAGACTATCTACTAGATATCGAATCTGGGCCAATTTCTCACAACAAGCAGGGTTAGGTGTGTCTGGAAATATACCACATACTAAAAAATCTACTAAGTGCTAGCCTCACAGTGGATTTTAGAGAATCTAAATTGTTCAATGTTTATGATTACATTATTTAGGATTACCTCCATCAAAGTATATGACATTAGGCATGTTATTTCTGCTTTAAGTTTTTGAACTTCTCATTTTATTTTAAATACTGATGACAATAATCTGATTGGGGTATTGAGAGGATTAATAAAGTGATGTATGAAAAGCTTTTGGACCTTTGCCCAGCATGTTATATGTGCTCAATAACCCCAGTTGCTATTATTCTCACCATTTTACAGACAAGGAAACTGAGGTAGGAAGATTAGCAATCACATAATGTCCTACATTAACTAGACAGTAAAACAAAGATTTGATATAGGCAATCTTATTCCAAAGCCAGAGATCTGGAGCCCTTCATTTTATATCCAGTCACTTAGTGAAACAAGTGCCAAATAATGACCTCTTCAATCAAAAGACAGTATGTGGTCCCAGGGAAGTGAGGAGTGTTAATTTTTCATCATATGAAGAAAGAACACCCATATAGCTTTTTTCTTCAAAGGAATGATGATATAAAACTTTTTATGTGTTATGAGGATCTGTGTCAATATAGTAGGTTGATATAAAATATTAAACAGAATGATCACAGTGAGGTATATTTTAAGAACAAATATAAACTAATGCAGTTCACAACTGAATATCCAGAAATTATTTTATAGCAGGTTCATTACGTGTCATAGCTACTTATAAACTGAATATGATATTGACTCCTAGAAGAGTTCTGTAAGTATTTTTAATAAACCTGCAATATAAATATTTCAGGAAATTGGCACACTATGGTTGTCAATGGAGCACAGCTCCCTGATATGACACCATAGCTTGCATGAATAGGTGTGTCTTTTCCATTCCCTGTTGCTCTGGCTGTATGATTAATGAATGCCTTCTATTATTTTGCTTGTGGAAGCATCTGCCACTTCAATAGGCTCAATTTTAATTTAATGCTTAATGAACATTTACTCTATTTTCTGAAATGTAATTGCAACATTAGATCATTTTTAAAAGTTCCTGTGTCAATTGTGCACTGTGTCATTAAAAAGTACAGAATTGATCTGTTTAACAGGTGAACACTGTGCTTAAATAATCCCCGTGTTAATAATATGTTTTTAATCATTGTAGAATCTTCTCCCCCTAAGACAACTTTTGGAATTTTAAAGAAAGACTGCTTGGCCCCTTCATGATTTGTACTTAAATTTCCTCCAAAATACTTTTTCTTATTGGAAATAAAGCAATTACTTGAGTAGTTGGTAATTCCTTTACCCATTAATTTAACAGTAGAGAAGAGAGCCAGAGAGTGTATTAATAAAAGGTCCAGCATGACTGCTTGCTCTGTGTGTCTGTGTATATGTGTTTATGTGTGTTCATGTAGCCAGCTTCTGTTATGAAATGAAGATGATCCCACAAAGAACTTTCACACTTGGATGGAGCATAAAGTTGGGTGCATTGCATTGTGTAAAGAACAAACCTGTTGTGTATAATAGAAGTCTTGCTCACTGGTTTTACATGCATTTGTTTTCTTGAAAGAACAAAATTGTCATAAACTATAGTACAGACTTATTATTTCTTGACCTGTCCATCAAAATTTTGATGATCATAAATATCATTCTGCCAATATATTGATTATTTTAGTTGTTGTTTAGGATATGACTGTTTTAAAACAAGCAGTGACTAAATATGAATATATTATTCTGTTGATTATATATCTACTAATGAAAGCATTGGAAAACTTACTCACCATGTTGGACTTTTAGCCTTATATATTGTTTATAACCAGTAGTTAGAAAATAGTATCTGAAAATAAAAGCATATCAAATTACTTGCTGAGTCAATGAATAAATCCAAAATGTGTCTCATCCGTTATGTTCATCTGTTTATCATTGTCAGTAGAAGCTGAAATTCCTCAAGGCCACTCTTTTCTTCCCACTCTTTCAAGAAGCTAAACTTACACCTGTGGCTTAATGATTCCTACTCAACAATGCCACACAGACCTCCAATGCACACTCTTGAGCTCCAGTCCTATACATATATTTATTACATGAATTTTTCACTTCTATATGTTTAAAATATTTCCAAATTAATATTGGAATCATTGCCAGCTTCCTGCTGTCCTTTGGCTCTTTGAAGTCCATTTCCTTCCCATGGTTCTCTGTTTCAGTAACATACCCATATCCAAGTCCACTCAAGTCATGAATTTCCAAATTTCTAGCACTAAATCCTGTAATTTTTTAACCAATTTTTTCCAAATTCCTTTCTGTTTTTTAATCTATAATGCCACTACAGTATTTTACCACCTTTTAAAAAATTGTGTTTAAATCAAATTATAAGCATGTGAATGATGCATGTGAATTCACAGTATCAGTCAAGAGATCTCTTTCTGTAATGCTAAAAAAAACCCCTCATAGTTTTAATTTTAAATTTCCCCACTTTACTCTACAGACAACAACCACTCCTTGTCTATCACTACAGAATAGTTTTTCTTGTTCTTCAATTTCATGTGAATGGAATCACAGAAAACGTCCTCTATGGCAGTGGGCTTGTCTGGATTCATTTGTTCAGTAAAGTAGTTTTGTAATTTATCCACATTGTGTCTAATCAGTGGTATATTATTATGTTTTGGACTTATATTACATTAAATAAATATATGAAAAATTAGTCCACTCAAATTTGTTGGCATTAGAAGTTCTTTCACACTTTTGTCTATTATAAATATATTTGCTATTTTCTAGATATGTATGCTATTTTCTAGATATGTGATTTGATTTATCCATAGGCACATACCCAGCAAAGGAATTTTTGTTTTTGTGTATGTGAAACTCGTGTTCAATTTCATAACCAATTACCACTCTGATTTCTGCTCATGAAGGAATATCTGCCAATCCAGTGGTTGTCTTGCTTTAAGCAAATAGGAGAGCAGGAGGGAAATGTAACAATAGTTTTCAGACACCGAATAACAGAAAATGTGAGATTGTGATTTTTGAAAAAATGGAAAAAAATGATATGGTGGCCTCATATTTATACTGTTATTGCTATGAGATGATGACGGGAAGAGACTCTCAGCTGATTTGTGTATATATATATATATATATATATATATTCAGATGTTTAAATGAATATATATAAACTTTATTGTTCTTTATATATGCATGCAATTTCTGTATATACAAATGAAGTGAAACTCCTAAAAACTAGAAAATAAGCAAAGAAAAATAAACCAAATATTCCCAAAGCCCACAACAGCCAAATTGAAAATATCTGAAACTACTTGGTACATTGAATAGAGTTTTCTAAAGGGTCTTGCTCCAAAGGCCACTCTGTACTTACCCTAGCAATGCTAGAGAGAAATGGACCAAGCTGATTTGCAAAAATTTTAAATATGTCAAATTATAGCCCTATTCTTCTCCAGGTTGGTACAATTGATTACGCTATTGGTTTAAGTAATTCTGCATGCTTTTATATTTCTATTTCATAAAGAGGAAAATATGATACAACAATTGAGCCAATTAGAAATTAATTAAACCAATTGGAAACCAGAAATATGACTAAACAAATGCCCTTATAAAACATAGAGCATTAAGTGCATGTATACATGTGTGTACATACACAAAGAGAAGATTTTAATTATTATTTAGTAAAGGAAGGCTCTAAGACTTCTAATGATAAAGTTGCAAATTCCCTGCCTAAACAAAATGAGACCTTATTTTTTGGCAAATTAATTTATATTGAAGAAAAATAGCTCTTTGAAGAATGTCAGCTACTCTGATTCCAAACTGTTTTCTTTTCTTTTCTTTTTTTTTTTTTTTTTTTTGGCCAGGCAGAGTTAGAAAGTGAGAGAGAGACACAGAAGGAGAGTTATAGACAGTGAGAGAGACAGAGAGTAAGGTCTTCCTTCCGTTGGTTCACTCCCCTAATGGCTGCTATGGCCTGCGCTGCGCCAATCCAAAGCCAGGAACCAGGTACTTCCTCCTGGTCTCCCATGCCGGTGCAGGGACCCAAGCACTTGGGCCATCCTCCACTGCCTTCCCAGGCCACAGCAGAGAGCTAGAATGGAAGAGGATCAACCGGGACTAGTACCCAGTGCCTGGACCCTATTAATGATTAACCAAAATTTTTCCTAAATTTATGAAGGTAGATTTAAGCTTACATTAGAAATGTGGAGAATTTACTGAATTTAAAACAAAAAGTTTTTTTAAAAAACTGCTTAAAAGTTTCATACAAATTCAATGGTTTCCAAACAGCTTTCCTTTTTCAGTTCTGAGTTAAATATCTCCTTGCATTTCATTAATACATGAAAATAATAATGCACATACTGTATCCACATATACATTTAATTTTAATGAAAATTTCATTTTAAATGACATTTTACTTTGGGTTTCAGATCCTCGTTCTTGCCACTAGACTTAATATACTAGTTAGAGAACTTTGTGTAGAGAAGAGTTTGCTTCCTTCTACTTTTTGCTTTAAAGCTGCTTATTCCCTTTCTGTATTACACTCCACAACTCTGAAATGGCAGAAAAGTTAAAAATTAGTTCTTCTTAGCAAGAACATTAAGCACAGGTCTCTAACTCCATTGACAGTGAACTCTTAACCAGTATTCCAATCCATTAAGAAAGGATCCTGTGTCTCAGGAAGGTGTGCTGAATCAGTTCTCTAAACTACCAATGCAGCTCCTTCTCCTGTCCATTTCCAACTTATTCCTGGCAGCAATCCTAATAAAAAATGAGGTTCTAATTAAATTATTAAAAATTATTGGATAAAGTGTATAGAACTTAATCAAACCAACAAATTAGCTTTGGTTTATATATTTACAGCTTCATAACAACAGCTAATTACAGTTAACAAAACTGTGCCTATCTTCACTTGCATATATGTCTGGGTGTGCACTACTGAAACAAAGAAGGAACATTTACAATAATAAAATTTTATATTTACCCTGTTTTGCTGTGGGTTAGGTACTTTGAGGTGATTTATATCTATTGCATCATTGAATTTTTCTACAACCCTATAAAATAGCTATTAACACTATTTTCATTTTATAGAATAGGCAAATGAGTTAAAAATTGTTAAATAATGTCTAATGCCATCCTTGTGAAAGAGTAAGAAAATCAAATGCATATATCCTAACTTCAAAGCTCATTTTGATTTTTGGTTATTGCATTACAAAAAGGAGCTTTCAAAAACAGTTGCTCAGCGCTGGTTTTTTTCCACACTTATTCCACTTATTTAAGAAGAAAAACTTTTCATTCCTTGTAATTCTTAATAATATTCATACTTGGAAACAATGCTACATGGGGCAGAGGGAGCACAATTACTCAGGTTAACAAATATATAGGTATTTCAGTGCATATCTGGTTAGAAAAAAAATCTCAAAGACTTTCTATTTAATAAGATAGAAAAGGTAGTAGTGTTTATCACATTCTGCATGCTGCCGCATTTAGCCCAGAGAAGCCCTGCTTCCAAATCAATAGTCACACTAGGAATAAAGTACTTTTGCACAAATTGAAACACCTTGGGGAAACTGAAAAATTCAAAATTCAACAGCTATTAAGTTCAGTGTCTCACATTCATTGGGGTATATTCTTTGCTTCAATACCAGATTCTATATTATCTGGGTAGAGTTATATTGTTTAATTTATTAGGAAAAGGAGACCAAAGAGTCCGTGGTACTGCATGAGCTTTAGAATGTTGCTATCTGAGCAATGCTTACAAAGAAGAAAAAAAAGAGACATCTCCAAGATTTACTTATTCAAAATATGTAGAGAAGAGAATTATCTCACCTGCAAGTTGTGTTTTGTTTTATAGATGAAAATGGTATATAATTTCTCTTTCCTATTATTGGAATTGATTTAGGCATGAGCCACTGAGGTCAGTGACATTAAAAGTTTCATCCAGTTCAGTAAGCTAGAATTAACTGACAAAATAGAGATCAGAACCCACATGTTTTTTTTTTTTTCTAATCTTTTGTCATATAGACAAAAGAAAACTAGACTGTTGCTAAGAACATTTACCACTATACCCAATTAATGCTCTTAAAATTTATGTAGCTTATTCCATGCACTATTTGTTGATGCAGAAATGGTTTTTAAAAGATTTATTTACGTATTTGAACATTTTAGTTACAGAGAGAGCTAAGCAGTGACCAAGGGAGAGAGAAATCTATCTACTGGCTCACTCCCCAGATGCCCGCAATGACCAGAGCTGTTCCAGGAGGAAGCAAGGAGCCAAGATCTTCTTCCCAGTCTTCCATGTGGATATCAGGGACCCAAGCACTAGTATTATATTTCACTGCTTTTCACAGTCCAGTAGTAGGGAGCTAGAACGGAAGTGGAGCAGCTGGATCTTGAACCAGTGCCCATATGGATGCTGGCACTGAAATTGGTTACTTAACCTGCTACACCAAAAGGCCAGCCCCTGATTTACTTTTTTAAAAGATTTATTTATATATTAGAAATGGAAAGATAGAAAGAGAGAGAAAGAGAGAGATCTTCCATCTGCTGGTTCACTCCCTGAATAGCTGCAACAGATTGGACTGGGTCAGGCCAAAGCCAGAAGTCTGAAACTCCATTCAGGTCTCCCACATGGCAAACAAGAACCCACGTACTCAGGCCATCTTCTGCTGTCTCAGGTGCAATAATGTGGAGCTGTTTTGGAAGTGTAGTATCCAAGGCTCACAACTCGAACTGGTGCATGGGATGTCAATTTTGCAAGCAGCAGCTTAACCCACTATGATATAACATTGGACCAAGTTCCCCCTATAGCAAAAGGCAGTGTGTGCAGTTTGTCATATATATTTCCAGAGACAAAAACTACATATGAAAACATGTAAATGACGTATTTTCCACCTACTTGCTTAATTTTATTGTAGAATAATTTATATACAGAAATCAACTAGTCAAGAACAAAAGTTAATGGAGACTGACAAATACACACACTGTATAAATATCACCAAAATTAAAGTATAGCATATTTTTATTATCCCTAAAATTTCACATGTGACATTTTGCACTCAGCAAAATTGGAAGCAATCCCACTGAGATCTGGAGCCAGACAAGGGTGGCCACTCTCAACACTCCTTTTCAGTATAGTCCTGAAAGTTTTATCCAGAGCCATTAGACAAGAAAAAGAAATCAAAGGGATACAAATAGGGAAAGAGGAAGTCAAATTATCCCTATTTGCAGATTACATAATCCTATATATAGGGGATCCAAAAAACTCCACTAAGAGACTATTGGAACTCATAAAAGTGCTTGGAAATGTATTGGGATATAAAATCAACACAGAAATCAATAGCCTCTGTATACACAGACAATGCTGCAGCTAAGAGGCTTCTAAGATCAATCCCATTCACAATAGCTACCAAAAAAATCAAGTACCTTGAAATAAATTTAAATAAGGGTGTCAAAGATCTCTACAATGAGAATTACAAAACATAAAAAATGAAATAGAATAAGATACAAAAAAATGGAAAAATCTTCCATACTCATAGATTGAAAGTATGAATATCAAAATGTCCATACTACCAAAAAATTTACAGATTTAATTTTATACCAAATAAAATATCAAGGATAATCTTACCAGATATAGAAAAATAATGCTGAAGTTCATATGGAAACAGAGGAGTCTTTGGATAGCTAAAGCAACCTTGTACAACAAAAACAAAGCAAGAGGTATCACAATACTAGATTTCAAGACATACTACAAGACAGTTATAATCAAAACAGCCTGGGACTAGTACAAAAATAGATGGATAGACCAATGGAACAGAATAGAGACACCCAAAATCAATCCAAGCATCTACAACCAAGTTTTCTTCAACAAAGTAGCTAAAATCAATACCTCGAGCAAGGACAGCGTCTTCAACAAATGGTGCTGGGAGAACTGGATCTCCATATGCAGAAGCATTAAGCAAGATGTTTACCTGACACCTTTCACTAAAATCCACTCCAAATGGACTAAAGACCTAAATATATGACCTGATGCCATCAAATTATTAGAGATCATTGAGGAAACCCTATTAAACATCAGCATTAAGAGTTCTTGGAAAAGATCCCAGAGCCAGAGGCAATTCAAAGCCAAAAATGACAAATGGGATTACATCAAAGTGAGAAGCTTCTGCACTGCAAAAGAAACAATCAGCAAAGTGAATATACAACCAACAGAATGTGAGAAAATATTTGCATACTATACAATGGATACAGGATTAGTAACCAGAATATATAAAGATATCAAGAAACTCAGCAACAACAAAACAAGTAATCTGGTTAAGAAACGGGCAAAGGACTTAAACAGACATTTTTCAAAATAGGAAATCCAAACGGCCAATAGACACATGAAAAAATGCTCAGGGTTGCTAACTGTCAGAGAAATGCAGATCAAAAACCTCAATGTGGTTCCACCTCAACCCGGTTAGAATGGCTTTCATACAAAAATCATCAAACAAATGCTTGCAAGGATGTGGGAAAACAGGTACCCTAATCCACTGCTGGTGAGAATGCAAACCAGTAAAGCCATTATGGTAGAAAGTATGGAGATACCTCAGAGGTCTGAACATAGACATATCATAGGCCCCAAACATCCCAATCCTGGTAATCTACCCAAGTGAAATGAAGTCAGTATATGAAAGAGCTATCTGTACCTGCATGTTTTATTGCAGCTCAATTCACAATAGCAAAGACATGGAAGGATGTATTTATCTCCCAGTGGAGGAGATAACTTCTACTTTGCTTACAACTTTGTTGAACTAGTGGATTCAAAAGTCTTCAGTAGTTAAATCAGCTCATGTAACAGTGTTAGGTGAAAACTGATATCATATATAAGAGTTTTATGTGTTAAATAAACAAGAGTCACTGTGCACTAGCTTCACATGCAGGACCTCTGTACGCAGAGAGTTGTACCATGAGCCTTAGCTGTACCATTCTTGCTCTCAAGAATCACTTCCTTTTAATGTATTACATGGAGAATATTATTGTGACTCATAAGTTATAGTTATGTCTAGGAGCCCACAAAAAATGTATCCTCTTTGGGTTCTTCTTTAAAGGCAATTAAGTTTCTAACAAGAAAGAAGGTGAGGGAAGGAGGGGAAAAGAGGAAGGGTAAAAATAATAAATAAATAAATAAATAAATAAATAAATAAATCTGTATGTATAAACACATGAAATTGGTTCACCAAATGTAAATTTTAAAATTATTTATAAAGTCATTAATGCATTTTTTTCAATTAAAAATGTGAAAAAGACTGCATTACAGCGATATATTTTCAGGACTTTCATTTTTAGGTATAGAGTAAATAGCGTAAATAGCTTCTATTTTTGATTATAAGAATATCCTGAACACGATGCAGCTTATATTGAAAAGTACATTTTTATTTTAATATTTTAATTATGTTTTCCACACACTTTTTGAAATACTCTCATATGTTAAATGAACTTTAGAAAAGGGAGATTATTTATGAGATAAATTAAAGTGAATCTTAGTCAATACATTATTATACATATTTGTGTCTGTCTGTTATGTATAGTGGAAGTAGTAGTACTTGATTTCATTTTCAATGTGAATATAATCTTTAACTTTTACTAAAAAATATCAAAAGGTTTAATCTGGTGTCAAAAAAGTGAGAACAAGGTTTAATATTTTCATTCTTGCTTCTTGGTAGTTTAAAATACTTTGAGAAGTATTAATTATTTCTAGAAAGGGCTGAATGTTCAATGAAAACCGTGGCTCAACAGGCTAATCCTCCGCCTTGCGGCGCCGGCACACCGGGTTCTAGTCCCGGTCGGGGCACCGGATTCTGTCCCGGTTGCCCCTCTTCCAGGCCAGCCCTCTGCTGTGGCCCGGGAGTGCAGTGGAGGATGGCCCAGGTGCTTGGGCCCTGCACCCCATGGGGAGACCAGGAAAAGCACCTGGCTCCTGGCTCCTGCCATCGGACAAGCACGGTGCGCCGGCCGCAGCGCGCCGGCCGCAGCGCGCCGACCGCGGCGGCCATTGGAGGGTGAACCAACGGCAAAAGGAAGACCTTTCTCTCTGTCTCTCTCTCTCTCACTGTCCACTCTGCCTGTCAAAAAAAAAAAAAAAAGAAAAATGAAAATTTAAAGCAATCATTCTCAAATTTTCATTCTCAATTTTTTTTAAGATTTATTTGTTTATTTGAAAGGCAGAGTTAGAGAGAGGTAGAGGCAGAGGGAGAGAGAAAGTTCTTCCATCTGCTGGTTCACTCACAAGAAGGCTGCAACGGCCGGGGCTGTGCAGATCCAAAGCCAGGAGCAAAGAGCTTCTTCTGAGTCTCCCACGATAGTGAAGTGTCCCAAACACTTTAGCAATTTTCTATTGCTTTCCTGGGCCTATCAGAAAGCTGGATGCAAAGCGGAGCAGCCAGGACTTGAAATGACACCATATGGGATACAGGCAGAACAGGTTTGGCTTTACCTGCTTTGCCACAGCTCTGGCCTCTCAAATTTTGTAAATACATAATTAAAATTTGTATACATCTTGTTTTTACCTGTAAATATGCATTTATTATATTGGTTGGACAAGAGGATTAAATGAAATTGTTCCATTCACATTGTCCACTTTAAATTAGACAAGTAAAAGATCATATATTTTAAGTATGAAAATGTCTTAATACAGAATGAAGCTAATTGAAGGCTGTGCAAAAGATCTGTAATGCTGAGGATAAAACAGATTTTTTCTCAATTCATTTAGGCTTAGATATAAGACAAAGCAAGGAGAAAAGACACAATGAAGGACAGTGGAACAAATCTGCAAATTGTCTTTTTCTTGATTCATTCAAAAGCTTATAGATTTTCTATGGATTACACTTATTTGAGCAATGATTCTGACATTATTTAACTCCATCATGTCACTATATCCTTGTCTTTAAAGTTATTAAAATCATTACACATCTGCTAATAAAGTATCTGAAAATGAAACAAATGCCCATCTTAACACTTGCTGTAAACCTACATGTTTGCTTTGAACTTTTCCCCCAATCCGTATTTCATTAATAATGTATATCTCATTTTATCATTATGAAATATATGTGGATAGAATAGTTATAACTAGTTTATTATTGATAAAATCTGCATTACTAAAAATTGATCTTCTGTTATTTTAACTGTTTTAAAATATGCCAAGTATTTTTAATTGCATTTTCTTTGAAAGGTAAAGAAGACAGTAAGGCAGAGACAAAGAGAGATCTTTGGTATTCAATTTGGCTCTACACATGCCCACAAAGCTGAGAATGAGTCAGACTGAGGCCAGGAGCTTGGAATTCAATCTAGATCTCCCATGTGGATCACAGGTTCCAAAGTATGGAAGCCATCAACATTTGCCTCTAAGGGTGTACACTAGCAAAAAGGCAGAACTGGAAGTAGAGTCAGAAGTTGAACCCATATACTTTGATACAGGACATAGATGTCCCAAGCTGCATCTTAACTAATGTAAAAAAAAGTGCTAGCCCCAGCATATATATTTTAGCTTAATTGTATACAGAAAACTTTGGGGAGCTAGATGGGATAATAAAATTATATTAAAAACAGACTGCTTGTCTTAAATGTTACTATAATGTCTGCAGTTTCAAGATATTATAGGGATATTAAACTTTGAGAAATACAGAAGTGACCTAAGCAAGATGGGGAAAAATATTCTGGAGTTAGTAAAGTATGAATTATCTTAGCTCTAATAATTCTAATTTTGCTTTAATAATTCTCCCTTTATAAATGGTACAGAACTTAAGTTGAGATTTGGTGATAAAATGCACACCGAAATGAGAGTGAAAAAAGATGTGACATCTCAACCACTGGTATTAAGTAGAACACACAAATATTCTTAGGAGTTTAAATTTAACTGAAAAGTGATCACTTTTAAATATAACAGTGGGTGGCCGGCACCATGGCTCAACAGGCTAATCCTCTGCCTTGCGGCTCCGGCACACTGGGTTCTAGCCCTGGTTGGGGTGCCGGATTCTGTCCCGGTTGCCTCTATTCCAGGCCAACCCTCTGCTGTGGCCCGGGAGTGCAGTGGAGGATGGCCCAAGTGCTTGGGCCCTGCACCCCATGGGAGACCAGGAGAAGCACCTGGCTCCTGCCATTGGATCAGCGAGGTGCGCTGGCCACAGCACACCGGCCGCGGTGGCCATTGGAGGGTGAACCAATGGCAAAGGAAGACCTATCTCTCTGTCTCTCTCTATCTCACTGTCCACTCTGCCTGTCAAAAATAAAAAAAAAAATAAAAATAAATAAATATAACAGTGGGAATAAGAGATGGAGGAGATGTACAGTTCAACACATGCCCACTCAGACTTATCCCTAATGGTAGAGATAGAAATGTGCCAGGGGATTCCAATACAATCCCATCAAGGTGGAATGTACCAAGGCCATCTCACTTGTCCAAGTGATCAGTTTCAGTACAAATTGATCATAATGATAGGAGTAAGAGTCAAAGAGATCACATAAACAAGACTAGTGTCTGCTAATACTGATAGAATTAAAAAGGAGAGAACAATCCAACACAGGAAGTGGGATACATAGCAGACTCATAGAATGGCAGATGTCCTAAACAGCACTCTGGCCTTAGAATCAGCCCTTAAGGCATTTGGATCCAGCTAAAATGCCCATGAGAGTATTTCAAGCATGAAAAGTCAAAATACTCTAGCCAAAAAAAAAAAAAAAAAAACCTAAATGAAAGATCTCTGTGAGTGAGATCCCAGCGGAAAGAATGGACCATCAAAGAAGGAGGTACCTTTCTCTGAAGGGAGAAGAGAACTTCCACTTTGAATATGGCCTTGTCTAAATAAAATCGGAGTTGTCAAACCCAAGAGGCTTCCATAGCCTCGTCAGCTCATGACAAGAGCCTCGAGTGATTACTGAAGTCATAAATAAGAGTGTCAATTGTTAAATCAACAACAGGAGTCACTGTGCACTTACTTCCCATGTAGGATCTCTGTCCTTAATGTGTTGCACTATGTGAATTAATAGTATAACTGGTACTCAAACAGTACTTTACACTTAGTGTTTCTGTGTAGGTGCAAACTGTTGATATCTTTACTTAATTTATACTAAATTGATCTTCTGTATATAAAGATAATTGAAAATGAATCTTGATGTGAATGGGATGGGAGAGGGCGTGGGAGATGGGATGTTTGCGGGTAGGAAGGAGGTTATGGGGGGAAAATCGCTATAATCCAAAAGTTGTACTTTGGAAATTTATATTTATTAAATAAAAGTTTTTTAAAAAAAAGACGTGACATCTCATTATCAGCCTTAAGTATGTATTATTTTTTGAAAAATTATAGTATGTGTTTTAAGTATTGTGCTAAGTTCTTTCAATGTATTTGTTGATGCATGAGCTATCATATCAGCCTATGAAACAGACAACATAAACATCCCCTTTCTGGGGCTAGCACTGTGGCATAGTGGGTACAGCCGCCACCTGTGGTGCCTGAATTCCATATTGGCACAGGTTAGAGACCCGGCTACACCACTTACTATACAACTCTCTGCTTTGGCCTGGGAAATCAGTGGTATATGCCCCAAGCTCTTGGGCCCATAAACCATCATGGGAGACCCAGAAGAAGCCCCTGGCTCCTGGCTTTGGATCATCACAGCTCCGGCCTTTGCGGCCATCTGGGGAGTGAACCAGCGGATGGAAGACCTCTCTCTCTCTCTCTCTGCCTCTCTTCTCTCTCTGTATAACTCTGACTTTCTGGTAAATAAATAAACCTTAAAAAATCCCCTTTCTAAAAAATATGGAAACTATGTTAAGTCTTTTGCAATGAATTTATTTCACAGTCAATAAAAAATAATTTGTGGCTGCAAATTCACATTTACAGAGATTTCAGATGTAGTCAGTGGAATTGAGTTTCCTTTTAACCAATCAGGTTTAAAACATAATGAAGACATACAATATTTCCCTTAAAATGTGCTACTATTAGGTTAATTTTTAATTTATGTAAGTTTAAACTGGCATTTCTGATTAATTTAAATTAGAATTTTTTTTTTTTTTTTTTTTTTTTTACATTTCACAATCATTTATAGTGAATAGGAAAGGTGAATCGCAGTTTTGGAAAGAAAGAAAAAAATTGGAATACAAAAGTGAAAAATCAGAGTGAGTAAGTTTGGCAACAGAGTTACATATGAAAGAAAGTTGCAAATAGTGACTAAGTAGCATTCATTTATTACTTGACTTTAATATCTTAATAATTACTCAGTCCTGATGAGTCTGAATATTTTTTCCCTTCTGTTACCCTAAGTCAGTTTGCCAATAATATATTCTGGGAAAATTGTAATTCTCTTACATTCACTAACATTCCTTTTAGAATCTGTCTTTCATATTTCCTCCAGCTAAAACTTCTGAAGGCCAACTCCTATTTGAAAATAAATGTCTAAAAAATTTAACATGTAAAATTATGAGCAAGATAATGCTGTGAATTTATTTATTTTTTCATCCAAACTTTTGATATTTCTTATTTTTTCAATTTTTATTTAATAAATATAAATTTCCAAAGTACAACTTTTGAATTATAGTGGCTTTTCACCTTATAACCTCCCCCCACCCAAAACCATCCCATCTCCCACTCCTTCTAATATCCCATTCTTCATCAAGATTCATTTTCAATTATCTTTATACACTGAAGATCAACTTAGTATAAACTAAGTAAAGATTTCAACAGACTGCACCCACAAAGACACACAAAGTATAGAATACTGTTTGAGTAGTAGTTTTACCATTAATTCACATAGCACAACATATTAAGGACAGAGATATTAAATGGGGAGCAGGTGCACAGTGACTCTCATTGTTGATTTTTTTTTGACAGGCAGAGTTAGACAATGAGAGAGAGTCAGAGAGAAAGGTCTTCCTTCCGTTGGTTCACCCCACCAAATGGCCACTATGGCTGGCAAGCTACATGGATCTGAAGCCAGGAACCAGATGCTTCCTCCTGGTCTTCTAGCAGGTGCAGGGCCCAAATACATGGGCCATCCTCCACTGGCATCCCAGGCCACAGTCTAGAGCTGGACTGGAAGTGGAGCAACCAGGACAGAATCCGGCACTCCAACCAGATCTAGAACCAGGGATGCCGTCTCCACAGGCAGAGGATTAGCCAAGAGAGCCGCAGCACCGGCCTCCCATTGTTGATTTAACAATTGACACTCTTATTAATGATGTCAGTAATCACCCTAGGCTCTTGTCATGAGCTGCCAAGGCTATGGAACCATCTTGAGTTCACCAACTCTTATCTTATTTAGACAAGGCCATATTCAAAGTGGAAGTTCTCTCCTCCCTTCAGAGAAATGTACCTCTATCTTTGATGGCCCATTTTTTCCACTGGGATTTCATTCACAGAGATCTTTCATTTAGGTCATTTTATTTTAGCCAGAGTGTCTTGGCTTTTCATTACTGCCAGACTCTCATGGGGTTTTAGCTGGATCCAAATGCCTTAAGGGCTGATTCTGAGGCCAGAGTGCTGTGTAGGGCATTTGCCATTCTGTGAGTCTACTGTGTATCCCGCTTCCCATGAGGATCATTTTCTCCTTTTTAATTCTATCAATTATTATTTTCAGACATAAAGAAAAGATCCTAATATGTGCAAAAAAGAAACGTCAGATTACTCTTAGAGGATCTCCAATTAGACTCACAGCTGACTTCTCATCAGAAACCCTACAAGCTAGGAGGGAATGGCGAGATATAGCCCAGGTACTAAGAGAGAAAAACTGCCAGCCCAGAATATTATATCCTGCATAGCTCTCATTTGTGAATGAAGGTGAAATAAAGACCTTTTACAGCAAACAGAAATTGAAAGAATTTGTTGCCACTTGTCCAGCCCTGCAAAAGATGCTTAAAGATGTGTTACACACAGAAACACAGAAGCATGGTCATCAATATGAAAGAACGTAAAGGAAGGAAGCCTCAAAGCAAAAGATCACAGGAAGTTCAAAACATATATTAGAAAATATCTTTGGCAAATGGAAGGGCAAAGTTACTACTTATCAATAGTCACATTGAACGTTAATGACCTGAACTGTCCAGTTAAAAGACACAGATTGACTGATTGGGTTAAGGAACAAAACCCATCTATTTGCTGCTTAGGAGAAACACATCTTTCCAACAAAGATGCATACAGACTGAAAATGAAAGACTGTAAAAAGATATACCATGCCAACAGAAATGAAAAAAGAGTGGGCATAGCCATCTTAATATCGGATAACATAAACTTAACCACAAAAACTAATAAGAGGGGCACTATATAATGATTAAGGGATCAATTCAACAGGAAGATATAACAATTATCAATGTATATGCACCTAATTACAGGGAACTGGTTTATTTAAAAGATTTGTGAAGGGACTTAAAGGGAAACTTAGACCCCAATACAATAATACTATGGGACTTCAATACTCCACTCTCAGAAATAGACAGATCAACAGGACAGAAGATCAACAAGGAGGCAGTAGATTTAAATGACACTATAGATCAAATGGATCTAACAGATATCTACAGAACTTTTCATCCTACACATAAAGCATTTACATTCTTCTCAGAAGTACATGGAACCTACTCTAGGATTGACCACATACTAGGCCATAAAACAAGTATCAGTAAATTCAAAAAGAATTAGAATCATATGATGCAGCTTCTCAGACCATAAAGGAATGAAGTTGGTAATTAGCAACTCAGGAATCCCTAGAGCATATGCAAACACATGGAGACTGAACAACATGCTCCTGAATGAACAATGGGTCACTGAAGAAATTAAAAGAAAAATCAAAAATTTTCTGGAAGTAAAAGAGCACAACATACCAAAACTTATGGGATACAGCAAAAACAGTGTTAAGAGGAAAGTTTATATCAATAGGTGCCTACATCAAGAAATTGGAAAGGCACCAAATAGATGAGATTTCACTTCATCTCAAGGATCTAGAAAATCTGCAGTAAACTAGACCCAAATGTAGTAAAGAGAAGAGAAGAAATTAAAATCAGAGAAGAAATCAACAGGATTGAATCCAAAAAAAATTACAAAAAATCAGCCAAAAAGGAGCTGGTTTTTTGAAAAAATAAAAAAATGTCACCCCATTGGCCCAACTAACTAAAAAAGAAGAGAAAAGAACCAAATCAATAAAATCAGAGATGAAAAAGGAAATATAACAACAGACACCACAGAAATCAAAAGAATCATCAGAAAGTACTACAAGGACTTGTATGACAGTAAACAGGGAAATCTATCAGAAATGGATAGATTCCTGGACACATGCAACCTACCTAAATTGAACGATGAATACATATAAAACCTAAACAGACCCATAACTCTGACAGAAATTGAAACAGTAATAAAGGCCCTCCCAACAGAGAAAATCCCAGGACCAGATGGATTCACTGATGAATTCTACCAGACATTTAAAGAAGAACTAACTTCAATTCTTCTCAAACTATTCTGAACAATGGAAAGAGAGGGAATCCTCCCAGATTCTTTCTAGGAAGGCAGCATCACCTTAATTCCTAAGCCAGAAAAAGATGCGGCATTGAAAGAGAATTACAATCCGATATCCCTAATGAACATAGATGCAAAAATCCTCAATAAAATTCTCCCCAATAGAATGCAACAATACATCAGAAAGATCATCCACCCAGACCAAGTGGGATTTAGCCCTGGTATGCAGGGATGGTTCAATGTTTGCAAAACAATCAATGTGATACACCACATTAACAGACTGAAGAAGAAAAACCATATGAGTATCTCAATAGATGCAGAGAAAGCATTTGATAAAATACAACACCCTTTCATGATGAAAATTCTAAGCAAACCGTGTATGGAAGGAACATTCCTCAATACAATCAAAGCAATTTATGAAAAACCCATGGCCAACATCCTATTGAATGGGGAAAAGTTGGAAGCATTTCCACTGAGATCTGGCACCAGACAGGGATGCCCACTCTCCCACTGCTATTCAATATAATCCTGGAAGTTTTAGCCAGAGCTATTAGGCATGAAAAAGAAATTAAAGGGATACAAATTTGGAAGGAAGAAGTCAAAATATCCCTCTTTGCAGAAGATATGATTCTTTATTAAGGGACTCTAAGAACTCTACTGAGACTATTGGAACTCATAGATGAGTTTGGCAAAGTAGCAGGATATGAAATCATTGCACAAAAATCAACGTCCTTTGTAAACACAGCCGATGCCACGGCTGAGGAAGAACTGCTAAGATCAATCCCATTAACAATAGCTACAAAAACAATCAAATACATTGGAATAAACTTAACCAAGGACATTAAAGATCTCTACAATGAAAATTACAAAACCTTAAAGAAAGAAATAGAAGTGGATACCAAAAAATGGAGAAATCTCCCATGCTCATGGATTAGAAGAATCAATATCATCAAAATGTCCGTTCTCCCAAAAGCAATTTATACATTCAATGCAATTCCAGTCAAGATACGGAAGACCTTCTTCTAAAATCTGGAAAAAATGATGCTGAAATTCATATAGAGACACAGGAGACATCGAATTGCTAAAGCAATCTTGCACAACAACAAAAAAAACCCGTATGCATCACAATATCAAATTTCAGGACATACTACAGGGCAGTTGTTATCAAAACAGCATGGTACTGGTACAGAAACAGATGGATAGACCAATGGAACAGAATAGAAACACCAGAAATCAATTCAAATATATACACCCAGCTTATATTTGATCAAGAATCCAAAACCAATCTCTGGAGTAAGGACAGTCTATTCAATAAATGGTGCTAGGAAAATTGGATTTCCACATGCAGAATCATGAAGCAAGACCCCTACCTTTCACCTTAAACAAAAATTCACTCAATATGTATTAAAGACTTAAATATATGACCCAACACCATCAAATTATTAGAGAGCATTGGAGAAACCCTGCAAGACATAGGTACTGGCAAAGACTTCTTGGAAAAGACCCCAGAAGCACAGACAGTCAAAGCCCAAATTAACATTTGGGATTGCGTCAAATTGAGAAGTTTCTGTACTGCAAAAGATACAGTCAGGAAAGTGAAGAGGCAACCAATAGAATAGGAAAAAAATATTTGCAAACTATGTAACTGATAAATGGTTGATAACAAGAATCTACAAAGAAATCAAGAAACTCCACAACAACAAAACAAACAACCCATTTAAGAGATGCGCCAAGGACCTCAATAAACATTTTTCCAAAGAGGAAATCCAAATCACCAACAGACACATGAAAAAAATGTTCAAGATCACTAGCAATCAGGGAAATGCAAATCAAAACCACAATGAGGTTTCACCTCACCTCGGTGAGAATGGCTCACATTCAGAAATCTATCAACAACAGATGCAGACGAGGATGTGGGGGAAAAAGGCACACTAACCCACTGTTGGTGGGAACGCAAACTGGTAAAGCCACTATGGATGTCAATCTGAAGAGTCCTCAGAAACCTGAATATAACCCTACCATTCAACCCAGCCATCCCACTCCTTGGAATTTACCCAAAGGATATTATATTGGCAAACAAAACAGCTGTCTGCACATTAATGTTTATTGCAGCTCAGTTCATAATAGCTAAGACATGGAACCAACCCAAATGCCCATCAACAGTAGACTGGATAAAGAAATTATGGGACATGTACTCTACAGAATACTATACAGCAGGCAAAAACAATGAAACCTGGTCATTTGCAACAAGATGGAGGAATCTGGAAAACATCATGCTGAGTGAATTAAGCTAGTCCCAAAGGGACAAATATCATATGTTCTCCCTGATTGGCGACAACTAACTGAGCACCAAAGGGGAAACCTGTAAAAGTGAAATGGACACTATGAGAAACAGTGACTTGATCAGCTCTTGTCCTGACTGTTGATGTACAATGTACTACTTTATCCATTTTAGTATTTTTTTTGTTCTAGTACTATTGGTTGAACTCTGTAATTAACACATAATTATTCTTAGGTGTTTAAATTTAACTGAAAAGTGATCCCTGTTAAATGTAACAGTGGGAATAAGAGAGAGAGGAGATGTACAATTTGGGACATGCTCAATCGGACTTGCCCCAAATGGTGGAGTTAGAAACCTGCAAAGGGATTCCAATACAATCCTATCAAGGTGGCATGTACCAAGGCCATCTCATTAGTCCAAGTGATCAATTTCAGTTCACAATTGATCACACTGATAGATCTAAGAGTCAAAGTGATCACACAAACAAGACTAGTGTCTGCTAATACTAACTGATAGAATCAAAAAGGGTGAGAACGATCCAACACAGGAAGCGGGATACACAGCAGACTCATAGAATGGCAGATGTCCTAAACAGCACTCTGGCCTCAGAATCAGCCCTTAAGGCATTCAGATCTGGCTGAAGAGCCCATGAGAGTATTTTAGGCATGGAAAGCCAAGACACTCTGGGAACAAAAAAAAAAAAAAAAAAAAAAAAAAAAAGACCTAAATGAAAGAGCTGTGCGAGTGAGATCCCATTGGAAAGAACAGGGCCATCAAAGAAGGAGGTACCTTTCTCTGAAGGGAGGAGGGAACTTCCACTTTGACTAAGACCCTGTTTGAATAAGATTGAAGCCAGCGAACTCAAAAGGCTCCCATAGCCTTGGCAGCTCATGACTAGAACCTAGGGAGATTACTGACGCCATAAACAAGAGTGTCAAATTGTTAAGGCAACAATAGGAGTCACTGTGTACTTACTCCTCATGTGGGATCTGTCCTTAATGCGTTATCCAATGTGAAGTGATGCTATAACTAGAACTGAAACAGTATTTTACACTCTGTGTTTCTGTGTGGGTGTAAACTGATGAAATCTTTATTTAATATATACTAAACCTATCTTCTGTATATAAAGATAATTGAAAATGAATCTTGATGTGAATGGAATGGGAGAGGGAGCGGGAGATGGGAGGAGTGCAAGTGGGAGGGAAGTTATAGGGGGGAAAGCGATTGCAATCCATAAACTGTACTTTGGAAAATTATATTTACTAAATAAATGTTTAAAAAAATCTTAAAGAAAGAAATTAGAAGAGGATACCAAAAAATGGAAAAATCCCATGCTCATGGATTGGAAGTATCAATATCATCAAAATGGAAAAAAATGATGCTGAAATTCATATGGAGACACAGGAGACCTCAAATAGCTAAAGCAATCTGGTGCAACAAAAACAAACCTGGAGGCATCAAATACCAGATTTCAGGACATACTACAGGGCAGTTGTTAACAGCATGGTACTGGTACAGAAACAGATGGATAGCCCAATAGAACAGAATAGAAACACCAGAATTCAATCCAAACATTTACATTCAACTTATATTAGATCATGGATCTAAAACCAATTCCTGGAGCAAGGACAGTACATTAAACATATATTGCCTGGAAAACTGGATTTCCACGTTCAGAAACATGAAGCAAGACCCCCACCTTACACCTCACACAAAAATCCACTTAACATGGATTAAAGATCTAAATCTATGAACCAAACCATCAAATCATTAGAAAACATTGGAGAAACCCTGCAAGATATAGGCACCAGCAAAGATTTCTTCGAAAAGACCCCAGAGGCACATTCAGACAAATCAAAAATTAACAATTGGGATTACATCATATTGAGAAGTTTCTGTATTGCAAAAGGAACAGTCAGGAATGTGAAGAGGTAACCAAGAGAATGGGAAAAATATTTGCCAACTACGCCACTGATAAAGGATTAATAACCAGAATCTACAAAGAGATCAAGAAACTCCACAATAACCAATGCTGTGAATTTATAACATAAATTCCACCACCTACTTTAAAGCTAGCAGTGAGAGACAAAATTAAAAAATACAATATGCTATATAATTCCTTCAAAAACAAAAGATAAATAATAGAGAGTAAGAAGCAGATGAGAAGTGTACAGTGGCACATCTCTTTAGAGTTCATTGTCTAGAATAGGAGTGGCTGCTTTGGAGTTCAATTCCTATGGAGTAATGGAATAAACCAAAACTGAGTGAACAGTGCAAACAGCCTGTGTGAAA
This sequence comes from Sylvilagus floridanus, assembly GCA_949820135.1. NCBI lineage: Eukaryota > Metazoa > Chordata > Mammalia > Lagomorpha > Leporidae > Sylvilagus > Sylvilagus floridanus. Next base: position 78,789,068 of record OX463229.1, on the reverse strand, counting down.
TTTCTCAGAACTATTCATTAATCTGTGACAGTTCCTACTGAGTTCCCCTTTACTTTTTATTCTCCTACTGTTTTCATGTATATATTGCTCTGTGAGGCTTCTACCCATTTAATTCTGTGTCTTCTCTATGGATTTTATCTTGGATATATGTATATATATATATATATATATATATCACATAAAATTTCACATATGAATATTTTTCTCTAAGATCTGCAACTAATGGAATTGGTATTATTGATGGCTCATGAAAGTAGAAAACAAAGTGATGTTCCAACAATTGTATTGTTCTCTGTCTAGCTGGCAAGAAAAACCAAATCCTGAACGGAAACTGGAAAATGGATAGACATGAGAAAAATGTAATTACCAAGTTACTAAATATTTAACCACTCCAAAGTATAAATGTAACCAAGAACATTACTGATAGAAGGATAAGTTCTTGACAATACAATTACCCATGCATTAGAAATGTGTGGAGAGGGGCTGGCACAATGGCACAGTGGGTTAATGCCATGGCCTGAAGCACTGGCATTTCACAGGGGCATTTCACCGATTCAAGACCTGGCTGCTCCACTTCTGATCCAGCTTTCTGCTATGGCCTGGGAAAGCAGTAAAAGATGGCCCAAGTTCTTGGGTTCCTGTACCCACATGGGAGACCTGGAAGAAGCTCCTGGCTCCTGGCTTCAGACTGGTGCAGCTCTGGCCGTTGTGGCCAGCTTTGGAGTGAACCATCGGATGGTAGACCTCTCTCTCTCCCCCTCTGCTTCTCTCTCTGTGTAACTCTGACTTTCAAATAAATAAATGTGTGGAGAAGCAATGATCATCATGACAATTAATTGACTGGTTATTACCAAGGTTTATTGACAGACTATAAAGAAATGAAAAGAAACTGGACTACTAAAAATAGTTGAAAGCTGTGCGGTAGAGTCTGTCCGCCTATTTTTACTTGCAGAGAAAGAGTGAACACATCTATGGAGGAAGTTCTAGATTAACAGAGTGCCAGAGCGTGAGAGATTAAGTGCTCAGCCAAAATTGCAAAAATTCAGGTTCCAAGTAGGAAAAATCTTAAATTTCAACAAATGCTTTGGGGGTATCTGGATGGATATTCCCAAGGATTTTCACTCTGCAGATTCCGCTAAACTATAAGCTTCAGAGCAGCCCACAGACCCTATTGAGAATTATCACTTCTCTTGAAGAGCATTATATTGAGGGGACTCTCCTCCTTCCAGTCACAGCTGTTCTTTTGGTGTTTGCTCTCCAATAATCTCCTATCTGCTGGGACAATAAGTAGAGTGAAATCCTATCATAATTCACATGAGGATACACTAGGTCTGAAAAAAGAAGGAGTTTACACTCTGAAGATGATGGGAGAATTAGCTAGCATGTGTTAACAGGAGCCTGCAGAGAATTTCTAGGATTGAATTTTGAGTGTGCTTCAATAAGAGGAGTAGAAAATATGGCTAACACTTAAAATGCCATTTATTGGGAAACACTTTTTGAGGAAGCAAGATGTAATCCCTGACAAGGATCCCAGGGGATAGAGAGAATTTCCTGCTGCAATAATTCTTAGATGTATGCAGTAAGACTAGATCCTGTGGAGTAGACTAGCAATACCAACATTTTCTTCAAAAGGTGGAAAAAGACAGAAAATTCAAGGAAGTGGCTATACTGAAGAGAATATGTATCATGGTAAGGTGAGACAATCTGGGATTATGTTTCACAGAAAAGCCTGGAGGACACATCATTCACCATGGTAATCAGGACTGTGCTGTTGAGAGAAACAGGAATGCAACTGCAAAATGCTGAAAGTGATTGTGCCAGGAAAATGTCACATTAGCTTGCCCCATTTAAAGACTATACCAATATTTCTATCTACAACAAATTTACATAATTGATGAACCCAACAATACCTTGGGAAATATATGCTATGAAGAATCCACCTGTCCATCCCCAAAGGTATCTGAGGCCTTTTATCTGCAAACTGTAAGGGTAAAGGGACATACACAGATATTCCAGGGAACTGGGAGACTCAGCAGCTGAACAGTCACTCATGCTCAGTGGCCTAAAACAGTTATCAATGGCCTAAGTTAAACGGAGGATATTGGACACACAGTGGTACATGTCGAGAGCAAGTCTGAAGTGCAGTTTAGCTACAATTTGACTTAAAATGCACCCACTAGGTCAGCAAATTATTTTAGTGGTGATTTTCCCATTTAGTGAGGATAGACATACTTGTAGGTTGGAGAAACTCCCAAACTGAATTAGTCTGTGAGATCACAGACTAATGGGATCATAATGGTAAAAAGCCACATAGAACCCTCAGACACTCTCCTACTATTCTTTTACAAATGAAAAAGTAAATTAACTGCCTATCTCTATTCATTTGGAAAAGATAAAATTGTCACTTCTACATCAAATGCCAGACAAATAATTACAACTGCATAACTCAAGTGGCCTTTATATGTTTGAAGGGTAAAGTAATTACTTAATAATTAATTAACAATAATAATAGCAGTTAATTCATAATTAATAGATACCACAATTGGTAGTAACTATATTGATATTAATTATTAATATTATAATATTAACAAAAGGTTTATTTGATATCATCATTGATTGAACTTATTTGTATCATTCAATAAAGTTCAACATTTGAAGTCTCCCAAAAGTACTCATATACCAATACTATTATTTTCATTAAATTTCAAATAAAGAAACAGAGCCTCAGGTCACTTGGCTACAGCTGAGTTCCAGCTTTAAACTCATTCTTGAATTCTTGGGCTGCATTTTCATCCACCCGCTCCTTGTGTATCTTAAGTGAAAAACATTGATTCTGTGAATGCAATGTGTAATGTAGGTTGGAGGTAGTGACCATGGGAAAAATAGCTTCTAAGGTAAAATTTATATATTTTTATGATTATCCAAACTTGCAAAACATTGCCAACTCTAATTTCTTTTTTGCTTAAGGATTTCAATATGTATCTTAGCATATTAAAGACTTACTATGGTTCTACAGAAAACAAAAAAAAGAGAAAACAAACTTAAACTATCACTTCAAAAAACAATATCCTTTGATATCATGAAATTTAGTGTTTTCCAAAGTTGCTTGACTATCCTATCAGTTAGTGCTCTTTGGATGACAATAAAAGAAAACTCAAAGTGGCTTCATCAATTTGGCATGTATTATAACAAAGAATAATAAGTACAGGAGCAGGGCCAATATTGTGGCATGATGGGTGTAGTTGTTGTCTGCAATGCTGGCATCCCAGCTGCTCCACTTCCAGCCCAGCTCCCTGTTAATTACCTGGGAAAAGCAGCAGAAGTTGAGACCCTGCTGTCAACATAAGAAACCCAAATGAAGCTCTTGGCTCTTGGTTTTAAACTGGCGCAGCCTGGCTGTTGCTGTCACTAGGTTCATTGGAGTGAACCAGCAAATAGAAGATTCTCTCTCATTTTCTCTCTCTCTCTCTCTCTCTTTCTTTCTTTTTCCCTCTTTCTGTTTCTAACTCTGACTTTCAAATAAATATATAATAACAGTAAAAATGAGAGTACTAACTTCTAGGTGGGTAATTTAATGGATCAACACAATTGCAAATCATATGTAGATTTCTTCTTTCCATTTTTCCAACATCAATTTGAATTATTTTTCAACTTGATACTATAAAATTTTCTACAAACAATGCATGGACATGGAGAGAAATATCTTCCATGTGAGGAAGAATGTAAAGTAAGCATAGAAGGAAAGTAAGCATATGATGTAAAGTAAGCATTGGTCTGTTGCAGATCAATCCCATTAGAAATCAGGTTCAGGCCGGCGCCGTGGCTCAACAGGCTAATCCTCCGCCTTGCGGCGCCGGCACACCAGGTTCTAGTCCCGGTCGGGGCGCCGGATTCTGTCCTGGTTGCCCCTATTCCAGGCCAGCTCTCTGCTGTGGCCAGGGAGTGCAGTGGAGGATGGCCCAAGTGCTTGGGCCCTGCACCCCATGGGAGACCAGGAGAAGCACCTGGCTCCTGCCATCGGATGAGCGCGGTGCACCAGCCACGGCGCCCATTGGAGGGTGAACCAACGGCAAAGGAAGACCTTTCTCTCTGTCTCTCTCTCACTGTCCACTCTGCCTGTCAAAAAAAAAAAAAAAAAAGAAATCAGGTTCAAACTGGTGCTTGCAGTCCCATCCTCTGTGGAACTTATCTCCAAGCTGTTTCACTTAGACACAGGGCCCAGGCCTATTTCAGCACGAGGCTAGCTTTTCAGCATGAGGAGGTATATAGCTCTTCGAATGAGTAGACATCAGTACAAGGCCACAGTATTAAAAAACATCAGGGCAATATAATATAGCCATGTGAATAAAATAAAGCACCAGTAACTGACTATCAAGAAATAAAGATAAACAGCCTAACAAATAATTTAAAGTATTTGTCTTAAATAAATTCACTGAGCTACAAGAGAACTAAGATAGACAACAGTACCCAGTACAGTATCACATATCACCAAACTTACAAATTCAACAAAGAGATAGAAATCATTAAAAGCAAAAAAAAAAAAATGAATGACAAGATAAAGAACACACTGAACACATTGAAAACTCCTGAAATTTGCACAAAGGAAATGAAATCAACACCTGAGAGTTATCTATACCTCCCATGTTTATGGATGCTCAATTCATAATAACTAAAATTTGAAATCAAGAAGGATGTCCATCAACTGATAACTGGATAAGGAAAATGAAGTGCAGACTAGAACAATAAAAAAGATTTGATTTTTGAAAATATAAGTAAAATTTACAACCCTTTAAAATACTAAGAAAAAAAGATTAAAATATAATTATAGAAGAGAGGAAACATTATAATTAATATAAGTACCAAGGATTATAAAATACTACTATGAATTATATGCCAATTATATAGTGCAAATTAAAAAAGAAGAAAGAAATGAATTGGATAAACCCACACCATAAACAATAATAAACTCAAAATAAAATAATGATCTAAACACAGTAACTGAACCTGTAAAATTATGGAAGAAAACAAAGAGTGAAATGACTTTGGGGTGTGAACTCAAATATTGGGAGTGCATAAAAAACTGACAAATGAGATTTCATGAAACTAAAAATCTTCTGCACACTAAGGGAAAAACCAAATTAAGCAAAAAGGCAACCTCAGAATGTAAGAACTGTTGACAAACACTGTATTTCACCAACATTAATACACAGAGAGAACTAAAAATTTCAATGACAGGAGAAAGAATAACCTAAATTACAAAAGGGCAATGAACCTCATTAGATATTCTTCAAAAGAAGATCTTAAAAAGATCAATAGGTACAAAAAGATGTTCAATATCACCAATCATCAGGGAAATGCAAATCAAAATCCCCATCAGAAAGTAACACTTTACACTATTAGAGTGAATTTCGTAAAAAAGATAAAATATAAAAAGTGCTTTTATACTGTTCGTGAGAATCTCAATTGGTAAATTCATTACAGAAAACAGTATTGGCTTTCTTTGAAAAATTAAAAACAGAACTAGCTTATAATCAAACAGTTTAAATTCTGTGTGTGTATATATATATGCAAACGAAATCAAATCAATATCTTAAAAACATAACTTTATTCTTATGTTTATTGAAGCATTATTCATAATATAGAATATATAATGTCATTCTTCGTGTGCAATGACAGTTGAAGGCATAAATGATAGGCAATGGAATATTATCTAGCTTTAAAAAGAAGAGAATCCAGCCATTTGTGACAACGTGAGTGAATGGAGAGGACATTGTGTTGCCTAATATAAGCCAAGAAAAGAAAGCAAATATCATATTATGCCATTAATATGTCATATTTTAAAAAGTTGAAGTCATCGAAGCAGACGGTAGACTGGTGGTTGTCAAGTGGTTGTCAGGGTAGACGTGTAAAATTTGGAATATTTTTGTCAAAGGGTAAAAGACTTTGTTAATCAGAGTAAATAAGTTCTGAAGGCTCAGCATTACTTAAACTTTTAGTGGCAAGATTTATTTTTATATCTTTATTAAAAATTTACAACCGATTTAACATTTCTTAAACACATCAAAATCACAAGTTGAGTAGTTTCATAGTTGATATCTGTATCTTGAAAAGTCTATCACAAAAGACAGTTGTGGGTTACTTTTATTGTTTCCATATAGTCAGCCATCGACGGGTTTCAAGGCTCATCATTTGGAAGCACATCAGGCAGCTAGTAGCTAAATAACAGTAAATTCAAACCCAATTCTTTATTTTTCTTATAGATAGTGCATTTATACAGTGATGTACTAAGAATATAGGCTCTACATTTTTCATCAATATTAAAGTACAAAGTATTTTTTTTTGACAGGCAAAGTTAGGTTAGACAGTGTGGGGGGGGGGAGAAAGGTCTTCCTTCCATTGGTTCACCCTGCTAATGGCCACTACGGCCGGCACGCTGTGCCAATCCAAAGCCAGGAGCCAGATTCTTCCCCCAGTCTCTCATGCGGGTGCAGGGGCCCAAGCACTTGGGCCACCGCAGAGAGCTGGACTGGAAGAGGAGCAACCAGGACTAGAACTGGAATCATATGGGGTGCCGGCGCAGCAGGCGGAGGATTAACCAAGTGCGCCACAGTGCCAGCCCCAATACAAAGTATTTTTTAAAGTCAAGATGTCTGATGTATCTCCAGCAATCACAGCTGCTCAAAGCAGGTATAAGGAGATTATCAATCATTTAGATTTTTTTTTAATAGGGAAAGGAAACACTTTTCTAGAAACATTTGTAATAAACTTTCACCTTATTATGCAGAATCAGACCATTCAGAAATACAACTGATATCATGGACTTAAATGGTCTAATGTCTAGCCTGGTTTACACCTCCACTACCTCCACTACAGAATAAGATTCTTATAAAAGAAAAATATTTGTATATCTTATTACTGCACAACTTTGATCCATCTCCCTCTAATGTTCCTGAGAAGGCAGTTGATTGTGACTCAAGTACTTGGATCTCTGCCACTCACATAGGAAAGCCACATTGGTGTCGTGTGTGTGTGTGTGTGTGTGTGTGCGTGTGTTCATGTATATATGTTCATACACATCATGTGTATATGCGTGTGGGCATGCACAGATCTAATATAGATTATGGTTATTTCTGGGAAAATATGAAAGTGACAAAATTCCAAAATAAGCCTTGTTACTTTCTGATACGCTGAACTTAAGGTACTTTAGCTGCAGAGCAGGACCCCATTGAGTCTGCACCCATTTCATGGCTCTAAAGCTGGAAGAAGCCTAAATGTAATGCATCATGCAGAACAGAACCTAAAAAAAATGATTTACACCACTTGACGATGTGGCAAAGTGGGATAAAAGGAAAGAAATTCTTCCACTGGAACACAGACTTGATGAAGTATCCTTGTTTTTCTCACTGATCTGTTTCAAAGCCCTGAAACTTAGCGGGTAGGCAATAAATATTTATGGACATGCATACACAGGTATGTATGTCTCTCAGGTTTGTAAAGGTAGACTCTTTCAGCTCAACAAGAAATGCCTGTTTAAAAACTGAATATTGACGGGTCATCACTGCGGCATAGTGGGTTATGCCAAGGCTGCAATGCTGGTATCACATGTGGGCACCAGGGCCCAAGTTCTATTCCCGACTGCTCCAATTAAGATCTCATTATCTGCTAATGTCTATGGGAAATCCACAGAGGATAGCCTAAAAGCTTAGGCACCTGCACCCATATGGGAGACACAGATGAAGCTCCTGGCTCCAGGGTTGTGAAAATTTGGGGAGTGAACCAGAGAATGGTAGATTTTCTTCCTCTCCGTCTCCCTCTCTGTCTCCCTCTCCCTCTCCCTCACCCATGCATTCTCTCTCTCTCTCTCTCTCTCTCTCTCTCTCTCTCTCTCTTTGACAGGCAGAGTGGACAGTGAGAGAGAAAGACAGAGAGAAAGATTTTTCTTTTCCATTGGTTCACCCCGCAATGGCCGCTGCAGCTGGTGTGCTGCAGCCGGCGCACTGCACTGATCTGAAGCCAGGAGCCAGGTGCTTATCCTGGTCTCCCATGCAGGTGCAGGGCCCAAGGACTTGGGCCATCCTCCACTGCTTTCCTGGGCCACAGCAGAGAGCTGGACTGAAAGAGGAGCAACCAGTACAGAATCTGGTGCCCTGACCGGTACTAGAACCTGGTGTGCTGGTGCCGCAGACATGCTGTCTGTTTCAACTATGACTTTCAAATAAATAAAATATATTTTTTTAAAAAGAATACCAAATGACTTGCCAGTTATCTTCTTTTATGATTAGCAGCACATACATTTATTCTGAGGGTTAATTCTTCTTCTACGTAACCCCAACTCCCAAATTTTTTCTGAAAGCAGCCATTCACAATTCTTCTGAGTTAGCACATAATGAGCTTGTGCTGCACCTGGGAAAAACTAGGTGCCAGGGCTGTTGAGGAGCACAGGTGTTCTGGCAAACAGAATGCTTCCCTTTTCTGGAAGCAGCTGAGAGCTTGATTAATTGTCTTGATTTTAACCTCAACTAATGTCCACTGAGTGGCTAAGGGAAATGCGATAACATTGAACTTTAGTTACAAGGGGGAGAAGTGAGCATCATTATGCTTTCATGTGGAAGATAAACCAAATCCATCTCAGCAGCATAGAGAAAAAGGCATTTATATTAATAATTCCTTGAATTTTATGGATACTTTTCTTTCTGCTTCTCAGCATACTTCAGTGAAAATAATGGACCTTGCAGCGGAGTATTAAAAATTAACTTTATTTGAGAAAAACATAACCTCAAGAATCTGCTTTTGTGAAGTCTATATTAAACTTGTGAGATCAATTTTCTTCTTTTTCTTATAATATATGGTATGAATTTGGGACTGATATTTATAAGGAAAGAAGATTAATGCAAAGTTAGTGGATCACTGATGCTACTGATATTCCAAATTTATGGCTAGTGGTATAGCAAGCAAAAGCAAAGTTGTTAGTAGAATACACTTTATGGTTAATTCATCACAAATGCAACATTTAATGTTTTAATTATATTTAATTATGTTCTTAATGGATCTAGATCTGATACTTTGTATAGCTACTGAACACAGTAGGGGCCTGAAAATTACTTCATGTGATTCTTTTTACATAAAATAAGTTTTAAAATATATTTAATGGATTGACTACTATTTCTCATCTCTCCTGCCCTAATGATTAACTATTAATTATTCATTATTATTAACTAATTTAGACATAATGTTCACCCCTTGTTTTTGAATAATTTAGAGGTTTATTTTACATTACCATCTAATAAATAGACAAGTTTTGCTATATCAAAAATACAGGACTGAGTCACAAAACTTGTCTATTAGTTGCAGTTTTCAAGAAAAAGTAAAGGCAACTATGTCTCTGTTAGCATAGAGATATCTTCTAATTGCTATCTTAAAGCCTTTGAGTTTATCTGTTAAATATTAAATTGGACAGAATTTAAAAGTATGTAGTATGGGGATAGTTGCATTAGAAAAAAAATTAAAAGGAAAGAAACAAATCTGAAACTTGCAAGAACTATTTTTTTTATTTTATTACTTTTTGGATTTAAAAGATAAATGTATTCTGGTGCACAGAAAATTTTAAATCCCTGCAGAGTTTTTTTTTCAACTTTTATTTAATAAATATAAATTTCCAAAGTACACCTTTTGAATTATAGTGGCTTTTGGCCCTATAACCTCCCTCCCAACCACATCCATCCCATCTCCCACCCCCTCTCCCATCCCATTCATCATCAAGATTCATTTTCAATTATCCTTACATACAGAATTTCAACTTAGTATATGCTAAGTAAAGATTCCAACAGACTGCACCCACAAAGATACACAAAGCATAGGATACTGTTTAAGTAGTAGTTATATCATTAGTTTGCATAATACAACACATTGAGGACAGAGATCCTACATGGGGAGCAGATACACAGTGACTCCCATTGTTGATTTAACAATTGCCACCTTATTTATGATGCCAGTAATCACCTGAGGCTCTTGTGGTGATCTGCAAAGGCTATGGAAGGCTCTTAAGTTCACCAACTCTAATATTATTTATACAAGGCCATAGTCAAAGTGGAAGTTCTCTCCTCCATTCTGAAAAAGCTACCTCCTTCTTTGATGGCCGATTCTTTCAAATGGGATCTCACTCACAGAGATCTTTCATTTAGGTCATTTTTTTTGCCACAGTGTCTTGGCTTTCCATGCCTGAGAAACGCTCATGGGATTTTTAGTCAGATCCAAATGCCATAAGGTTGATTCTAAGGCCAGAGTGCTGTTTAGGGTATTTGCCATTCTGTGAGTCTGCTGTGTATCCTGCTTCTCATGTTGGATTCTTCACTTATTTTTAATTCCATCACTTTTTATTTGCAGATACTGATCTTATTTATGTAATCCCTTTGACTCTTAATCCTATCTTATTGATCAATTATGAATTTAAACTGATCACTTTAACAAGTAAGATGGCATTGGTACATGCCTCCTTGATGGGATTGAATTTGAATCCACTGGAATGTTACTAACTCCATCATTAGGGGTACGTCCGTGTGAGCATGTGCCGGATTACACATCTCCTCCCTCTTATTCCCATACTTATATTTAACAAGGATCACTTTTCAGTTAATTTTAAATTCTTAAGAATAATTATTTGTTAATTAAAGAGTCCAACCAATCGTATTAATAGGAACAAAAAATGTACTAAAAGGAATAAAATAATAAATTGTTCCTCAACAATCAGGGCAAGGGCTGATCAAGACATTGTTTCTCATACTGTCCATTTCACTTCAACAGATTTCTCGCTAGGTGCTCAGTTAGTTGTCTCCGATCAGGGAGATCATATGATATTTGTCCCTTTGGGACTGGCTTATTTCACTCAGCATGATATTTTCCAGATTCCTCCATCTTGTTGCAAATGACCAGGTTTCATTGTTTTTGCCTGCTATGTAGTATTCTATAGAGTACCATGTCTTAGCTATTGTGAGTTGAGCTGCAATAAACATTGAGGTGCAGACAGCTCTTTTATTTGCCAATTTAATTTCCTTTTGGTAAGTTCCAAGGAATGGTATGGCTGGGTCATTTGAGAGCCTTAAAATATAATAAGTGAAGCAGAAGAGAGAATATCATACTTAGAAGACAGAGCACAGGAAAGTATACAGAAAAACCAAAGAAAAGAAGAGGAAATTACAAATCTAAAAAATATTGTTGGGAATCTGCAGGATGCTATTAAAAACCCAACATTCGGGTTCTAGGAGTTCCTCAAGGCATGGAGAGGGAGAAAGGATTAGAAGGCCTTTGGAGATACTAGCAGAAAACTTACTGGGTTTTAAGAAAGAAAGAGACAACCAAATACAGGAAGCACATTGAACTCCCAATAAATATGACCAGAAGAGATCCTCACCACAACACATTGTAATCAAACTCACCACAATGAAACATAAAGAAAGGATTCTAAAATGTGTGAGAGAAAAAACAGATTACTCTCAGAGGATCTCCACTTTGACTCACGGCAATCTTATCAGAAACCCTACAGGCTGGAAGGGAATGAGGAGATATAGCCCAAGTACTAAGAGAAAAAAACTGCCATCCCAGAATATTATATCCTGCAAAGATCTCACTTGTGAATGAAGGTGAAATAAAGACCTTTCTCAGCAAACAGAAATTAAAAGAATTTGTCACCACTTGTCCAGCTCTGCACAAGATGCTTAAAGATGTGTTACACACAGAAACACAGCCATCAATTCGAAAGAAGCTAAAGGAAGAAAATCTCTCAGTAAAAGATTACAGGAAGTTCAAAGCTTATATTAGAAATATCTTTGGACAAATGGCAAGGCAAAATCACTACTTATCAATAGTCATATTGAATGTAAATGGCCTCAACTCTCCAGTTAAAAGACACAGACTGAAAAAAAAAAGAAAAAACTGGATGGAGAGATTAAAAACAAAACCCATCTATTTGCTGCTTACAAGAAACACATCTTTCCAACAAAGATGCATACAGACTGAAAGTGAAAGTTTGGAAAAAGGTATTCCATGCCAACAGAAATGAAAAAAAAGCAGGCTTACCCATCTTAATATCAGACAAAATAAACTAACAAAAATCTGTTAAGAGAGACAAAGAGGGCCACTATATAATGATTAAGGGATCAATTCAACAGGAAGATGTAACTATTATAAACATATATGCACCTAATGCCACAGGGTTATTTAAAAGTTACGTTAAGGAACTTAAAGGGAGACTTAGACTTCAATACAAGAGTATTGGGGGACTTCAATACTCCACTTTCAGCAATAAATAGATCAACCAGACAGAAAATCAACAAGGAAACAGCAGATTTAATCGACACTATAGCCCAAATGGATCAAACAGATATCTACAGAACTTTCATCCTACACTTGAAGAACACACATTCTTCTCAGCAGTACATGGAAGCTACTCTAGGATTGACCACATACAGGTCACAAAGCAAGTATCAGTAAATTCAAAAGAATTAAAATCATATGATGCATCTTCTGAGACCACCATGGAATGATGCTTGAAATTAGCAACTCAGGAATCCCCAGAGCATATGAAAACACATGGAGACTGAACAACATGCTCCTGAATGAAAAATGGGTCATAGAAGAAATTAAAAGAAAAATCAAAAAACTTTCTGGAAGTAAATGAGGATAATAGCACAACATATCAAACCTTATGGGATACAGCAAAAGCAGTGTTAAGAGGGAAGTTTGTAGCAATAGGTGCCTACATCAATAAATTTGAAAGTCACCAAACAAATGAGCTAACAATGCATCTCAAGGATCTAGAGAAACTGCAGTAACCCAGTCCCCAACTAGTAGGAGAAGAGAAATAATTAAAATTGGAGAGGAAATCAACAGAATTGAATTAAAAAAATTGCAAAAGATCTGCCAAATAAAGAGATGTTGTTTTGAAAAATAAATAAAATTGACACACTATTGGCCCAACTAACTAAAAAAAGGGGAGAAAAGACACAAATCAAAAAATCAGAGAGGGAAAAGGGAATGTAACAACAGACACCACAGAAATAAAAAATGTCATCAGAATTACTACAGAGTTGTATGCCAGCAAACAGGAAATCTATCAGAAATGAATAGATTCCTGGACACATGCAACCTACCTAAATTTAATCATGAAGATACAGAAAATCTAAACAGACCCATAACTGAGACAGAAATTGAATCAGTAATAAATGCCCTCCCAACAGAGAAAAGCCCAGGACTGGATGGATTCACTGGTGAATTCTACCAGACATTTAAAGAAGAACTAATTCCAATTCTTCTTAAACCATTCAGAACAATGGAAAGAGGGAATCCTCCTAAATTGTTTCTATGAAGCCAGCATCACTTTAATTCCCAAACCTGAGAATGATGCAACAGAGAAAGAGAATTACAGACCAATATCCCTGATGAACATAGACACAAAAATCCTCAATAAAATTCTGGCCAATAGAATTCAATAACACATCAGAAAGATCATCCACCCAAACCATGTCAGATTTATCCCTGGTATGCAGGGATGGCACAATGTTTGGAAATCAATTAATGTGATACACCACATTAACAACTTGCAGGAAAAAAAAAACATTATTATCTCAGTAGATGCAGAGACAGCATTTGATAAAATACAACACTCTTTCATGATGAAAACTCTAAGCAAACCGGGTATTGGAAGGAACATTCCTCAATACAATCAAAGCAATTTATGAAAAACCCATGGCCAACATCCTATTGAATGGGGAAAAGTTGGAAGCATTTCCACGGAGATCTGGTACCAGACAGGGGTGCCCACTCTCACCACTGCTATTCAATATAGTCCTGGAAATTTTAGCCAGAGCTATTAGGCATGAAAAAGAAATTAAAGGGATACAAATTTGGAAGTAAGAAGTCAAAATAGCCCTCTTTGCAGATGATATGATTATTTAGGGGATCCAATGAACTCTACCAAGGACTATTAGAACTCATAGAAGAGTTTGGCAAAGTAGCAGGATATAAAGTCAATGCACAAAAATCAACAGCCTTTGTATACATAGGCAGTGCCATGGCTGATAAAGAACTTCTAAGATCAATCCCATTAACAATAGCTACAAAAACAATCAAATACATTGGAATAAACTTAACCAAGGATGTCAAAGATCTCTACAATGAGAATTGTAAGACCTTTTATAGAGATTCATTTACTTATCTTAAAGAGTGAAAGAGAGTGGGAGAGACATAGACCTTGTATCTGCATGTTTACCACACAAATTGCAACAAATGCCCAAGCTGGGACAGTCAGAGAGAGGCTGAAGCCAGGATCCAAAAGCTTCATCCTTGTCTCCTTCATGTGTGTTATGTTCCCAAGGACTTGGTGCATCTTCTGCTGCTTTCCCAGGTGCAGTAGCAGGGATTTCAGTCTATGAGTGGAGCAACTGGAGCTTGAACTGGTGCCCTCATTGGATGCAGGCATCACAGACGATGGCTTAATCTGCTCCACCACAATGATGGCCCCAGTACAAGACCTTTAAATACAAGAGTTTGTACTTACCTGCTTTCTTTGTGTTTGTCTTGTTTGTCTTTATTCTTGTTCATAAGTCAACTCTGTTCAAAAATAAGTTGGTTAACAAAATAATATTTCCCAGCCTCCCATTCTCCATGACATTCGTTTTACATATAACATTCTATAAAGTACTATGCCTTTGCTATATATCTTTGCATTTTTAAAATTGTTGAGTCTGTATTTCAGGATGTAGAAAGTTTCTTGATAGTACATCATAAGTAAATACTTAGTGCTACTTTTTGATAATTAAGATAAAGATAAGTAATTTAAAGTTTTTGAATTGCAATTGGCTACTAAAAATGAAGATAATACTATGATAGTTTTTATTATTACTTGGTTACCATGTGTTAAACATTTACTAAGTTCCAGAAAGAATATTTTCATTATGGCAAGATGATTATACTGTGTAATGACATAATTTCATATCTTTATATCCATTTTAATTGTAAAAAATGGAACAGATTAATTATGTTAAATAGCATACAAAAGATAATATGGTTAGGGAAATAATAGACATATGACTTCATATATGGATTATTTTGGCTGTGCTCTTTCAATGAATATTTTCCCCCAAATATGAACTTGAACAAGTTTTTGTGAACTTAAAATGATAAAATGCAAAACAAAATTAACTCTTCTAGTGTTCTTTGATGCTTCAGAATGATTATAATAGGTAACATACTTTAGAAAGTGAGTTTTCTAATCTTGACATATTCAGTTCCAATGGATCCAGTGTTCTGCTGACATCCTAAAAAATAAATTTACCGTGGAATATAGGTATAATTTTGTCTCTCCCCCAACAATGGATATTTGGTCTTCAACTCTCTAGACATCAGAAATGAAGAAGCAGAGGCTGGTGCAGAAGTGTTGTGGGTAAAGTAAATGCCTGTAGTGCCCGCATCCCATATGGGTGCCGGTTCTTATCCCTGCTGTTCCACTTCCTATCCAGCTCCCTGCTAATGTACTTGTGAAAACAGCGAAGATAGCCCAAGTTCTTGGGCTCCTGCACCCCCATGGGAAATCTGGGAGATTTGGTTCCTGGCTTCAGGTCGGCTGAACTCTGGCCATTGTGCCTCTGCTTCCCTGTAACTCTGCCTTCCAGATAATTAAATAAATCTTAAAAACAAAAAAAGAAATGAAAGAGTAGTGGCTAAAGAAAAGCTGAAGAAGAGGGGGAGAATGGAGACAAATGGGAAAATGCTACTTATTTCCCTATCCTTTTGTATAATACAGGCCCATAAGAGTAGGTGAGGCTGAGAAAATTATTGTGCACCCTTGAACAAATCATTGAAGACTACCTGAAGCTCTGGATTTGCAAACGTATCAGAAGAAGAGTACCGCACAAAGTAAAATTTCTTTTAAATTTCATGGACTCTTTTTGTCCAGATTTCTAGTAATCAACATAACATTGATTTTTGTTTACCATGTTTACAACAGTTAAGTATGTTTACAAAGCATCTTCATATTATTCATTGAATAAAGCATCATAGTAGTCCTTAATTATATTTTCTTTTTAAATCTTCCTTGCATGTGAAAGATTTAAGTTTTGATGAAGTATATGGAACTAGAGAACATTATGCTACATCAAATAAGCCAAACACAGAGACACAAATACTGCACATTCTCACTTAACTGTAGAAGGTAAAACAAAACAACCCACCAAAGTAAACTGTAGGACTGTGGTTACCAGAAGAAGGAGTGCTGCTCGAATTGAGAGATGCAGATCTGAGTGTTCAATGCCTCACTCTAATAGTACTTTATTATTTCTTTAAATCAATCAAATCATGTGGTAAACATATTTATAGCTAAAAACTGAGTACTATACATTGTAATATCAGCAAGAGGGAAATGATATTGTCTCATCACAGAATATCTAAGGTAAAAAATAGATGATTTCCTGATTTAATTATTCCACTTTGTATTTAAAACTCATAACTCCATTGTGTACTTCATAAATTTAATACCTATAATTTGTCAATAATAAGAAAATAAAAATGTTAGGAAAAAGAAGTTGTCCATGACTAAGAATATTAACCCTGAGCACAAGAATCTGTGGAAGGAACAATTGTAGAAGCTTTCCCTTTATAGATGTGGTTTACAAAATCTAAAGATCCAGTGGCAAGATATGTGGCTCTATAAGCTTTGCCATTCTGAGACACTAATATGGTGATTACTTGAAGTTGATATGAAATGCGCAATCGGAAGAATGAGAGTCGTTGAAAACAGAGCAATCCAGTCAAGTCTTTATAGGCTAAATAATTTTTGAAGATTATTTTCAGAGCTGACTACCACATTGTGATGCTCATATTTGTTGAAAAATCTAAAAAAAAGTTTCAAAATGCAAAATGAGCGACAGAAAAATAATCATTTTCTTCTTTTCCTCATACCAAAACTGCATAATGCCCATACAACATAAACACTGTATTAATGATAAAACATCTACCAGCTGATTAGCTGCAATTGCTTCTGTCTATTCAAATGCGTTACTTCTGAAGGGACATTGCTGCACCTAATTTGATTTCCCTATGAGTAGTACATGATGTGTTATTTGATGCCCTTCAAAGGACACGATTAGGCGAGCTATAAAGTGTCTGATTTTATTAGCTTTGCTTGGTTTTATCAGTTTGTAAATGTGTTATTTTCTCCATTTATTGTGCCTATGGGATCCAGAGATAGAGTAAGCATCAAGTTAATATGTTTTGGGGAGGCAGCGAAGGCCATACTTTAACACTTACGCTGTGTTGTGATGACATTGAAGGTGGAGTCGTGGAAACTGTAATGTCAGGGCCATTTATCAAGGCAATTCCTCAATGCTGTAAACCTCAGCTCTGACATTGAATTCAACAGTAGGTTTTTGTTTTAAATGGAACCAAGTGTTCCTGGACTGCACTGCTAACAATCCTCTCAACTGAATAACAAGTAGTCAATAATAAGAAAATAGGTCAGGCAGGTGGTCAGAGGAGTAAAAGGAAAAAGTTGATATGACCAGAGAGCTTTTTAAAATTTTTTTTGCTAACAAAAAGTAGCGTTTAATTTTAATTATTTAAGTTAAAACAAAAATGCTCACTAAGCATATGAAAATGCCACCAACCTTTTTTTCTAATTGGGATACAAAACACAGTGTGCTCATTTTACTAGATGGCCTAGCTGGAAACAATTTCAGTGCCATGTATTCAAAGGGTGCCAAACCAAATGACATAATCAGCTTTGGGGATGCTCAGAGTAGTTAACAGGTGTTTGTGGCTTTGAAACCCTGCATTCTTTTCAGTTTGCCTTCCATTTAGTTTTCTCAGTGCTTATTCAAACCCAGCGTCAATGCATCAAAGCTAGATACTGTACTTACTGTTCAAGTGATTAATTCGTTGAACATAAAGCCTACTCACACAATGTTTTTATTTTTTCAATACTATAATTAGAGTTTTGTTTTCATCTGGAATCCAAAGGAAATTCTGAGTCTCTGTCCTATCACCACCAATAACTATTTCATTTATTTTATCATTTGTCCCATGTAAATGACTTGTAAATAGTATGCATTTGTAGAAATAAAAATTTTTACTAAGCATTAGCTTTTTTCAGGACCCATAAGCCTCTTAGGGTATGTGTGTGTGTAAGTTCACTGTAACACATGCGTACCCATTATGCAGATATTAGCTGATAAGATATTATATTTTATGAGCCAGTCATCCTACTACAGTTACTGTATTATGTGTTGTATATTATCTTCTTAACTCCATATCACTATCTAATGAGATTAAAACCATTTTTATCTGAATGTACCATAGTAATGTTCCCCAAAACTCCACAACAAGTAAGTAGAGGAGTAGTGATAATATGATTCTCAGTTGTGGTCCAAGCAAATGGCAATTTGAATGGTGATTCTGAGATAGAGCTGTGGATTTTCCAGTTGAAAGATCAATAATAATTCATAGATTCCCTATAGCTTTTCTTCTCCTACACTCATTTTTCTACTTTGTTTGATATAGAACCTTCATACAAGGCACACATTCTGAAAGAGTGGGAATAGTTTGGTAAATTCATACTAAATGTTACAGTTGAATTATAGGAGAAAGCTGCAAGCTTGCACTAAATCACTGTATCTGTTCTGCAGGAATGAAAGCAGTTGAAGTCAGGTATCATTGTTTTTCTGGTTTTCTATGCAAAAGGGCATAATATCTTCTGAAGGAGATTTTCATGTACCCTAATTAATACATCATTACATAACATCTTATAATTTTTAAATTATACTGTCTGACTATGTAATAGAGTATAGTATGTTAGTAACCATTAAATCTCTACAAAACCTGGATCAATTATTTGAATATGAACGGATATGCAAACACCTATATCTGGAATCTCTCTCTTATTCTGAATCCATTTGTCTATGGATGACTTGGACATGACATATACAAAGTATTGCATTTTGTAAGATTGAATCCAATTGTGAGAATTCAAGACTGACATTAAGTTGCAAAAAAAGGTTATTCTACATTATAAATTACTTTACCTTATATCTCATCAGGGTTTTCAACATATGTAATACAGGTTGTGATGAATGTATAAGTCAACAATTTAGATGTTACCATACCCTGAGAAATATGAATACTTATTCTTTAAGTCATTCAAACATTCAAATAATACAGAAAAGTAGCATCCTCTGTCTGCACAAGATGTTTATATTCTTTTTTCCTAGTTTTGTATTCAATATATATTAAGTAATATTCTTTTTTTTTTTTTGACAGGCAGAGTTAGACAGTGAGAGAGAGAGACAGAGAGAAAGGTCTTCCTTTCTCTTTCTTCTCTTTCTTTCCTTGGTTCACTCCCCAAATGGCTGCTACAGCCAGCGCGTTGTGGCTGGCGCTCTGAGGTGATCTGAAGCCAGGAGCCAAGTGTTTCCTCCTGGTTTCCCATGTGGGTGCAGTGCCCAAGGACTGGGGCTTTCCTCCACTGTACTCCCATAATATTAGAATACACTGTGCAGATTCAAGGTTTCTTTTTGTAATTTTCAAAGAAAGTTAGTAGTTTGCTAAAATTGTCACAGAAAACCAAATTGTGACTCTTAAAGTTTTTTGGTTATTTTCACTTTATTTGAAAGGCAGAGAGACAGAAAAAGATCTTTGTAATTCAACATGATTTATGATTTCTCTTCAGGAATATGTTGTTTAGTGAAAGAGAATGATTTGTATTTTATTAATCAAACACATATAGAATTATTGGAACATCTAATATCATACCTCTCCTATCTAAGCCCTCACCTAAATCTCACTCCTGTGTAATCTTATCTAAAACAAATATCTAAAAACAAACTACTTCTGTCTACAGACACATTCAGATTTGAATATGTGATGTGATTTTTTTTTTGCCCCCAGTTTGTTTTAATGACTTTTTGGATAGATTTGAACTGTGATTAGGTTCTATAAAACTAGACTAGCTTTACCAGTTAGAGCAGAATGTTCTTTTCCATGACTTGCCTCTTGGAAGAAAACAGGATGGAATGACCCTGTTAAGTTGGTAGAGTAGTTAGGGTATTATGGCCTCAATATTAAGGACTGTAAAGAAAACCCTTTCTCTATTTTTTTAACTGCATTGCAATGTGAAATCCAGCTTTAGGAATTTATTCATGCCTCAGTTAAACCTCTTTGGTAGGAATGACTCAATTGGGTTACTTCCAAACTTTGTGGGAAGAGGTTATCATATAGAAACTTGTAGAAATCTAGACAACAGGAAAATGAAGAATTCCTTTTGCTTAGAATCTTATACTATTGGAAACAACCCCCTGCTATTAAGCTTTCATTAATGTTGTCATAGAAATGCCCTCGGGGCCGGCGCCGTGGCTCAACAGGCTAATCCTCCGCCTTGCGGCGCCGGCACACCGGGTTCTAGTCCCGGTCGGGGCGCCGGATTCTGTCCCGGTTGCCCCTCTTCCAGGCCAGCCCTCTGCTGTGGCCCGGGAGTGCAGTGGAGGATGGCCCAGGTGCTTGGGCCCTGCACCCCATGGGGAGACCAGGAAAAGCACCTGGCTCCTGGCTCCTGCCATCAGACGAGCGCGGTGCGCCGGCCGCAGCGGCCATTGGAGGGTGAACCAACGGCAAAAGGAAGACCTTTCTCTCTGTCTCTCTCTCTCACTGTCCACTCTGCCTGTAAAAAAAAAAAAAAAAAAAAAAGAAATGCCCTCGGGATGGATAGCATATGTCATCTCTCACATCTTACTGAAAATGAGTTTATTAGAAAGAGAGAGTACCAATTGCCTGGAGAGAAAAATGCTGAATATGGAAAATTAAAAAATAAAGCCAAATTCTGTCAACTATGCTTTTCTTGATATATACACTGTGTAATTTTACATCAGGGAGAGATGTATCACATCCTTTGGAAAATGACCTCTTTAAAATGATTGGCTGGAAAAAAAAATCTAAAGAGTCTACAAAGAGAAATGCACATAAGGTACATAATAGAGTGTGACATTAACAATGACTTTGAATTTGAGAATTACCTCAAAAGCATTATAGATTTCAAGGCTTTGAATACTTTAATAATTTTCTTATGCATTTCCTAATACATACTCTGTACATTTCCTGTGATTAAAGATCAGCTCTTGTCCTCACTCCTCACATTATTGTTTACATTCCACAGTATTTACTATATAGGTCTTATTAAATAAATGTGTATTAATTAAAGTTAGCTGCTTATGCATGCATTTGTGTGTTTTATATGCTTTCATAATTTCCATACATGCTTCCTTTTTATAAGGAAGCTTTCTAAGATTTATAGAAATATAAAATCTATTTAGGAGTCAGAGGTGTCAGGTTATTGCTTTAATCAATTTAGCTTTATAGAATCCTAAATGCATATTTTTATCATTAATTATTTGCATTATTCCAAATAAGGTGTTAATGTTGGGTTATATTTATCAAACCAATTATTTTAATCTCTTTGAACATAAACTCTAAACAATTTTAAAAGTATACTCACTGCAAAAACCTCTAAGTGCTTCATAGTCCACTATTATAAACTTCTATTGTAGAAAAACAATGAAATATCAAATCCTGCATGTCCTAAAATAAATGCTGATTTTTCCTTATGTAGTTATTTAGAATTTCAAAGAACTGTATATGAAATTTCTCAGCAATTCATCTTCCTACAGATGATTATTTTATACTATATGCAATATTGATAACCTTGGTAACTGTGCTTTAATTTTTGTGTTTTCAGCTTTTTTTGACTTTGAATTTTGGCCTAAAACCATCTTCCATGATCTAGCATATATTTTTATTTTAATGTATCATTTTTTTAATGTTCTCTAGGAGGCAGGCATTTATGCATAAGCAATGAATTTTAGCTTTCTTACTGATTATTTACAAGGACTTATTGGAAATACAACTGGGAAATTTTGTGCTCCGAATTTAAAACACTGATTTTCATCATAACTATTGCTATGGCAATAGGTATTATTTCTAATAAAGTATAACAAATTATTGCTTGAAGAAAACCACATGATATTAATTAAATATTTCTGCATAAATTCTTATATATGCTTGTAAAATCAAAGGAATGTATAGAATTACACTAGTCAAGTTAACAATGGCTGCATTAGGGGCACTTTGGAAGTGTGGGGTGCATAACAACAGTGATTGGCATGTTTTCTTCAGAGCATTCTCAGTCCTTCCAACTGCTAATTTTTGAACTGTATTAATTTTATAATATTAAATTATGTAATTAAGTTTTATGTCACTATTTTTAAATATTTGAAAAAATTATAATTTAAGAAAATATAATAAAATATTTTAGCCCTTTTTTGTGTGAAACCTACTCCTATCCACTTTTTGGTATTATGGTAAAACATTTCTTTTTTAGCACAACCAGAGCAGATGAATTTCAACCAAGAATTTTTAAAAGGAAATCTTTTCTGCATTTATATGTCCTATTTTTAGGGAACAGGTGATGGTTCAGTGAACTTGAAGATGCAGAAGATACAAAGTCTCCAGAATGTTTTGATTTGGGTTTTTACGTTCTTTATTTAAATAATAATGATTTTTGTTTGTAATTTTTGTAGTATATAATCTAATGTATCCTGAAAATAGTTACTAAGTTATTCTATGTATATATTATTGTATTATTATTGATATTTACATATTTATTTATATGAGCTATGGAATATTCTATAACTTTATTAATTATAATAGTATGCTATATTATAGCTGCTGTGTGACTAAATTTCTCTGCATTCAATTAAGTTTTATCATTCCTTTCAAGTACAAAATTCAGAATGTTATCATGAGAATATGTTTAATTACCTGCAGTTAAAATTTTAATTGCCTCTATATGGACAGTAATAAGAATAGATATATCTATTAATATCTTATATTTGAAGGTATTAAATATTTATGTTCAGTCTTCACCTGATTAAAAGTTTTTTTTTTTTTATATTTAGTTCAGCACATCTACAAAGCTTGCCTTGATTTTCTTCTTAGTTTTTCAGTTTACAATTCCAAAATCTAATTTCAGTTCAGGGACTGCTGAACATAATTTTTTTCTTTAGTTTTTGTCTCATTAGTTTTGAAATATGACCATTTATAATATTTGATCTAGATCTTGATCACCTTAGTCTTAGAAATAAATGCTACTTTTGCATGGTTCTATATAAATTACTCAAGGGAAACATCCTGTAACATAATGCAGAATGTATACATGAAGCAGATCATTGGAATCTGTAACTAAGTCCAGTAATTTTTAAATTAGAAACTCTACCCTTGAGAAAAATGTTCAGGCGCCGTGACTCAGTAGGCTAATCCTCCACCTTGTGGCACCAACACACTGGGTTCTAGTCCCGGTTGCCCTTCTTCCAGGCCAGCTCTCTGCTGTGGCCCGGTAGTGCAGTGGAAGATGGCCCACGTGCTTGGGTCCTGCACCCCATGGGAGACCAGGAGAAGCACCTGGCTCCTGGCTTCGGATCAGCGCGGTGCACCTGCCGTGGCGGCCATTGGAGGGTGAACCAACGGCAAAAGGAAGACCTTTCTCACTGTCTCTCTCTCTCTCACTGTCCACTCTGCCTGTCAAAAAAAAAAAAATGCTCAGGAATAACCTGTTGCTTTTCCTTGACTAATTAACTCTTCAGTTCACTCATAATCCTTCCTTCTTCCCTTCCTTATTTCCTTCCTGTCTCTTTCCTTATTGTTGATAATTAAAACATAAAAATTGCTGTGGGATACAATGAGATATTTAGATAGGTAAGTAAACTGCATCACGTTCAAATCAGGTCAAACCTACGCATTTCCCCATTTTTCATCTTTATGGTAAAATCACTAAAAATCATTCCATCTGGCTTTTTACAAAAGTATAATTACTATCTGCACTCACTGTACTGTAAAATAGCAAGCCAAAATTTCTTACTCCCATGTTATTATAACTTACAACCCGTTAACCAACTTTTCCCACCTGTCATTTCTTTTACTCCTTCCAGCTTCTGGTAAATGAATGAAATCATGCAGTATTTGTCTTTCTATGTTTGGTTTGTTTCACTTACCACAACGACCTCCAATTTTCTCTATGTAGTCACAAATGACAGGATTTTATATCTTTATTATTGAACAGTATTTCATTGTGCATATGTATCAATTTTTCTCAAATCAAAGAACTTTGTTTCTTGAAGATTCGAGGATGTTCAAAAGCAACTAAAAGAATAATCTTCTTAAGGTTAAATCACAGAAGGTAAAATAATTCACTATTTGAATATTAATAAAGATGATTAAAACCATGAAGTTAGAACGAGGATTCTGAATCTCATAACATTTATTAAAATGTAAGTATGCACATTGTTGAATAATTTGTAACATCTAGCAGGTAATATGACTTGACTAGGCATTGACAGCATCATTGTAAATAAGTAAGAAATTGCCTCTACCCCGTGTAAATAATAAAATACTAACTCACACATCGTAAGGGGAAAGTCTAAAACACTTCAAGAATTGGTGTTCTCCATTAGAGCTCTGTTAAATAAATGATTGTATGAGCATTTAAATCAAATTGTCCTTTAAAATATTTAAGAAAAATTATACCACATATTAAACCTGATAAAGTCATACTTGGACTTTGATTATGTCTAATATTGGTTAATTTACAAGTATGATTAAATATCACATTGCATATACTGATAACAATCAACATTTTAAGGTTCTCTTCAAAGGAAATTATTTCCCATGCACTGTGGTCATTTTAATTGCATGGATTAGAAATAGAAAGGCTGAGCAAAAATTGTGATAAGTAAACAAGTCATTATGGGAACAGACATCAGCAGTGATAGAGGAATAAAATACCAAATGTCACTTTCTTATTTCTTATTCTTAAAGGAGTTTTGAAGTCAAGATGAGTTACTATCTAATAGAATATTTGAGAGACTCCACTGATGGTAGAAAAACTTCTACCAAATATCTTTGCAATTTTTCTGTTAAAGAATCCATTTTTTTTTCCCAGATATTTAAAGTAATTAACAGGGGCAGGTGCTGTGGCGCAGCAGGTTAAAACCCTGACCTGAGGCTCCGGCATCCCATATGGGTGCCAGTTCTAGTCCTAGCTGCTCCTCTTCCCATCCAGTTCTCTGCAATGGCCTGTGAAAGCAGTAGAAGATGGCCCAAGTCATCCCACCCACGTGGGAGACCCGGAGGAAGCTCCTGGCTCCTGGCTCCTGGCTCCTGGCTTCAGATCGGTGCAGCTCTGGCCTTTGTGGCCATCTGAGGAGTGGCCCATCAGATAGAAGACCTCTCTGTCTCTACCTCTCTCTGTAACTCTGTCTTTCAAATAAATCTTTAAGAAAATAAAGTAATTAACATAATAAATAAATAAATCCAAAAACAGAAAAAATGAG
Source organism: Sylvilagus floridanus (assembly GCA_949820135.1). Lineage (NCBI taxonomy): Eukaryota > Metazoa > Chordata > Mammalia > Lagomorpha > Leporidae > Sylvilagus > Sylvilagus floridanus. Next base: position 78,763,650 of record OX463229.1, on the reverse strand, counting down.
AATGGAAAGGAATAAAGGGATAACTTTTGCATGTTCTCAAAGATGTAGACTTTTTGTTGTTAGGGTTTATTTATTTCTTTGAAAGGCAGAGTTACAGAAAAGCAGAGGCAGATTTTGCATTCACTGGATCACTCCCCACTGGCAGTTGGAGCAGGGTCAAGTTGAAGCCAGGAACCTGGAACTTCTTCCGGGTCTCTTATGTGGTACAAGGCGCTAAGTACTTGGACCTTCCTTCACTACTTTCCCAGACACATTCGCAGGGAGCTGGATCTGAAATGGAGCAGCCAGAACTTGAACCAGTGCCCATATCTGATGCCAGTGTTGCAAGTGGTGGCTTTATCCACTATACCACAATGATGGCTTCCTAAACTTTAAGCACAAAGTGATACACAACAACTTAAGCAAGAAGATTGTATACAAATATGCAAATAAACATACAAATATATTTATTATATTAAAATCAATAGAACAGAGATAGTTAAAAGTATGTAAAAGAATGCATTGAATAGAAAAAGAAGATAACAATGTTTAGAATTTTAATAGCATTTTGTTATGTAGAGCAAAGGTATGAATATGGAAAAGCAATTATATAACAAATGGTATCTTATTTATGGACATTTGTATCAAGAGAATGGTGAGATCTAAAACTATAGAAAATTGTGTTGCACATATGCCTTATATTTTAGAGTAATGTAAAATAGAAAAGTTGACATTCTTTTTTTTTTTTTACAATTTTTTCCAGGCTTAATTTATTTTTCTTGTGTAAAACCTATGTTGTAGCCACAGCTGAAGCCTAGGTCCTCTGCACACTCTGATGTCCATAAGTTATTGATAAGGAGACTTGGCAAACAGTCTCCTTCCAGAAGTTGGGGGTGAGATAACTGTAGGTTTTAGAGATGGCATCGAAGGTGGCCTTGGCGAAAGAAAAGTTGACATTCTAATGACTGATTTTAAGAAAAATCAGAATATATAGTTGCCAAAAAAGTTGTAAGAGAAGTTATTTATGCAGGAATATTATGAATTAAAGTTCATTTATCAATAGGATCATTTATTGTATTCAAATCTCAAAAGGAATAAAAGTGTGAATTAGAGATGTTGAGAAAAACATTATTAATAGTTTAAATATTAGTAGTTATGATATATTGCAAGCTAATGGATTACCTAAATTTTATAACGTATTAAGTCAAGTTCTTGAAATTCTGTGAAAAAAAAAATCAGCCTTTTTAATCCTTTTTATTTTGGAACAAGTTTTGACAGAGTGTTTTTATATGGTTTTGCCATGTATCCAACATTAGCTAAGTATATTTTATGTTCCAGTAAATCATACTATTCTACACTGGTGCAACTAGAATAAGTTTAACATATTGAGGACAATCAAGATGCTCAGAATTTGTGAGTGAATATTGGTATAATAATGGCTACATATAGTAACACTTATTAAGTCCCATGGTTAGCCATAGCTATGAGTACTGATATGAAATCATTTCTTATTCAAATAACACTGAAAATCATACTTAAGGAACTAAAATCTTTACTTTCTGCTTGAACTATATCCATTATATAAAACCAGTTGATTGTGACAGGAAATGATAAAATCTTAAATGAGTAGCCTAACAAATAAATGAAATTGCAAATAATAAATGCATGAAGCCATTGATGCTTTTCCAGTGTTGATTTTGGGTTCAAGGATTTTTTCTCAAAGCTAGAGATAAAACTAATCTCCTGGATTCAAAACTACTCTGATGAGAAACTTGAATAAATCCCCATATTTTTTCAGCACAAACTATAGAATACTCAAATAAGAAATACATCACTAGACCTATGTTTCGGATATACTTACCGTAGAAGAAACTGGGTCTGAAATATGAACATGAACCAAGCGTTCCAAATAGACATTGACCAACAAATTAATAGTACATATATGGGCTGGCATTGTGGTATATAGGGTAAAGCCACAACCTGCAATGGCAACATCCCACGTAGGCACCAGTTTGTGACTTTGCTGCCCTACTTCCAATCCAGCTCCTTGCCAATGGCCTAGTACAAGCAGCAGAAGATGTCCCAGGTATTTGTTATGCTGCCACAACACATGAGAGACCTTCATGAATCCCCTGAGTACTGGTTTGGCTTGACCCATGACCCAGCCCTGGTCATTGTGACCATTTGGGAAGTGAAACAGCAGATGGAAAATCTCTCTCTCTCTCTCTCTCTCTCTCTCTCTCTCTCTCTCTTTCAAATAAATAGATAAATCTTTAAAAAGCAAACAAAAACAAGCGAAAAGTAATACATAAAACCATCCTTTGAAGTCAATACCAGGCAGATAACAATGAAGGCAGAAGGTAAAGTTGAGCAAGAGATAAAAGAAGAAGATCTTGATCAACACAATCAAAGGCATAATTTGATATCCCAAAAGGCAGACAAGGCACCACCTGTGGGAGGCCTTAATGCAGAGTCTAGCATATATTTACTCATATATTAGAGTATTTAAAGACCAGTTATTCTATGACAGGTACTTTAAACATACTACTACGAACATGTTTAAGTTCTTGTTGTAACAACTACCTACTGAATAAAGCTTAATAACAGGAAAATTAAGTAAGTCCCTTAACTACCTTTCTCTGGTTTTGGATTTTTAGAAATCCCATACTGTTAGATTAAATACAGAACACTTTTGCCAGAAATTATTTTTCCAGCCCACTTTGTATGAGTCTATATGTATATGAGTGTGTGCATGAATGTGTGTGTGTTTCTGAAAAGAGTCTAAAATACTTATTGGGAAAAGAGAAAGAGATAAAAACTAGTAGTTAAATTTTCTAGATTCGGTTGGCACCGCGTTGCACTAGGCTAATCCTCCACCTTGCGGCGCCGGCACACCGGGTTCTAGTCCCGGTCAGGGCGCCGGATTCTGTCCTGGTTGCCCCTCTTCCAGGCCAGCTCTCTGCTGTGGCCCGGGAGTGCAGTGGAGGATGGCCCAAGTGCTTGGGCCCTGCACCCCATGGGAGACCAGGAGAAGCACCTGGCTCCTGCCATCAGATCAGTACGGTGCGCTGGCCACAGCATACTGGCCGTGGTGGCCATTGGAGGGTGAACCAACGGCAAAAGGAAGACCTTTCTCTCTCTCTCTCTCTCTCTCTCTCTCTCTCTCTCTCACTGTCCACTCTGCCTGTCAAAAAAAAAAATTTCTAGATTCTCCGAGTTCACACTCCAATTGTTCTTTCAATCCTGGAGAAATTAAAGAGTCTATGCCTTCATGGAACTTAATGAATGTTGTCACATATTTTTCTCCTTATCCCTTTTGAAATAACTCACTACATGACTTTCTCTTCAAACTTGTGACATGCTAAAGGACATATTTTACCATACATGCTTGAATTATAAGTTATAATTGAATAAATAAACAATGACCCAATACTTCAGCATATAATTCTGGCAATATTTATAAAAGCTACATGCCCTGTGTGGGCAGTTAGGCAGCCAGAAACTTTGGAATAAAATACTGGAAAACACTAACCGGCTTATGAGCTTGGCTGTGAACATTGTTGGCTACTAGTGCAGATTTTCTCATCATGTGTTTTTCAGTCAACACTATTCTTGTTAATAATATAGGAACAAACCATCAAGGATGAAAATATATTCAGATGTTTTATCCTACTGATATGTAAAAGAAACAGTGAAGACTGTAGTACTCAGAATGGTAAGGTGGAAAAACAATTGTCAAGATGTATGATGAGTGTAAAGATATGAAGGAGCAACTGTTCACTGGTTTTTAATAATGTCCAAGTCAGTGACTATGAAAGGAGTTTTATTCCATATTACTTTTGTCTTAATTAGTTAATACACACAGATATTTGGGGAGTTTAGGAGAATTAAGATATTCTTATATTTGGAAGTTAACCAAATGCATTATAACATCTCAGGAGACTTTTCAAAATTGCCACACTATGTACTTCTCTGATTTCATCTTCAGCTGAGATACTCTTCCGTTTTTTTTTTTTTTTTTTGAGCTCCACTACACTGAACAAAGGACTTTGTACTACTCTTAATACAGATATGGTTATTTCTATTCCACAGCTTGACTGAGTATCCCATTTGCCTGGAGCATTCTTCACATTTTCACATGATTAGCCCATCACACTAATCAGCTCTCTGTTCAAATATCATCTCCTCAAAAATGGTTGACTTATACTTTACTAAAGGTAATTCTCCTTCCTTCCCCCACGCATCCAATTACCTGCCCTGATAGCATTTGTAGAACTACTCATTGCCTAAAATGATCTTATGTATGCATCTGCATATGTACTGATCCCTCTCTTCCAAGACTTCAGGGAGCATTGTTCTTCTTCCAGATATCTCTGCCATATATATAGCAGTATCTGGCACGTAATGATCCCCCAGGACTCATTGCTGCCTTACTGAGTAACTGCAGTGTCTAATAAAAACTTTGCTTTCATATGAACATGTATGCTCACAAGGCACACCAGTCGTTTGAACTTCTCTGATTTGTGTTCTAGAGAATTTCAATCAGCTAGTAGTCTCCTAATTGTGATGAATACTCAGGAAACCCATGAGTTGATGCCTTGGATAGAAAAAGCAATAACTTACCAAACCCAAATTATAGATCCTGAGGATCAAGAGTCAGATAAATTAAGACAAATTTTTTTTTGATCAAAGAGAGTGTTAGAAAATCTAAGTGACCTATGGTTTAAGAAATATGATGCGAAGGAGACTATATTTTCATCTAATACTATTTTAGTTGGGTAGGTTTCCTAACAATTTTCTAAATGAAGTTTCTGATTCTCTCCTATCTCCTAGTTCCATGATATTTTCCCTTCCAAACTTAAAAATATAGAGAGGAAATTACAGCATACATTGCTCTTCTATAAAAACTCCAGAATCCTTCATTTCTGGTGACATTGTTGAGGAATTTGAGCTTTCATATACATGATGGCACTTGAGTTATTTTCCTAAGTTAATGAAGTGTGTTCAGAAATCACATAGTAGCTCCTATCACAACACAGACACACACACACACACACACACATACACATACACATGCATACACACACACACGAGCAGCAGGAAACATCATAATGTCAGCACCACATGTCAGTTTCACAGATCTGGTAATATTGATTGAACCAATAAGTCATTTCTTAATACTATTGCATCATTGCATCTACACTCATAATCCTTCTTCAAGTTATTAAAAGTATGTATACTAAATATGTCAGACATTGTGCCAGAAGATTTGTGTGTATTAACTCAATTCATTTAATCCCTATAAGAGCATTGCAAAGCAGAGAGCATCATCCTTTGGCAGAGTAAGCAGGACTAAGAAAGGTCACTTCACATTCTCAGTGCAATAACTGTTGCTATTTTAGATGGTGCTCTTCTCATGATAAGGGATTATCTTTATTGAAGAACGATGGTCAGTACTAAACCTGCATTGTAGCCTGTGATCTAAATTCACTGAAAGAATTTTTCTTCTAATTTCTGATTCATGAAGGTATTTATATCATTTTTATGTAAAATGTGGATATGTGACTAATGGAATGTTGCAAGTAATCATTTAAAAATTAAAAATTTAATTTTTAATATTTAGCACAGTCAAGCTCCAAATTCCCATGCCATGTTGACAAAAGAAGTGCCATAGCCCAGTGTTTTCCAACAAAATGATGCAACTTCCACCTACTTAGGTATCAATGTCGTCAAGGACAGAGAGAATGTAGAGAACTGGAGAGGCCTGCAGAGATAGAATGAATATTAAACATCAACTGTATCAATCCACAAAGAAATTGGGGGTAATTTGTGAAGCTTAGGTCATTGTTTATCCTACTTTTAGCCTATCCTGAATACATATATAGTTAAAAGTTTCCTAATAATTCTAGAGTAAATGATAATTCATTCATTAAACAAGAGTAAATTTTTGAGCTAATTTTTCGACAAAAATTTGCAAACAATAGGATAGATACCTTCTATGTAATCCTCTCATATATTCCACATATTAACACCCTGTAAGATTATAGAATAATGAACATAAGCAGGACATTACAATCAATGCAAATGCCATTAATTCAACTTAATAATTGATTCAGATTTCAAGAAATTCTTTGCTGGTGATCTTTTATTCAAGATTCTCACTAGGTTCTCACATTGCATTTAGTTGTGATTTCTTCTTAGTCTCCTGCAGTTTGGAACAGACTGATTTTCCTTCTTTTTTATGACCTTGATACGTTTTTTTTTTTTAAAGATTTATTTATTTTACTTGAAAGTCAGAGTTACACAGAGAGAGGAGAGGCAAAGAGACAGATGTCTTCCATCTGTTGGTTCGCTTCCCAGATGGCTGCAATGGCTGAAGCTATGCCGATCCGAAGCCAGGAACTAGGAGCTTTTTCCATGTCTCCCACACGAGTTCAGGAGCCCAAGGACTTGACCCATATTCCACTGCTTCCCCAGGCCATAGCAGAGAGATGGATCAGAAGTGGAGCAGCCGGGTCTCCAACAGGTGCCCATATAGGATGCCAGCATTGTAAGCGGCAGCTTTACCCCTTCTATGCCACAGCGCCAGACCTAACCTTGACACTTTGGTAAAATTTACTAAGTCACAAAGTAGAATTCCCTCAGTATAGATTTATCTGATGTTTCCTCATAATTGGACTGAGGACATGAATACTAACAAATTATACAAAAATTATACTGTGTCTTTCTAACTACCTCTTTATTATAAGGTTTGAAACTAATTTGCTATATTATCGGCTTTATTTTTATATCAGCCTTTTGATTATAATGGTCACTGCCAGAGTTCTCCACTGTAAAGTTGTTATTTTTCACTTTGCAGTTAATAATGGGAGGGGCAGTTAGGGTCCTTCACAATATTTAATTCCTCTATTTTCTCATACTTTTACCCTCTCAATTTAGCCTCCATAAGGACAGGCTTGCAATAATTATTACCTGAATTTTGCCTAATAATTGTATTTTTCCCCTTTTAGTATTACAATAATTGATTGAATTTATACTGCAAGAAGGAGCTTTCCTTCTTACCCATTGACTTATTTGATTTTTTATTAATACTAGCATGAACTAATTTTTTTATACTACGGGTTGTATAAATTCAGTAATATTATATTTATCTTTACATGCATTTACATATTTAAATATCATATCTTTCAGTACTGTATATGATCTAAAACAAAGTAATATCTTTGCCAAGCCTGAGTTTTTCATTTGAAATAAGAATGCTTGACTGACATTCCATATCAAGTCTCTTTGGTGATTGATTCATATCATAAAGTAGTTATAGTGCATTTTAATGATTCTGAAATTTAAAATGTGAATTATAGCACCAAGTAGTTGCTCCTTAAAATATGAAATCTATACTATTTACCAAAACTACCATATACAGTATTAAAACTTTTATTGACTGCATAAAATGCAAAAGTTGACTAAATATAATTCATGCTACTCAGTCTAACACGTGATTGTTGCACTATATTTTTTATAGAATAAAGTATTATGCTAAGTGCTTTTAGGTTGAAGAAAAATAATTATAAAATCATTTTAAAATGTATATTAATCTTTTATAAAGGTACATATAAACATTTAAGTATTAATAAATAAATACTTTAATAAACAAATAAATCCATACCCATATATTTTATTCATACTATATAAGTTGTGGTAAGTTATTTTTTTCCTTATTTTAGACATGTATTTATGTCTTTAAAATAAAAAGAGAAATGATACTGGTAATTTTAATGGAATAACGTAAAACAATTTCTAGGCAGAAGAAAATGAAATTAAAGAGTATTTGACACTACATCTTATTCTGACTAAAGTGCTGCCTTGTCCTCAAATGTAGTTTTCAAGAAAATATTAGGTATATTTGAATATACTTGAAAATTATTTATTTTTTCTTGCAGTTTTATATCCAAAGCTAAGCATTTTTTGAATTGTCTAATTGTCTTTCATCTCAAGTTATTCATTATAAATGAATCTAAACAATGTATTTAAAGTGATTTAGATTGCATAATCATAGAGCAACAAAACTTTTATTCTGAGTGAAAAAAAGTGATATACATTGTTATTTTGAAGGAGAATTAGAAGTATTCTTATACTAAAACATTTTTTCTACTGCTTTAACATTTCTTTACCAGAAAATTCTAGAATTAATTAAATTTTAAACATAAGAAATAATAAAATGAAACTATATTGCTTGAACAGGCTGTAGTTATCATAATGCAAATAAAATAAATAAGTAGATATTGTTTAAATATAGTATTTTTCATTGCCACAGTCGCAGAACAGAACCAACTAAGGGGAAGTATCATGACTTTGTAAATTCCAGTTAGGAAAACTGAAAGTATTTTATACCTACTTAGGTGGGAACAAAAGGACAATTAAGAACCCTAATACAAATGGCTCATGTTAGTATGGTGATAAAAATAATACAGACAGGTTCCTATAACAATGCACTACTAAAAATTGCTAAAAATTGAAAATATTTATTTCAAATAATTATTTCAAAATGATAAAGAATATTATGAACAACTTTCTCCCAGTTGGCATCTACCTTAGTGAAGAAAATAAAAATGACCAAAAAATCAGTGTGAATCATACTTTAGTTCATAATTATATATTTACTAAGAATTCACACTGAAATAATAGAACTGACCAAAAAAGTATTAAAATGAAGCTCTAATATTATTTTGTATGATAGCCAATACTCAATTTTCTGACACTTCTTAATTTGGATTAATTTTACCCCATATATATATATAATATATATATATATATATATATATATATATATATAATTATGACTCATACAAAGCACTTGGGACACTTAAGTTTCCTACATAGTAAATGGAAAATTTTAGGACTTCTTCAACACTGAATTCTTCAATTTAATCATTTACAGTTTTAACATTTAGGGACTTGAATTAATTTGAGCAATAATTTATTTAGGTAAATATGAAACCTCACTTAGGAAATTATTCACCCAGTGAGACCAGTGACAACAGTATTCTACTATGTATAGAGATCTAGAGATGCAAATATACCTACCAACAACAGATTGCAATATGCAAATAATAGTGAAATAGGACCTATCTACTGAAGCATTTCACATCCTATATTAATATGAGAAAAAGGAAAAGTAATGTTTTCATAGTTATCAGGAGCACAGTTACCAGGTTATTGTGCATGTGTACTGTATCTGTTCTATCTGTGATTATTTTGTTAGTTCTTCTCATTGGAGTTATTCTTATATTGTTCCTTGATTTGGCTCTTTCTCTTCCTTAATGCAGGTAGAGAAAATCTCTATCATAATACAATCATTGGTGTTGTCAATGCATGACTTTTCATTCTAGCATGTCGTTCATTTAACATTTAACAATAGATGTCAAGGCATTACTTTACATGGTGGGTGCTACTTTGCAGCTGAAAATAAGAGGCAAGTTTACAAGAAACTGTATACCTTTGGCATTTGTATAAATAAAGAAGTATATATCAGATTATGGTAAGTATTACATTGGAATATATGTAGCATGTGCATTCAGAATTTTCTTTTAAACATATTGAAAGCTGTGGTTGTCTTCACAGTGATAGAAGAACTGATCAATGAAATAGAAAAGTTACAGCTTACGAAAAGGACCTAAGATAGAACTGGGTATATTCACAGAGATTGATTGTGGCAATATAAGCTCTCTAGTTCTTCTCCTCAAACTATTGTGTTTTTTCCAGTTTCATATCAATTTTAAAGCCTCATAAATTTTTACAAATTCATGGTACAGGTATTCCATGTTTTGTTATCTTAATTTATAGGTACTTAATATATTTGATATCATTTTTATTGCTATAATTTATCAGTATATACATTAAAATATATGTGTTTAAGCTACTTTTTTTTTTAAATTTTTTTGACAGGCAGATTGGACAGTGAGAGAGAGAGACAGAGAGAAAGGTCTTCCTTTTGCCATTGGTTCACCCTCCAATGGCTGCCGCGGATGGCGCGCTGCGGCCGGCACACCGCGCTCATCAGATGGCAGGAGCCAGGTGCTAGGTGCTTTTTCCTGGTCTCCCATGGGGTGCAGGGCCCAAGCACTTGGGCCATCCTCCACTGCACTCCCGGGCCACAGCAGAGGGCTGGCCTGGAAGAGGGGCAACCGGGACAGAATCCGGCGCCCCAACCGGGACTAGAACCCGGTGTGCCGGCGCTGCAAGGCGGAGGATTAGCCTGTTGAGCCACGGCGCCGGCTAAGCTACTTTTTTAAGATTTAGTAATTTGAAAGGTACTATGATAGAAAGAGAGACAGAGAAAACTTCCATCCATTAGTTCACTCCCCAAAAGACTACAACAGCTAGGTCAGGGGCAGCTGAAGCCAGGAGCCAAGAATTCCATCTGGGTCTCTCACAGGGGTGGAGGGGCCCCAGTGGGCTATAATCCTTTGCCTTCTTGGGTTTATTTCTAGGAAGCTGGATGAGAAGAACAATTTGGACTGCAACCAGGATTCTGATACTGGTTGCCAAATTTGAAAGTGACAACTCAATTTAATGTGCCAAAATACTGACTTTAATAATTTCCATTTTTTAAAGATTTATTTATTTATTTGAAAGCAGAGGTAGAGAGGCAGAGGGAAACAGAGAGAGAGAGAGAGAGAGAGAGAGAGAGAGATCTTCCATCTGCTGTTTCACTCGCCAATTGGCAGCAATGGTCAGAGTTGTGCCAATCCCAAGCCAGGAGCCAGGAACTTCTTCTATGTCTCTGGCACAGGTGCAGAGACCCAAGCACTAGAGCCATCTTCTACTGCTTTCCCAGCCCATAGCAGAGAGCTGGATCGGAAGTGCAGCAGCAGGGACTGGAATCAGCACCCAAATAGGATTCTGGCACTTCAGGCAGCAGCTTTAAACCTCTACACCACAGCGCCTGGCCCCATCATTTCTTTTTTAAAGTGTATTCAATGAGGATTTTTTTTCAACTTTTATTTAATAAATATAAATTTGCAATGTACAACTTTTGGATTCTAGCAGCTTTTCCCCCCATAACCTCCCTCCCACCCACAACCATCCCATCTCCTACACCCTCTCCCATTCCATTCTTCATCAAGATTCATTTTCAATTATCTTTATATACAGAAGATCAACTGAGTATATACTAAGTAAAGATTTCAGCAGATTGGACCCCCAAAGACACACAAGTATAGAGTAATGTTTGAGTAGTAGTGTTACCGTTAATAGTACTGCACATTAAGGACAGAGATCTTAAGTGCACAGTGACTCCCGTTGTTGATTTAACAATTGACACTCTTATTTATGATGCCAGTACTCACTTGAGGCTCTAGTCATGAGCTGCCAAGTCTATGGAAGGCTCTTGAGTTCAACTCTGATCTTATTTAGACAAGGCCGTGGTCAAAGTGGAAGTTCTCTCCTCCCTTCAGAGAAAGGTACCTCCTTATTCGCCCATTATTTCCACTGGGATCTCACTTACAGAAATCTTTCATTTAGGTCATTTTGCTTGCCACAGTGTCTTAGCTTTCCATGCCTGAAATACTCTCATGGGCTTTTTAGCCAGATCTGAATGCCATAAGGACTGATTCTGAGGCCAGAGTGCTGTTTAGAACATCTGCCATTCTGAGTCTGCTGTGTATCCTGCTTCCCATGTTGTATCCTTCTCTCCTTTTTAATTCTATCAGTTAGTATTAGCAGACACTAGTCTTGTTTATATGATCCCTTTAACACTTAATCCTATCTTTCTGATCAATTATAAACTGAAACTGATCACTTTGACTAGTAAGATGGCATTGGTACATGCCACCTTGATGGGATTGAATTGGAACCCCTTGGCACGTTTCTAACTCTACCTAATGGGGTAAGTCCAAGTGAGCATGTACCGAACTGTACATCTCCTCCCTCTCTTATTTCCACTAATATTTAACAGGGATCTCTTTTCAGTTAAATTTAAATGACTAAGAATAATTTTGAGTTAATTAGAGAGTTCAAGCAATGATATTAAGTAGAACAAAAAATACTAAAAGGAATAAAATAGTAAGTTGTTCCACAACAGTCAGGGCAAGGGCTGATCAAGTCACTGTTTCTCAAAGTGTCCATTTCACCTCTACAGTTTTCCTTTTACTTACTCAGTTGTCACCAATCAGGGAGAACATATATTTGGCCCTTTGGGACTGGCTTGCTTCACTCAGCATGATGTTTTCCAGATTCCTCCATTTTGTTGCAAATGACCGGATTTCAATGGTTTTTACTGCTGTATAGTGTTCTATAGAGTACATATACCATAATTTCTTTATCCAGTCTTCTGTTGATGGGCATTTAGGTTGATTCTACGTTTTGAATTGAGCTTCAATAAACATTGAGGTACAGACAGCTCTTTTATTTGCCAATTTATCCAAGGCTGGGTCATGTGGAAATGCTGTATTCAAATTTTTGAGGAATCTCGAAACTGTCTCCCATAGTGGCTTTCCCAGTTTGCATTCCCACCAACGGTGAATTAATGTCCCTTTTTCCCCACATCCTAGCCAGCATCTGTTTTTGGTAGATTTCTGTATGTAGGGCATTCTAACCGGGGTCAGGTGAAACCTCATTGTAGTTTTGATTTGCAATTCCCTGATGGCTAGTGATCCTGAACAGTTTTTCATGTGTCTGTAGGCCATTTGGATTTCCTCGTTTGAAAAATATCTATTTATGTCCTTGGCCCATCTTAAATAAGGATTTTTTTAAAAAAGATTTTAAAAGAAACAAAAACAGCCAAAGAACTTGAAGCATGTGGTGATGGTATTCAGTCCATTATATAATTTGAGGGCCCTTCCTCCTCCTAAATTCCATGAGGAATACTCACATTTAGGCTAAATTTGAATGTGCCAGCTCATGAATATTCATCTACTTCATCTGATTTAAAAAAAATGAAGACACATTAGAAACAAGTTGTAAAATCCAAGAAAGTAGGTAAAAATGCTTATCATCTCCTCAATGACTTAATCTTTAGCTGTATTTTTTCCGAACTTTCTGATTATCTCTTATATTTACTCTGGTATATTTTAAAATATTTCTATTTCTAGCAAAGTATTTTTTCAATTCAACATATGAATATGCTAAGTTTCTTATTTTACTATTAGATACACTAGTAAATACTTTATAAATTCATCTGCAAACCTGAATGAAATAAAGCAAACCCATTAGGTATGGGAACTAAAAAAGAAAGAAAGAAATGTCTATGTGTATCTGTATTGCTGCAAATATAGTTTGTAAAACTTTATTTCATAACTTTGTCAAACCAATGGTTAAGAATGTTATGTTGCTATAGTTTTAATGATCTGTGGTTACTTTAAAACTTACTGTATATGAGTGAAATGGTCATTTTCTCATTCATTTATTGCTTATAGCTATTGTCTATATTTCCGCTAAATTAGGGTTTGTTTTCTACTTGATAAACTTCTTATTTGGTTAAGTGGTGAAGTATTAGACCTTTTCACTGTAATGTAAATTTAATATATGGCATCTCAAAAAATAAAAGAGGGAAAAAAAAAGAAGGATGGGAATGGTGAGGAAGAGGGAGATAGGAAGGAAATAGCATTATGTTCTTAGAATTATATCTAGAGATCTCATTGAATCTGTTAAAACCTAAATAAATATTAAAATTGAAAAACTACAAAAAGTTTTATCTCTCCAAACAACATGAAGTAATTCACTAGAAAATGTAGCAAAAACATAAATTTCCCTCATTTTATTGGCTTCACTGAATTATCTATTTGATTTCAGTTCAGAATTTTAATGTATATTTATTTGAAACCCTATATCCAAAAAAAATATAAAATGTCCTTTTTTTTTTCCATTTCATTCCTCTGGACTGTGTGAAGACATTCGTTTTCATATTAACCAGGTATGACACATTACCTGTAGAACAGAAAAGTTAAACATTAATGTTGTTGAATGTCAGAGAGTGTCATTTCAGGAATATAAATAAAGTTTAGAAGGTTAAGAGTATAAGTAATTACATGGTTGCCTTGAAATAGTGTCCCTAGGGAATCAGGAGGTTTGACAATGCTGTTTCTGATATTTGTTCTTGTTCCAACACCCAGCCACTAGATGCTGGCCTTGATGCCTGTCATTTGATTTTGATCTCTCCCCCATTAGCACACAGAGTCAATGAAAAGCAAGCGATAGTCCATCTGGATTTTGTTGGGCCAGTTTATCCTATGTGGAGATAGAATGGTAAAGATTTGGCAATCATACTGACACAATATGAGAAGTTTTACATCTTTGGATTTCAGCCATCACTCAACAACATTCACTACTGTGTTATAAATTTTGGATGCAGCTACCTAACAGAAGGCTAACTGAGATTATGAAGAGACAACTGTTTGGCTCATTATAAAGTCAGATGTGTTCTTTGGCATTTGAGTGGACAGCAGAGACGTTGACATTAACACATGGCTCATTAGGGTTGAATGTGAGCTTAGCCTTTTGTTGCACTTAAAGCAAAAATCTAATATAGAATAGCAACTCCTTGAAAATGCCGATACAATCTCTTAAATATACATACCTGTAATTTAAAATGAAGACATCGTACCTCTAGGTATTTGCCATGAAGAGCATAGTGCGTGTCTTAAAATTGCAAAGAAAACAATGAAACAGCATGAGATCATGTTTCTTTTATCTTTCATGTTCTGAGTGACAAATGCACTGACTTTTCCTGTTCCTCCTAACTATTTGTCATGTTCTAGAACAAGCAGCCTTGTAGTATCATGATAGGGTCATGTTTACAATTTTACATAATAGTTAGTGGTCAGTTACCATTTTCTAGGATAAATTTGATTTTACAACTTAAGGGATTCAATTTTCAAGAAGCTGAAATTTGAAACATAAAGCAGTTTTCCACTTTGGATCTACAAAGCAAAAGTCTTGGATGTGAAGGCAGCTTATCAATGAGTGCTGGAAGCAGTATGTGCACTAGTGACATAAACTGTGCATTTGACTTACTGCCATGATCACTTCCTCCTTCCTTCTACCCTGCATCTTTTTTGTTGTTTCAAACATTTTCAACTTTACAATAAATACAAAGTGTTTCCTTGTAAAGGAAATTTAAGTATCGTTTTCATTTAATTTTGAATAAGGCTACGTTGTAATCCGTTTTGCTGCTCTGAGAATTTTAAACTGTAAACAAATAAATGCTACTTTCATTATTTATGCACATCAAAAACATGTACCAAGTCAACTGAGAGAACTGTTTGCGCCACTACTGTCAGTTATAATGAAAATTACAAATTCTTTATATTTTGTGCTATGTTTCTAGAAGCAAACATGATGCCCAAGGAAAGAGCACATCTATCAATTATTTCACGGACAGCATGGCATGCATTAAAGCTTTGAACTTGAATAATGCTGAAATGCACAAAATTGTTTCATATATTAAACTTTGAAGATTGTGAATGATAAAAAGGGACTACAAAGAGTCCATAAAACAAACAAGCCAGTACCGGCGGCTCACGAGGCTAATCCTCCACCTGCGGCGCCGGCACCACGGGTTCTAGTCCTAGTCGGGGCACCAGATTCTGCCATGGTTGCTCCTCTTCCAGGCCAGCTCTCTGCTGTGGCCCGGGAGTGCAGTGGAGGATGGCCCAGATATTTGGGCCCTGCACCTGCATGGGAGATCAGGAAGAAGCACCTGGCTCCTGGCTTAGGATTGGTGCAGGGCGCCAGATGCAGCTGCCAATGTGGGGTGAACCAATGGAAAAAGGAAGACCTTTCTCTCTCTCTCTCTCTCTCTCTCTCTCACTGTGTAACTCTGCCTGTCAAAAAAAATAATATATTAAGTGAATCTCTAAGTAAAGAAGTCTGAGTTGAGAATGAATCAACAGGTATAACTCCTTTAGTTGCTACTTGCTATTGATAGTGCCTTCAACAAAGTATCAGATGACAGAACACTCTGTTACGGGTAGGCAGACTGAAAATATAAAAGACTTCCCTAAAAGGCATCCATGTCTTATGTTTTCCTGAAAAGTAACTAACCAGCAGTGTGCCTTCATGGTCATACATACACAGAAAGCACTTGAATAGATATTTTACATGACTAATGGGCTTTTATACAACTCATTTATTTGTGCTGGAGATACACACACACACACACACACAGAGAGAGAGAGAGAGAGAGAGAGAGAGAGAGAGAGAGAGAGAGATGTCTTCCATCTACTGGTTCAAATTCCTGCACCATCCAGGATTGGGCTTAGCCAAAGCCAGCAGCTAAAAACTCAGTCAAATTCTCTCATGCAAATGGCAGAAACTGACAACTTGGGCCACCACTGCTGCCTCTGAGAGTTTACGTTATCAGGAAGCAGGAGTCAGGAGCAGGAGCTGTGTATCAAATCCGGGGATGCCAATATGGATGCAGGCATCTTAATTACCAGGCCAAACACCTGCTATTGCCTTTTGAATTATATTATCTTTGTATCAATTTTATAAAAGAAAAAAAATCTGGTTTAGCCTGTATGAAAATATACTCCTGTAATAAAAATGAAAAACACTGTATAGTAAGTAGCACTGAATAGAAATCAGGATAAGCAATTTCTAGATATGGCCAGTGAAAAAGTACTTATGCTAAGTCTCATTTTATTTAATATGTAAAATTGGGAGGATAGTATTCTACTTTCCAAATTATAAATGATGAACAAAACAGAAAATCTAGAGTTAACGTTTGTAGATACTATAAATATAGGGGATTTGGGAAGATAGTGTACATTTAGAACAAATAGCTTTGAAAATACATTCTTGAAAGGATTTATGAGATTTACTGACAGTCTAAATTCCAAGTAGAAAGTTCAACTCCTGGATCTACTAATTTACTTTCATGGAGTAAGGAGATCTATTCTAACTAATGGATGGGGAAACTTTGATTCCCCGTGGTAATTAAAGAAAAATCACAATACACAGAACCCAGAGAAATCTTACTATTCTTAGCTAGACTCGCCAGTGCCCATGACCTCAGACAGATGCTGAGGTATAAAACTGTCCAGAATTCTCTGAATAATTAATCATTTTGTAATATTTGAGGTTCTTCTAACAATGTGAATCATTCCATATTGAGTAAATGTCTTTAATAAAGAGAATATATTTTGATTTTGCACTGTTTTGCATGGATAGAGATGTCTATTTTGCTTATTTTACATAAAGAGTACAGAGAGGACTGACAGCTTGAAAGTGGATATAGCCGAATTATATTAAATAGATTCACTGGGATTTGGGGGATACAGAGTTAAACTAGAAAGAGAGAGAGTCTGAAGGAGTGGGTGTGGGAGAGGGAGAGTGAGAGTGAGAGCAAGAAGGAGAGGGAAAAGGAAAAGCAGAGGGCAGAGAGAGAGAACCTGAAAGCCAGATAGAAAGAATTACACCACTCAAAATGGGTATAATATCTGTTCTCTGTAAAAGGGATAAAGGTTTAGGAAATATTCTGGACATGTACAAGGATATTTGCTTGGAAAATGCAATTTTTTGCTTCTGCTTGGCAAATGCTTATTCAGTTCCCAGCATAGAAGCAAGAAAAACAAGAAATAAATTGGCTCATTTATAATAATTCTGGCATCAAGAACAAAACATGGACTTGAAAGATGACCATTAAGAAATTACATTTCTATCAAACATGACAGAGAATGTGGTTGATTGGAAAAAGCTTTTTATTAATGATTATGGAGATCTTCCCCTCTCCACACAACAGAGCTACACACAAGATTAACATTTTACATACAGTTTTACATTTAAATTCCTTTACCTAGCATTCACTTAAAATTCAAAGTTCATTCCATTTTCCTATGTGTAAATAATGCATATCCAATTTATGTGACACTAACAAAAGCAGAATACTCAAATAAAGCGTTCCTTTCACACTTCTCAAAAAGATTGTCCACAATTTCTGTAGTGTATCCCGAAACACACTACTGCACTCACATATGAAGGTAATGATTAGATAAACCTACATGCTTGAAAAACAGTTCCAAATTCACTGCAGTTCTTACCTAATTCTCAATTAATCTTCAACCTCCAACTTATGCATAAAGAGAAAAGTTTCCTGTTTATTCATATTTCCAAGATGTGTTTAAGAAAGCTAAACTATACTCAAAATGGTCTGGAATCATATGTATATACACATGTGAATCCTGAATTAAGTGTTTAAAATTTACTCTTAATGTTTAACCATTTTTGTACCTAAATTTGTCACTATATGCATCCTCATCTTTGTCAACAGTTCTATTTATCAGTACCCCAACGTCTGAGATTAAATGAAGATAGAGAGTAGAAAATCCTGCAGAGTTAACCTATGCATGTGATTGCCTCTGCAAAAGAACTGGTGGAGTTGATTCTCAGCACAGAGGGTATAATTGGGTTTCGAGCTCTGCAGCCTGATTTTGACTAGAGTATCATATTCATTGTTGTTTGTGAAGCTTTCATTTATATGGAGGGAGTAGAAAAATATATGCTCGGTTTTG
This sequence comes from Sylvilagus floridanus, assembly GCA_949820135.1. NCBI lineage: Eukaryota > Metazoa > Chordata > Mammalia > Lagomorpha > Leporidae > Sylvilagus > Sylvilagus floridanus. The sequence goes on along the minus strand of OX463229.1, from coordinate 78,745,162 downwards.
TACTTCCAGATACATTTGGTACATTTGTTTTTCCTGTTTTTCACGGTGATTCCTCTTCTTTGGAATTCAATTTGAGTGTCTTTATCCCCATCATTTCTCTAATGAGGGACACTTTAAATAGACTTTGGTGCTAGTGAGACTGTATGCACTGACCTCTGAATGTCCTAAAGGAAAAAGCTCTCATCTATTGCCAGAAAAGGCCTCTCAGGGACACTCCAGCTCGTGTTTGGCTGGATTTCTGAACCTCAGAATCTTCGTACACCACAGAGAAGGTTATCCCTCCTGGTATAATCATCCTATCAAACAGGCATTTATCCTGAACAATGCTGTGCTTCTGCCTACATTTAGTCTCATAGTGAGAATGAAGTCATTTCTCACAAAATCCCTTAATAGTTATCTCTACAACTCATTATTTTTTATTGTAAATAAGGTGCTAGGCAGTAATAAAGCATGATAAAATGTAAGATGCATTACTGCTTTTGTTAAATCTCAAGGTGCTATTGTACTTTAAGCCATATTTTTCAGAAAAGTTTCTTACATTTAAACAGATAGGAGTCAAAAGTGTTAGACTTCCAATCATTTTACTTCCATGGGTAAATGAAATGAATAACCAAGAAAAGATTAAGAAAATTGAGATTTTTAGCTTTAGCTGTAATGCCTATATTTACAGTATACTTCCATAAGGAATATGAGGTAAGTGCACTGTTATGGAGAAATCAAACCTGATTTTAAACACAACATGTGAAAAATATATACACAACAAGAGTCACTTTAAGTATAAAAACAAAAGAACTTTTAATATTTAAAATGTTAGGATTTGTATACACTCAGTGCCTTTATTACATAATATTTGTAGTATTTATATGACAAAATAGCTTTCCTCACATTGCAAAATGATTAAGTTCATTTACAAATTTTTGTATATGAAATGCTCTGAGGTGTTTGAAACATAATTTGCTTTTTTGACCAAAAACTTTAGAATAGATAAATTTTTCCAGGAAGCATTCCTCATGAATACTCTAAAAGAGATCCGATTTAAATATCTCAATTTTGAATCTCACTTTACTTCCTCATTTACTTGTTATAAATTCTATGCAAAACACCCACAAATTCAGCTATGTTTTCCACTTCTTCCTGACATTTACTTCTCAATCTGTACTACAGGTGAATATAATCACCTGATGGATTATTATCCAGAAATGCTACTGGAAGTGGATCCATTTCAGAAATGGATCATAAGGCTATTTGGTTTCTTTTGTGTTCTTTCCCTTCTGGCAAAGAAGGCTAGAAATTCTCATTGGGCCTTGGAGGTCCCAAATGGCAAATGCAGATTCAATCATTAGTGTGCATAACTAAATGACCACATGGAGAAGGAACTTTTCTACTGATCTGAAACATATTTGTCTGAACAGTTACACATCATACGAATATGTTAACTCAATATCCACTTTATGGTTTATATGCTTTACTTGCTTATGCCACTTTATCTAACAAATATCCTTAATGACCATGCACATGTGATGAGACATCAGGTACCCATACTCTTAAGTGGTAACCAGAGGAATATTGGCTTTGCAATACATCCTACATATCCTTCTACACTGTCATAAAATCAATGTTATTGCTGTTTTTAAAGGCTACATGTATATTTCTTTTTAACATATTTTAATTCACTTCCCATTGACATAATGCATCACATTTCACTCTATAATATATTTATAAATATTCAATTCTTACCAAAATCTCTTTTTTTATTCTCAATTTGTTTTCATGTGTATCAGTTAGCTGATGACATCATTTTTTTTTTCAAAACTGCTTTGATACTATTTTTTCTAAGTGCTTTTTGTGTCTTACATTTTTTCTTTCATTTGTGGTTAAATGAAAACTTGCCTAAGCAAGGATGAAATAAAGTCTTGACCTATTCTCATCTTCCCCTAAGACCTGTAGGACATTGTTTCTCAGTAACATGCTCAATATTGCAATGTAGTGTACTGTGACAAAACAGATTCTTTTTCCTAGATTTTGCATTTTGTGCTTGCATAAATATTCACAAGTCTCTTGTTACCTTATTAATAATTACAAGAAAATAGTTCTATAAGATGCCTTTAAAAGTGTGCTTCCTTTAAAAACAACAACAACAAAAAAAAAAAAAAACCAGAAGAATGGGGGTGGGGGGCTGGCACTGTGGCAGAGCAGGTAAAGCTGCCTTTTGCAGTGCCAGCATCCCAAATGGGCACTGATTGGAGTCCTGGTTACTCCACTTACAACCCAGCTCTCTGCTATGGATTGGGAAAGTAGTGGAAGATGGTCAAAGTCCTTGGGTCCCTTCACACATGTGGGAGACCTGGAGGAAGCTCCTGGCTTCGGATTGGCCCAGCTCCTGCCGTTGCATCCATTGGGGAGTGAACAAGCATATGGAAGACCTTTCTCTCTGTCTCTGTCTCTGTCTCTGGTCTTTCTCTCTCTGTCTCTGCCTCTGCCTCTCTGTAACTCTACCTTTTGAGTATTTTTTTAAGTCTGTTTCTTTGTTCAATTATTTTATTGAAAAGCAGAGAGACAGCCATAGAGAAAGAAAGAAACAGTGATCTCTTATTTGCTGGTTCATAACTAAAATACCCACAATATCCAGAGCTGGACTAAAAAAAGCCAATATCCAAGAACCCAGTTTGGGTCTCCCATGTGAGTGGCAGATACCCAAATAGTCAAGCCATAATCTGATGCCTCTCAGAGTGCACAATGGCAGAAAACTTTAAGCAGGCACAGAACCAGGATTTTAATCCAGACAATAAAAAATAGAATATGGGCATTCAAAATGGCGTTTTAATCACTGTGTCAAATGGCCTCCTTGAGATACTTTTTTTTAAAAGATTTATTTATTTATTGGAAAGTCAGAGTTACACAGAGAGAGAAGGAGAAGCAGAGGAGGGTGGGAAGAGAGAGAGAGAGAGAGAGAGAGAGAGAGAGAGAGATCGGCCATCTGCTGGTTCATTCCCCAATTTTCTGCAACAGCCAGAGCTGCACAGATCTGAAGTCAGGAGCCAGGAGCTTCTTCCAGGTCTCCAGCAGGTGCAGGGATCCAAGAACTTGGGCCATCTTCCACTGCTTTCCCAGGCCACAACAGAGGGCTGGATAGTAAATGGAGCAGCTGGAACTCAAACAGGCGCCCATATGGGATGCTGGCACTTAAGGTGGGGGCTTGATCTGCCATACCACAGCACAGGCCTCTTGAGGTACTTTTCACTCAACATAAGAGCTATACAGGGGCCGGAGCTGAGGTGCAGTGGGTTAACACCCTGGCCTGAAGCGCCAGCATCCGATATGGGCAATGGTTGGAGACCCAGCTGCTCCACTTCTGATCTGGCTCTCTGCTATGGCATGAGAAAGGCAGTAGAAGATGGCCCAAGTCTTTGGGCCCCTGCACCTGGATGGGAGACCCAGAGGAAGCTCCTGGCTCCTGGCTCCTGGCTCCTGGCTTTGGATCAGCAAAACTCCGGCCGTTGTGGCCAATTTGTGAGTGAACCAACGGATGGAAGACATCTCTCTCTCTGCCTCTCTTCTCTCTGTGTAACTCTTTCAAATAAATTAATAAATCTTTTTTTTAAGAGCCATACAAAGATAAGAGTTAGTTTTTACAACTCCCTAGCAATTCTTCTTGAAAAAAATATGCCTTTCAGCCGGCACTGTGGCTCACTAGGCTAATCCTCCGCCTGCAGCGCCCGCACCCCGGGGTTCTAGTCCCGGTTGGGGAGCAGGATTCTGTCCTGGTTGCTCCTCTTCCAGTCCAGCTCTCTGCCATGGCCCAGGAATGTAGTGGAGGATGGCCCAAGTGCTTGGGCCCTGCACCTTCATGGAAGACCAGGAGGAAGCACCTGGCTCCTGGCTTTGGATCAGCACAGCCCGCCAGCCGTAACGGCTATGTAGGGGGTAAACCAACAGAAGGAAGACCTTTCTCTCTGTCTCTCTCTCTCTGTCTAACTCTGACTGTCAAAAAAAAAATATGCCTTTAATATGGAGATTAGGATTCTTATTTACTGACCAATCTATTTATAGTGTGTAAAATTTTCAGCTAAACCATTTATTCCTATGTCAGCACTTTTGCCTACTTTTTATATATGTTATCTTCTCTTGAGTTTCACTAATTTATTTATTGATAGATTTTTTTTTTAATTTTATTTTTTTGACAGGCAGAGTGGACAGTGAGAGAGAGAGAGAGACAGAGAGAAAGGTCTTCCTTTGCCGTTGGTTCACCCTCCAATGGCCGCTGCGGCCGGCGCACTGCGCTCATCCGATGGCAGGAGCCAGGTGCCAGGTGCTTTTCCTGGTCTCCCATGGGGTGCAGGGCCCAAGCACTTGGGCCATCCTCCACTGCACTCCCGGGCCACAACAGAGAGCTGGCCTGGAAGAGGGGCAACCAGGACAGAGTACGGCACCCCAACCGGGACTAGAACCCGGAGTGCCGGCGCTGCTAGGCGGAGGATTAGCCTGTTGAGCCACGGCGCCAGCTATTGATAGATTTTAATTGCATCATTGTAAATTGAATGATGTTTCAAAATTGATTATTTTCTCTAACTCAGTATTCAGGTATATATCTTTTTTTCTTAACTTTTAAATATTTAACCAAAAGGAAGGGAGACAGAGAACGACAGATAGAGAGAGCTCATCCATCCAATGATTCATTCTCCAAATGTACACCATAGCTAGGGTCAAGCCAGAGTAATGACTTAAAATGGCCTGAAGTTAATGAGGGATTAGAGGAAGATGCTCTATGATACTCGATATATGTGGACCCATATCTGTTGAAATGAATTTTACCAGGCCCTGGACCCTCATAGAAGTTAGTCCTTATAAAGTTTATCCTGTGATGTTTTCACACATTTCCAACCCATATCCTTCAAGAGACATATTTTTATTTTTAATTAGTTTTTGTAGGTAGGTAGAGCAAAATACAATTGGAGTTAAGAAGACAGAAAAAAATGGACATGTTTGGCAAACGACAGAGAAGAAAACATTTCAATAAGAAATTTGGACAGGTAAAAACTTCCCAAGTTGAACAGCTAAATCAAGAGGGACATTGAATAAGAGAGATCACAACACCAGTCCCTGAAGAAAGTTTTTGTATCTCAGTAACATTTTGAAGATCAGTGTTTGAAACGGGGCAAGGTGGTGCAGGAATACGTTAGGAAAGAGACTGTGTGCATCCTTTTGAACTGTACTAAGAAATATCATATCTCTTTTATAGCACATGCACAGTTAAGTTCAAAACAGACCTCTAGTTCTTGTTTGTTTGTTTGTTTGTTTTCTTTAAAGTGAAATATGGAAATACAGAGCATGGTAAACCAATTTGAGGAGATATTATTGGTAGAGAGACCCAATAATTACTTTAGAATAGTCTAAGAAAATGCTAGTGATTATTTAATAGTTACAGTGGAGTTGCAAGGAAAATATGCATTTAAGAGCAAGTTCTGCAGTAGATTTGATAACACATAAGAAATGTCAGTGATAACAAATGACTTATTTCATTCCATGTTCAGACTGGTTGAGGTTAAAGTTGAAAATGAGCTTGACACAATTTTGGGGAAGTTCTTGTGGACAAAGTGTGGCTGGAATTAATTCTGAAAATCTGGGTTGGGGGGTTCTTATTCTGAGTGTTGTTTCACTTGTACACCAGCATGTACAGATTCCTGCATAAATCTGTCTTTCTGGAATGAAAGACCTCAGTCTCTTTATTCAATGCCCCCTGCATTCTCACAGGGAGTGAGAATCCATCATCCATGTTTTTTTTGTTTTTGTTTTTGTTTTTTTTTTTTTTATCTTCTGTGTTCTCTGAATTGCTCCATCCTGTATAAAAAGGACACAAGGATCTCATTCGCTTGTTTTCCCCATTCTGACAAACACTTTTTATCTCTTGCTCTCTGCTGAATTTTGCCCGCGGATTCAGAAATTCAAAAACTGTTTCTCTATAGACCCTTTCTCTATCTTCTAGTTACTTGGAGCCTCCCACCTTTCTCTTTCCATCAAATTTCCGAACAGCTTGCAGATATTGTTTCCTTTGTTTATCACATGTTCATTCCTGCTTTATTAGGTCTTACTTTTGAGATCACTGCCTCTTAGAAACAAAGTTAAATCTTTGAAATATCACCATCCCCTTTTAGTCCTTTATCTTTGCTCTCTGGTGGTTATGTGATCTTACGCATGTGCCAGCCAAACTCTTAGATGTTCTCTAGTGGTCTCTACTTACTGACATTTGCACTTTTGTGTAGCTACTTCTCAGACTGCAAGAGAGTTGGTCTGTGTGACCAAAGTATATGGCATAAATGCGAATCCATTGCTTTGGAAATTGTTGAAAAAGTCACTGAGATTGCTGTAGTATCCTCCTTCTCTCATACCTCCCAACATGTGTTCCAAGAAAACTCAATGTTGTAGGCAGCTCTACAGGAATGATTACTTGCTGAGATCTGAATTATCTATAACGCCCCCATTTTGTAATTTCTGCCAGCATGCAACATCATTTAAACACATCTCATGTGTTTGTTGTTATGTGCATATTATGTTACCCTGCCAGAGTCCATTGTCCATAACATTAGGAATTTTAAGTATATTTTGTTTGTTTTTACTACTGTAACTCTGAACCTAAAATGGCATCATGCATAAAGTAGTTCAAGAAATGTATAACGAATAAAAGAACTTAGAAGCCCCATCCTGGTGCTGTGGTATAGCAGGCTAACGCCCTGGCCTGAAGCGCTGGCATCACATATAGGTGCCGGTTTGAGACTTGGATGCTCCATTTCCGATCCAGCTCTCTGCTGTGGCCTGGAAAAGCAGTAGAGGATGAACCAAGTCCTTGGGACCCTGCACCCACATGGGAGACCGGAGCAAGCTCCTGGCTCCTGGTTCCTTGCTTTGGACTGGCACAGATCTGGCCTTTGCGGCCAATTGGGAGTGCACCATCGAATGGAATACCCCTTTCTCTCTTCTCTCTCTCTCTCTCTCTCTCTCTCTCTCTTTCTCTCTCTCTGCCTCTCCTCTCTCTGTGTAAGTCTGACTTTCAAATAAATACATAAATCTTAAAAAAAAAAAAAGTCTCAACCTGACAGAGGACAAAGTGAAGTAAAGTTTTTGTTGTCTGCCTCCCATATCCTTTAAAAACACACACAGAGTTTAAAGATTGTTATGCACAACCACATCACATTAATCACTAAATAGAAATAAAAGCTTGGAGATGCTTATTTTGATGGATATTATTTAAAACCTTTGGCTAGTTATTGACTATTTCTACATCCTTTGTGTTAATGTTACCTTGACAGTAATTTTCCGTTTCAAAGTGTACAAACGCTTACATTATTATTTTCTCAAATGGTTGCCTCCATTTTCTCTACCATATATCCTTGTTGACAACCCATAATATACACTTCATAGTTCTCAGAATTGAAGAGAAAAGGAATCTGCCTACAAGACCACTATCCCCAAAGCTTCCAAAGAAATCATAGTTTTAGTTGATTTGACACCTAGACATATTTGGCTCCAAGTAGTCTGCACTCGATTCAGTCCATACTGTGTTCTATAAATGAAAATCTCTGGTTAGTTTATTTTGGTTGGTCTATTGGTTTATTTTTCTGGCAGAGTCAACAACACTATAGACTATTGATGTATAGTATGCTTTTGTGAATCAAAGTTTAATGCTTTGTCAAATTTTGTTTTGAGAGTTTGTTGGGCAAATTGTTAGGAGTTATATACTACTATAATTTTGATGATCTGTGAATATCTTCAAGTTTGCTGTACATTGATGAAATTGACATCTGTTAATTTGATTGTCATTGTGATCTTTGTCTGTATTCCTGCTGAAGTATGGTCTTTTTCCTTTTTGTTTATTGAACTCTTTATTCAGTGAAGCATTAAGCCCTTAACTATAATGTAAAAAGAAAATATGTTATCTCAAAAATAGAATAACAATAAAAATAATGTATTGTACAATGGAAAACAATTGTTATAATTAGAAAATACTAATCAAATCAAGTTTTATTTTTCATAAAACTTATAGCATTTCTATTTTGAGTAATTAGAAATTTAAAAGAAACTTCTTATAAGTGAATTAAATATAAACATAAAAAGCCTATCTTAAAGATCTCTGATTTTATAAAGTTTACTGAGGTCGACATATGACCAAACTTGAAATACAGCCTAAATAATTTCAGAAAAATCAACTTCTTTATTCTATACAATGACTAAAATAATGCTAAAAAGAACTAATAAATAAGAAATATGAATTATGAGCAGCTTCAATTGTCATATCAGAACAAAGCCCAGGAATCAAAAAGTAGTAAACTGTGTAGATAAATTTTGCACTTACATACATTAAGTGTGATTAATAAATACTTGTTATGATTTCTGAACTAATAAAATGAAAGCAATGGCTTCAGTTCTCTAAATGCATGGTATTTCACTGGCTTTGAGTTTTAAAATTCTCATTTTGTTCTGTATCACTCACTCTGTAATCACTGTTTGAGTTTGAATTACTTTACTTTCTGAACTGAGTTACTGAAATTGGCAGGTTTCATTATAACTCTGCTATGCCATTTATATTCCTAAAGCCACCTCATAATTTCTACAACAAATTTAGTAGCTCAATGGCACTTACATTTATATTTGCAACCTGTGTTCCACCTGGACATGCACACATTAAAGCCAGTTTTTAGGGCTTAATAAATTGAACCATAAAACTTTCAGGAATGAATTTGGATAGGACTAAGTTTCTACTAAAATATTAAGATTACCCTGTTTTATTAATCTATAATAGGAATTAATTACCAATGTTTTCAATTCCTTGCCTTGGCTTTCTGCAGTTTATAAGTAATTTCACAGCTTCCAGACAATTAATTCTGCCACTATTTGATCTTTAATCAACATTTCATATTCCTTTGTTTATTTCTAACAGAACCCTGCAGCTTTTAAATTTACTCTTTTCCCACTTTATTTTCATGGCCTAAAAGCAAAGCCTAATTTTCTAGATTTGACACCAGGACTAAACAAAAAAGAAAATAAAACCATGCTTCAATCTCAATGGCAACAAATAAATAAATAAATGGAGAAAAAATATAAACAAAAATAAAATCATATACCTTCCCTTTTAGCAATTCCTTGACACTTCCTTTACTACGCTTTCTGAGGATTTCTAAACTTTAGCATACCTATGTGGAAAATTTTTAAAATTTACAAAGTATACAAATTAATATTTTAACAGTGTCTAGATATATTCTTAGTAAATCAAATAGGTAAAAAATACTGTGAGATTTAAAATCTATCAGAGAACTGAGCACCAAAAGGGAAACCTGTTGAAGTGAAATGGACACTATGAGAAACAGTGACTTGATCAGCTCTTGTGCTGACTGTTGATGTACAATGTAATACTTTATCCATTTTAGTGTTTTTTCTTTGTTTTGTTCTAGTACTATTGGTTGAACTCTGTAATTAACACACAATTATTCTTAGGTGTTTAATTTAACTGAAAAGTGATCCCTTTTAAATGTAACAGTGGGAATAAGAGAGAGAGGAGATGTACAACTTGGGACATGCTCAATTGGACTTGCCCCAAATGGTGGAGTTAGAAACGTGCCAGGGGATTCCAATACAATCCTATCAAGGTGGCATGTACCAATGCCATCTCACTGGTCCAAGTGATCAATTTCAGTTCACAATTGATCACACTGATAGATCTAAGAGTCAAAGGGATCACACAAACAAGACTAGTGTCTGCTAATACTAACTGATAGAATCAAAAAGGGTGAGAACGATCCAACACAGGAAGCGGGATACACAGCAGACTCATAGAATGGCAGATGTCCTAAATAGCACTCTGGCCTCAGAATCAGCCCTTAAGGCATTCGGATCTGGCTCAAGAGCCCATGAGAATATTTTAGGCATGGAAAGCTAAGACACTCTGAAAAACAAAAAAAAAGAAGACCTAAATGAAAGATCTCTGCAAGTGAGATCCCAGTGGAAAGAACAGGGCCATCAAAGAAGGAGGTCCCATTCTCCGAAGGGAGGAGAGAACTTCCACTTTGACTATGTCCCTGTCTGAATAAGATCGAAGTCGGTGAACTCAAAAGGCTGCCATAGCCTTGGCAACTCATGACTAGAGCCTAGGGAGATTACTGACGCCATAAACAAGAGTGTCAAATTGTTAAGTCAACAACAGGAGTCACTGTGTACTTATGTCTCATGTGGGATCTGTCCTTAATGGGTTATCCAATGTGAAGTAATGCTATAACTAGTACTGAAACAGTATTTTACACTTTGTGTTTCTGTGTGGGTGCAAACTGATGAAATCTTTACTTAATATATACTAAATCGATCTTCTGTATATAAAGATAATTAAAAATGAATCTTGATGTGAATGGAATGGGAGAGGGAGCGGGAGATGGGAGGGGTGTGAGTGGGAGGGAAATTATGGGGGGGAGTCATTGTAATCCATAAACTGTACTTTGGAAATTTATATTTACTAAATAAAAAATAAATTAAAAAATATCCACTTCATATATATGTAAAATCTAGGGTTCAAAATGCCAATGAGAGATTTTCTTTCCTAGCTAACACAAAGCAATATTTAGAAGTACAACAATTCCATGAAACAATTACGTTGAATTTGCATATACAAACAAGCATATAGATATAAAGATGCAGTAAAAGCCTTGCTTATCTGCTGATGCAGCAAAGGCTTGAAGGGCTAAAATCCCAGAGAAACTAAAATCAACTAGTGATAGTAAATTTAGCTTTTTAGATCAGTTGCTTGTGTTTGGAAAATCTAGATGGAAGGCTACTGCAGAGTAGTGCAAACTAGCAGTGGTGTTTTTAAATCTTATAGTATGTGGTAGGCAAAAGTCAGAGTTACAGAATATGAAAACATTAAGTACTTTGGTAATCAAAATATAAATCAGAGGAGAGGCACAAAAATGTGAGTGTTTTGGTTTGGAGTCTTTCTCAAAATATATTTTTGCAAATTCTAAATATACAAAAACCAGAGGGGTATGAAGTATAACACTAATATTATTAAAATTAAGACCAGAGGATTTTCATCAATTGCACCATCCTGAAATGACAAAAACAGGTTCAGGAAGCAACCCTTTGGGAATATCAAAGGGCCTTTTAGAATCTCTTGGAGGCTATTGTGTTCCACTAGACAAAACAGACATGAATGACATTATACAGCGACTTGAATGGTGCTGTTGATCACAAAAGCTAATAACCCACAGATGTCACCAATAGTTTTTATTTTATATGGACATTAAATAACATTGAATAATTGATATGCTCAGCAGCTGTAATAAGGAATCTATCTCCATATTTTGATGCTTGAATACTCACACACTTTTAAAAATATATATTTTATTTATTTATTCATTTAAAAGACTGACAGAGAGATACAAAAAGATCTTCCATCCACTAGTTCCCACTCCAAATGGGCACACAGCCAGGATTTGGAAGTCTGATCCTGGAACTTCCTCCTCGTTTCCATTGTGGGTGGCAGGGAACCAAGTCTTGGGCCATCATTCATGCCTTTCCAGGTGCATTTGCAGGAAAGAAAGCACAGGAGCTATGGTTTGAGCCAGCATTCAAATATAGGAGGTGGACTTTGCAAGCAGTGTCTTAACCTGCTGCACCATGGTGTGCACCCCTACTCACAGCCTTAAGATTCAGTCTCTTAATTCTTCCTATGCCTAACATCAGAAAAACTAATATGAAATTATATGAAATAAATCCACACATCAGTGGGATACAGGATTTCAAATTTATTAAGTAAATTGACCCAGATGTTTTCTTGCAAAATCTCATGGCTCCTGTCCTTCACCAAAATGGGCTTTGACCTTGGAATAGGATATCTACCTGGGCAAAGAATTCATCCTTTCTGGAGTTTTGTTTCCATTTATACTCAAACTTTATGCCTGACCCTCAGCTCTTTCTGCATCCAACTTTGAGTCAGAAGTCTCTAAGCTGCCAAAGGCCCTCTGGCTCTGCAACTTAGCCTTAATTGGTGATTAGTCAAACTCAAACTTTCATTGTCTCTATTCAATGCCTTGAGAGCACCCAGTCAAATAGTACTCTAAATTAGTCCACTCCTCATATGTCTCCAACACCTTCAGGTGTTGCATAGCCAGTTTATCCTTTCCTTCCTCACTTTACCTCTGGTAAAACTTTTGAAAAATACACTATTAGCATATGCCACAAGCTATCAGGTTGCACCTACTTTCAATAATGGTTCTCATTGTCAGCCTGTTAGCAGTTAATCCAGTTTCAGAAATCCACTTTAGAGGCTTCTTCCTAGAAACACAACCATTAACAACTGCTTTAGATAAGTTTACATGGAACAAATTCTGAGGTGGAGGTTGGTATGAACAGTTTCTAGGAGGATGATCTTAGAAATATCGTTTGAAATGGGTTAGTAAAGCCAAGTTCAACCGCAATATGTTGCTGCAGAAGTCTCTGATGATTCCATTGGGAGCTCTTTACATAGGTCCCAAATTGAGGCAAGAGGGCCTTGGTTACATTGTACAAGTATAGGCTGCCTCTGTGGAAAGCCGTAAGGACAATTTTCTGAGAAGGACACATCTGGGCTCTGTCAGCCATGAGAATACATGCCTTGGTATGGAAGCAAGAATTGAACAGTAAACCCTAGAATCCACTATATTAAATTTGTGTAATTCCTATTTTATGTAAATTGTAAAAATTTAGAACTACTCTACATAGAAATCAGTATAGAAGTTAAGGCAATAAGGATTGGAATACAGTATAAAGGGGATTTCTGTGATGTTGGTAATGTTCCATTTGAGATGTGAAAAGCAATTACATGGGTAAGCTCAATTTATGAAAATTCTGCAAGCCACACAAATGTAAATTGTGCATTTCTTTTACATTCATAATACTGCAATTAGAAGTTTACTCTAAGGGCAGACACTGAGATACAATGGATCAAGCTGCCACTTGCAACATAGGTATCCTGTATTAGAGCACAGGTTATGGTGTGCATACATCTCTCTCTGGAGACCTGGGCAGAGTTCCTGGATTGTGACTGGCCAGACCCAGTCCTGGCTGGTGTAGCCAGTTGAGGAGTAAACCGGGGTTTGGAAGACCGAGTTCTCTCTCTGTCTCTTTGTCTGTATCTCCCCCCAATTCATGTTCTGACTTTCAAATAAATAATAAATCTTTAAGAACAATTAAGAGTACTTTAATAAGTAACATGACACTCCCACACGCAATTATTTCCAACAATAAGAACTAAATGTATTATTTTATAATTCAACATTGAGTTTTATTTTTACAGAAGTTTTTGCTTTGGAATAATTTTTGTACCTTTTATCTACAATGTATTATCTAATTTTCACGGTGATATGGACACATTTGATCAAAAAACTAGCTTGGTAGATTAATAGCATAAATGCTTATGACTAAAATATTATTTATCCAAATTATTAAAATAGGAAAACTAAATAACAGGATAAATAAAATAATGCCAATGCCAACTGCTTTAAATTATATAGACTTTGGTAGTTAAAATTTACTTAGCTCAACCACTTTGACTAAACAAGATTTTGGAGCTGGAGTTGACTAAATTAAAGGGAAGACAATATAATAGCTTGGTAATTGCCATGTAAATACCCCATCATTACTGTTTGAATGTGTGATTGCTTCTCTCCTTTAAGGAAGACGGGTTTGCCTGGTATTTATTTGGAGACTATTAAATGTAATTATAGGGTACACTTCAGGAGAATAGAAACAAAGTGAAGTTTGTTTTTATATATCTATATACTCTTAGAGTTAATAGTATTTTCAAAAAGTCATTTCCTTCAATTATGAGTGCATTGCTTGTCCTTGTCCTTAACCAACTAATAGAGCTACACAGTTGACTCCAAAATTTTTTGATATGATGGAACTTACTGAATAGTGTGCATATCTTACATTGAAAGTTTATGAATATCACAGTTGAGGAATAAAATTTTTAATCCTGAATGTCCAAGAAATGTGCTGATGGAAGTGAAACTATGGGATGATCTTTGTTATACAATCATCAGTGCAATACTTTTTTGTGTAGATAACATGTAGGCTAAGACTGAACCAATACTGTGTTCATGAAATGTGTTTCTATTGTCTGTTGGGAAACGATACTGCATTTCACATATTTTCTTACATGTGACTATTTGACCGAGTTGTTTGCAATTGTTTGGAGCTGGTGCTTACAAAGAAGAATGCTATTCTGAGCCCTAGTCCCAAGTAAATCACTCCAAGGATCTTTCTTCTAATTGCTTTCCAGAGAGAGAATCCATCAAAAGCCTCTGAAACTCAAAGGAGTGCACATCCTTTACAGATGTCTTGAGGTGCCTTCTCCATGTTTTCTTCTTGGAGTTTTATGGTCTCAAGTCTTATATTTTATTAATTTGATTTTTCTGTAGGCTGGGAAATGTGGGTAGAAGGAAAGGCCAGCTTCAATTTTAAATTTTATCACCATCAATTTTTAAAGAGGCTACCCTTTCCCCAATTTACGTTTTTGGTGACATTATTACAAATCATTTGGTTCTAGTTGCATGGATTTATTTCTGTGATCTCTGTTCCATTCCTCTATGTCAGGTTTTTATGTGAGTATCATACTATTTGGGTTATTGTAACCCTGTAGCATGTCTTGAGATCATGTCATGTGACTCTTCCTACTTGATGCTTTTTGCTAAAGAATTGTTTTGGATATTTAGAGTCTTCTGCGCTTTCACATGAATTTTTAGTTGTTTTTATTTTTACTTCTGTAAGAGTGACATTGGTATTTTGATGAGATAGTGTTGAATCTATACAAAGGTATGTGGTGTTGACATTTTAATTATTTTAAACCTTCCATTCTATAAACATGGCAAGTCTTTATATTTCTTGTATGTTCTTCAATTTGTAATTTGCCTTGTAAAAGTCTCTCACTTTCTTGGCTAAATTTATTTCTAATTATTTGTTTTTGTAGGTATTTTGAATAGTTGGCGTCACGATTTCTTTCTCAGCAACTTCATAGTGTATAAAAATGCTACTCTTCAGGGGCCAGCACCATGGCTCACTTGGTTAATCCTCTGCTTGAGGCGCCAGCATCCCATATGGACACCGGTTCTAGTCCCAGCTGCTCCTCTTCCAGTCCAGCTCTCTGCTATGGCCCTGGAAGGCAGTGGAGAATGGCCCAAGTGCTTGCGCCCCTGCACCCTCATGGGAGACAAGGAAGAAGCACCTGGCTCCTGGCTTTGGATTGGCGCAGTTCTGGCTGTAGCAGTCATTTGTGGGATGAACCATCAGAAGGAATACCTTTGTCTCTCTTTCTCACTGTCTATAACTCTACCTGTCAAATAAATAAATAAATAAAATGCTACTGTTCAATGTGCGTCACTTGTCCTACAAACCTCACTGAATTTCTTTATTAGTCTAGTGCTCTTTTGGTGAAGTACTTGGGTTTTCTTTATATAGAATCATATTATCTGCAAACAGGGTTCATTTGACTTTTCCTTTTCTGTTTGTATGACTCTATTTCCTTCTCTTGCCTAACAAAGACTTTCAGAAACAATCAGTAGCATAAAGAGATGAACTACTGAGTAGAAGAAAAAAAAAATTGCAGGTTATTCATCTGTCTAAAGAGTAATATACTAGATATTATAAATAATGTATTGTTTCTTATATATTTATAATTATATACTATATATCATTATGAATTATATAATAAATAATATTTATTATACAGAATATTAAGAAACTAGAATTCTTAACAACAAAAATCTAAATAATCCAATTGATAAACTGAGCAAATGGTATGAATGGGTACTTCTCAAAAGGCAAATTTAAAATGGTCATCAAGTTTATGAAAAATGCTCAACATCTCAGCCATTAGGGTAATGAAAATCAAAATGACACTGAGATATAATCTTATCCCAACATGAATGATTATCATCACAAAAAGAAAAAATAACAAATGCTGTGAAGAATATGAAGAAAAGAGTACTCCTATACTCCATTGATAGGAATATAAGTTTGTACAGTTTTATGTGGCAAACATTATGGATAGTCCTCAAAAAATAAAAATTGTCTATCATAAGACCCAGATATCCAAAATCTACATATCTATGCAAAGGAAAGTAAATCAGCATCTCTAAGATACAACTAACTGCCTCATGTTTATTGCTGCACTATTCACAACAGCTAAGCTGTTAATAAACCCAGATGCTATTGATGGGTGAATATAGAGAACATAGAGATGACTAATATTTTGCAAAAAATCTATTATATATTTTATAAATAACTGGAACAGAAGAGCCTAATAACTCAAAATACAAAAGTAACAGTTTCATGGGAATGTTAATTACTATGATTTTGAAATCAATATGCTTATCAATATTGCTGAAGTTAGTATGCTGTGTGGGTTCTTGCCACAAATTCAGAGAAGTATATTGAATACTGGCTCAAATAGACCAGGCAGCATGGTAAGTTTTTAAAGGATTTTATTGAATGAGAGAAACGCAAAGGACCATGAGGGAGAAAGGAAAGTCCAGACATTAAACTGGGGCCATACCAAGCAGGGAGCAGGCCAGGAGCCACATGCAGCAAACATTTGGGTATGAACAGCTAAAAGCAGCTTAGCACAGGTAGTGAAGTGAAGGCCACATGCCCCAAAGGTGCAGGGCAATAAGGGGACCCAGAGCAGGGAGGGAAAATCAAGGGCGGGCCCACTGTCCTCCAGGTCTTTTATACATTTCCAAAGGGGAGTGGTTAAACAGTCTGATTGGCAAGATGGGCATACAGTGTGGTCAGGTAGGGGCATGAGATTACACCTGGGGCATGGTGAAGGCATGGATTTACAGCTCACAAATCAAATCAATTTTTCCTTATCTGCCTGCCTACATCAATTTATCAGTACACTTTGTATATACATATATTTAGATATCACACTGTACCTTATAAATATGCATTGTTATGCGTGAATCCAAACTCCAAAAAAAGGTAGTAGAAATACTAACTATGCTGTTTTTATCATTACACATTGAATACACATGTCCAATTATTACATCATATCTCACAAATATATACTCTAAATTAATAACAATATTAATAAAAAACAGGATTTGCTTATTCGGTAATTAATTTAAGCTCTCCTAGTTTATTTTTCTTCAGTTAATTTAAGAAGTAGATTGAATTCCAACATTCTTTACAACACTTAGACAGTGATTTTTTTTTTTTTGACAGGCAGAGTTAGACAATGAGAGAGAGAGAGAGAGAGAGACAGAGAGAAAGGTCTTCCTTCCGTTGGCTCACCTACCAAATGGCTGCTATGGCCGGTGCACTACGCTGATCCTAAGCCAGGAGCTGGATGCTTCCTCCTGGTCTCCCATGCAGGTCTCCCAAGCACTTGGGCCATCCTCCACTGCCCTCCGGGCCACAGAAGAAAGCTAGACTGGAAGAGGAGCAACCGGGACAGAACTGGTGCCCCAACTGGGACTAGAACCTGGAGTGCTGGCGCCGCGGGCGGAGGATTAGCCTAGTGAGCCCCAGCACTGGCCTTAGACAGTGATTTTATGACATCCTCTCCTTGGGATAAAATGATGACACACAATCATGCTTTACAACTTAATAATTCTATAAAGCTGAACCAGCCACCCAAGGTGAAACCTTATATTTAGAATTCATGCCAAAACCCATCTGCTTCATTTATTCTAAGTCCTGTGCTTCATCAGTGACCAACATCAGACCTAGACATTACATGTTCATGATTAATGTGCTTCTTTTTGAAATATTTAAGGACTTAGCTGCCAACACTCCAGCTTGACTTTTTGATCAAATAATCTATCAACACCTCTTTATCAAGATTATAGGTAGGTTCTTCCCATGCAAGTGATCAGTGGTGTTAATACACAGATCACTTATCCCAGAGGAAAGGATATTCAGAATTTTTTCTCTCTTTTTCGTTCAAGAAATTTATCTATTTCTTGTGTGACTAGAAAGACTTTTCATGATCCATTCAATTATAATAATCAGGATGACTCTTGCTTAAAAGGTGCCTTTCCTAGCTATTAATAGTTGTCTGCCCAGTCATAATATCAGACTGAAGAAATCCATTGGCATAATGAGTGCACTAGGGATAGTACTACTTAGCAGCAAATGGATACAGCATCTAAAACTGTGTACAGGCAATAGTCAAGAGGGAAGATTTCAAGTAAAATTAATAGCCACCTTGTGCTTTCTTAAAATCAATGTGCTATTGAAATGGTATTCATTCAAGGTTGCACAGCTGGTTTGATGCTGATTATGCTTTAAGCCAGAGAGTATAATTAAATAGGAAAGAAAATGGTGTAAGGTTGTACATGACAGAAAAGATGCCAAGAACACTACAACAAAGGCCACTTGCTGATAAAGAAGGAAGCTATGAGAAATTTAATGAAAAACTATTAGTCTACAACTTTTTCCTTGCATCTAACAGAGTTTGCTTTGTTAAAATATTGTAAACACTTGGAGAATTCTGAACTTTAAAAACATTTCTAACGCATATTATTGTTCCTCTCTTTTCTCCTGCTTATATACCGTGAATTGGACATATAAAACACAATTAAAGTTTAGCCTTATGGGCTTTTTCATATATATGCTAATCAAGTAAAACAGCATTCTTAAAGAAAAGGGCTCTTTGGGACTTAGATTAAAACATAAAAATAAAATAAAATTTTTAAGAAATATAATCTTACTATAATTATTTTAATGGGTATTCATGAAATAAACCTATTTCATTAGATCATTTTAGAGAACTTGGATTTCATTGCTAATACTTTAAAAATTTAATTAGCATTTGAGTTCCTTTGTCATGCCCTTTTGTTAATGATGCATTGATATTAATCTTTTAAATATTGATGCTTCTTTAAGCATAGTAATTAAAATTACTCAAATATTCAGACACCATTTTAAAAGCAATACTAAACTCATTCATGTCGTAAATTCTTGTTCTCATCCTCAGGGGCCTAACGTTATCATATTTCTCACTTGAAATAACTTGTTTCATTGGTTTTAGGTTATCTTAAAAATTCTCCTCTTGCTGAATTCTTTAAAAAATGTATTAGTTTTATAATCATTGGTTAATATCTCAGTTCTTTGAACTGGTTAGGGTACTGACATACATGACAGTATTTTATAACCTTTTCAGAAATAGAATTCAAATGTGTATATGTATGTACACATACATATACATGTTCACAGAATCTGAGGTTGGTGTCCATTCTACTTGTCTCTAATGAAATTACCAGATTTGAAAATAAAAACTCCAGCTTCAATGGCTTTAATAAGTATATATAAAACATCTATTTCTCCACTTGAATGGTTGCACAAATGATTTCATGGATGAAACACAACTATCGTTTGCATTATTTTCTGTGAATTTTAAACTCTTTACGTGATGATGCATTTCACTGAGCAGCTTCTGTCCTCTCATTACATCAGATAAGGTAAGCACAAGACATAAAACTGTACTCACTTTTTAAGAGGAAACAAAACCTTAGCCAACATATTATCCTTTTAAAAAAAGACTAGTTTCCATGGCTTTTGTAATGGTTCAGGAGCAAAATTTGTTCGTCACTGTTCTGCTCAACATCCTGCTGGTTGTTCAGTCTGTCAGAATATATAAAATTTCGTTGCTCTGATATCATCTGTAAGTTTTCTAAGTGCTTGCATTCTAGACATAATTAAGAATAAACTAATGCCTTCAGACATGATAGTTTTTTCATTTCAAATGATCATTTTACAGAAGAATACATTGTATTTTTCCATCAAGATTTGATTTACTAGTAATATTTGTTAAATAAATTTTATCTCTCTTCTCTATTTTGTATTCTAGAATAAATTCCTATTTTCATTTGAAAATTTGTCAATTTGAAGTTATGTTACCTCTTCTTATCAGCTCATGTTCTGTCCTGACCCTCAATTCCTCTTGTGAAAAGCACTTCACAACTTTTTTTCAATTGCTTTTTCTTATTCTCAGAGATAAAGCAATAGGAACCAAATGAAAGCCCCATTTTAGCTGCCATTTAATCATATGCAGGGAAGAGATAGGATGCTATCTTATAATTCTTGACTGCCTAACTAAAATGAATATTTTTCCAGACACAATCAAAGTATTTCAGTGAATGCAATTCAGTGAATGAAGACAACAAATGTCTTTTGTTTTTAAGCACATGAAAACATGTTGCTGTTGTTTTAAAACTGCTCTTGTTTGACCTTTGAAAAGCTTATTTTAGAGATTCTTGTACTTAATTCTCATTGTCAGGGCAGGGGGAGTATATTTTATGATTTTCACCAACCCTTGAGATAGCTTTCATTGTTGATACTGCTCAAGTAGTGACAAGTTCATCCCTCTGACTGTGCCACTAATTATTAGAAACACTGCATCCTCAAATTAACTTCTAATGGGATTAAAAAATGCCTACAGTTCAATTCATCCTTGCTACTCATCATCACACTCTTATTCCCTCTCCTGATTATTTTGGTTAATAAGCCTTAGAAAAGATCTTATCCAACTACATATCTTGACTATGAACCCATATGTGTGATGATATCCTAATTATACTGTAAGAGACCATAAACAAATGTTTTCTCTAAATTTAAGATTTGAATTCCAAGAGTTTCTTTCAAGATGTGCATCCAGTTGTGAGTTCTTCACACACTCTGTAGTTTTACCTAAATCACAAGCAGATGTCAGAAACGATTCACCTTTAAACATCAAATTTTTCACTGTAGCTAATACTACTGAAAATAATTTTCTATAAAATAGCTAATTTATTTTTTTATTTTTTTATTTTTTATAACGCTTTTATTTAAAGAATATAAATTTCCAAAATACAGCTTATAGATTACAATGGTTTCCCCCCCATAACTTCCCTCCCACCCGCAACCCTCCCCTTTCCCACTCCCTCTCCCCTTGCTTCATTCACATCAAGATTCATTTTCATAAAATAGCTAATTTCACATATATTTTAACTTCGAAGAACATCCCAATTTATATTATGTTTTTATTTATTTGTTTTCATTATATTAGAGAGAGAGAGAGTGGAGAGAGAGAGAGATCTTCCATGTCCTGGATAACAACCAAAATGCACATAATAGCCAGGGACCAGCCAGGAGTCAACCAGGTGGAAGCCAAGAACTTGGAACTCAAACTAGGTGTCCCATAATGTCTGGCAGGGACTCAAGGACTTGAGCCTTTGTCATCTGTATCCCAGGTAAAAACACACAGCCTTAAAAAGCAGAGTATTCACATGCGTTCAACACAAATTTATAACTATCTACAAGAGGCTTTCCTGTATTGGTAACATTATCATAAAAATGAACATTCTGGTCAAAAGGGAATATTTTATCCAACAAAATGATTTTATCACCATGGTGGAGGTTAGCATTTCAACAAATGAGGTTATTTCTAAAAGGTTATTGAAAATGAAATTAAAAGATAGCTTGGAATTAACCAATAGCACCCAACCTATTCCAACATTTGTCAGACTTCTACTGAACCCTCTTTTCACCCCACTATGTCTCTGGATATGTTCTCTCTCTCTCTCTCTTTTTTTTTTTTTTTGATAGGCAGAGTGGACAGTGAGAGAGAGACAGAGAAAAAGGCCTTCCTTTTCCGTTGGTTCACCCTGCAATGGCCACTGCGGCTGGCGTGCTATGGCCGGCACACTGTGCTGATCCAAAGCCAGGAGCCAGGTGCTTTTCCTGGTCTCCCATGCGGGTGCAGGGCCCAAGCACTTGGGCCATCCTCCACTGCACTCCCTGGCCACATCAGAGAGCTGGACTGGAAGAGGAGCAACCGGGACAGAACTGGCGCCCCGACTGGGACTAGAACCTGGGGTGCTAGCGCTGCAGCCGGAGGATTAGCCTATTTAGCCACAGTGCCAGCCTGGATATGTTCTTTCAAAGCACACTCAGCTATCTGTTCACAGCAATTGACTCAACTATGATCATATGTTTTCCATTGTTCTTAGTAAAGATCTACCTCTTCGTATATACCTCAGTTTCCTTGAAGATTGGGCTATTTCTTAATCATGTAATTATGAATAAGTGGGAATATGTCATATTTGTCAAGAATCTATTATGTAATGTAGATAAATATTTAGATGTATTTTGATATAAGTACAAATCAATATTTTTCTTTTCCACCCATTGCTTTTATTCTTTAATCACTGGAATAGTTCTAAGAACTTCTTGAAGCAACAGACTATTATTATAATCAACACAATATTTAGCATATGTTTATGAATTAGGGATATTCTGCTGCAAGAAACATTAGTGCCAAGAATTGGAATTGGCTTTCAATAGAGTGACAATGTATTACCTCATATGACTTAAACTTAGGCACAAGAAGATTCCAGACATCATTAACGAAATGTCAAAAATACACTAAAGGGTTCAAGTCGTATACATATCTATAATTCTAGGTGTTTCCTTAAACAGTTTTGGCTATTTTAAGTGTCAGTTCCAAAAATGGAAATAAAAATAGAAAAATAGTTTTGTGTGTGTGTGTGTGTGTGAGTATCAGTGTGAACAACAGAAATGTGTATTATGGTTATTTGTAATAATAATAATATACTAGCAACATTCAGCAGCAAAGTTTAGATAGCATGGAAACACACATTTAATTATAATACAACCAAAAAAAGGATAAATCAGCTTTATAGGTACTACCATAGAATATGCATAAGAAATTGGTACATAAAATAGCAAAAGTAAATAAGAATATATACAGTGATCTCTTTTTTTAAA
Source organism: Sylvilagus floridanus (assembly GCA_949820135.1). NCBI lineage: Eukaryota > Metazoa > Chordata > Mammalia > Lagomorpha > Leporidae > Sylvilagus > Sylvilagus floridanus. The sequence goes on along the minus strand of OX463229.1, from coordinate 78,722,374 downwards.
TACATATGCATAATTTTTATCCTTCATTGATTCATAGAGAAACAACTTTGTTGCTGAATATTACTCTTTGAAGTCAAAGGCCAGTCATGTCTTCCTAGCAATGCCACACCCCACAGCTAAACCATTTGCCAGAGAAAAGCAATCACCCTGATTAGATTATTTAAGATCTACTCCTAGTCTAAGGCATGGTTCCAACTTCCCCTATGGCACAAACATAAGAAGCAAAGTGGAGGGTGGTGTGGGGGTGATGTGTTGTGATGCAGTGAGCCAAGTCACCACCTGCAATGCTATCATCCCATACCAGAGTGCTAATTCAACTCTCTGCTAATGTACCTGGGAAAGCAGCAGAAATGACCCAAATAATGGCTAAAGTACTTGAGTCCCTAGCACCCACAAGGGAGAGCTGGTTGGAACTTCAGTTTCCTGGCTTCATCCTGGGTCAGTCCAGGCCATTTTTGTCATTTGGGTAGTGAACCAGTCGATGGAAGCTTGTTCTCTCTGTCTCTCTCCTGCTCTCTCTCTCCTTCAAATAAATAATTAAATCTTTACAAGAAAGAAGGATATAAAGAATGCATAAACTAGTATGTGTTTGCTTTCTCTCTACATATCTTGATTCCAACTGGCTCCCACTGTTGATCCTGGGACTCAGGAGGCTATGGCGCAAATACTTGGATTCCTGTCACTCACCTAGGAGACTCAGATTGAGTTCCCAGTTTTTTCCTTCAGTTCTGGCTATTAGAAGCATTTAAGGGTGAACAAATGAATGGGACCTCTCTTTCTGTTTATCTTGTCTTTCTCTGCCTCTCAAATAAATAAATAGTTTTTTAAAAATATGAATAAACAAAAAAGTTGAAACAGGTTATTGAAATCATCATCATTATTATTCTGCATATATTTTCTAAAACAGTTTATTCTACTAGTATCATACATCAAAACTATATCAATTAAGTTTACAATACTTGGAAGGAAAACAGGTGCACACTCACTTGCACACTTGCCCACACACATACAGATGCCAATATGTGCCAATAACAGGAGAAATGAGATGAAAAATTACATGGAATGTGGAAATGTTTTTATTTTCCTCTGAAGTGACTTAATATTAGTTATAAATTTCATATAAGATCCCAAAATAAGGGCACTACTGTTTTCTCTTTCTTTCTGTTTCTTTTTTTTTCTCTTTAAAAAAATGAGCTAATGTACTACTAATGCATTTAGTTGGAATTGGATGTGAAGTTCAATTAACATGCATTCCTCGTATTCAAGAATATTACGAAAAGCATCCTAGCATGGTAATAAAACTTCAATGTATCCAAGCAGGGAAGTTAATCACCATCATTACCATTTATACCTCATTCTGATAACTGCTGAGTCTTGCAGCTGTAAATTACATAGTCTACATAAAACAGTAAAAAACAATATTATATTCAGCAGAAAATCCAGAATGCCATTTACAGCATCAGTCCTAGTTCAGATTTAATGATTCTTTATTTGTATTAAAATAAAGACAGAAAACAACACTAAATAACACTTTTTAATCACGGCAAAAGAGACATCACAAAGCTCACCAGTTTCATACTGGGTAGAGACAGAGTGCTACATTAGTATTACAGTTGGTGCTCATCCTTTTTTTTCTTGTGAATTAGAAACATCACCTACTAGTGTAAGCATGTATGAGAAAGCAGAATTCATATTTCTCTAAATGACATTAGTTTTCATTTTAACTCTGTTCTGGAATTATGGTCTTTCTAGTACCTCTGCTCACTCCTTTCCTCTCAGGAGGTGAAATTAATCTTGCTAATATCACTGTAGTTAATCACTGAACACTTAAACTAGGAGTTAATCAAGAACAATTCACTCATATGGGCATTGTCCAGACAGCTTCGATTGTGCTTTATTGTTGTTTCCTAATGTTGGAGTATTTCAATCCACACTTCCCTAAGATAATGACCCTACAATGAGATCCAACAGAAATGGGGCAAAGGCAACCCGCTAAAGTAAAACAGTGAAAAATTTAGTTGAAAACAGCCACTGATTGCAGCACACCACTCACAGTACAGTGTGAAAGAGTTGCAATCTTAAATTTCATAAATAATCTAAGTTATCTGAGTAGTGTATTTATCTTTGAATTTTCCAAATATTTAAATGAAAGATAAATAGGAATACTACTTGATAAGAAACCTGAAGATTCTTATATGAAAACACCATGTTGATCCTCAGATAGTGAGGATCATGTTATCCTTATAATTTAGGATACAAGAATAAACAATGTTGGCCGGCGCCGCTGCTCAATAGGCTAATCCTCTGCCTAGCGGCGCTGGCACACCAGGCTCTAGTCCGGGTCAGGGTGTGGGATTCTCTCCCAGTTGCCCCTCTTCCAGGCCAGCTCTCTGCTGTGGCCAGGAAGTGCAGTGGAGGATGGCCCAAGTGCTTGGGCCCTGCACCCGCATGGGAGACCAGGAGAAGCACCTGGCTCCTGCCTTCCGATCAGCGCGGTGCACCAACTGCAGTGCGCCAGCCGCGGTGGCCATTGGAGGGTGAACCAACAGCAATAGGAAGACCTTTATCTCTGTCTCTCTCTCTCACTGTCCACTCTGCCTGTTAAAAAAAATAAAAATTAAGAATAAACAATGTCATAATGGTTTTAAATCACGTCACTTGCTGTCTCCCAGTGTGCACATTATCAAGAAGAAGCAATATGGAGTAGAACCAGGACTTGAAGCCAGACACTTCAGTATAATACGCAAGCAACCCAACTAATGTCTTTTCCCTATACCAAATGCCTGTCTCTGTCATATGGTTTAAATTGTTTCTAGATTACTTACACTACTCAATACAATGTAAATTCAGAAAATCACTGAGGTTGTCAAGATGGAAAAGACAGGAATGAAGGGAAATCATTGGGCCAGAGCCTCAACTAGGGTTTCTAAAGAAAGAGGCAATGTTAATGGCTTAGTGTGAATAATATTAGTCTCTTCTAAGCTGCAAAGTTGGTCCCTAGTTGCCTATTATCTGCCCCTGGGGTGACTGAGAGAAAAATATTCTTTCCTATTGTCTATGGCCATATAGAAAAGGTAGATCTCTATTTTGGTTAATTGCATATGGAACACAAGCTGCCTGCTTAGTTCCTTAGAATATCTAAGAGCTGACTTACCCAGGGAGGGTAGTTTCTTCTCTGCAGAACATTTAAGATGTATTTCACATTAATATATTGGAGAAAAAAATTGCCTTTACTTTTTACTATGTAGAGCTTCTACTTTACTATGTGGGCAGAAGTGGAAGCTTATAGTATTTTCACATTTCTGCTGACACATGTGTCCAATCTGGGCATATGCATCACCCTCAAAATTCCAAATAGTACTGATTTGTAGTAGTTTTGTAAAGCCTTTGTTCTTTCATTTTTTTTCATAATCTCTTTCTATCCAAACTTCTTGTTCTATCTATTGCTTGCCACTAATTACAGGTGTTATTGGTCAATTGTGTTTTCTTTAAATGCTCTCTTCAAATATTTCCTTGAGACTCAGTGAGACTTTAACTCTGGTGAAAGTCTAAGGTAGACCAAATAAAGAGAAATTCTTCAGGGATTTATCAGGGAAGAATTTTAAGCCATATCATACAACCTGTTTTCAGACTAAGGTCTCTATTACTCACTATATCTGCACCAAGAATACACTGCCGTCAAAGTTGTATCCAAGCTAGGGAATAATGCATTGTATTCAGCAATGTTAAAATGCCACAGAGCTCTCTCTGAAATATTCAGAGAGAGAGAGAGAGAAAGAGAGATATCTTCCATCTACTAGTTTACTCTCCAAATGGTCACACTGGCATGGATGGGTCAAGTTGAAGCCAGAAGCCCAGAACTTCTTCGGAGTCCCACATGGGTGCAGGAGCCTAAGCACTTCAGCCTTCTGCTACTTTCTCAGACACATTAACAGGGAGTTCTACTGGATACAGAACAGCCAGTTCTTGAACCAGCCTCTATATGGGATTGCTGGCATTGTAGGCAGAGACAGTTCCTATGCCACAATTCCAACCTTCATGCCTTTTATTTCTTATTTTTTCCTCATTGTAGTGGTTATTGTATCCACTAAAATACAGTATGAAAAAGAGGAGAGAATTTAACCACATGTGAGTTCTTGAGGGAAATTTAAATGATTAACACACACACACACACACACACACACACACATATATATATATATATATATATATATATATATATATATATATTACAATTGAAACATAAACAGAGATACAAAGAGATCTCCCAAACACTGGTACAGTCCCTAAATACTTGCAGCAGCTGAGACTAGACCAGATAACTGCTGGGAGCCAAGAACCCAGCCTGGATCTCTTGTGTGGGTGGCAGGGGACTATCTGAGCTCTCTCCTGCTACCTTCATCAACAACACCACATCATCAACAAGCTGGAATCAGGAACAGACTGAGGACTCAAATCCAAGTGCTCTGTCATGGGATGTGGATATTCTAAGTCTCATCATAACTGCTACACCAATCATGGTCTCTGATTTACTTTTGTAATAGTTATATTTAGGAATAATTTTAATACTGTAAATGAACACAAAGCAATGGTTTTTCACTGATTTGCACTGAGTTGTGCTACAAGAACTACATTCAATTTTTAGAAAAAGTTCCCACAGATCTGTTTGTAGTCATCCCTCATTTCCCTCCATAGCTTCAGAAAATCAGGAATCTGTGGTATGTCTAGTATGTGTCAGTATATTGTCTCATCTGGAAATTTCGTATTACAGGAATCAGACTATATTTTGTTCCTGGCTTTTTTCATTCAGTAAAATCATTTTGAAATTTTTCCACCTTCCAACAAATATCAGTATTTTGTTCATTCATTTTATTAAACACTTACATTATTTACTTTTTTAAATATTAACAAACATAAATTGCTAATATATAGGGTGTGTACCTTGTTATGTGCTGATATACATATATACTAAATATTCATCAAAGTGGGTAAGCATTCCCATCCTATTAAACATCAATTCCTGTGGTAAAAACATTCAAAATGCTTTCTTCTTGTTTTTAAAAAGCGCACAATGGGGCTAGCACTAGGGATTAGTGGGTAAAGTCGCCACCTGCAGTGCCAGCATCCCATAGGGGTGCTGGTTCGAGTTCTGGCTGCTCCACGTCTGATCCAGCTCTGCTATGCCCTGGGAGATTAGTGGAAGATGGCTCAAGTCCTTGGATCCCTGCACCTGCTGGAGACCTGGAAGGAGCTCCTGGCTCCTGACTTCAGATCTGCGCAGCTCTGGACGTTGCAGAAAATTGGGGAGGGAACCAGCAGATGGACGATCTCTCTCCCTCTCTCCCTTTCCCCCTCTCTTCCTCTCCTTCTCTCTCTGTGTAACTCTGACTTTCCAATAAATAAATAAATCTTTAAAAAAATGCACAATGTTTTATCATTATCTCTATTCACCCACTTTGTTATTTTACATTTTTAAATAGCATTTCATTATATGGATCTATCACATTTTTGTTTAAATTTACCCAATTTGTGTACATTTGAATTGTTTTCAGTTTTTGATTATTATGAATATGTCATTATGTAAATCTTTATACAAGACTTTAATTGCGTTTTCATATATCCTGAATAGATATTTAGATGTAGGATCCTAGGCTTATGGGACAAAACAGCAAAAATACACTCTAAAGAGGGTGGCACATTTAACAATTATGTAAGGAAATGATGAGGAATTAGTTTTTCCATAATATAACTAATATCTACTTATTAAATATTTCATTGTGGTTTTCATTAGCATTTCTTTAATAATTTAGGATGTTAAGTAATTCTGATGTCTTTGTTAGTGAATCTTGGTGAAATATCTTTACCTTTTATGATAAAATGTCTTAAAATCTTGTGCATATGTCTGTATTTTATAGGCAGAGTGACCAATGGGGATAACTGTCATCAAATGCCCACAATGACTGAGGGTAGGCTGTGGCTGCGTTATGGTTGGAACCAGGACTCAGAATGCTAATCCAGGTCTCCACAGGGATTGCAGGGACTCAATCACATAAACTGAAATCTACTTCCTCCTGGGCTCTGCTTTGGTGGAAAGCTGTAACTAGAAGTCAGAAGCTGGAGCCAGGCGCTCCAATGTGGGTTGAGGGCATCTTTTGAATTTAAAAATATTTATTTATTTGAAAGGCAGGATGAAGGGGAGAGAGAGAAAGAGAAAGAAGGGAGCTCTTCAACCTGCTGTTTCATTCCCCAGAAGTCAGGGCTGGGCCAGGTCAAAGCTAGGAATCTAGAACTCCATCTGGGTCCCCTGTGTGAACGTAAGGGACTCCAGTATTTGAGGATTCACCTGCTGCCTTCCAGGGTGCACCTGACGAGGAAGCTGGGCCAGAAGCTAATCAGCATCTTTCACAATCAGCCAAGTGTCTCTACCTTTTTGCATATTTTAAATTCAGTCATTTGTCTTATTGAGTAATTAGAGCTATTTATTTTTTCCTAGATGCAAGTCATTTATCAGATATATAAGTTGAAAATATTTTCTCCAACTTCTGGCTTAACTTTTTCTCACTGATGTCTCTTGACAAACATTTTTAAATTTTCATGTAATACAATTTATCATTTTTTTCTTTATTGATTGTGGTTTCACTATTGTTGTGGCCTTCCACAAGGTCACAAAAGTTTTTCTTATGTTTTTCTTAAGATTTTTATCATTTGGGCCAGCGCTGTGGCTCAACAGGTTAATCTTGCGCTTTTCGGCGCCGGCACACCAGGTTCTAGTCCTGGTCTGGGCACCGGATTCTGTCCCGGTTGCCCCTCTTCCAGGCCAGCTCTCTGCTGTGGCCAGGGAGTGCAATGGAGGATGGCCCAGGAGCTTGAGCCCTGCACCCCATGGGAAACCAGGAGAAGCACCTGGCTCCTGCCTTCCAATCAGCGCGGTGCGCTGGCCACAGCGCGCCATCCACGGTGGCCATTGGAGGGTGAACCAACGGCAAAAGGAAGACCTTTCGGTCTCTCTCTCTCTCTCACTGTCCACTCTGCCTGTAAAAAAAAAAAAAAGAATTTTTCATTTGGGTAATCATTTTTAGTTTTATTATCAATTTTATTTAATTTTTGTAAGTGATGTAGATATAGAGTCTAAATTCATATTTCTGCACATGTGTATCTATCTAGTTATGTAAGAACTATTTCTTGAAAATACTGTCCTTTCTCCACAAAATAGTTTTAATACCTGTAAAATTGCCTTGGTATCAAAGGTAAAAATGTTTACACAACTTTAAAATACCCAAACAAATATTATTATTACTTCTGCTGGAGTGTTTACTGTTTTTATTGGGATTATTGTTATTATTACATTCTGCTTCCACAGCATGAAACATTCAACTTGTGATAGCCCAAAGATCACACATGGACTCATTAATGTTGTAATCACTGTATTTATTTAAATAGAACAAACATATTCAAAATCTAAGTCATCTACCACAATTCCTTCAGACTTGGGATAATTTTACAATTTTATAATCAAAATAATATTTATTGTTATTATTTTATAATTAAAAGGAGTTAATATACTGTTCCATAAGTATTTAATCTGTTTTATCTATTTGAATTATGGATGAGCTGTGAATATGCCTATGTGCACATGCACACACACACACATACACAAACACAGGCATTACCATGATGTTTATCCTGATAGTCTTCTTTTTTCTGAAAATTAAATTATAAACATTCTGACAACCCTCATTTCCTATAAATTGCTTTCATCAGTTCAAAGTTTTTTATAATGTACAGCTCAGATATAATTTTAATAATTTTGTATTGCAGAACATTTTTTTGAAAAACTGGTATCAATGCCTCCACAATATTTTTTAAAATAATTAGATTGTTTCCATGGGATTCTGCTATCCATTATTTCTTGATTTACATATCCTAGATATAAATTTATTAAGTACAAAATTTAACCAGAATAATTTTACTTTTGTGTTCTTTTATAATTGATTTACCTACTTTGAGATTCAATTATCATATTTTCCTGTATTCTGGTCAGTTTGGCTAAGGAATTACTTAACTATTTCCTTGATAACTCAGAAATATAGATTGTGCACCAGTCAATTCCTTTCCATCACATACAAATTGAAAGTATGAATCCTCCTAGCCCCCATTGTTTGGGGCTGGAAACATGATGTCAAAGTAATTTATATTTTGATGACTTGGATGTATTCAACACATGTTTTCATAGTAAATTCTTGTCTATTCATGCCACAAGATTTGTCCAGTGAAGAATTGGTCAAAATGGGTTTCTTCTCAGAATTATATGATTACATATTATGAATTATGTTTGTGATATGGCATATCATAATCAATTGAATATTATGTACTGTTGGAAAATCGGGCAGTGTAGATGCAAACTTAACTGTAGTAGTAAGTGTCCCTTAAATTTTACTTTTGCAAAAAGAAAAAAGATATCCTATATATGTATTTGTACCTTCATGCATATGTATGACAGAAACAGAGCAAAAACATCATATTTTTATTTCTTCAATGTTACACAGTTAAATTTAGAAAGGAGAAGCTAATCAACTATTACTAGATATCTAAACAACATTTTAAATACATTAGTCACAAGGAGAATTATGAAAGTGTTAACTTGGGAAGATATGAGGCAGCTCACCACATAAAAGCTGAGAATTGGGCAGAACCAGGTAATTCTCTTTGTTAGTGAATAAGAAAAACAATAATTATATAATATATTACTTAGACCACTGCATCACAACATTTGATTTTATTTCAGTGTTTTCACTCTTTCTCTGTTCATTTCTGGTAGCCTTAGAAGAGAACAGTTATTCTTTGTCAGGTTGAGGGCATTCAAGTGAACCAAAAGGTCAATCTAATTAAAAAAGGGAAAGAACTTCAAACCACACAGGGAAAAAAGATCCAGCTAAATGCCAGAGAATTTATATTACTGAATGCATGAAGTAAACAGTCAAACAATGAGATGAATGCACAAAGGTGTCAAGGAGAGAGAGAAAAGAGATAGAGTCTGTGACCTTTAAATTATTATATTTTTGGTAAATTAAAATGATATTTACTTCTTGAAAGAGAAACACTGAACATGAGAAACATTTAAAAATATAATTAATTTTTATCAGAACTTAGTCTGGAAGGCTTTATTTTCCTCCAATGATTTAAAAATATTTATATTCATAAACTTTCGACAAAGGAAAGTAGATTAAAAGGTCGCATCCTCTCTGAATGACTCTTCCCAAGGAAATGATTAGTTTTTAATCTTTGCAAAATTTATCCTTCATTTGATGCTGCCAACCACAAAATACAGTTTTAAATACATTGCTAGAATTCAGCAATGCCTTTTCAGGAATAGAATAGAAACTCTGAACCATTAATATAGATTTGCAAGAAAATGATTCTGGGTGGATCTTCTCACTTTCTTCTTTTTTTTTTTTTTTTCATTTTCTTTCCCTCTTGCAACCTTTTCTTTTCCCTTTTTCGATCAACATGGATCCAGTGGTGATTACATTGTGCATACTTAGTAAATCTCAAAAGGATGAGGAATATCTACCTACACTAAGTAATTGTCTAACATTACAGTTTTTCAATAACAATTTCATTAAATGCTTTCAGGTAGAAATCTATTAACACTCACCAGCTCACTAGAGATTCCAGTGTAATGCAAGGTAGGAAGGGAGGCCTTTCAATGGCAGCTGTATATTCTTAGTTATGTAATCTCAAGCTTCTACAAAGTCAAACCTGTAGTATTCTGGGCTGTTTTTGTTGTTGTTGTTGTTTTTTTTTTTTTTTTTGGGACAGACAGAGTTAAGACAGTCAGAGAGAAAGACAGAGAGAAAGGTCTTCCTTCCATTGGTTCACTCCCCAAATGGCAGGCACACTGCACCCATCCGAAGCCAGGAGCCAGGTGCTTCCTCCTGGTATCCCATGAGGGTGCAGGGCCCAAGGACTTGGGCCATCCTCCACTGCCTTCCCGGGCCAAAACAGAGAGCCGGACTGGAAGAGGAGCAACTGGGACAGAATCGGCACCCCAACCGGGACTTAGAACCTGGGGTACTGGCGCCGCAGGCAGAGGATTAACCTAGTGAGCCGCGGTGCCGGCCTGGGCTGGTTTTACTATTAATCATTTATTCCTGTACTTTGGAAAAGCATAGAGAATAAAACACAAGGCCTATACACCGGCTTATCAATAACAAAAAATCCACTTGTTCTTTTCCTTAGTCAAATAATTTCTACTTGAAATAAGACAGAGGATCCATTGTCTAAGAATGACATTAGGTTGAATGAACATATTCCAAGGAGAAACTTACTTCTCGTTTTGCTTCTAGGCTTTTTTGGTGAGCTCCATTTGCAATTTTCATTTCCTATGCAGTACCATGGTAATGTGACTAAATTGACATTTCCTGCACCATATCCTAGTACTGTTACTAAAACTCAATCTCCAGCACTAAGACACACTGGTAATGGGCTGGCTCCTACCAGCTTCATGTGTCTTGGTGATTCTTGCAACCCCACACTTGCATCTGTTCCTACTCTGATGCAGATTATCTTTCAGAGTGTCAAAGTTCTCCTATACACTCTGGATAAATCCTCAACTGTTTATGGTGCTTGGATCACAACAAGTCCACTATCCACATTTGCACCTTAGCATTGCTGGTAGCCCTTAAGATCTGACTTCTGTAGCGGGATTAATTAGCCCCAAACTAGTTGTGTATATATTGAGTGTTTTTTTTTTTAATTTCCTAATGACATCTATCGCACCACCTTGCCTGATGGTTTGATAAGACTTGTCAAAGTGTTAGCATATCTTCTGCCAATGCTTTCAGTTTACAGGCATAACCAACTGTTGTTTTCACTAAAAACACAAAATCCATCATGAAGTGCTGATTATGAACGCATAGTACATGCTCTGTCAGTGACTCTGCACAACAGAACTTTGAAGCAAACATTTGTCAGGAGAAGGATGTATTTTTTCTGAAACATATTTTAATGACTAAAAATTAACCAAAATAAAAAAGATTCAAAACTAATATAACCAGCTAAGTCCTTTAAAATATACAATACCATTAATAGCCTTAAAAGAATCGCTTTTGAAAAAATGCCTTCAAAATTAAAACAAACTATAAATAAAGAATTATAGGAAGGTAAACAGACAGTTGTAGACAAGACGTTAAGTGAGTTCTCCAATTGTCTTTTGGAGTATGAGGCAGTCAAGAGATTTTTATAACTGATGATTAACATAATTGGCAAGTTATAGCTTTTCTGTTTGCAAACAGGCAGCTTGGATTTTGAATCAGGAATGTTGGTAGAGAAATAACACTTTTGGATGTGAAAATCTGCTAATGAAAGCTGCTACTTTATGCTCAATGCATAGAAATTGCATAACTACTGTACTCAATTGATATTTTTATACTACAGAACTTCATAATGATACCAAAGGATGCCATTCATAGCTTAGCAATTCTTCTCTTAAACATCTAGCATTGAATGAGAAAAGCAGCTGAACAAGACAACAGAGAAATTTTTTTTAACTAAACATACACAAAAATCAATGTTGTGGAGCAGCAGAATAAGACACATCTTGAAACTCCAGTATCCATTATCAAAATGTTGGTTGGAGTCCAGGCTGCTTCACCTGTGATCTAGCTCTCCGCTAGTGTGCCTGGAAGGCAAGAAGGAATGGCAGAAATGCTGTGTGGAGAGACCTTTGTGGAGTTCAAGCCTCCTGGCTTTCTTGTGGACAAGCCCTGGCTTGTCAGGGTGCTTTGGGGAAGTAAACCAGCTAATGGAAGGTCTCTCTCTGTATCTCTCTAACACATCTTGCACTCTATCACTCTACCTTTCAAGATGAATGAATAAATTCTTTATTTATACACACACACATAGAAACAAACAAGAAAAATTTATACACAAAGATACTGTTTTCACTTATAGTACAATACAATGTATAAAAATTTCTTTGACTGGAAACATAAAATCAATAAAATCCCATAGTACTATTAATTAAAAGTATCTTTCAATATACCAAAAATGCACATAAATATAAAATATGGAAATATGAGTCCTAACTTTTGGCTGAGATACTAAAAATTATACACCGAATTAGCTGCTCCTATATATGTGCCTCTACTAATGCATGTATTGTATTGAGTAGAACAATATTACTACATAACAACATATAACTATATAACCAAATAATTATCTCCTACAGGGTAATATTAACTTTAGAATAACACGTGTTAAATCAAGAACCATTCAAATTTTAATTATAATAGCATGTATCCTCAAAATATATAATATATAGATTTAATAATTGATTCTTATAAAAATTCCTTAGGTAAAAACTATTATTATCCCTCATTTACATTACTATTAACTCTCAGCAGGCACCATGGCTCACTTGGCTAATCCTCCACCTGCAGCGCCCGCATCCCGGGTTCTAGTCCTGGTTGAGACACCGGATTCTGTCCCGGTTGCTCCTCTTCCAGTTCAGCTCTCTGCTGTGGCCCAGGAAGGCAGTGGAGGATAGCCCAAGTGCTTGGGCCCCTGCACCCACATGGGAGACCAGGAGGAAGCACCTGGCTTCTGGCTTCAGAACAGCGCATCTTGCCAGCCATAGCAGCAATTTGGGGATTGAACCAACAGAAGGAAGACCTTCCCCCCCCCCTCTCTCTGTCTTAACTCTGCCTGTCCAAAAAAAAAAAAAAAAAACTCTCTCTCTCTGCCTTTCAAATAAATAAATTAATTTAAAAAAAACAAAACCACAACAAAAAACATTACTTTTAACTCTCATTTACATTTAAGTAAACGGAGCCACAGAAGCTGTCTGCAAATTCAAGTCAGAAAAGTATAATAAGCAGTTTGGATCCAGTAGGGAAATAGTGAAAGTGATTACAAAGTTCATTTTTTTGACAATTAACATTTATGACCAAATTAAAAAATACACCTGTGGCAATTTTTTCCCCCTGTATTCAGTGACTATGTCAGACAACCATGAATTTTAGTGTAAATATCAAAAAATTGAGTATAGATTTGTTTAGATGTCAAATATCAGTGAGTACAGATTTCCATTTCCAGGTTTGCTTTAGAAAAAATGCTACCATCTAGAAAAAGTATAAGTAATGAAGTTAAAAGAAACATCTGAGAGGGTTTAGGCCATAAAGAATGAAATGGTTGGCTGGCGCCGAGGCTCAACAGGCTAATCCTCCACCTGCGGCATCGGCACACCGGGTTCTAGTCCCAGTCTGGGTGCCGGATTCTGTCCTGGTCGCTCCTCTTCCTGTCCAGCTCTCTGCTGTGGCCCGGGAGTGCAGTGGAGGATGGCCCAAGTGCTTGGGCCCTGCACCTGCATGGGGGACCAGGAGAAGCACCTGGCTCTTGGCTTCGGATCAGTGTGGTGCGCAGGCTGCAGCAGCGCACCGGCCGCAGCAGCCATTGAGGGGTGAACCAACGGAAAAGGAAGAGCTTTCTCTCTGTCTCTCTCTCACTGTCTTAACTCTGTCTGTCCAAAAAAAAAAAAAAAGAGAGAGAGAGAGAGAATGAGCAGAGCTCAGCTGATATTCTGCTTGACATCTTTTCCTTCAGCATTTAATGACTGTACAAAGCAATGGGTTGAAAATAATGGTCAAGAAACAGAAGAGACAGGCATATTAACAATTTTGCCTAAACAGACCTACATCTTTTAAAAAAATCAATTCACAAAAGCAGTGGAATAACTGAAACAGTCATCGTGATACAGAATATTACATTCAGCAAAAATATCCTTCAAATGTGAAAATGAAGGTTGGCATTTAACCTTGTCAGATAAGACATCACCGACCCACATTGCAGTGACTGGATTACATCCTGTACGTACACTAAGCAAAAGAATACAAGATTTGAAAAAGGACATTACATAATCATAAACAATGACAGCAATGAAAACAAAAATTGACTGCAGTAGACTGCAATTGCTAAATGAAATTTATTCAAATTAACAAGTCTACTGACAAAAAGAAAAACATGTAAGTCCAAAAGTAGAGTGAGAATGTCTCATATTATTTTCTCAATAATTGTTAGAATAAGCAAGGAAAAACATGAAATTATGTAGAAAAACATGATTGTCAAGTGACTTATTTTACATACATAAATATAATTTAAAAATCATTGTTTTAATGTAGGAATGAAAAAATCAACTATATAGTTAGTTTTTAAAACAGTAGGTTTTTAGAAGTTGGAAAAAAATTGAAACTAGTTAAGGAAAGAAATCTAGAAATTCTCTAAAAGCTTGGAATTAAAGTAGCCCATGGATGAAAGATATTCTCATGGAAATCACAAGAGATTTTGAAAAGAATGAATTAGCTATGTTAGGAATAATCTATTGCTTTAAAAAAAAACAGTAGTTAAAAAAAAGCAGAAATAAATATATTCTACTCCAGAAACATAAGAGGGAATATAGAGTTGAAGTTTAAAAAGATATAAATAAATGCAATCCAAATAAAATTAACCCAAATTTGATTTTTTGAAAATATTGATGAAATCAATTAAAATCTAAGCAAGTTTGGATTTACAAAGAAAGGAAGGCGAGGAGGTAAAATTTTCTTAAGTAAGTAATAAAAATAATTTAAAACATTTTATGACCTGGGAAAGCAGTAGAAAATGGCCAAGTCTTTGATCCCTTGAATCCACATGGGAGACCTGGAAGAAGTTCCTGGTTCCTTGCTTCAGATCTGCACAGCTCCAGCCACTGCGGCCACCTGAGGAATAAACCAACGGATAGAAGAACTCTCTCTCTCTGTCTCTGTGTGTCTCTGCTTCTGCATCTCTGTAACTCTGCCTTTCAAATAAATAAATAATTCCTAAAAAAGAGAAGAGTATTAGAAATTAGTTTAGATAGGTAATACAATGGGTACAAATATGCAACATTAATTCAAAGCATACTGGAATAACTAAACCAGGCTAATTATCATATGCTATCTTATATATTTGCCATTTTTCACAGTGAGAATCTAGTCTAAAAAATTTTCAGAAGTACATAAAGTGCTATGTTACATCTTTTGAACTTATCCCTACTATTTAAGTGACTCAATGTTTACACTACCTTCCCACTATCTGGTGACCATGATTCTTCCCTCAAAGTGAGATCTTATCCATTTCCTTTAAACATCTGAAAAACAAATGCATATGTGCAGTTTTTCTCAAAAGTAGAATCAAGAATTTTAACATCATCACACCTTAAACAATGATGCAAAATTATGAAATATTAACTCACAAAATTTCATTGATATTGTTTGTAAAATTGATTTCACATCAATGACAGTAACAACTCAATTTAATAAATAAAACTGAAAAAGATGTAGCAGAGAAAGAAAATTAGAGACGAATTACCCTGATGAACATAGATGCAAAAATCCTCAATAAAATTCTCCCCAATAAAATGCAACAACACATCAGAAAGACTATCCATCCAGACCAGGTGTGATTTATCCCTGGTATGCAGGGATGGTTCGATGTTCACAAATCAATCAATGTGATACACCATATTAACAAACTGCAGAAGAAAAACCATGAGATTATCTCAATAGATGCAGAGAAAGCATTTGATAAAATACAACACCCTTTCATGATGAAAATTCTAAGCAACTTGGTTTTGGAAGGGACATTCCTCAATACAATCAAAATAATTTATGAAAAACCCATGGCCAGCATCCTATTGAATAGGGAAAAGTTGGAAGCATTTCTACTGAGATCTGGTACCAGACAGGGATGCCCAGTCTCACCACTGCTATTCAATACAGTACTGGAAGTTTTAGCCAGAGCCATTAGGCACGAAAAAGAAATTAAAGGAATACAAATCTGGAAGGAAGAAGTCAAACTATCCCTCTTTGCAGACGATATCATTCTTTATTTAGGGGATCCAAAGAACTCTACAGAAAGTTAATTGAAACTCAAAGAAGAGTTTAGCAAAGTAGTAGGATATAAAATCAATGCATAAAAATCAACAGCCTTTGTATACACAGGCAATTCCTCGACTGAGGAAGAACTGCTATATCAATCTCAATCAGAATAGCTACAAAAACAATCAAGTACCTTGGAATAAACTTAACCAAGGACATTAAAGATCTCTAAGATTATAATTACAAAATCTTAAAGAAAAAAATAGAAGAGGATACCAAAAATTGGAAAAAAATCTTCCATGCTCATGGATTGGAAGTATCAATATCATCAAAATGCCCATTCTCCCAAAAGCAATTTATATATTCAATGTGATAACAATCAAAATACTAAAGACATTCTTGCCAGATCTGGAAAAAATGATGCTGAAATTCATATAGAGGCACAGGAGATCTTGAAACTAAAGCAATCTTGTACAACAAAAACAAAGCCAGAGACATCACAATACCAGATTTCAGGACATAATACAGGGCGATTGTAATAAAAACAGCATGGTACTGGTACAGAAACAGATGGATAAACCAACCAATGGAACAGAATAGAAACACCAGAAATCAATCCGAACATCTACAGCCAGTTTGTATTTGATCAAGGAAGCAAAACAAATCCCTGGAGTAAGGACAATCTATTCCACAAATGCTGCTGAGAAAATTGGATTTCCACGTGTAGAAGCATGAAGAAAGACCCCTACCTTACACCTTACACAAAAATCCACTCAACATAAAATAAACATATACATCTACAACCCAACACCATTAAATTGTTAGAGAATATTGGAGAAACCCTGAAAGATATAGGCACGTGCAGAGACTTCTTGGAAAAGACCCCATAGGTACAGGCAGTAAAAGCCAAAATAAATCATTGGGATAACATCAAATTGAAAAGTTTCTGTACTACAAAAAAACAGTCAGGAAAGTGAAGAGGCAACCAACAGAATGGGAAAAATATTTGCAAACTATGTCACTAATGAAGGATTAATAACCAGAAATACAAAGAGATCAAGAAACTCCACAACATCATAACAAACAACCCACTTAAGAGATGGGCCAAGGACCTGAATAGACTGTTGTCAAAAGAGGAAAACCAAATGACCAACAAACACATTTAAAAAATATTCAGGATCACTAGCAATCAGGGAAATGCACATCAAAACCACAATGAGGTTTCACCTCACCCAGGTTAGAATGCCTTACATACAGAAATCTACCAACAACAGATGCTAGCTAGGATGTGGGAGAAAAGGGACACTAATCCACTGTTGGTGGGAATGCAAACTGGGAAAGCCACTGTGGAAGACAGTTTGGAGATTCCTCAGAAACCTGAATATAACCCTACCACTTGATCCAGGCATTCCACTCCTTGGAATTTACTCAGAGGAAATTAAATTGGCAAATAAAAGAGTTGTCTGCACCTCAGAGTTTATTGCAGCTCAATTCACAATAGCTAAGACAAGGAATCAACCTAAATGCCCATCAACAGAAGACTGGATAAAGAAATTATGGGATATGAACTCTATACAATACTATACAGCAGTAAAAAAAAATGAAATCCAGTCATTTGCAACAAAATGGAGGATTCTGGAAAACATCATGCTGAGTGAAATAAGCCAGTCCCAAAGGAACAAATATCTTAGTTCTCCCTGATTGGTGACAACTAACCGAGCACCTAATGGGAAAATTGTAGAAGTGAAATGGACACTATGGGAAACAGTGACTTGATCAGCCCTTGTCCTGACTGTTGAGGAACAACTTAAAACTTTATTCTTTTTAGTATTTTTTGTTCTACTTAATACCATTGGTTGAACACTTTAATTAAAACACAATTATTCTTATTGTTTAAAAGTAACTGAAAAGTGATCCCTGTTAAATATAAGAGTGGGAATAAGAGAGGGAGGAGATGCACAGTTCGGCACATGCTCACTCGGACTTACCCCTAATGATAGAGTTAGAAATGTGGCAGGGGATTCCAGTTCAATCCCACCAGGTGGAATGTACCAATGTTATCTCGCTAGTCAAAGTAATCAATTTTAGTTGATAATTTATCATAATAATAGGATTAAGAGTCAAAGGAATCACATAAACAAGATTAGTGTCTGCTAATACTAACTGATAGAGTTGAAAAGGAGAGAATAATCCAACATGGGAAGCAGGATACACAGCAGACTCATTGAATGGCAGATGTCCTAAACAGCACTCTGGCCTCAGAATCGGCCCTTAAGGCATTCAGATCTGGCTAAAAAGCCCATGAGAATATTTCAGGCATAGAAAGCCAAGACTCGTGGCAAAAAAAAATAATGACCTAAATGAAAGATCTCTGCGAGTGAGATCCCAGTGGAAAGAACAGGGCCATCAAAGAAGGAGGTACCTTTCTCTGAAAGGAGGAGAGAACTTTCACTTTGACGATGACCTTGTCTAAATAAGATCGGAGTTGTCAAACTCAAGAGGCTTCCATAGCCTTGGCAATCCATGACAAGAGCCTAGGGTGATTACTGACATAAATAAGAGTGTCAATTGTTAAATCAACAACTGGAGTAACTGTGTACTTACTCCCCATGTAGGATCTCTGTCCTTAATGTGTTTTACTATGTGAATTCATGGTATAACTAGTACTCAAACAGTACTTTATACTTAGTGTTTCTGTCTAGGTGAAAACTGTTGAAATCTTTACTTAATATATACTAAATTGATCTTCTGTATATTAAGATAATTGAAAGTGAATCTTAATGAAGAATGGGATGGGAGAGGGAGTGGGAGATGGGATGGTTGTGGGCGGTAGGGCGGTTATGGGGGGAAAATGCTGCTATAATCTTAAAGTTGTAATTTGGAAATTTATATTTATTAAATAAATGTTAAAAAACAAGAAATGCATAAATAAATAAATAAAACAAACTGGAGTGCAATCCTCAACATTTAAATTTCACAAAAATGAAAACTTTCAACAGAAACTAAAAAAGGTAAAGATGTGCATTTCTCATAAAACAGTTATTCCAAATGTACAAATAAAACCTAGGTGTGGGAATTTGGTGTGGCAGTTAAGGTGCTGCTTGGAAGGACCACATCTGAAATCTGTGTGCCTAGGTTAAAATCCAATTCCAATTCTAGCTTCCTGACAATGCAAACACTGGTAATACACACATGGCAAATTTAGATTGCATTCCAGGTTCCTGGTTTCAATCTGGTCCAGATCCAGCTGTTGCAGATGTTTTTATAATGAACCACTAGGTATGTCTCTGTCTGTCTCTGCTCTGCATGTTGAATAAATGAAAAATAAGTAATAAGCTTCTTCAAATGATAATAATTGATTTCTTAAGCAAATAATATATTCGTTGACCTTAAATTCACATTTATATGAGAGGTAATTATTTTATTTCTTTATATTCATTCAAATTTATTTTAGGACAAAGCAAAACAAAATGACATAAATTAAGACATCATCAAATAAAATGCAGCACATCATTTTATGAATTTACATCAAACCAGACATTGTTTATTAATTGTAGTTATTCTGTGTCACGTATCAATTCTTTTTATCTCTATCATGCTAAAAAAAGCAAAAGTCAAATATAATGTACACAGTTCCATGCAATCTGATACTATTCCTAACATTCATAAAGCCAACTGTTTTCTGCATCAGTGAATTAATTGAAATTGAGTGTATCTCAACATAAATTTTGAAATGTCTTTGCTATGGCACTTTGTCAAAGCTTGCAAGAATTAAAAATTCATTAGATACCAAGTTACAGTAAATTTTCTTACAGTTCTTAATTTTTTTACGAACATTATGTTAATTCACCTTGATATATACAAATTATTGGTATGGTAGAATTAATGTGTCTTCATATGCTATATAAAAATCTGTAGTCCGTCATCCTATTATTCCTTTATGATTAAAACATTACATTCTGAAGGATGAGAAATATCACTGTCAATGTGAGCTTTGATGTGTACATCTTAGTAAGTCAAGAGGATGTCAAGGTTTTTATTGCTCCGCTGAGAGACTAAAAACATAAAAAGGCCAAATGTGAAAAACTAATGAGTTTTCCTTTGTGTTTCTTTAAGAATTAATTTACCCATTTTTTAAAGATTTATTCTATTTGTTTGAAAGGCAGGGTTACAGAGAGAGGTAGAGACAGAGAGAGAGGTCTTCCATCCAGTGGTTCACTACTCCCAAGATGGCCA
Organism: Sylvilagus floridanus; assembly: GCA_949820135.1. Lineage (NCBI taxonomy): Eukaryota > Metazoa > Chordata > Mammalia > Lagomorpha > Leporidae > Sylvilagus > Sylvilagus floridanus. The sequence goes on along the minus strand of OX463229.1, from coordinate 78,702,245 downwards.
CAATGGCCAGAGCTGAGTTGATCTGAAGCCAGGAACCAGGAGCTACTTCTGGGTTTCCCATGTGAGTGCAGAGGCCCAAGGACTTGGCCTATCCTTTATTGCTTTCCCAGGCCATAGCAGAGAGCTGGATCAGAAGAGGAGCAGCTGGGAATAGAACCACCCATATGGGATGCCAGCGCTTCAGGCCAGGGCTTTAACCTGCTGCGCCACAGTGCTGGCCCCAGTTTTAAATTTTTGATCTTAGAATAATTTGATGGTTTTGTACCAAGGTAAAATTTTGATTTTTAAATTCATAAACAAATAACCAGATATCTGTTAATACTTAGTTAGCTGTTAATCGAAATGAAACAATGTCACCTTTTACCTAATCATAATCATAGGACTCCTTATATTACTTTTGTTTATATTTAAGCATCTTCAATTCTTGTTTTCACTCTACCATTCCAGGAAAAAAATATTACTAGACTAATATTCAATTATTTGTTCTTAGACTAATACTTACCTGTGAACCAGTACAATTTATTCCTAAACCAATATCATGTGTGAACTTGCACTATTTACTGAGAGATAATAAAAATCACACCTAATCCAGTTTATTCATCTTCATCTTCATCTTACTATATACTGTACTGAGATTTTTGTTAGCATCTGACAAGACAAAATATGGAATTTAGGATGATAATAATTTATTTCAGATTGCTTTTACTACTTATGATTAATATTCAATAATCTATTTAATATCATTTCTTATTTTTATGTATTTGTTTATGATGTTTCCACATTCACCTCCACTACTTTGATGTATAGATACAGAAATGCTTCAACTCAGCCCCCTATTCTCTCATTCCCCACAAGCAATTCAAATCCAGTACATACAAATCTTTTTTTTTAACTTTTTTTCAATAATTATAAATATCAAAGGTACAGCTTTTGGATTACAGTGGCTTTTTCCCTCCCATAACTTCCCTCCACCCGCAATCCTCCCATCTCCTGCCCCCTCTCCCATTCCATTCACATCATGATTCATTTTCAATTATCTTTTTATACAGAAGATCAATTTAGTGTATATTAAGTAAAGATTTCAACATTTTGCACCCACACAGAAACACAAAGTATGAAGTACTGTTTGAGAACTAGTTATAGCATTAATGTACATCATACAACACGTTAAAGACAGAGATCTTACATGGGGAGTAAAGTACACAGTTACTCCAGTTGTTGACTTAACAACTGACACTCTTGTTTATGGCGTCAGTAATCACCCTAGGCTCTTGTCATGGATTGCCAATGCTATGGAAGCCTTTTGAGTTTGCCAACTCCAATCTTATTTAGGCAAGGCCATAGTCAAAGTGGAAGTTCTCTCCTCCCTTCAGAGAAAGGTACCTACTTCTTTGATGGCCCATTCTTTCCACTGGGATCTCACTTACAGAAAATCTTTCATTTAGGTTTTATTTTTGCTTTGTTTTTTTGTTTGCTTGTTTTTGTTTTTGTTTTTTTTGTTTGTTTTTTGTCACAATGTCTTGGCTTTCCATGCCTAAAATATTCTCATGGGCTCTTGAGCCAGATCCGAATGCCTTAAGGGCTGATTCTGAGGCCAGAGTGCTGTTTAGGACATCTGCCATTCAATGAGTCTGCTGTGTATCCTGCTTCCCATGTTGGATTGTTCTCTTTTTCAATTCTATCAGTTAGTATTAGCAGACACTGGTCTTGTTTATGTGATCCCACTGACTCTTAATCCTTTCGTTATGTCAATTGTGAACTGAAACCGATCATTTTCACTAGTGAGATGGCATTGGTACATGCCACCTTGATGGGATTGTATTGGAATCCCCTGGCACATTTCTAACTCTACCATTAGGGGCAAGTCCCAAATTGTACATCTCCTCTCTCTTATTTCCACTCTTATATCATCGTCAAGAACCCTGATGTTTCAGTGATCCATGTCCCACTACCTTCCACACGATTTCACCAACTAGCAACTTCAAGTTACCTGTAGAATTTTACTTGTCTTTAAATTTCAAGACTATTCACTTTTCAGTATGATCAACTTTCATATAGTATCTTTTTTTTTTCAGGCTGAGATACATAGTAAGACAGAGAGAGAGACAGAGAGAAAGGTCTTCCTTCCGTTGCTTCAGCCCCTAATGGCTGCCACGGCCAGCGCACCTGCACTTGGGCCATCCACCACTGCCTTCCTGGGCCATAGCAGAGAGGAGCACTGGAAGGGGAACAACCAGGACTAGAATCTGGTGCCCATATGGGATGCCAATGCCACAGGCGGAGGATGAACCCAGTGAGCCATGGCAGAGGCCCCCAAATAGTATCATTGCTTTAATTCATAAGGTGTCCTACATCTCCAGTGAGACTGTCTTGGTCTGTGTAGTTATCTCCACATTGTTTATGTGGGAAATGTTAAAATCCTATGTCTCAGCACTATTGTAAAACTTTTTAAATTTTTTTTCAAGTAGTTAAATGATACTTTAAAATAAAGTTACTATGTCTAGAGTTAACAGATCTAACATTGCAGTTCACAAAGCATTGGCACATACAACTATAAGCAAGCTAAAAGTTCCTGTATCAATCTCCCATAATGGCATTCTTCCCTTACATCTGCACTCCAGGTACATAGGCATTCTTCCGCTAAATGCAAGTTATCCTTTTGCCTCTGGGCTTCATAATTACCAATTCCAGTGCCTGAAAATCTGCCTGCCAAGTTGATTCGTTATTTACTCTTACTCAATTGTAGCTACCAAGGTTCACTGGTAATAATAGCAATCTTTCCAGTTGTCTACATCAAGAAGGACTTGTATCAGCAAAAGTGATTGCAAGGACATGAATTTCTAAACATAAGGATGGCATGGAAGCAAAAATCTAGAACAAAAATTGAATAAATAGATTAGGTAAGTTGCAGCCTCTGAGATTGTACTTGGATACCAATGTTTAACAGGAGTTCACTAAGCACTGTTCTTATCAATTAGCTTAGTTATTAAATTAATTCAGCTTATAAAATCACAGAATCAAGGCACAGATATTATTCCCTCATTCCAAATAGCCCCTGAATCTCAAAAAAATAAAGGAAAACTAAAAATAAAAAAAATAAGTGTAAGAGAGCTTTCAAATTTCATGTGCACCCATTCATTCAGTAGAACTACTTTGTATCTATACTCATGTTGCAATAAAGTCAATAGGATGTTGAAATTGCTATGTCCTTTAATACAGAATAATATTTTAAAAGGAGTAACCCAATTTACAGTTTCCATCAAGTCATGTTGTAAACATCACTCACTCAACAAAGTCCTACTTGAGTTCCCAAGGTAGATAAGATTTCTTTGTTGGGGTGTGAGAGTGACCTCCATTATAACTGTATTAAATACTTATATATCTGGCTCCCCCACTAGAATAAAAAGTATCTAACTTCCACAAAGTCAGAGGTCAGATCTCTTTATCTCATTGCTGCATTCAATGAATGAGTTTGCATATAATAAGTACTCCAAATTATTCATTGAATAAATTCCCACAAGCATACAAATTATCAGTAATATTTCATTTATTTTTCATGGAAATAAGAAATTTTCTCTGGGTGAGCATTTGATGTAGCAGCTAAATTTCTGTTTCAGATGCTTGTGTTTCAAATCAGACTGCTTGGGTTCTAGTCCTGGCCCACTTCCTATTCAGCTTCCTGCTAATGTACACCATGGGAGGTGGCAGGTTATGACCCAGGTAATTGGGTCCCTGCCACCCACATGGAAGATGCAGACTGAATTGCAGTCTCCAGACTGAGTTAAAGCCTCCTGGCTTTGATCTGTCTCTGTCCACCTAGCTCCTGTGGGTTTAGAGAGTGAATTAGCAGACTGAAACTTTCTCTCTCTCGGTCTCTCTCTCTTTCAAATAAATAAATATTTACTTTGTAAAAATTAAAGAATTCTTTCAAGTACCTTGTCAGAGTCATAATGAAGGACGTTAGTAAGTGTAGCTATCTTTAGTTATTGCTTTGCCATGGTAATTTCCATAGAAAACAAAATTGTCTTATTTTAACCTGACTAGTTTAGCACTGAAAATTAATAAGAATCTAGAATATGGGGGAAAAAATCAAGTCTTTTGGAGAATTAATTTTGTTTGGACTTTTACATTTTTGCACATTTAGAGCCCCAATAGACAATACAGAAAATAGAGGTAGAAGAAATGAAGGAGTGTTGCATAATTTACTAACCATTCCTTTTCAGAATCTGACCTCGCCTATGACCTACCAAACAATCCATTACATTGTATAGTAGAACAAATTTTAGTATAGGTTTAATGTAAGCCACTCTCTACCAATTAGATTTTGCTTTTCCCAAGTTTGAAAGACAGATGTGCATTTTTTTTAATTAGGAGGAACAGCCACTAATATTATATTTAAATGGAGATTGAAGAAGTTTCATCTAATCTAAAACTCCCTTATTACCATATTTGTTATTAACACAAGTATCCACTTTACTTACCACAATTTGTATTATCGGGGTACCAAACATTACTCAAAAGGAACTCTAGAACAATCCTGCTCCCCTCTACCAGATTTCTTTATAGGAATATAACTACTTAGAGACTAATGTAATATTATCATGAGAATAACTTTTTGCAAAGCGTTCCAAATATGTAAATAATAGTATTTTGCGGGCTAATCTGCATATATCGAAAAGAAAGATTTTTGCCAGTACTGTGGCCCAGCAGGTTAAGTGGCTGCCTGTACTTCTGATATCACATATGGGCACAGGTTCCTGTCCCCAGCTGTTCCACTTCCATTCCAACTCCCTGATTATATGCCTGGGAAAGCAGTGGAAGATGACACAAGTCCCTGGGCCCCTAACACCAATGTGGGAGTCCCAGAAGAAGCTCCTGGCTCTGAGCTTCACCTGGCTGAATTCCAGTCAAGCACCCATTTGGGGGTTGAACCAATAAATGGAAGATTCTCTCTCTCTCTCTCTCTCTCTCTCTATCTCTCTCTCTCTCTCTCTCTCTCTCTTTCTCCCTTTTCTCTTTAGCTCTTACTTTCAAATAAATAACTAAATTTAAAAACAAAAAAATACTGCATGACCAGTGCTTTAACTGAAAAACGTAAGAATATGATGATATGGTGATTCTCTGAAGACACATCTGGTCTGGAATTAAATTACCCAACAAAAGGAATCAGTTTAATTTGTGACACATATTGCAGTTTCTCTAATGCTAGAATTCATAAGTTTCAGTGAAATATGTTACTGATAGAAATAATAACGGTTGCCACACCATCTCTTCATAAATTTTAATTTACCAACCAACTCTAGAAGGTACACATCATTATCATTATTCTATCATGGGGTGTATGAAAATCAGAGCTCTTTGGAATGAATGGCTTAAAGTATCACTGGTAAATCTAAGTTTAATATGTTGCTGCTTCCTTTAAACCTTACTTTTTCATAAAGTGATATTAATTCATTTATTCATTTCAATATTTTTATTTCTATGTGAAGCAGTAACTTTGGCCAAAAGTTGCTGGAAAAAAAAGTGGAGATTAGAGTTCAAATGAAGTCAGACTCATCACAGTAACTTGCTGTGGTGGTCAAACATCCACATGTTAAAACTTAAACTGTTTATTGTCTTTGGCAGTGTTTGGCAATCATTCTTTTTTATTGTTTTTTTAAAGCTTTATGTAAGAGAGAAAGAGAGAGAGAGACAGAGACAGAGACACAGAGAGAGAGAGGGTCTTCCGTTCAGTGGTTCATTTTCCAAATGGGCCTAAGGGCTGGGGCTGGGCTGATTTGAAACCTGGAGACAGGAGCCTCTTCTGGGGTCTCCCATATGGGTGCAGGGAAACAATCACCTAGGCCATCTTCTGCTATTTTCCCAGGAGAATTAGCAGGAAGCAGGATCAGAAGTGGAGCAACTGGAACTCAAACCAGTGCTCATATTGGACACTTGCCATGCCACAGTGTCCAGCCCAACACAGTTCATCTTTAAAAATGAGTACCGGGAGGGGCTCGGACTGTGGCATAGTAGGTTAAACCTCTGTCTTTGGCACTGACATCCCATGTGGGTGTCAGTTTGAGTCCTGGCTGCTCCACTTCCTACATAGATCCCTGTTAATGGCATGGGGAAGCAATGGAAGATGGCCCAAATACTTGGCCCTGGATCCATGAGGAAGACTTGGAAGAATCTCCTGGCTCCTGGCTTCAGATTGGTGTGGCTCCAGCCACTGCAGCCATCTGGGCAGTAAACCAGCAGATGGAAGATTTCTCTGTTTGTCTTTCTCTCTGTCTGCTACTCTGACTTTCAAATAAATAAGTACATTTTTTAAAGGAATACTAGGAATACAAAAACTACCTTGACTTTAGGACTTAGAATACCATCTCTCTTTCTAGATTCTTCTGAAGGTAGATGGCAGAGTCCCACCTGATATTTCCTCCCAAATTAAATTCTAATAGAAAGTATGTGGCAAAATAATGTTCTAAGAGTAAAGCGGAGGTTACTGCAAGCATGAATCTGGTAAAATTTCTTTTATTTTCTCCAAAATTGAATAAGGTTCTGTTGTCTTTTGTTTTGAACAGCCGAAACCCATGCAACAAACAAATCAATAACTGCATTGTAACATTATTACTCAAGGTTCTCTAATATTGACTACCTTCCCAGTTAGGGCTCTTAAATGTCTCATCTGTGAAAATACCACTTATCGGCCGGCGCCGTGGCTCAACAGGCTAATCCTCCGCCTTGCGGCGCCGGCACACCGGGTTCTAGTCCCGGTCGGGGCGCCGGATTCTGTCCCGGTTGCCCCTCTTCCAGGCCAGCCCTCTGCTGTGGCCCGGAGTGCAGTGGAGGATGGCCCAAGTGCTTGGGCCCTGCACCCCATGGGAGACCAGGAAAAAGCACCTAGTACCTGGCTCCTGCCATCGGATGAGCGCGGTGCGCCGGCCGCAGCGCGCCATCCGTGGCAGCCATTGGAGGGTGAACCAACGGCAAAGGAAGACCTTTCTCTCTGTCTCTCTCTCTCACTGTCCACTCTGCCTGTCAAAAAAAAAAAAAAAAAAAGAAAAAAAGAAAATACCACTTATCTGAAGTTCATGATTTGCTTTCCATTAGACTTTTGTTAGTAAGGATCTAAAATTATGAAATGCATAAAGAAAATATATGTTATATTACAAATTCCTGGGTTGCTATGTATCTGAAGAGTGATCTGTTCTGATCATTTTCTGGATTGAGATAAACATAAAGAAATCTGAAAAATGGAAGTATCTGTAGAAACAACTTAACGTGTGCCTTGTTCACATAGGTATAATTTTTAGGGTAATCAGGGAATTTTAGTTTAATTATAGATATATAGTACAAAAGTGTTGGAAAAATGCATTTTTCCATTCAATTATTGTTTATTGCCATTATCTATATTCTCACTTAACTAAGGTCTTTTTGCTTTTTGCTTGTTAACTTATTATTCAGTGAAGTTTTAAGCCTTTTTACTGTACAGTAAATTTAAAATATGCTATCTCAAAAATTAAGAAAGGAAAAAAAGAGAAAGAGAAGGCAGGTGGTAGGTAGGGAGAAACGGAATGAGGGAAGAAGGAAAGAAATATTAATAGATTCTTAGAATCATATCTACAAACTATATTGAATCTGTTAAAAACTAAAAAGAAAACTAAAACAAAAAATAAAAAGAACTATGTAATTTAGTTATGCAAGTAGATTTTGATATGGGTAATGTATCAGATTAGCATCCCTCCAAAAAACGTCAGAAAAATTAAACAGCATAAGCTGGGTCTTACCTTATTACACTAATCAAATCAGATTTTTTTTAAAAAAGAACTCAGTTCAATATAATTTAATAAATATTTATTGACATCTTAGTACGCTATTATGAAGAACTACAAAAATCAATTTAAAAATCCCTGGGCTTCAATATTAACTGATTTTATTTGATGACACCAAAGGAACTAAACAAGACCATTTTTAAGGTTATTAAGTGTCCTGTATGTCAGTGGATGCATGACTGCATTTCCTAATACCAATAGAACTACACTCCACAACAATAAATTTTACCAAAACCAAATCTTAAATAACCAGAATATGAGAAAATCTTGGGATGGAGTATTCAGAATGGAGAATCAATTTCATCATATTAAAAATGGATGGCATTGGGCTGGTGCTGTGGTGTAGAGGGTAAAGCCATTGCTTGCAGTGTCGTCATCCCAAATGGGTACTGGTTCGAGTAACGGCTACTCCACTTCTGATCCAGCTCTCTGCTGTGGCCTGGGGAATCAACAGAAAATGGCCCAAGTCCTTGGGCCCTTGTACCCACATGGGAGACGTGAAAGAAGCTCCAGGCTCCAGGCCGTTGCGGCCATCTGGGGTGTGAACCAGTAGATGGAAGACTCTCTCTCTCTCTCTCTCTCTCTCTCTCTCTCTGCCTCTGCCTCTCTGTAACTCTCCCTTTCAAATAAATAATAAATAAATCTTTAAAAATGGATGGCATAAAATCTCAAAAGGAGGTGGGACTAGTAAGAGGTTCCAATCTAATTAACTTTGGAAAAAACGGTGTTTTAGTTGGATAAAATGGAGTTAAATACAAAAGAAAATGCCTATAATCATTGTACTCCAGTTGGTAATTCTGAAACTACATAGATACTATGTTAAATAAATGAATAATAAACTTGCTGAAAATAGGAACCACACTTATATAATTGCAGAAATTACAAAGAGAAAAGACTAGAATGAATCCTGTGAGTCAGAAATAGAGTTGTATGAGTAGAAATCAGACAGATAGATAAATAGATGATAAATGAGAGTGGAGGGGAAGACAGAGGAAAGCGAGAGAGAGGGAGAACAAGAGAGATATTGATATACAGGAACCAGTGTACACACACACACACACACACATATATATACATATATATATATATATATATATATATATATTTCTAACTATAAGATGGCTTAGGATCTTGGATCAGAAAGAGAGCATCTGTGAAAAAATTAATCAAAAAGCAATCTGTAGTTAATAGTATTGGACTACTTTTAATTTCTTAGTTTGTTAAACACACCAAATTATAAAAGCTGTGAATACGAGGATTAGCTGGTTGCAGAGCACATGGGAACGCTGTCATATCTGGATTTCTCCACTACATCTACTGTTTTGTGTCTTGCTTATATTCCAGTGTTTTCATTTTTCTAAAATATAACTTCATTTGACAAGCCATTGTTTTAAGTTTCTTTATAAGACTCCTGACTTTTAAAAATTGACTGGCAAAGTTCAAAAAAATCTTATTCCCGGATCATTTTTTTTCATGCTGGCAATGTCACTCACATCCAAGATCTCTGACCTTTAATTTTTCCAAGTATATTTCTACAGTATTGACTGTCATTTAAAACAACATAAACCACATCCTTTGGGAATTATATGTGCTGTATGGAAAGCATTGCAATCTTTCAAAGTATTCAGTTTGTTTTATAATTCATTGTAAAATAAATACATACAATAGTGAGAAATTCAGCTGAGGTAATGCATGTATTATATGAGATAATACGTGTAATATGTGACAATGGTAATCCCATCAGGAACTACAATAGTATTTACTTTTTTTTTTCTTACTTTTTTTTTTTGACAGGCAGAGTGGACAGTGAGAGAGAGAGACAGAGCGAAAGTTCTTCCTTTGCCGTAGGTTCACCCTCCAATGGCTGCTGCGGACGGTGCGCTGCAGCCGGCGCACCTGTGCTGATCCGATGGCAGGAGCCAGGTACTAGGTGCTTTTTCCTGGTCTCCCATGGCGTGCAGGGCCCAAGCACTTGGGCCATCCTCCACTGCACTCCCGGGCCACAGCAGAGGGCTGGCCTGGAAGAGGGGCAACCGGGACAGAATCCGGCGCCCCGACCGGGACTAGAACTCGGTGTGCCGGCGCCGCAAGGCGGAGGATTAGCCTGTTGAGCCACAGCGCCGGCCAGTATTTACTTTTTTACTTCAAATAACTAAGTTTCCCTCCAATGCCCACTCTCACCCCTAGACACAAGCCATATAGATGCCGATTCTTAGTCAGCCCCATCCCCAGATGTTCCTCATGGCCTCTATGTCTCCTAAACAGAAGATTTACTAAGGGAGTGAATGGGCCTTACAGACTTACCTAGAGTGGCTGTTTCTATTGATCATAGACTTCTTGTACTGCTTCTATGCATTATGCTATGTAAGAGTGAGGTAAAAACCCTCTGTCTGGGTCAAAGGCTTTGGTAGTTTAAGGATGAAAGGGTGACATCCAGGACCAGAAGAATCAAAGTGGATGGGAAGACGAGGAAGTGGTAAATAGCAAGCGAGCACAATGGTGCTGTAAGAAAGAAGGCTATGGTGCTCAGACAGGGCCGAGCAGCCAGACATCAAGAAGGATGCTCCAGCTGGGGATCAACTCGGTAGGACTCAGATAAGGCCTGTCACAAGAAAATCAGATAGAACTCAGGAGAGATTAGAGGACCTGTGTTTCAAGTAAAGTCTGACCTCAGACATGTACAAATTTCACTGCGTTCTGCTGGAAGGAGGTTCACTGAGTATGGCTAGTCAGGATAAGGAAAGTCCAGATTGCTGAACTTCAGGAATTTTCTTTTCTAAAACTATATTCTAAAGATAGAATATTAAAATAATGATATTCAACCACATGAAGACATCTTTCTGTTTTGTGTGTGTGTGTGATTCATAAAGATACCAATAATATCAAGTAACTCGCATTTAAATCCACACAACTCTCGTTTAACAACTTACAGTTTCCATGGTAAACAGATAAGGGTTACTACCCACACACGTCTTCAGTATAATTCTTTTTCCTGTATGTTATTTATTTAGTATCTTCTCTCTTCATTTCACACAAAATATTTCAGTAAATTATTTCCGTTAAGCATTTTTTCCATATTTAATTAGCTTACCTAAAAGTTTGGCATGTTCATATCAACCATAGCCCCAAAAACCTGGAGTGCTTACTGAGTAAGTTTAAATCTTTAGAACAAAAGTGTACAACTTCACTGATCAGGTTGGAGCATCGACTTTCATGCTCATGCAGGCTGTGTTGACCTAAATTGGGCCGTTTAATCTTCTCAGCACCCTAGCATCTCCCTTATCTGTGCAAGTACTTACATTGCTCCTGCTCTAGTCATTCTCCTTGTCCCCACTTCCTCTGTGAAATCCCTACCATCCTTTCCACCTCAGCTTAAATGTCACTGAAAGTATCAATCCCTTGATAATTTATTCTACCAAATATATGACATTTACATACTTACATTATAGTAATCATATTGGCTTTCTTCAGCAGCTGATAACCAGCTAAGTGAGAAATCCTCTCGTTCAGTTTTTTATAATTCAATTCCTATCTGGATTGAACACTTGCTTAATAATTAGATGGGGCAATTTGACTGAAAATCAGAATATATACATAATGTCAAGAAAAAAATAACAGAATAAAGAATAGATGTAAGGTAAGATTTTTAAGCATTCTCTGAAATATATATTTACAAAATCCTGGCAGTGAAAACTAATTATCAATAGATAAAACGACTGATTTTGAGCATCTGACCCTGGAAAAAATGTTTGTGCTTATTGCTCAAAATTTTGCTCTTTTTTAAGCTAGGTAAGAACCTCTACATTTAACTCAGAAAAATCCATGTGCTGTCATTAGTTATTATATAGCCAGAAGGCACCTAGAAGTGGCTGGTCATCAAAAATTTCCTATACAATTCATGCCCTCTTATATATTTGCATAGATATATGCAAAAACTAACAGGATGGAAGGAACATAAATACTCCTATTTTTTAGCTCATTTTTGAGAGATTATCATTTTCATCTAAGAGGAACTAAGTAGGAGATCTGAACACTAAATCACCTCTACGTTCATCTATAAATCATATTAGAATATCGTCCATTAAACCATCTGACATATTCCCAAGTGTCACGTTGTACCACTTTCACCATCTGATTTGCTGTGTTTGGTGGGCTTTATTACCAACACTAAAAAGAAATTTCTGAGTTTACTTGCACCTTATTATAGCCACAATCCTTAAATTATCCAGGGAAATTTTTTTAAAGAATAAAACAGAAATCCAAAATAAAGTTCATTCAAGAAAAAAAAAAAGACCAAGACAGACAAATCCACATTTTCTGAAAATTTGGATATTTAGAAAGAATGATGACATATGGGGTATCATTTTAAAACACTACTACTTTTACTAATATCCATAGCCCTCCCCCAGCATCCCAATATACATCTATCATCTATATCATTCAATGTAGACAAACCTGCCCTTTAGTTCTCTGACTGCAGCAGAGACAGTACTGTCAGACACATATTCTGTGTGTTTCATTGCATTGCTTACCCTCCTTTAATTATCTGAGGACTTGTGAATACTTCTTCCCGAAAGACTATGATTGGCACATATAAATTCTGACAAATGGTGGATCTAAGCTCTCCGTTGATTCCTTCCCTTGTCAAAATGATCAAGGAGGCCACAAAGGAGAAGCAATTAGGATCACTCAGTCTTTATTTGAAGTTCTGAGTAGGTACTGGGACTTACAGTGGATTTTCCACCTATGAAAACTGGACTTTGTGTTCAGCTGCTGAGATGTTGAGATTGTTTTTTATTGAAGGATATTCCAGCTACTTTGATTTCTGAGACAGTAAGCAGGGAGAAAGAATATGTACTGTTCACATTGATAGTACTAACAGATTAGCAACACATCTGCATTTGAAAAAAATCTATTCTGGAAGTAAAACACGTCAAGAATCTTTATAAAAGGATTATTTTTTACATTACATGCTGTGCACATTTGCAATACATGTGTGGCCACTCAGGAACTAACAATGCTGGGAATTACATATGAAACTATAGGAAGTCTGTGGAAAAATTGAATTGAGAAATAATTTTATCAAATTGTGAAATGGGTGGTTGTTTCATGACATTTTCAATGAGCTTTTTGAAAACCATTCATATAAACAATTAAACTTATTTTTGCATCAAAAAATCTTCTGGCCGGAGCCTTGGCTCAACAGGCTAATCCTCTGCCTTGCGGCGCCGGCACACCAGGTTCTAGTCCCGGTCAGGGCGCCAGATTCTGTCCCGGTTGCCCCTCTTCCAGGCTAGCTCTCTGCTGTGGCCAGGGAGTGGAGTGGAGGATGGACTAAGTGCTTGGGCCCTGCACCCACATGGGAGACCAGGAGAAGCACCTGGCTCCTGCCATCGGATCAGCGTGGTGTGCAGGCTGCGGCAGCCACTGGAGGGTGAACCAATGGCAAAGGAAGACCTTTCTCTCTGTCTCTCTCTCTCTCACTGTCCACTCTGCCTGTCAAAAACAAATCTTCTAATTCCATTTTCCCACAATCTTTCTGTGTGTGTAGGTATAGATAGGTAATATAATGTGTACATATGACTCTTATATGCACACCTGTAAATCCACACTAATTTAATCAGTAAGCCTTCTTTGGTCTTGGGCTTCTAGATTTTTCAAAGCTTACACGATTCCAGTTCAGAGTGATAGCTAAGACTCATTGCTGTATTACTAAACTTATAAACTTAGTTATTTGCTTTTTCTTTGAATAAGTATACCCGGGTCATATCAAATGTTTAAAAATAAACTTTTTTAGTACATGTGTTTTATAAGAAATAATAATCCTTTTATATAAATAGTAGGTATTAACAGCAGCTGCCATGTCATTATTTCTGAAATATCATCTATCTCATATTTTAACAAGGAATTGCTCAAATCCAGTAAACATGCAAATCAGTGGAAAAACACAGGTTTGGAGTCAAATAAATCTATATTCTAATATGAATCCTTCACTTCCTGTGTGGCCTCAGGTAAATTCTTAATCTCTTTGATGTCAATTTGCTATTCTGAAAACTTGAGTTAATACCATTCTTATAACTTTGCTCTAGGATTATATGAAATAATTTACATAATGTCATAATCTCACTATCTTAAATTTGTTCAACAAAATTGGGTACTTTGACATAAAAACAAGGGTGCTGAAGTTATATAATGGTTCCAGAACAGCTTTCACATGAGTTTGCTAATGTTGGAACTTCCAGAACTGGAGGTTTGTTCGTATGTCTAAGGATGTGCAGCCTATTTGAGTTCTGCAAACCTTTTAGCATGATAACACATTGTTTCTCACCGATAGTGCTTTTCCTTCCAGTAGTGTCTTTATTTTCTCATCAAGATTCTTTCTTTTTTTTTTCTTCTGGTTTCCTTTTTTTTTCTTCTTCTGGTATTATTATTTTTTTTAACTTTTATTTAATGAATATAATTTCCAAAGTACAGCTTATGGATTACAATGACTTCCCCCCACACATAACTTCCCTCCCACCTGCAACCTTCCCCTCTCCCACCCCCTCTCCCCTTCAATTCACATCATGATTCATTTTCAATTATATATATACAGAAGATCAATTTAGCATAAATTAAGTAAAGATTTCAACATTTTGCACCACACAGAAACACAAAGTGTAAAATACTGTTTGAATACTAGTCATAGCATTAAATCACAATGTACAGCACATTTAGGATAGAGATCCTACATGAGGAGTAAGTGCACAGTGACTCCTGTTGTTGATTTAACAATTTGACACTCTGGATTATGGTGTCAGTAATCACCCTAGGCTCTTGTAATGAGTTCCCAAGGCTATGGAGGCCTTTTGAATTCGCCGATTCTGATCTTATTTAGACAAGGTCATAGTCAAAATGGAAGTTCTCTCCTCCCTTCAGAGAAAGGTACCTCCTTCTTTGATGGTCCATTCTTTCCACTGGATCTCACTCACAGAGATCTTTTCATATAGGTCATTTTTTTTTTTTTTTTTGCCACAGTGTATTGGCTTCCCATGCCTATAATACTCTCATAAGCTCTTCAGCCAGATCTGCATGCCTTAAGGGCTGATTATGAGGACAAGGTGCTGTTTAGGACATCTGCCCTTCTATGAGTCTGCTGTGTATCCCACTTCCCATGTTGGATCATTCTCTCCCTTTCTAATTCTATCAGTTAGTATTATCAGACACTAGTCTTGTTTATGTAATCTTTCTTAAAAATCGTTTTGGAAGAAAAATATTGGGAAAAGCATTTGGCCAGTGACTTCCTGGAAAATAGAGATTAAATGATAGCAAAATGACTTAGAAAACATGAAAAATAATATTTGTATTTTCAAATATGTCCATAGAAACCTGGCCTCGAACTACAATATAATTTGAGGATTTGGGTATTATTTATTCTTTATAAATGCTAATGGATCTTTCTTAGGAAACTTTCCTTCAATCTGAATTTGCTTTTCCAAGTACTGAAAAACAAATTGAATTTGAAAAACACCGTAACTTCAGAGAGCTTTTACCACAATTGGCAGGAGAGTGTCAATATATAAATAATGAATGACAAGAATAAGATAAGGTTATAAAGCCATATGAAATTTATGTTTAGTAGAGGTACCAGCAATATACTATTGGAGAAGAAAAGATGATTGATAATTCCATTAATCAATTAAGAAAACAAGTCTCCATAAAGTAAGCTTCCATCCCTTTTTATGACCCAATAAAGTAAGAAAAAGATTATAGGGAGAGAAAGATGGTGGAAAAAAGGGTTGTTTCAGAAATTTTGTTTGACTACTCCAGATTCTTAGTGTCATTAATATGAGATAATATACACAGAGATTCTGTAAGATCAGCCAAAAATCCAAACTGCTTGTTCTGCTCTTAGAAGGGGTGTAAACCATTGAAAAGTGCACCCATGAGTAAATGTGTGTCCCCACTCAGTCACTGCTTCCTGTCACTCTCCCTAAGCCTTACCAGTAGTAGTTCGCTTCAAAAGCAAAGCTGGTTTGTGAATCTTGCAGACTGTTGCAATAAATTTCATAGTATCTGGAATGCTAATCCTGGCCAGAACTTTGTAAAATAATATCCCCCAAAATGTACTTCTTTTTTGGGGAAAATCTATGGAAATAACAAAGATTACTGTACATCACACACAGGTAGTAAAATTGTATATACACACACACAAACACACAGTATCTAAATTAAGTAAAGAGCTACAACTGCTTAAGACCATAGTTATTCATATACTTGACAACAAGTAAAAGTAACTTTCTAAGCTATTTCCATGCTTTGACAGATTTACTCATCCTATAGCATATAAGATTCTTACAAGATACTAGGTGACATTAAATATAGTAGTGATGGTCGAAAACATGAGAGAGCACATGGATTTGGAAATGTTTCTCATTTTGTTTTGTCTGTTATGCAGTTCTTTACATTCTAAAAATGTAGAGAAAAACATTAATAGTGAAGATTTAGTTAGGTTGTTTTAATTATATTTATTTAATATTTTTTCATAGGAAAATTTTCTGAAAGAAATTTGTACTGTTACTTTTTTGAGGAAGTCAAGTGATTAAGGGAACCTAATGAGGAAAAGAATCAATGGCCTAGAACTGAAATTAAAATTAAGAAGTAATTAATTTTGAAAAAAATAGATTCAAAGGGAATATTAAATGCAGGTCTTCTTCTAGAACTGTTAAGCTTATGGTAATAAAATGAGTGAATATTGCCTCCAAAGTGGGATATTTTGATTAGATAAGTTTCAAATTTCAAGATATTGGTTTTGAAGAAAGTTTCACTAAGATACATCAATAAAGTCTCCATTCATTAATTAAAATAACATGAAGCCAGTGAGGAAAAGCTCCTTCATAGGAAGGAATGCAAATCCATGATTTTATATAATCATTATTTTTATATAAAAGTAGGTGTATTGTCATATTATCAGTTAAGATATGTTCTAGTTATAAATATAAAATGATTAATTTTCTCACTTAACCTCTCTTTCCATCTTGTCTTTGCTTTCATGTGTAAATTAGATTTTCATATCTTGCTTTTGTCTTAAGAATTAATTATAATCTAATATGTTACAGTTAAAAGACCGAAACAAAAATTAAAGCTATTCTGAATTTATTTTAAGATCAGTTCCTCCTGGAAAATATAATCTTTCAATTGTATTCTAAAGTCAGAGAAAATCCACAATTGCTATTATTGGGAAATTAGCTGTCTCATTGTAATCATCTTCATTGTTTATGAGGTATCCTAGATGAGCAGATGTGTTTATGCAATTTGGTTTGATAATTTGCAAAAAATACAGAACTCTGTACAAGTGCCAAATATAACAGGTGCTACATAAAGAACTCTAAGGAATCTTTATTGAATTTCATAGATTTATCATTTAAAAGCCAGGAGTATAGGATAGCATAAACTGTAGGTATTAATACTAAGAAGTTTGATAAGCATACATTCAAAATGAAAGAAGGAATCTAAGTAAGATCATATCCTTTGAGAACTCCCTTTCTGTCTCTCTCTCTCCATGGATGTATCTCCCTCTGCCCAATGACTAGCTGAATGCATGGCTGATTTAATCTAATGACAGATGCAAGGGACTTAATGCAGGCATACTTTGGAGATGTCATGGGATTAAGATCCAGACCACTGCAATAAATTAATACCACAATAAAATAAATCATACTACTGTTTCAGCTTCACAGTGTGTAAAAATATTAGGTTCACACTGTACTGTGACCCATTAAGAATGCAATAGCGTTATATCTAAAAACTAGGCATATCTTAATCTAAAATTATTATATTGTTAAAAATATTAATGGTCATTTAATACTTCATCTAATTGTATTCTTTTTGCTCATGAAAGTCCTGCTTCAGTGCTGGCTGTTGGGTCACTCCCCAAATGTCCTCAGAAGCTGAGAACAGACCAGCACCAAAGCCAGGAGCCAGGAACTCCATCTAGGTCTCCATTGTAGGTGGCAGTAATTCATTTCTTTCACACAAACCTTCTGCCTCTCACTGTCTACCTTGGTAGGGACCTGGAATCAAGAGACTGCTTGGAATAGAACTCTAATGTTCCAGTGTGGAAGGCAGGAGTTTAAACCACTATGCTAAACACTTGTCCTGTAAATACATTGCTTATATAATAAGACTGGAAAGTGGAAATGGCCCCTTGATCCATGGGTGGTAGAAAAGCTATCTTGTTAACAGAGCAGGAAATAACGTTAATCTCATGGTACACTGCCATCACAGTTCTTGGGTGACCAAGCACAATGTCAATGTTAATATATTGAAAGGAATATTTTTCCCTGGACAGTAGTTCTCAACAATGGGTTTTAAAAAGCTGGTAAATCATGATGTAAACAGATGTGCTGGTATCCAGGCTTTGAACTTACACTTCTAGATAACAGGCATAGTAGATTCAGCATAAGTCTTAGAAATAGTAAATGAACATTAAATTGAACTTAAAGTTATTGGATGCACTAGCCCCTGGCAAGAGACACAGCCTATTCATTGAGGCTTTGAAAGCAGGCATTATTGATTTCTCCACTCTAGCTCTGAGCACCCTAGATGGTGTCTTCTTCCAATACAAGGCTATTCTGTCTACAGTGGAAATCTGTTGTTTATCATGACTGCCTTTATCTTAGCTAGATCTTCTGGATGACTTGTTGCAGCTTCTACATCAGCACGTGCTGCTTCACCTTACATTTTAGTGTTGTAGAGATGGTTTCTATCCTTAAACATTGCAACAAAATTCTGCAAGCAACAGTTTTTCTCCTGCCGTTTCCTCACTTCCTTCAGTACTTATAGAACTTAAGAGTGTGAAGGCCTTTCTCTGAGGTCAACAATACCGCTGTTTCACTTTCTTACCATTCATTGCAAACTGAACAAGCAATGTGCTTCAACAGCTTTTCCTTTATGTTCACAACTTGGTTAACTGTTTGGCACAAGAGGTCTACTTTTGCCTATCTCATTTTTCCTCACTAAGTTTAAATATTTCCAGGTTTTTGTTTAAATAGAGACACTCAAGATTCTTCTTTTCACTTGAATACCTAAAGGTAACTGGTTATTAACAGTTCTGATCCAATATTGTTACATCGCAGGGAATAAAGAGGCTTGAAATGAGTGAGAGATGGGAGAGCTGCAATAATTATCAATTACATACAAAATTTTTCAATTAAGTTCACTATCTTTTATGCCACAGTTTATGGCCTCTCCAAACACTTATAATAGTAAAATCAAATGTCACTGATCACAGATCAACCTAATAGATATAATAAACATTGTGCAATAGACTGAAGTATGCATGTATATGAATAGTTCATGAAAATGAAGATGTTGTATGGTTAATGTCATTTTTTCCAATTATATGCAGTGATCTTAGATCTGGAGAACAGCCAGAGTGTAACTCAAAGTTGTAATTTCTTCAAATACCTCTGTTTGAACTTCCCACATCTCTACTATTAATGTGAACAACCCACCACTGTGTTGTATGATATTAAGAAATTAATAGTGCTGTGAAAGAAATTTCCTTCCTCACTCAAACACATCTCATCTTTCAAAGAAAAAACGAAACTAGTTAATATAGCTAAAAATGGTGTGTTTAGAATATTGATTTAAAATGGTGATCAATCTTATGTAACATGCTACTGATGGAAAACAAATTTTCTAAAAACAGAAAGTGCATTACTGAACTGTACTAAATCTTTTCCACAAGTTCAGTTAAAACTTTATTATATTGCTTTGCCTCAGATTAGTCATTGGAGTTCTGTTTTCAAAATAATAAATCAGATTTCATTGAGTTGTGTTCCTTCATAAAATAAACCATAGCACTAGTGCCACCACACTGCATCAGTAACAAGGATGGCAGAAGATTCCTGCCAATTTTCAGAAAGAGAAAGTATTAGATTTGCAAAATAATTCTACAGACTTACAGTCAGAATACCTGAAATGATGTAGTTTTGCAACATATATCTGAATAACTCTGGACCTAATCTCTCTGTTATCTGAGTTAAAAAGTTTCTCTGTACTATCTCATTGCTACCTTTTCCACCATGAATATCCAAATATAACCCTCTCCTGTGTTCCTAAAGTTGGAAAATTGTTTTCACTGTTCCGGTATTACCACACAGTACATATGTATGTTTTGCTTAGCTTTGGCTCTATGCAGTGTATGGGTTAATCTGATGCATGCATTATTGCCTAAGTGATATTTAACTAAGAAAATTGTACTTTGTGATTAAGAATATAAGCTCTTCTATCAGACTATGTTCCAAATCTTGCTAAACTCCTTGAGAATTAAGTGACTTGGGACAAAATATCCTTTTTAATTATAAATTTCCATTTGTTGTATATTAATAACTCCAGTTATCTGGATCTTTTCTTTAAATGGGATAATATGGTGAAAGTCTTCAATGTTCAGGATTATAATTATTTTACAGTTATGGCTCACAATGATCTACTACTCATTTCTCGTAATTCTCATGTTGATTTTTCCCCTGTGTTATTTGACAAAGTTTAGATGCATATACGACATATTTGTTGAAAACAGGCACTGGACATATTTTGTGAGCATTAGTCTTAGTGAAAATTTCTCCATTGTGAGAGTAGATAATACATGGTACCTTATCACTCTTTTGTGACCTCATTTTCACTATGTTGAAAGAGAGTGACTTGAATATTTGGAAGTAATAATAACAGATTTGATTTTAAAACTATAATATGAAAATAATCTGCTTTAAAACTTAGTTAAGTCACACAGCCAGTTTATTGGAGTTAGGCTACAAACACTGATCTTTGTCATTCCAAAACCATGGTGATGCCTACCTGGGTATCAGAAACCTGGCGGGGCTGGTGCTGTGATATAGTAAGCTGAGCCTCTGTCTGTGGTGCAAGCATCCCATATGGGTGCAAGTTTGTGACCTGGCTGCTCCTTTTCTGAGCTAGCTCTACGCTTATGGCCTGGGAAAGCAGTGAAAGATGCCCCAAGTGCTTGGGCCCCTGCACCAATATGGGAGACCTGGAATATGCTCTTGGCTCTTGGTTTTGGAATTGGCCAAGCACCAGACTTTGGGATCATTTGGGGAGTGAACAAGTGAATATTAGACCTCTCTCTGCCTATAACTCTGCCTCTCAGATAAATAAAAAAAAAATGGCATGGATAAGACCATTTTTTTTTGTTAATTGAGTTATATGCCTTTAACTCCAACTATGCCCATTTTAGAACACTTTAGTCTTGTCTTAAAACTTGGCCCTTATCAATTAAAGTTAGTAATCAGTGGTCTTACTTAGAAAAAGTGAATCAAGGCCTGGGAACTGCTTTTAAATAGTGGTATAGTTATTGTCAGAGAAAGAGTCTCACATTATTTCAAAACAGGTTTGGGATAGATAAAACAAGAAGGTAAAAAGTACATTATTCATTTACAAATATGTTGATTGAGACTGAGGGATAGGTTTAAAACAGAAGAATATAAAGTTTCTTTATTTTTTTCTCCTGGTAATACAATTTATTGTCAATTAACAAAGGAACAAAGGGTAGATTAGACATTTTTGTTTTAATTCCTGAGTCATTCAAGTTGTTTTCTGTCTACGAAATGTATCTACCAGGAGATTGAGTTTAAAAACCAAGTATTTATTGAAAACATTAGATGTGTATTTCACATATAGTTGTAGAACAATTTTATATTTGCCCCCAGAGGACAATTGGCTTTTTAACCGATGTGATTTATCATAGAAAGACAAGATGAGAATGAGCTTGTGATGGTATAAATCCTGTTTTCCCTCTAAATAGCATCCAAACTAATTTATCTGAAGCAGATAAGGGTATTTCAAGTAGCCAAAAGACTATAATATGGGGTGCTACTATATAGACCTACACCATACTGATGCCAGGAAGTGAAATGGCCATTGATAACATGGCATGAAAACCTGGTAAGAATCCCTTCCTGGGAGGGTAGGTTTTCATTCTTCACAAGACATCCATTGCTGGAATGATTTATTGTGAAAATTGTGCAATGTAAAGCAACAGCAATCATTTTTTACACTGGAAATCAAATGCAAAAGGGAAAATAACATGGGTTTCAATGAACAAAACAAAGTTTCATAAAAATCCATTGTTTCACTGAATAATCAACCTAATTTATGTTCAGACATCTTTCAAGAAGTTTCTCTTTTTCCAAAGTGAACAATAAAAACACAAAATAAATTCTCTTTTGCTCCATAACTATGCATAAACATGATACCCAGCATGTTTAACTAGAAGCTAGTCAGTAAAAAGCAAAATAAAAGTATATGCCAATAATACCAATTTCAGCTTCAGTAAGTAAGAAGTCTAAAAGTCACTACTCAATCAAAAGCTCACTAGACTGAAAAATAATTAACTCTTCATGGATCTATAAGAGAGGTGAGGGCAAAGGGAACATTTCTGTTCTGAAGTTGGAGAAGCAGAATAGGTGCACAGAGTTAGGACTATAACAGAGAGGACAGTGCCAGTGCAGGGTAGGATAATTTGAACTATAATTTATGAATTGTTGGATGTCCATTTGGACTGATCTGAAAGCTATACCCCACAGGAATCACTTCATATGGTGTCTCCACAATTTTGTGAGATTTAACTAGGTACTCAATGAAGTTCTCATGATAAATATTGGAGAGTTATCCACTGATGTTTAAGGAAAAGGGAAGGGGAAATGAACACTTGAAATGCACCAGGGGGGTTCAGCTTTGTGGTGTGATTGGTAAGGCCCTTGCCTGCAAAGCCAGCAATCCCATAGGTCCATTGGTTATTGCCCCAGTTGCTCAATTTCCAATACAGTTCCTGGTTGGCCTGGGAGATGCATTGGAAAATGGAACAGGTGTTCCAGGCTTCTGATTTCTGCCTGGCCCACCCTTCATCACTGCAGCCATCTGAGAAGTGAACCAGTAGATGGAAGATCTCTCTCTCTCTCTCTCTCTCTCTCTCTCTCTCTCGATATCTCTATCTCTCCCTCTCCCTCTCTCTCACACACAAACTTTCAGGTAAATAAATAAATATTAAAAAGGAAAGAAAGAAAATAAATGCACCAGAGCATTCTGAGTATAAGAGAAACTTGTTTTACTCGAATCTAATCTTTTGGAGCTGAACTGACATAGAAGAAAGGAATGCACAACCTCAGTCAGCTCTAGTCATGTTGTCCCACCTGAGTGGAAGGAAATGAAAGATAAAAATTAAAAAAGAGACTCTTATGGAGCTCACAGTCCATGGTCTACTAAAAGACTGAGACC
Source organism: Sylvilagus floridanus (assembly GCA_949820135.1). Taxonomy (NCBI): domain Eukaryota; kingdom Metazoa; phylum Chordata; class Mammalia; order Lagomorpha; family Leporidae; genus Sylvilagus; species Sylvilagus floridanus. Next base: position 78,679,155 of record OX463229.1, on the reverse strand, counting down.
CAATCACAAGACTAAAGAATGCAGCCTTCCCCTCATGACTCACCACCACATTACCAAATCCTATTTATAGCAGTTCCTTTTGTCCACCATATTGTGTTACCAAGAATAATCAATGAGGCATAGTGAATGGCAAAAATACAATTTGAAGTTACACAGCAAGCATCAGAACCAGATATGACAGGGATGTTGGAATTATTGGACCAAGAATTTATAACTATGATTAAAGTACTAAAAGTACTCTAGTGGATGAACTAGACAACGTACGAGAACAGATGGTAAATGTAAGCAGAGAGATGGAAATCTTGATGGAAAACACTATAAGGAAACCAAAGCAATAAAAAGAATCTGTGTTTCCTAGGGCAAAGGGAATTAATAGGTAGAGTGCAGAGTTTCCATGGCAGTGAAAATACTCTATATAATTCTATACAAATAACTATATGTACATGTTATTCACTTTTTTTGTAATTTCACAGGTTGTACAACACAAAGAGTAAACCCGAATGTAAAGTATGACCTTCCTCTAAATTATGCTGTAAAATAAAATTTCTAAAACAATAAACTCTTAGAAAAATCTATGTGACAATTTTTAGTCAATGATTATGGCATTCTTAAACTCATTTAACTCAAATGCATGCAGATACACAGTACATTCCTTATTTCATAAATATATTATGGCATGCATTTTGCATAAATATTTACATTGAATATTATAGTATAATTTTATGCACTTTTTTTCTGTTAAATTGGGAGAAGGATCAAGAAAAGGGCATCACTGAGCCAAGAACATGAGCATACGGGTATGATTGGCCAATCACTACAAATCCCATTGGTTATAATTTCCCATAATGTGTCTGTAAGGTCTCAACAGGGTTCAAGAAGTGTAAAATATAATAACCTGGATCTTTAGTTAATCACAGTTTGCTCATGTTAAGTTGCTCTTGTGAAATATTTAGAACTTTAAAACCACTGTCTCTGTGAACCACAAGCAGATGAGAGAAACATTAGTGCAGAAGAAAGATAGTCTTATTTTTTTACACCACAAATTAGAGGGGTGTTAAATATATGATATATTCAAGTACATACATTGTTTTCAGGAAGAAGAAAAAGTTGATTCTCCTCAACTGAATTTATTTCAATAAGGTTTGCTTAAGGAAACTTCTCCAAGGGTGCTGTTCAATAGCATTTGATTAAATAGAATAAGATATATAAAGTAAATTGAAGTAGATTGACTTCACAGAATAGAAAATATTTTATTCTCTTTTTTAGTGAATGAATTTTTAAATGTTTTTTTTTTTTTTTGTATTTATTGGACAGACAGAGTTAGTGAGAGAGAGAGACAGAGAGAAAGGTCTTCCTTCGGTTCGTTCAGCCCCCAAATGTCTGCTATGGCCAGCGCTGCGCCAATCCAAAGCCAGGAGCCAGGTACTTAAACCTGGTCTCCCATGAGGGTACCGGGACCCAAGCACTTGGGCCATCCTCCCCTGCCTTACTGTGCCACAGCAGAGAGCTGGACTGGAAGAGGAGCAGCCTGGACTAGAACTGGCGCCCATATGGGATGCCAGCGCCTCAGGTGGAGGATTAACCAAGTGAGCCATGGCGCCAGCCCTTAAAGGAATTTATTGATACATTAGGTTTTCAGGGCCACAGCAATTCATGTTAATTACTATAGCACAAGTGTCATCAATTCTCATATTAATGTGATATTAATATAAAGAGAACAGATTCAGTTCAGTTCCTAGGCACAATTCTAAGAATATAATAATTATCTTTTTCCCTTCTTCCATTTTCCTTCCTTCATTCCTTCCTTCCTTCTTTTCCTCCTTCCTTTCTTTATCTGCCTCTCTTTCTTCTTTTTAAAATTTTTGAGAAAATATGGCTTTAATTTACATTGTAGACAAAAGTTTAATAATCCACTAAATAGAGTTCAATCAGTAAGAAGTAAAAAGACTATTGCTCAAAAAAAAAAAAAACTGTAGTTCAGTGTGAATATAGGCAAAGTTATAAGCATTAATCAAGTGAAAATATGTGTAGATAATATTGTAATGGGATTGGAAGATCAAGCAAATTATATATTAGTCCATATAAAAAAACTAAAATCTGGTTTGTGTTTTTCCTTATCTTTATAAATATTTTGAATATTTAGTTAACAGAACAGAACTATACTATATCTGAATCTTATTAACAGATTAATGATTTTCTATTTTGCATATACATTTTAAAAATAAACACAGAGGAGTTTTAATACATTTTTCTCATGGACTCTCAAATTTTAGCTCTAGCATAGAACCACTTGTTAGGCCATCTATTTCCAATGAAGTTCACAACTTTAAATTTGATGATGACCAAGGGGAATGTACTAATAAACTGACAGCTGAAACCTGTGATTTTCACAGTTATCTCATTTCTATTGATTGTTCGCTGAATAAGAAATTCATTTCTGCATTCCACCTTCACTCTCATGCTAATATTGAACCACTTTCACTTTCTTCCAAGAAAAGTTAAGTGCTTGCCAAAAAGAGTTTAGGAAACTTCATTTTGAAAATAGTGTTCCTAATGTTGCAGTGTTCTTAACACTGACTCTATTTTACTAGACATATTATTTACCTATTCAACCTAATGACCTTGGTAGAATTATAAATTACACACACACTAGCAGATTTTTTAGTCTTATCTTTATATAGTCAAGCAGAAGATTTTTATATAATGCTTATTCTGAATATCTTAATCTGAAAAAAAGTCAATTATTTTTCCACTTAAATCCAAGTTTTAAATGTAAGGGGAGTTGGTTTTTCATTACTATAATAATACTGGAGACAGGATAGCATTATACACAAAACAGGTATATGTAGCCTACAGTGTTGAAGGAAGAAAGTCCAAGATTGGGCAGCCCCAACGGTGTGGTATCTGGTGAGGACCTCATAGTGGATAAGAAATACCTTGATCCCTTTTGACAGCATGTTCCCGATTGGCCTAAGGATTTCCCATTGTGTCTCCCCCTTATTTTGTTTAGTTTTTAACAGAGACCCAGAGATTCACTCTGGAAATGCATACAACAGCCAAGGTTTGAGTACATTTCACATTAGCTCTCAAGACCACTACCCTGTGAACCAAACTCCTATCCCATAAATCTTGGGAACACTCAAATTTATCCAAACCTTAGCAGACAGCAAGACACAAGAGTCTTTAAAAATTATCATCATGTTTGTATATTTGACGTCATTAAACTGCTCACACATGATGTAATACATGAAATGCCACCCATAGGCTTCTGCTAACACCTTGAGGCAGTTCCAGAGGAATCGATTTAAATTATTATAGAAAAGGAAGTAAATCATAATGAATGTTTTTCCAATCGAGATTTAAAATTATCAGTATGAAATGATGTATATTGTGAATTCTATATGCTTTTCTGCAAACCTGGAATTTTATTAATTAAGCTAAGTAGTAAAGCTAGATTAAGCATTATGCATTTAATGCTTAATAGGCCTTTTAAAATAGATAATAAGAGCTTATATTTTTTAGGTAAGCTTTAGAACAGAAGTTGAATTTTATGATTTGGAAACATTTTTTCTCAGAGTCACATTAAGTATTCACACTTTAAGCCATTTCTTAAAAAACAATTCAATTCTAATTTGAAAAAGTTAAATGTATGCTTCTACTCTCTCATGTACAAGTTTAAAAAAAGCAAAGTAAGTTTATTTCTTAGATATTCTGTAGAAAATACGTATATTTTTGTCTGCTTGAGTCAAAGAATAAAACACAAATAAATAATGTTTTAAGTTATGATATATAAATGGTTAAATGATAAGAACAATTTCACAACTATTTTATGTAGTTTCAAATTAAATTGAGTTTCTAAAAATATAACTTGGCATCCTCTGAGAGATTTCACATTAGAACTGTTTCTAATTTGAATGTTTTGCTGTAATTATGATGAATGATCAACTAGAGCAAAAGTTCAAAAATAGAACTTAAATTTAATTAGCCAATGAAAAGTCTAAGTGCTGTCATCATATTTCATGACTACAGTCAGTCTTTAATTTATAGTATGGTTATGGGAAAGAGCCCTTCACAGATATGTAAACTAATTTGTAATATTTTAGGTGACAATCAACTTAACCTATACCTTATTTTTTTTACTAAATAGATACTAGTAAAATACAATTTGCTGACATACTTAAAACACAAACTTGCGATGATGTCACTTAATTTACAAGGCTCAAATGTATCTATTTTATTTCTAGCCAGGAAGTTTCTAGTTTCACATTGCATATGGAACAATGTTGAACATATTTAAAATCGGTAAAATCGGTGGAAAACCTCTACATGACCTGGACACAGGAGCCTATCCCACAGTCTCAAAATGTGCATGCTCAGTTCCTGCAATATCAAAATACCTAAAGTTCTCATGAACCACTAACTTCAGTGTGAAACTTCCTACAGTATTCTTTAGCTTCCCTAAACTTAATTAATTCTTAGTCATGCGGTAGGATTCAGCTAAACTCACCTGGAGTAACCTTGATTGTATTAACACTGATCTCATCTTCTTGCCAATCCCGGAATTTAAGCATAATTCTGGTATGGTGTCATGATTTATTTTTCTATTCACACACATCAATAATTAAGCAATTAGTGAAGACCTGATTAAGTTAAGTACATAGATGTCTAAGAATATTAATTTATATTGATGTTTTCCATTTATCAATATTATCCTCACCAGGCTACATATTACTTCATATAAATATTTGTTATTAATTAATATAATTTATTCAACTACTTGAAAACCACTATTAAAACAGCTTAAATAAAAGAATATAAACTTTTAAGAATCTAGTAATAAAATACCAAATGTGAGTGCAGAGCTTCAGTTTTTTTTTAAAGGTTTATTTATTTGAAAGTCAGAGTTACACAGAGAGAGAAGGAGAGGCAGAGCTAGACAGAAGTCTTCCATCTGCTGTTTTAATCCCCAATTGGCCTCAACAGCTGGAGCTGGGCCAATCCAAAGCCAGAAGCCAGGAGCTTCCTCCAGGTCTTTCTACTTAGTGCAGGAGCCCAAGGACTTGGGCCATCTTCTACTGCTTTCCCAGGCCATAGCAGAGAGCTGGATAGGAAGTGGAGCAGCCAAGACTCGAACCTGCACCCATATGGGATGCCAGCACTGCAGGGGGCGGCTTTACCCGCTGCTCCACAGCACTGGCCCTGAAGATTTTCACTTGTTATACTTAGTATATAAAGCAGAAATGGGAATACCATGGACTTAATATCATTTTCTGTTGACAAAGGAACTATACATCAGCTATATTAATCAGGATTGCTCAGGAAAACGGAAGTGCTCTATGTCTTTCATACAAAAAATATTTAGTTGACACATTTAGAGGCATCCAAAAATGTTGGATGGCAAAATATTTGTTCTTGAAGGTGGATTCAATTAGTTTTGATGAAACCAGATAGTTTTAGGAATCATAGGAAAACCACTAGTGATAATAAACTTATTTGCAAAGGTAAGAAAAATAATTTTCAGGGAATTCCTACAGGGAGCTTGTTTATCAACGTCCAGGAGCATGTCCATCAACACTGGAAGGACAGCACTGAGTCTTTTGTTTCCTTTCTGCCTCACAAATCTTAATTGAACTCTCTGACAAAAACTAGTCTAGATTCTTCCTGGTGACATTCTACAAGAACGCCTCCCTTTCGTTCATTTCCGCTGATATTGTAGAGAATCCAGAAGAGGGAAAATTGCAGCTGAACTGACAAGGAACATAGAGCATATTCCACCTTGTCTATAAGCATTCCCATAGCTCTTGCTTCCCTAATGTTCCAAATAACAACCACGCATCATCATCCTTAGCTATCATGATTCAAGCATTCTTAAGCAACTGAAAACATTCTTACCTCCAAAAACCCCAAAATGAAAACTCAAGTGCTATTTAACATCGTATCCAAAGCTAGGCGACAGTGTTTCTATTTCTGTGAAGGTAGTACAACAGGATAATGGAAAATGGAATTAAAGGATAAGTTTATTTTGGTGCAAAACTTTTTGAAATACATGTGTAGTCATATTTAGATCCTAATTTCTCCATTTAATCCAAAATTTTATGGACATACTTCATGTAGAATAGTAAGTAAAGACATGACAGAAGTAATAAAATGATTTTTGACACATATTTACAGTATAAACTTGTGGCGGGAGTGTTTAAAGTTTATAGAAAATGGATATATTCTTTTGTACGAGATTTTAATCTATGCAAAATGTTTTCATATTATGCATTTTCCATGGACTTCTAAAAACTACTCTTGTGCTTAGATTAACACTGAGGATTTGCCATGGTATTGCTAAAAGGATTAATAGGTTCTCTTGGATTTTAAATATGGCTCTTCTCCTTTTTATTACCAAAAATTTCTTTGATACTCTTTCAGAATTATAAAAGAAAATAGATACACTTGGAATAGTCATTTTCTTGACAAAGATAGGGGTGTTGGAAACTAACCACACTTTACATTAACCATTGATTCTATTACAACTGAGCTAAAATGACAAAGGAACGTAGTGAACATAAAACAGACTTTCAGAGAAGCAATGATATTCACCGTAAATGAGTAATTAGTTTGTGGTGAACATAAATTCAGAGTTCAGGAGCAAAAATATTGCAACTTTACTTTCTCTCTCCTTTGAATCTTTTGCTAGGACCCTCCAGAATGCTGAGATGGTTGATAAGGCTGATTCGAGTAAGCAGCTCAGCAAAGATCAGAATGGAGATGAGGAAGTGCAGATCAACGAGGCAAAGGAGAATACTTCCTAAATAACTAAGGGCAATCATCCATGTCAGTATAGGTATACTGAAGCATATGGACCTCTTACTGATTCAAGATCTTAAGGAATCAAGTGACAGTCTCATCAAATAGCTTAATGAAAACTTTGGCTATCTGTTGTGGATATTGTTATTTGAATACTAACATTTTACAACAATAGGATTTAATCCTATGGAAATGAAAGCAACAATTTTTTTTTATTAAAATCAATACACACAGACTCATTGTGCTCTTGCTCTGTATGTAGGACCTCTGTCCTTAATGTGTTGTACTATGAGAATTAATAGTAAAACTAGTCTTCAAACAGTACTTTATACTTTGTGTGTCTGTGTGGGTGCAAACTTGAAACCTTTGCTTAGTACAGAGTTGATCTTCTGTATATAAAGATAATTAAAAATTAATCTTAATGAAGAATGGGATGGAAGAGGGAGTAGATATGGGATGGTTAGGGGGTGATAGGGCAGGTATGGGGGGAAGAACTGTTATAATCCAAAAGTTGAACTTAGGAAATTTATATGTATTAAATAAAAGCTTTCTATAAAAATTTAAAAAAATAAAAATAGTAGCAACAAAAAAAGAATCAATACACAAAGAGTCACTCCTACATTTTTCCTTGGATCCTAAATTCATGTTTTCCAATTACACAAGAAAGAAGAACATTGTTGGCTTCTGGGTAAGTGTATATACTGAGTTCTATGGCCCATCTATCCAACTTCAGTGACCATCTTAATAAAGCCACCGATAGGCCCTTCTTCCATTTCATAGAGTAAAGCAATTTCTGCCCAATAGGGTATATGTGGTGGTAAAAGTCCTTATATTTAAAGTGTTCAATTTTAACTGTCTCACTAATTTTCCTATACAAATAGTTCCTTTGTCAGTAGCAATATTATATGATATACTCTAATTTTCTTCCTATATGTCAGGCATGGTTTTATAGAAAACAATAAATACATTTCTTGGAAATATGCCTGAAAAACTTAGTGGACTATAGATTCTTTATAAGAATATGGTGCAATTTCTAGTTTGCGTCACAGGGCAGGCCATTCATTCCTCTAGCATTATATATATATATATATATATATATATATATATAAAAACATAATATATATATAGCATTTTATATATATATATAAAATATATAGGTGTGTGTGTGTGTGTGTGTGTGTGTGTGCTGGACAGAAAAAAAAATGAATGATTTTAAACTAAGAGCGACTATTGAAATTCATACTGTGATCAATTTATCCCAGATCAAGCTAGCAATTTCTCAGTTATCTTTGTATCATACTGAGCTCTGTGTAGAAAATACTAGAGAATATTTCATTGCAAGAAAACTTGTTTTGCAATGGTTTATGGGTGACACATTCAAGGACTTATCAGCTCCCACAACTTACTGAGATGGAAAATTTATATCTTAAGCATGCCTTTCTACAACTATGATATTACTTGAGAAATACAGCTGAATAAAATGAAGAGAATAAAGCTAAATACATTATACCATGATAGCACACACTGTTAAAGAGAGAGAATAGATTAGATTAAGCTCGCATTACACTAATGCTTCTTATTTTCCAACATAGAAAATAATTTTAAGGTGTATATAAAATCATATAATTGTGAAGTTTTAATATTGCTTAACATTATGAAATACCATCCCACCATTTTTATGTGAGAGAAGTTAGATATTAAAGCTTGTTTTAGTTTCTCTTTAGTATTCTTTTGAAGTGAAATATCTTCTGAAAAATGTAATTTACCAAGGTATTTAAAAATCAGGTCATTTTATTTTTAAAGAATGTATTTACTTAATTGTAAGGAGGGTAGGAAGAAGGAAGGAAGGAAGGAAGGAAGGAAGGAAGGAAGGAAGGAAGGATGGAAGGAAGGAAGAAAAGAAGGAAGGAAGGAAAGAAGGAAGGAAGGAAGGAAGGAAGGAAGGAAGGAAGGAAGGAAGGAAGGAAGGAGAAAGGAGGTAAGAAAAACAGCATTAGTGAGAGAAAGAGGAAAAGAGGAAGACAGAGTGATGGACGTGTTTAATAAGGAGATTAAACAGTTACCATTAAGAATTAATATGTACATTAAAATTAAAAATTGCAAACACTGAGAAAGTTAACCAGTGGATTTGTGCTGGTAGTTAAGACACTGGTTTAGATATCCTTGTCCCATAAAGAAGCCTCTGAAATGATGCCTGTCTTGGTTCCTGACTCCAGCTACCTGCTAACTGGTTCCTGACTCCAGCTACCTGCTAACAGAGGTCCTGGTAGCAGCAGCAGTGGATCAAGTAATTCCAGTCACCCACATTGGGAAGCCTGCTTTGAATCTCTGGTTTCTCAGTTTGCCCTATCCATCTTCCTTTCCAAGCTGTCGGGCACTTACTTCTGCTTCTTTCTAGTACGCTAATAAAATGCAGTACAGGTGTAAAGTATAATGTCAAAAGGATAAAAGCAGACAAAATAACATTCAAGAGGAAGTGTTTTTTGGAATGGTTGAAGATTAGATACTGACTTTTCCAAACAAACAAACAAACAAACAAAAAACACAACTTCTCAGAACTTTTAAGAATTTGAGGCTGGCACTGCGGCTCAACAGGTTAATCCTCCACCTTGTGGCGCCGGCACACCGGGTTCTAGTCCCGGTCGGGGCGACCGATTCTGTCCCGGTTGCCCCTCTTCTAGGCCAGCTCTCTGCTGTGGCCCAGGAAAGCAGTGGAGGATGGCCCAAGTGCTTGGGCCCTGCACCCCATGGGAGACCAGGAGAAGCACCTGGCTCCTGCCATCGGATCAGTGCAGTGCGCCGGCCGCGGCAGCCATTGGAGGGTGAACCAACGGCAAAGGAAGACCTTTCTCTCTGTCTCTGTCTCTCACTGTCCACTCTGCCTGTCAAAAAAAATGTACATGAGCCTAAATTGATAGTAAGAAAAATTGTATTGTAGAATTCCAAAGATGCTCAAGACTTTTAATGGTCAGGAGCCACAGAAAGTGACAGTGAATTGTGAGGACAAAAATTTGATTTTTGAGTAGAATGTTGTGAAAGCATCTACTTTTGCCTTGATATATTATACATCTCTCTCTCTCACCAATCAGAAAACTAGAGTTTTACATTGTAAATCAAGAACAAAAAAGTACAATCTGGTAGTCAAATCCAATCTGAAAGTTGACTTTGGGGATAAAGTGTTAGTGGAACATAGCCACATCTACTCCTTCACACTCTTAGTGGTTGCTTTTGTGAAGTAGCTGAACAGAGAAAATATGATCTATGGACTCTTGAAGAAGACAGTTTGCCAATGTTTGGACCAATGAACTGTAAGGACCCAAACTGAAGTTCACTTAGAAGAAGAAAAAAAAAAAAAACAAAAAGGTATTTGGTCTCACAATAAAGCAGCTGGTTTGATGCCTGCATCTCTTGGAGTATTTGAGTATGAGTCTGGCTCGGTTCCCAATTCCAGCGTCTTGCCTACATGCACCTGGGGTGGCAGTGCCAACGGCTCAAATCACTGTTCTCTGCTGTGGAAGACTGAGATCGGATTCTTGGCTTCTGCCTTTGGCCTGGTCCAGGCCTTTGCATGGATTTGGAGACTGAACCAGCAGATTGAAGTGCATTAGTGCTCGCTCTCTCTCTCTCTCTCTCTCTCTCTGTGTGTGTGTGTGTGTCCCAATTAAAAAATAACAGAAATAATTTTAAAATGCTATAATAAAATACTGGGATGAAGTAAAAACCTATATCCTGTCCAGTGGAAGTTTTCAAACTGCTCCGTTTATCTTCTACTGAAAATAAGACAGAATATCTAGAGAATCCATTCTCAGATAATCTAAATATTCTCAGATAATAAAATCTCACAAATTTCCATTTGGCTTTTCCCAGCAAAACTGTATGCTGTCCCTAAATGGATGCTGTAGGACTACAAGCCATGCAGGTGCATTCAAAGTTTCAGTCAGTATTTTTGCTTCACCATTTTATTTAAGAAGGCTCTATGCTGTGAGGGTTAATTTAAGCATGTCTGGATTATCATGTACTGTTTTCTGAAGATCTGTATTAATTTAGGATTGATTCTCAGTTAAAACATAAACTGTACTAATTAATATTGTTGCTTTTCAGCCACAAGTCTGAGGTGAGTTTCTGGCAATTTGTAACAGCTTGTGAGTATTGTTTATTGATCACAATGAGATTGATGGTTTACTCCTGGTTTTTGAACCCAAAGGCCTCTGCCCTGGAACTGATTAGTTAGCAAGAACATATCTACATTAGGTTTTCAAGCACCAAGGAGTTCCATGCCTCTGGTTGTAGTTAGTTCTTTGTGAGAGGAAGTGTATCTACTTCAGTACTGCAAAGAAGGTACAATTAGAGCTACCTGTCCTCTCCTTACCAGGAGGCAGCCTTAGATTGAGATGTGTTTTCTTGTTTTTGTGCTACTGCCTTTATGCATTACTTTCTTCCAATAAATTCTATGTTCCTAAGCTTTATAATTTGGGATGCTGCGAGAGTTCTTTAGCAGTTGATACAGTCTGACTATCAACATTAGTGAAGACTCCAAAAAGAAAAAAAAAAGTAACAAGAAAAGGAGAAATGTAAGGAACGAGAGTAAAGAAGAAAAAAAATAAACAAATTAAAAATCTGTAATCATAACCCTAAGAAAAGGGAATATATTTATTGAATGCAAACCAGTAAGCCTGGGGGCTATTTTAGTGAAATTAGCATTGGGATTGGAAGATAAAGCAGAAGAAATCTAAATGCAGTGGGGAAAAAAATCATGATGGAAAATCATGAAGGAAAGCTCCATGTGTTTAAATAATTTTTAGTAGAATATCAGGGAAAATGGAGTAGAGGAATATTGGAGCTAAATATTGGAAATAAAGATTAAACGTTTCAGACATTGGGGCTGTAGCTGTGGAATAACAGAAAATCCAATGACTGCAGTGTTAGCATCCCATATGGGTTCCAGTACAAGTCCCCATTGCTTTGCTTCCTATCTAGCTCCCTACTAATGCACCTGGGAAAGCAGTCAAAGATGGCCCAAGAACTTAGGCCCCTGTACACATGTCATAGACCCAGAAAAAGCTCCTGGTTCTTGATTTCAACTGGGCACAACCCTGGTCATTGCGACTATTTGGGGAGTGAATCAGCAGATGGAAAATCTCTCTCTCTCTTTCTCTCTCTCCCTCTCTCTTTGTCTCTCTGTAACTCTGCCTTTCAAATAAATAAATAAAATAGTCTTAAATGTTTCAGGTATAGAAAAGAAAATATATCAAAATGCAAGATTGTATCATTATAGAATTATAGTGATATAGAATAAAATACACAAACTTCTAAATGAAAAAGTATAGGATGATTAAGAAATCCAAAATTGAATGATTGCAAAATTTCAAAATATACCTCTATATTTAAAGTTATGGTCATAAACATATGCCTCCAGAAATGTAGCAAAATATTTTTCATTATATAGGACAAAATTTACTGCAGGAATTTTTTTAATTATGCCAGTTATAGATATATGTATTAACTTTTTGCCATGGAGATGCTAATTTTCTTTGTACTATTCCAATTTTAGTATATTTTTGTATGCTGCTGTAGTGGACTCTGCCATAAGATTTTGTTTGATTTGAATATTTATTGCTGAAAACTAATTAATCTTGAAAAGTATTTTAAATTTTACAAATAGTGATCACGTATTATTTCAACAGAGAAGACAACAACTCATTTTAGTTGTAGTTATGAAATGCGTGAAGCTTGTATTCCTCAAATAAAAGGTTTCTAGAGGAAAAAAAATCACTAACTGTTCTGTGTAAGAACAGAGGAGAGCAGAAAATAAGATGTTGATGGACTGATAATTATTTAAGTGTCTGACGTTTTAGGAAAATCAAACATTTGAATTCTAAAAGGGTAAATTTTAGAGATGTATCACCTTGATCACTGACTGACACATGTGACAGAGGCTGGATACTATGCTGATAATAATGGGTTTCTATATAAAAGAGAATCATAACCACTGAACAACCATTGTAGGAAACATCATTGAAAGAACGTATTTATTGTGTGTCACTTGATTCCTTCCTGTGTTTTGCAGTCTGAGTACCAATGTGATGGGAAATTTGGCCTCCGCATTTTCACAAAATAATTTCTAAAGGCACTACCTATATTCTGTTTTTATTCCCTCCTACAGAAAACTATCTCTTTCCTTTGCCCTTCTTTTATATTGAAGAATGTGCACCTTGATAGCAGGAAATAGTGAAAATGATATGTTTCTTTGCCATTAAAATGATACACTTTCATAAACAACGTGATTCTATGGACTCAGTGTGCACGCATGTGTTTACTTCATCTGGGTTTAATCCTTAACTGTACTATAGGAGATTACCTAGCACAGGCTTCCAATTTATAACACCATAAAAGTGATTTTTGAAGGAGAAATAATCTCTGTAGTGTTATTTACTGCAGGAGTGCAGCTCTGTAAATATATAGCATACAGATAGTTTATTGTACAAAGGAGAATCTCTGTACAAAGACTGCTGTACTTGCATGCTCAGCACTAATCCCTCATGCTTTTTGTATTTGTGCCAAAGTACTTTTGGTAATATTAATTGAGAGGAACCACATGGTATTTTAAATAGAGTCAGGGGAATTTATCCCATTATACAGCTGAGTAACTATACAAAACATCCATCAGTACTGACCACACCATCTAATATTGCATTGTGGCATCAACCCAAGATATTGCATTTATATAATCATTGACTTTACATTTACCTCAATCTATTTCAAGACAAGAAATAAAATGCTTGCTGCAAGATTACATTTCCAGCAATTTCTGATAAAGGAAGGAGATGAACTTTGAATGGAGCAATTGTTTTCTAAATGGATTTTTAAGACATGGCATACTGGGTCTTGAGTTCATTTATTCATATTGGGCCAAAAAGTGCAGGTTGAAGGGGAAAATCTCTCCAGTAGAAGAGAGAGCTGGAAGCAGATTGCTTGTTCTCTTAACCAGGGGCATCAAGCCAAATTTACAATCCTGCTCACAGAGCAAATTTCTTTTGATTCCTTAAAATAAAATTTTGAAATACTCTAAGCACAGGGACATCTAATATCTTTTGGGACACTTTAAGAGAAAAATACATTAAATCAGTAGATGGTTCAAAGGATTGGAAATGGGATATATGACTTTTCACCCTTAGGTTACCATTTGATGAATATAGCCCAGGTTTAAAGTGAACATAATTCTTTTCATCATGCTATACTACAGTAGTTTAAGGAATAGTCATATAACTTTAATCAGAACCCTTGTGTTGGCATTTAGAAAAATATTTTTATCAGTTAATTTGACTGCTGAAGCTAGAAAAAAATGTAAATAGTTTAACAAACTATATATGCTTATAATAAACAAAATGATAACTTTTCCTAAGATACACGTCAATATTTATTACGGAATCATGCAAAGAGAGACTTAACTATTTTATCCCCAGCTAAAATAACTAGAGATAATCTTCTCATTCATTAATTCAAGTCTGTTTTGTTGCTAATAAACTCTCTGTTTCTATTTTATCATGAAGAATTGAGTTGTATTAATATATGAAGTATATAAATTGTAGGCTTTTTGTCTTGTTTTCAGCAAATTAAAGGTGACAAAGAATACACAGACAGAATTTTCTTCATTTTTTTCAATTTTGGAAATTATATTCTCCACAATAAAATGCAATTTTAAAGTATTTCGCTTTAGATTTTAATTTAAAAGTACATTACATTCACCAAATATTTGTAACAAATAAACAGATGGATGTATGTCTTGCTTTTAAGCTGCTCCTGAATTCAGGGGATGATTGTGCCCTAAAAATCTCTCATTGAGGGATCTTGCTCTTAGGAGCATCTGATGAGACTGCCCATGAGAATGCTTTCTATTTAAAGAATTAGGTCATGCAATATTCTGGCACAGAGAGAATGGCCTATTCTTCTACAGGAAGAATGTTGAAAAGAAGCACTAAAAAAGCAATATTCTTGTGAATAAATCCAGGGTTATTCATTTGATTTTGAATTCAGTATGCCATCATTCAAAAGCATTTTTTCACCCATTACTCTCTCTAAACTACAGATAAAATAGCTGGCTTTAAAATGGAAAATGAATTGTTATTGGCGATTTCAGGCTTATAAATAATCCATTCAGAGGCTTACAAATGGATGACATGGAAATTTCATGCTATTTCAAAGAGAATCTGAAACGTGTTATTTTAATAATTTATAATGATGGGCTGGCGCTGTGGTGTGGTGGGTACAGCCACCGCCTGCAAAGCTGTCATCCCATATGGGTACCTGTTCAAGTCCCGGTTGGCCCACTTCCGATCCAGCATTCTGCTATGGCCTGGGAAAGCAGTATAAGATGGCCCAAGTGCTTGGGCCCCAGTACCATTGTTGGAGACCCAGAAAAAGCCCCTGGCTCCTGGCTTTGGATTGACTCAGTTTCAGCCTTTGTGGCGACTTAGGGAGTGAACCAGTGGATGGAAGAGCTCTTCCTCTCCCTCTGCCTCCGCCTCTCTGTAACTCTGCCTTCCAGATAAAGAAATTAATCTTTAAAAAATAGTTTATAAAAAACCTGGCATTTTGATATACTCAAAATATGTCTAGATCACTCATTTTTTCAATCTCCAACATTAAGAGCTTCTCTTTCTTCTCTTTCCTCTTCTCTTAACTCTCCAACTTTAGTTTTCTCTGCATTTACTAAAAGGAATTCAATATATGATTTTTGACTGTTGTATTATTATTTTAGCTTTTGAAGAAAGCTGGGTGATATGCATATCGCAGCTTACTCACTAAGAAAATTATTTGAACATACATAGAGATTTTCAAATAGATTGATGTCGATAAAATACATACCTGAACATCTTAAGCACTTAAGCAAATTTTAATTGATGGCATTGGATTTTGTATTAAATGGTAGAGTTACAAGTTCAAAGATTGTAAAATGCACAGAGAAAATAGATTAAAAGTGTATACCTCAATGTGTAATTCATCATTTTTCTTTTTTTTTTTTTCTTTTTACAGAATTAGACAGTGAGAGAGGCAGAGACAGAGAGAAAGGTCTTCCTTCCATTGGTTCACCCCCCCAAAATGGCTGCTATGGCCATTGTTGCACTGATCTGAAGCCAGGAGCCAGGTGCTTCTTCCTGGGCTCCCACGTGGGTACAGGTGCCCAAGCACTTGGGCCATCCTCCACTGCCCTCCCAGGCCACAGCAGAGAGCTGGACTGGAGCAACCAGGACTAGAACCCAGCGCCCATATGGGATGCCAGTGCTGCAGGTGGAGGATTAACCAAATGAGCCATGGCACTGGCCCCTCATCATTCTCTTTGTTTTGTGATTTGCATTTGAAAAGATATTCTATATTTAATGATACTTGAAAGGTGCTCTATAATTACTAAATTGCTAATTGAATTATCAGGGGATGTATTTTGCATGTTGACTAAAGTGTTTAAAATGGTATAGTTCATTTAACAAACAATCTATGTAATCCATTATTCATATTATTCATTTCAAATATGAAATTCTCCCCCAAGAATATTATTACCTAGTAAACTCCGAGAAATTTATAGCTAATTAGTGCCTAACAAATATTTTACAACTAATTATCATCCTGAAATAAATGTTTCCAATTCCAGATATTCAGGAACATCACTGATGGTATCTTCGTTAAATTCACACATTAAGATTTTGAAGGCTTGACTAATCCAATTTTTGTACTCAAAAATTCTTTAAGGTCCTACTGTGTCCCAGTAACATATGAGAATCTGATAATCTAGCAGCAAATGTGAAAGATAGAACACTGAACTTTTCCTGGACCTCACTGGCAGAGATCATAGATCTTTCTCAAAGTCATATCCTTTTGATGATTAAGATTCCAGAGTCATAAAATATTATGATTCCAGGGCTATAATACTTCAGTTTGAGGTCATGTATGTCATGAATATATCCCAGCACCAACTAAATTTAAATCAATGATAATAGTACTGCTGGATATCAACAGACCCAACATTTGATTGTGCTCAATCAACTATCAATATGCCAAGAGAACACCAGAAAAATATATTTACTAAGTAAAGCTATATTTATTACTTCCACAACAGAGAAGTAGAACTCTATATTTTCATATTGTATAACATAGGAATAAGAAATTATCTTTGTTTCAGTTTGGTCCTCTTAAAAATGTATTAGAATTTTGCAGAAAATAATTAAGACTTTCTATAGAATTTGGGGGAGGAGCTAAGATGGTGGAATAGTGAGGGCACGCATTAATTAGTCCAGGAAAAGATAGTTTAATAAAAGTGGAGATACTGTAGTTTCAGAAAAAAAATGCAGAGGAAACTTCCAGAATTAGGGGGCACAGTGGACCTACATGGAGGACAAGGGCACCCACGGCTTGGGAGCCCAGCCTCAGAGACTACACACCAAAGCTGGAAAGGGAGGTGAGGCCAAACATCAGTAGTCTGAGACATTGGTGGGGAAATGGCAGGAAGAACCTAGAGGGAACGAGGCTTGAAGCCCCATTAGGGAAAGTTCACCAGGCTAATTAGAGGAGAGAAAAAAATAAATAAAAAAAAAAGGACCGACACAAACACGACTCTGTCTACACTCACCTTACAAAGGTGAGTAAGATAAAGAGCAGGTGCCATTTTGGACATACGTAAAAGCGGCTCCTGCCATCACCCAAGCAGAAAAACCTGACTCTGGTGGAGAGAAATAACAGGAGGTTAGGACATAGTGAATGTGTGGATATAACGAACTGAGACTGTGAAAAACTGAAGGTGTGGGAGAGAACTCACGGAGACATTAGTGCTCTCCAGAGAGTATACAAACTCGGTAACCTTGGCAACCCGGTGGGAGACTGCAGAGATATCCACAGGGGCCAGATTTCAGACATTGACTACCTTCAATTCCACTCAGCTGTGTGGAATTACTTCCATTCTGAATTTTAAAAAGAGAGAGAGAGAGAGAGCAAGAGAGAGAGGGAAAGAGAAGATTCACCACTCCTAACCTGGGTGTGTCACTTTTGGCACACCCTTAACCCTGAAGAACCAAACAGAGCTCTCTGGCCACACCCATCACAAACCTCTAAGGATCCATCAAAAGCAGACAGTCCACTTAATCTAAGTCATAGTATAACGAGAAAAACCAATAAGGCAAAGAAACCAAAGAATATCTCCACAATGACAAGCAACAAACACAGAAACCAAGGAAACAAGAACAAAGAAGAAATTGAGATGCCCTCAAATGAACAACACACCTCAATTCAAAATTATAAAGATGATGAGACAGAAGAAATGCAAGAAACAGATCTCAAAAAATTTATGAGAACATTAAGAAGTTCTCAAAAACAAATTCTTGAACCACAGAAATACTTACTGGACAGGATAGAAAATCTCTCTCGTGAAAATGAAATATTAAGGAGGAATCAAAATGAAATGAAGATACTAATAGAACATGAAATTGAGTTACTGAAGAGAAATCAAAATGAACTGAAGAATTCAATAGATCAAATGACAAGCTCATTAGAGAGCCTTAAAAACAGAATCAGTGAAACAGAGGAGAGAATATCATACTTTGAAGACAGAGCAAGGAGAGTATACAAACCAAAGAAAAGAAGAGTAATTAGAAATCTAAAAAATATTGTTGGGAATCTACAGGATACTATTAAAAATCCAACATTCAGGTTCTAGGAGTTCCTGAAGGCATGGAGAGAGAGAAAGGATTAGAAGGACTTTTTAGTGAGATACTAGCAGAGAACTTCCCATGTTTGGAGAAGGACAGAAACATCCCAGTACAGGAAAATCATAAAACCCCTAGTAAACATGAACAAAGAGATCTTCACCATAACATGTTGTAATCAAACTCACCACAGTGAAACATAAAGAAAAGATTCTAAACTGTACAAGAGAGAAACATCAGATTGCTCTCAGAGGATCTCCAATTAGACTCACAGCAGACTTCACATCAGAAACCCTACAGGCTAGGAGGGAATGGTGAGATATAGCCTAGGGACTAAGAGAGAAAAACTGCCAGCCCAGAATATTATATCCTGCAAAGCTCTCATTTGTGAATGAAGGTGAAATAAATACCTTTCATAGCAAACAGATATTGAAAGAATTTATTGCTTTTCATCCAGCCCTGCAAAAGATCCTCAAAGATGTGTTACACACAGAAACACAGAAACAGAAACATGACCATCAATATGAAAGACGGTAAAGGAAGAAAATTTTACAGTAAAAGATCACAGGAAGTTAAAAGCATATATTAGAAGCAGGCACCGTGGCTCAATATGCTAATCCTCCAACTTGCAATGCCAGCACACCAGGTTCTAGTCCCAGTCAAGGCGCCGGATTCTGTCCCGGTTGCCCCTCTTTCAGGCCAGCTCTCTGCTGTGGCCTGGGAGTGCAGTGGAAGATGGCCCAAGTGCTTCGGCCCTGCACCCCCCATGGGAGACCAGGAGAAGCACTTGGCTCCTGGCTTCAGATCAGCACGGTGCGCTGGCCACAGCATGCCGGCCGCGGTAGCCAATGGAGGGTGAACCAACGGCAAAGGAAAACATTTCTCTCTGTCTCTCTCTCTCACTGTCCACTCTGCCTGTCAAAAAAAAGCATATGTTAGAAAATATCTTTGGGAAAATGGCAGGGCAAAGTTACTACTTATGAATAGCCAAATTGAACGTTAATGGCCTCAGCTTTCCAGTTAAAAACATAGACTGGCTGAATGGATTAAGGAACAAAACCCATCTATTGGTTGCTTACAGGAAATACATCTTTCAAACAAAGATGCGTGAAGACTGAAAGTGAAAGGTTGGAAAAAGGTATTCCATGCCAACAGAAATGAAAAAAGAGCAGGTGTAGCCATCTTAATATCAGACAAAATAAACTTTAACAGAAAAACTATTAAGAAAGACAAAGAGGGACACTATATAATGATTAAGGGATCAATTCAACAGGAAGATATAGCTATTATAAATGTATATGCACCTAATTACAGGACACAAGTTTATTTAAAAGATATGCTAAGAGACTTAAAGGGAGACTTAGACTCCAATACAATAGTACTGGAGGACTTCAATACTCCACTCTCAGAAATAGATAGATCAACAGGACAGAAGATCAACAAGGAAACAGTAGATTTAAATGACTCTATGGCCCAAATGGATCTAACAGATATCTACAGAACTTGTCATCCTACACTTAAAGAATTTCTTCTTCTCAGCAGTGCATGGTACCTACTCTAGTATTGACCACATACCAGGTCATAAAGCAAGTCTCAGCAAATTCAAAAGAATTAGAATCATACGATGCAGCTTCTCAGACCACAGTGGAATGAAGTTGGAAATTAGCAACTCAGGAATCCCTAGAATGTATACAAACACATGGAGATAGAACAACATGCTCCTGAATAAACAATGGGAACAATGGGTCATAGAAGAAATCAAAAGAGAAATCAAAAACTTTCTGTAAGTAAATGAGGATAACAGCACAACATACAAAAACTTATGGGATACAGCAAAAGCAGTGTTAAGAGGAAAGTTTATAGCAATAAGTGTCTACATCAAGAAATTGGAAAGGAACCAAATAAATGAGCTTTCAGTGCACCTTCAGGATCTAGAAAAACTGAAGCAAACTAGACCCAAATTTAGTAGGAGAAGAGAAATAATTAAAATCAGAGAAGAAATCAACAGGATTGAATCCAAAAATAACATTACAAAATCAGCCAAACGAAGAGTTGGTTTTTTTGAAAAAATAAAAAAATTGACACCCCATTGGCCCAACTAACTAAAAAAAAAGAAGAGAAAAGAACCAAATCAATAAAATCAGAGATAAAAATGAAACGTAATGACAGACACCACAGACATAAAAAGAATCATCAGAAAGTACTAGCAGGACTTGTATGCCAGCAAACAGGTAAACCTATCAGAAATAGATACATTCCTGGACACATACAAACTACCTAAATTGAATGATGAATACATAGAAAACCTAAACAGACCCATAACTGAGACAGAAATTGAATCAGTAATACAGCCCCCCTACAAAGAAAAGCCCAGTACCAGATGGATTACTGCTGAATTCTACCAGACATTTAAAGAAGAACTAACTCCAGTTCTTCTCAAACTACTCAGAACAATTCAAAAAGAGGGAATCCTCCCAAATCTTTCTATGAAGCCAGCATCACCTTAATCCCTAAGCTGGAAAAAGATGCAACATTTAAAGAAAATTACAGACCAATTACCCTGATGAACATAGATGCAAAAATACTCAATAAAATTCTGGCCAATAGAATGCAACAACATATCAGAAAGATCATCCACCCAGACCAAGTGGAATTTATCCCTGGTATGCAGGGATGGTTTAATGTTTGCAAATCAATCAATGTGATACACCACATTAACAGACTGAAGAAGAAAAACCATATGATTATCTCAATAGATGCAGAGAAATTCAATGTATATTCAATAAAATAAAACACCCTTTATGATGAAAAATATATAAAATATATAAATATATATAAAATATAAAATTATTTAACATATATGAAAATATATAAATATATAATATTCAGTAAAATACAACACCCTTTCATGATGAAAACTCTAAGCAAATTGGGTATAGAAGGAACATTCTTCAGTACAATCAAAGCAATTTATGAAAAACCCATGGCCAGCATACTATTGAATGGGGAAAAGTTGGAAGCATTTCCACTGATATCTGGCTCCAGACAGGTATGCCACTCTCACCACTGCTATTCAATATAGTTCTGGAAGCTTTAGCCAGAGCCATTAGGCAAGAAAAAGAAATTAAAGGGATACAAATTGGGAAAGAAGAAGTCAAACTATCCCTCTTTTTAGATGATATGATTCTTTTTTTAGGCGATCCAAAGAACTCTACTAAGAGACTATTGGAACTCATAGAAGATTTTGGAAAAGTAGCAGGATATAAAATCAATGCACAAAAATCAAGAGCCTTTGTATATACAGGCGATGCCACAGCTGAGAAAGAACTTTTAAGATCAATCCCATTCACAATGGCCACAAAACAATCAAATACTTTGGAATAAACTTAACCAAGGACATTAAAGATCTCTATGACAAGAATTACAAAATCTTAAAGAAGGAAATAGAAGAGTATACCAAAAAATAGAAAAATATTCCATGCTCATGGATTGGAAGTATCAATATCATCAAATTTTCCATTCTTCCAAAAGCAATTTATAGATTCAATATGATACCAATTAAAATACCAAGGACATTCTTCTCAGACCTGGAAAAAATGATGCTGAAATTCATATGGAGACACAGGAGAACTCGAATAGCTGAAGCAATCTTGTACAACAAAAACAAAGCCAGAGGCATCACAATACCAGATTTCAGCACATGCTACAGGGAAATTGTAATAAAAACAGCATGGTACTGGTACAGAAACAGATGGATAGACCAATGGAACAGAATAGAAACACCAGAAATCAATCCAAACATCTACAGCCAACATATATTGGATCAAGGATCTAAAATCAATCCCTGGAGTAAAGACAGTCTATTCAATAAATGGTGCTGGGAAAACTGGATTTCCACATACAGAAGCATGAAGCAAGACCTCTACTTTTCATCTTTCACCTTACACAAAAATTCATTCAACATGGATTAAAGACTTAAATCTATGACCCGACACCATCAAGTTATTAGAGAGCATTGGAGAAACCCTGCAAGATATAGGTACCAGCAAATACTTATTGGAAAAGACTCCAGAAGCATAGGTGGTCACAGCCAAAATTAACATTTGGGATTGCATTAAATTGAGAAGTTTCTGCACAGCAAAACAGTCAGGAAAGTGAAGAGGCAACCGAAAGAATGTGAAAAAATATTTGCAAACTATGCAACAGATAAAGGGTTGATAACCAGAATCTACAAAGGGATCAAGAAACTCCACAACAACAAAACAAACAACCCACTTAAGAGATAGGCCAAGGAACTAAATAGATATTTTTTCAAAAGATGAAATCCAAATGGCTAACAGAAACATGAAATGTTCAGGATCACTAGCAATCAGGGAAATGCAAATCAAAACCACAATGAGGTTTCACCTCACCCCTGTTAGAATGGCTCACATACAGAAATCTACCAACAACAGGTGCTGATGAGGATGTGGGGGAAAAGGGACACTAACCCACTGTTGGTGGGAGTGCAAACTGGTAAATCCACTATGGAAGTCAGTCTGGAGATTCCTGAAAACCTGAATATAACCCTACCACATAATCCAGGCATTCCACTCCTTGGAATTTACCCAGAGGAAATTAAATTGGCAAATAAAAGAGCTGTCTGCACCTCAAAGTTTATTGCAGCTCAATTCACAATAGCAAAGGCATGCAATCAAACTAAATGTCCAACAGTAGACTGGATAAATAAATTATGGGACATATACTCTATAGAATACTATACAGCAGTAAAAAAAAAAATGAAATCCAGTCATTTGCAACAAAATGGAGGATTCTGGAAAACATCATGCTGAGTGAAATAAGCCAGTCCCGAAGGGACAAATATCATATGTTCTCCTTTATCAGTGACAACTAATCGAGCACCAAAAAGGAAACCTTTTGAAGTGAAATGGACACTGTGGGAAATAATGACTTGATCAGCCCTTGTCCTGACTTTTGATGTACAACTTAATACTTTATCCCTTTTAGTATTTTTTTGTTCCACTTAATACTATTGGTGGAACTCTGTAATTAACACACAATTATTCTTAGGTGTTTAGTTTACCTGAAAAGTGATCTCTGTTAAATATAATATGGGAATAAGAAGGGAGAAGATTTGAAACAAGCCCAAGCTGACTTGTCCCAAATGGTGGAGTTAGAAATGTGCCTGGGGATTCCAAATCAATCTCATCAAGGTGGCATGTACTAATGCCATCTCACTAGTCAAAGTCAATTCATAATTGATCATAATGATAGGTCTAAGAGTCAAAGAGATCACATAAACGAGACTAGTGTCTGCTAATACTAACTGATAGAATTAGAAAGCGAGAGAATGATCCAACATGGGAAGCGGGATACACAGCAGACTCTTAGAATGGCAGATATCCTAAACAGCACCTTGTCC
This sequence comes from Sylvilagus floridanus, assembly GCA_949820135.1. NCBI lineage: Eukaryota > Metazoa > Chordata > Mammalia > Lagomorpha > Leporidae > Sylvilagus > Sylvilagus floridanus. The sequence continues at coordinate 78,655,248 of OX463229.1, read as the reverse complement.
TCAGAATCAGCCCTTAAGGCATTCAGATCTGTCTGAAGAGCTTATGAGAGTATTTTAGGCATGGAAAGCTAAGACACTCTGGGAACAAAAAAAAAAAAAAGAAAAAGAGGACCTAAATGAAAGATCTCTGTGAGTGAGATCCCAGTGGAAAGAATGGGCCACCAAAGAAGGAGGTACCTTTCTCTGAAGGGAGGAGAGAACTTCCACTTTGACTATGACCTTGTCTAAATAAGATCAGAATCGGCAAACTCAAAAGGCTTCCATAGCCTTGATAACTCATGACATGAGCCTGGGGAGATTACTGACGCCATAAACAAGAGTGTTAATTTGTTAAGTCAACAATAGGAGTCACTTTGCACTTACTCCTTATGTAGGATCTCTGTCCTTAATGTGTTGTTCAATGTGAATTAATGGTATAACTAGTACTCAAACAGTACTTTACACTTTATGTTTCTGTGTGGGTGCAAACTGTTGAAATCTTTGCTTAGTATATACTAAATTGATCTCCTGTATATAAAGAGAATTGAAACTAAATCTTGATGTGAATGGAATGGGAGGGGGAGCTAGAGATGGGAGGGTTGGGAGTGGGAAGGAAGTTATGGGGGGGGAAGCCATTGTAATCCATAAGCTGTACTTTGGAAATTTATATTTATTTAATAAAAGTGAAAAAATAAAACTAATAGAATTTTAAAAAGAGATTACATAAAATTGAAAAGGAAAAAAAGACTTTCTATATTATTTTTAGATGACATATTGTACATATATATGGAGTATAGTGTTAATTAAAATTTATTTATTTAATAAATTTATTTTAATTTTATTTGAAACATTGGAAGTGAGGAGGCAAGAGTGAGATATCTTTCCTAAACTGGTTTACTGTCTAAAAGCCTGTAAAAGCCAGTACTATTTTTAATATTGTTTCAGTTAGTATGTTCTCAATAGTTTATTTCTTATGTTCTCCTAAGGAATCCCAATAATACAAAGGCTTATTTGTTTTTTGTTTAATGTTATCCAATAAATCCTATAGAACTTTTTCATTCTTTTAAATTCTTTTTTCTCTCTCTCCCCAACCCCCCCTTTTTGCCTGATTATTTCAAACATCTTTTCCTCCAGATCAGAAATTCTGCACTCCATTTTGTATTCTAATTTTGAAACTCTCAATTGTATTTTTACTTAATTTTTGAAGTTCTGGTCTCCAAAGTTTCTTAATGATGTTTATCTCCTTTGTGAATTTTTCATAATGACACCTACTGTTTTCCTCATTTCTTTAAACTTTATATCTGTATTATCTTATGTCACATTGCAGTTTTGTAAACTGTTATTTTGAATTCTGTTTCTGGCATTTAATAGATTTTCTTCAGATTAGGATCTCTTTTGGGGAACAATTGTGTCTTTTGAAGATGTCATTCTACCTCACCATTTTCATGTTTCCTGTATCCCTACATTGGTGTCTACATATCTGGTGTAATAACCCCTCCTTGTCCCAGGATTAGGGCATTTGAACTAAAACTTGCTTCAATCCTGTAATTTGACTACAAAATGTGTACAGGAGATTTAACATTGGCAGGTGTAGGTCTGAAGAGGTGGACTGTAGGCTAATTCTTCCCTAGGTCCACTATGTAGATTCCAATCAGTTTGAGGAAATTAATAATGATTTTTACAGACAGTCCTTGTGTTGTAGGATACAGTAGGGTCATTAAACATGACTCCCAGGTTGTGAGATAGATGTTTGGGGTGGTAGCCACTTGCCTGATGCAGAACAATGCAAATACATCATACCTTAGACCATGAATGAGTTCAAGTTACTCTATAGACTGTAAAAACAACAACAGTCCCAGTTCTAAAAGAAACAGATGAAATTGCCTTTAGTCCTGACATGGCATGAAAGGATGAGGTTGAGCTTGTGTCTAGATCTTCTAGCACAGTGAGCTAGAAGGGGTAGAGGGAACTTTCTTGGGTCAGCTTCAGATTTTTTTTTTTTTTGAATGGGCTGCTTCTAGTTCTAAACCCATGAAACAGGAGTGAACACAGCTGAATGTTATGCTCAGAACTCTCAGAACTGCAGGATCCAGCGGATCTTCTCTTTGCCCTGTAAACCATCCTGACTCTGGCCCCAGTCACTTCTAGCAATAGCACGAATGTGTGCTTTCTACTGAGTCAAGATTACAAGCAGAACAGCTGAGTCTGGTGATTTTGGGTCCCTGGGGGAGGGGAGAATGGTCTGCCCTACCACAGCAGAGTAGTCACTCAGACCCCCATCAACTCTGTAGACCAGACATGAAGTGGGAGATTATGAAATTCTCCCTGCAGCCAAAGCCTCCATGAATGGGGCAGTGAAGCTGGGGTGCTATGGCAATTCTTCCTACCTTGTGCTGGGAACTTGGTGACTCCCAGCCCGGTACTGAGTGTGAATGGCGACACGACTGTCTTCCCTCTTTACTGTACAATGAAGTCTCGGCTATGTTCTATCATTTCACTGAAAATTTCTCTCCATCACTCCCATGGGAACACTTTCCTTCCTTTGTTTTATGGTGTCTTTCTGCAGCTGAAGTCCATGTGGCTCCTCACTATTAAACCATCTTGGTTCCCCTAACTTGTGTTTTTTCCTAAATAAATATTCTCTTTGTCCACTTATATTCCATTGACCAATTTCACCAATTTCACATGGACAAGACTGACCATGGGATAAGGTAATACAAATATTTTACAGGGAGAATTGGCAAAAAGAAGATTTATAAAACATTCAGAGAAAGGAGTGAACAACTGCAAAGAATACATCACATAGAACAGAAAGATTTGAGATTTAATGGTAGTTTAAGGTTTAAAAAGAAATTATATGGAAAAAGGTACTGGATATTGAAATAAAACAGAATAATGAGTTTCATGGGGAAGAAACATTGAGGCATCTCAGAAGTTTATGTTAGATGGTAACTTATTAAAATATCAAATCAGACCACTTAGCTGCAGTGGAAATGTTTAGGAAATGGACATGGATAATATCGCTGGAATAGAAAGCTGGTGCAAGAATTAATTGGGTATGTGGAGGGGAAGTACTAGTGTGACTAGAGTTTGGATTTGTATATTATGAATGTTGAAAATACCGATTTTGATAACAACAACAGGGAAAAGGAAATCAGTGAATTTCTTATTTAGCAGAGGTGCAAGTATAGAAAATGACTCTATTTAATGTTAAAATAAACAATGTAAAAATCTATAAAATTCAGTTTATTTATCACAAATGAAAATTGGATCAAATATAGATGTATTTCCTCTTTACTTACTTCCTGTATATATAACATATATTATGCATACAAAATATGTATACTCTGCATATATAAAGGAAGTAACCATGAAACTGCATCTCAGAGAGCACATCTGCTACTTGAAATAGGATACAGGTGATCATAACAAAGGAGGTTTGAAATTGATGATGGGGGCTGGAGCTGTGTCATAGCAGGTAAAGCTGCTGCCTGTGTAGGTGCTGGTTCAAGTCCTGGTTACTCCACTTCTAATCCAGTTCCCTGCTAATATGCCTGGTAAAGCAGTGGAAGATGGCTCAAATCCTTGGGTCCCTGAACCCATGTGAGAGAACTGGAAAAATTCCTGGCTCCTGGTTTCGAATCAGCCCAGTTCCAGCCATTGGGGTTATTTGGGGAGTGAACCAGAGGATGGAAGATTTCTCTCTCTTTTTCTCTCTGTAACTCTGCCTTTCAAGTAGATAAATCAATCTTTTAAAAAAAATGATGATGATTATAGAAACTGTTCAAATTTAGCCTACCCACTGCAATAAAATCTTCCTTCGAGAGATATTATTGCTTGAATTTAAAGCAATACTAAATGTATTCAGGAAATCATAGCAAGTTGTAACGTATTTCTTAGTACTTCTGATAAGAAATTTTATCAAAAATGTTTTTAGATTTAACAAATTTTAACATTTTGCATTATTAATTTCATATATAATTATTATATACATACTATTTTTCTTGAAGTAGGGATATATATCACATAATGTGGGATTAATGACAAGGATCATAAAGTGAGGAAGAAAGGTATATTATGTATACTTCAACATGTATAAATAAATATCTGTATACCAAACAGTATGACAACTACACATTTTTATATTCTATGTATTAACTTCCATATATGAGAGAAAACATGTGGAATTATCTTTCTGTGTTTAATTTATTTCATTTAGCACAATGATTTTCAGTTCCATTCTGTCCATTTTGTTGCAAATTTTCAGGTTTCTATTACTTGTATAGCTGAATAATATTATAGCATGTATAGATACCATAAGTTCCTTATCCAGTCATCAGTTGATGGGCATCTAGGTTAATTCTACATCTTTGCTACTGTTAATTGAGCTGCTGCAAACATGGGGTTACAGGTATTTCTTTCATAAGATGGATCTGTTTTTAGCTTTTTTTGAGGAATCTCCATACTGTTTTCTATAATGAGTGTACTGTTACATTTCCATAAACAATGTAATAGAGTTCCAGTTTCTATACATGCTTAACAGTAGTTTTATTTTTTGACTTATGAATAATGGTCATTCTAACTGGAGTGAGATGTACCTCATTGTAGTTATATTTGCATTATCCAAATAGCCAGGTTATCTTAAGCATTTTTTGCTCATGTGATTTTTGTTGGATGTTTGTATTTCTTCTTTTGAAAAATGTCTTTCATGTCTTTTGGCTATTTCTTAAGTGTATTGTTTCCAAATACTTTCTTCCACTTTGTTTTTATCTCTTTATTTTTAAATTGCTTTCTTTGCTGTGCAGAAGCATCTTGGTTTAAAGGATTCTCGTTAGTTCATATTTACTTTTATTGTTTATGCATTTGGGATCTTATCCAAAAAGTCATTGCCTATGTCAATGTCTCAGAGTGTTTCCCCTATGTTTTATGTTGGTAATTTCATAGCTTTGAGCTTTACATTTAGCTCCTTAATCTGTTTTAAATTGATTTTTGTACAGTGCTTAATGGAAGGGTCTTATTTCAAATCTGCATATTGAAACCCAACTTACCCAATGCCATTTACTGAAGAGACTACTTTCTGCAGGGAATATTTTAGCACATTTGTCAAAGATAAGTTGATTGTAGATGTTTGTATTTATTTCTCAGGTTTCTATTCTGTTACACTGGTCTATGTGTCTTTTTTTAAGATTATTTTATCTATTTGAGAGGTAAAGTTACAGACGGAAAGAGGGAGAGAAAGATATCCACTGGCTCACTCCCCAAATGGCTACAACATGCAGAGTTGAGCCGATATGAAGCCAGGACCCAGGAACTTCTTCTGGGTCTCCAACGTGGGTGCAGAGACCAAAGCACTTGGTCCATCTTCCACTGATTTCCCAGGCCATAGCAGAGATCTGGATCAGAATAGATCAGCCAGGACTAGAACCAGCACCCTTCTATGTCTATTTTTATTACAGTTCCATGCTCTTTTGCTAATAATAACTCTGTAATATGCCTGGAGTTCTAGGACTGTGATGGCTCCAGCTTTGTTTTTATTGCATAAGATTGCTTTGATATTTGGGTGTTTCAAGTTTCCATATGAATTTTAGGAATTTTTTTCTAATTTTGTGAAGAATTCCATTGATATTTTAATGGGAAATGCATTGAATCTGTAAATTGCTTTATGTACTACGGTCATTATGCCAATATTAATGTTTCCAATCCATGAAGAAGAGAGGATTTTCCATTGTGTCATCTATTTTATTAGTGTTTTAAAATTTTGTTTGTAGAAGCTTTCACAAAATCGATTATAAATTAATTTCTCTGTAGGTAATGTGAGTAGAATTGTTCTAAGTTCTTTCCTAGCAAGACCCTGGTTGGTATAAAAAAAATTCTACTGATTTTATTGTTGGTTTTGTATCCTGCGAATTGGCTGAATTCTGTTATCAGCTTTATAGTCTTGCTGCAGGAATTTCTTTCCCATATGTGAAGAACAATATCCTCTGCAAATAGGGATAATTTAACTTCCTCCTTGCTGATTTGTATACCTTCTCTTTATTTCTTTTGTCTGATGGCTGTGGCTAAAACTTACAAAACTATGTTGAATAAAAGTGATGAGAGTGAACATACTTGTCAGTTTCTAAATCTTTCTGGAATGCATCCAGTGTTTTCTTCATTTAATATGACTGACTGTGGGCTTGTCACATTTAGCTTTTACTTTGCTGAGGTATGCTCCTTGCTTGTCCAATTAACTTTAATATGAAATGGTTTTGTATTTAATCTAATTCTTTTCTGCATCTATTTAAATTATCATGTGATTTTTATCTTCCATTCTGTTGATGTAATTTATCATATTTACTTATCTGCATATGTTGAATGATCCCTGTATCACTAGGATGAATCTCATTTGGTCAGGGTAGATGATATTTTTAGTGTGTTATGAATTTTATTTGCTAATACTTTGTTGAGGATTTTTGCACTTAAGTGTATCAAGGATCAGGGTCTCTGATTTTTGTGTTGTGTTCTTTTTTGGTTTTGGAATTAAGATAATGCTGGCCTCATGGAATCAGCTTGGGAGGGTTTCCTCCCTTTTAATGATCTAAAATAGTTTGAGAAGAGTTGATATTAATTATTCCTCAAGAGATTGGTAAAATTTAGCATTGAAACTTTGTAGTCCTGAGCTTCTTTTGTTGTTGGGAAAACCTTTATCATTCTCTTTGAATCAATTTCGTCCTTGATTATTGATCTATTTGTATTTTCTGTCTTCTTGATTCAATTTTGGTTGTTATATGTTTCCTAGAAATCCATCCATTTATTCTGTGTTTTCCAGTTTGTACATAATGATTCTTTGTATTTCTGTGGTATCAATTGTAATATCTGCTTATTGTGAGATTTTACTAATTTGTCTAATTTTTTTTTCCTAGATGACCATACAGAAAAGTCCAGCATTTGCCTCTTTCTCTCCAAAGAAAACGTAAAGAAACACATCCTGAGGTGAGTGTGCCAGGAAGGTAAAGTTATGCAGTAAAAGAACAATAGGAATGCAATAGGATACCTAGGGCATCCATACCAGGAAAAGCAGCATAGAGAGAGGAGCAAAGCCAAAGTAGTAGTGCCTGAATCTCTCAACCCATAGCTAACGGGATTCCCTGCTAGATGGCAAAGCCGGTAACAGTGTCTGTAACTCACTGGCAGGAGCCCTTTACACAAGCAATCCTCCCTGGAGAGGAACCCAACCACCACAGCAGCTCAATAAGGAGATCCCCTAGGAAACCAACAGTCACTTTGCTTCAGAGAAGGAACTTGAGTTGGCTTCCTCTGCAGCTCTCAGAGTACATGATCTAGTGATGTGCCCTCTTGAGAAAGGAGTTACTGTCAGAAGTCATACTGCAACCAGAAAGCAGAAACACAGCATTCTAGCAAGACATATGAATCCTACAGTTCTACAGGGGTCCAACAGAGCCAGGGTGATCCCAGCACTCAGCTCACCCTGTACTCTGCAGCAACTAACTAACATAAAAGCAAAGCAACTGGGCCCTCCAACTTCTACCTACCTAGAAATAGGGAGGCCTTCCCCTCATATTTGGGTACATCCTCCTCTTCAATGCCTCCCATTCCCTAACCACTTGAAACATCTACTAATTTTGTCAAAAAGAAAGTTAATTCTCAGCATTTTCTTAAAATTTAAGCAAATCCTGTTACATGTGTCTTGGAAGCTTAAGTCCAAGCATATTGCTAATTTGGCGGGTATCAGGCTTATAATAATGTAAATTATATACTCTTTTTTCAGAAAACAGATATTTTAATAATATTAAAACAAAGGATGGATTGGTTGAACTTTTATAAAAGTTCTCAAAATATTATGGTGTAGTAGGCGAAGCCATCACCTGTGATAGCAGCATCCAATATGGGTGCTGGTTCTAATCCCAGCTATTCCATGACTGATCTAGATCTTTTCTAATGGCCTGAGAGAAGCAGCAGAAGATAACCCAAGTGTTTGGATCCCTTCCACCTATATGGGAGACCTAGATGAAGCTCCTGGCTCCGATATTTGGCCTGGCCCAGCCCTGACCATTATGGCTGTCTGGGGTATAAAGAAGGGCTGAAAGATCTATTTCTATTTCTCCCTCTATAACTCTACTACAAGTAAATAAATAAATTCCATGAACTTTTAAAAAAGATTTATTTATTTATTTATTTATTTGAAAGGCAGAGTTGCAGAGAGAGAGGGAGAGATACAGAGAGAAAGAGACAGAAACAGAGACAGAGAAGTGTCTTCCTTCTGCTGGTTCACTCCCTAAATAGCTGCAATATAGCTGAAGCCAGGATCCTGGAATTCAAGGGGGTTGGAATGGAAGTGGAGCTGCCAGCACTTGAACTGGCATCCATATGGAATCCCAGCATTGCAGATGGGAGCTTAACCAGCTGTGCCACAACACCTGCCCCTCCATGAACTTTTTGAAGTTCTTTGATACTTACTTTTAATACACACATTGAAAGAAAATTCAGTTTTAAATAAGTATATATACTGATGTAAATGGTTCCATCAGTTTTCTGTGCAGCTTTATAAGTCATACCAAAAAATAATGTCTTAAAACAACTAATTGATTACTTTCTCTGGGTCAGGCATTTGGTCATGATTTGACTGAATCCTGTTTTACAAAGTCTTTCAAGGTGTTAGCTAGGATTTGTGGTCTTACCTAATAGCTTGATTAGATTCATGACTTGTTGATTGCATTCTATTCTTGAAGGTTGTGATATTGAGAATTTCAGTTATTCACTGACCATTAGTCAAGGGCTGTCACAAGAAAGTAAAAAGAAATTCTTCGTAGCAACACAGAAATCAATATTTATAAACAAATTACATTCTCCATCATAGCTTATTTATAAAAACAAGTCTCGTGCCATACCCCCCCATACTCAAAGCATGAGTGCTTCTTAGACAAGAATGTGACTGTCAGGATGTGTCGATCATTTGGGACAATTTGAAAATTCTGCCTACCATATTAGGTTTCCATAAATTAAAAAATGTAAATGTATCTCTACTTCAGCAGAGTTCAGAACATCAATATTTATGTTCTGTTCATATATGACTATAATCACTACTTTTTAAAAAATATTTATTTATTTGATTGAAAGTGTTACAGAGATGGTGGAAGACATGAAGAGAGAGAGAGAGAGGGAAAGAAAGTGAGAGAGAGAGAATGAGAGAATGAGAGGTGAGGGGAATATCCATCTGCTGGTTCACTCCCCACATGGCCACAAAAACTTGGCTGAAACAAGCAAAAGCCAGGAGACAGAAGCTTCTTCTAGGTCTACCACGTGGGTAGCAAGGTCCCAAGTACTTGGACTATCTTCCTCTGCCTTTCACAGGCACATTGGCAGGGAGCTGGATCAGAAGTGGAGCAGCCAGAACTTGAACCAGCACCCTAACAGGTTACTGACATTGCAGGCGTGATTCTATGCATACCACAATGCCACTCCAAATCACTGTTTTTTAAAAGACATGACAATGTTAAAAATGGCTATTGACACGTTGGATTTATTTCTAAACTTATACCTGTCTTTGGATTATGCTTTCTTTATTGCAGAAAATAAAGTGCCTAATTAATGATATTTCCTCAGTAATAAGTTTTAGGTAGCATGTACCAATGCCATCTCACTAGTCCAAGTAATCAATTTCAGTTCACAATTGATCACACATATAGGTCTAAGAGTCAAAGGGATCACACAAACAAGACAGTGTCTGCTAATACTAACATATAGAATCAGAAAGGGAGAGAATGATCCAACACGGGAAGTGGGATACACAGCAGACTCATAGAATGGCAGATGTCCTAAATAGCACTCTGGCCTCAGAATCAGCCCTTAAGGCATTTGGATATGGCTCAAGAGCCCATGAGAGTATTTTAGGCATGGAAATCCAAGACACTCTGGGAACAAAAAAAAAAAAAGAGGACCTAAATGAAAGATCTCTGCAAGTGAGATCCCAGTGGAAAGAACGGGGCCATCAAAGAAGGAGGTACCTTTCTCTGAAGGGAGGAGAGAACTTCCACTTTGACTATGACCCTGTCAGAATAAGATCAAAGTCAGAGAACCCTAAAGGCTGCCATAGCCTTGGCAATTCATGACTAGAGCCTGGGGAGATTACTGATGCCATAAACAAGAGTGTCAAATTAGGCCGGCGCCGTGGCTCAACAGGCTAATCCTCCGCCTTGCGGCGCCGGCACACCGGGTTCTAGTCCCGGTCGGGGCGCCAGATTCTGTCCCGGTTGCTCCTCTTCCAGGCCAGCCCTCTGCTGTGGCCAGGGAGTGCAGTGGAGGATGGCCCAGGTGCTTGGGCCCTGCACCCCATGGGGAGACCAGGAAAAAGCACCTAGCTCCTGGCTCCTGCCATCGGACGAGCGCGGTGCGCCGGCCGCAGCGCGCCGACCGCGGCGGCCATTGGAGGGTGAACCAACGGCAAAAGGAAGACCTTTCTCTCTGTCTCTCTCTCTCACTGTCCACTCTGCCTGTAAAAAAAAAAAAAAAAAAAAAAAAGAGTGTCAAATTGTTCAATCAACATCAGGAGTCACTGTATACTTACATCTCATGAGGGATCTGTCCTTAATGTGTTGTCCAATGTGAAGTAATGCTATAACTAGTACTGAAACAGTATTTTTACACTTTGTATTTCTGTGTGGGGGCAAACTGATGAAATCTTTACTTAGTACATACTGAATCAATCTTCTGTATATAAATATAATTGAAAATGAAAAAAAAAACTTGGCGTTAAATTGGAAATTGCATAAAAAATTAATCTTTTTTTTAAAAAAAATATCATGTAGGACCTCTGTCCTTAATGTGCTGTACATTGTGATTTAATGCTATAACTAGTACTCCAACAGTATTTTTCACTTTGTGTGCTATGTTGAAATCTTTACGTAATATATAGTAAATTGATCTTCTGTATATAAAGAGAATTGAAAATGAATCTTGATGTGAATGCAAGGGGAGAGGGAGCGGGAAAGGGGAGGGTTGCAGGTGGAAGGGAAGTTATGGGGGGGATGGGGCCATTGTAATCCATAAGCTGTACTTTGGAAATTTATATTCTTTAAATAAAAGCTTTAAAAAAATAAGTTGCTTCTCACACAACTTTATCTCAACCAGTCATCACGGGGAATCTTTTTGGGATGGGCAATTTTAAAATATGATATGGTTAGAGAATATATCACTTTAATTGAAAATGAATCTTGATGTCAATGGGATGGGAGAGGGATTGCGAGATAGGATGGCTACTGCTAGCAGGGAGGTTATGGGGGCAAAAAGCTGCTATAATCCAAAAATTGTACTTTGGTGGAAATTTATATTTATTAAGTAAAAATTTAAAAAAAGAGAATATATCACTCAAAATAAGCAAGGAACTACCTATCAAGAATGTAATCTACATTCATTTACTCCAATCTAAATGCCATGTTTTCACATTACTTGGCTAGGCATCCTTTTTCCAGATAATTCTATAAAGTGCATTGATAAACAAATTATACTGTAACATTCTTGATGGCCAACATGAACAATATCATAAACAAGCATTTGATATGATCTTACCATGAGCCACTCACTTTAAATTCATTACCCCTACTTAATTCATTACTTTAACCACACTACAAATTACTGTTAAGATGAGGATTTTAACATACTTAAGAAAACTGTAGCTAACAGTAGAGATTGGAACAAATGACATTGAAATAACTTTTGTATATTTGAAAGTTACTTTTTCTTCTAGTCAAAAGCCCTTTAGACATGGTATTAAAGGTAAATGCAGAGAATAATTACAATAAAGTACCCCTGTAAAGCACTATTCATATGAATAGCTCAAAGCAATTTTTATTGCATTACCTCATTAATCTTTGTGGTATCCTACTGAGTGAGGGTGGCAGGGACTTTATTTCACTGTTGTGAAGTTGTTTTTGAAAAGCGAAATAAGAACTTTAACTTTCAGGTGATTTCTCCATAGAATATCAATGACTACTTGATTTCAAAAGTGAAAAGTTTAGAACTCCAATTTCAAACTACTTCATTAATTTATTAAATCATCCTTTTAGATAACAATTATTGAGTGCAAATGTATTGTACGTAATTATTAAAATGGAAACTCTAAAGCGAAACTACCACCTCTATGTGAAGGCTTTAAACATCAGTGCTATTAGAGGATGTGATAGGCATCAAGGACCCAAGAAAATTTGCATTGGGGGTGACATAAGAAAAGCTGTGAGCTAGAATAATGCAATATTTTTAATCAAGTAAAAAGAAATTTATTTCAGGTTTACTTTTCCTGACAATGCACATATAGACTAAGCAAAGAAAAGTTGTTTTGATTAGTAGTAGTTCATTTATTACACATAATTATACCTTCACAGTTTCTGATTATTTTATATCACATTCTCTGTATTTATGTTATCTTCATGATTTCTGAACACCTCATGTATAGCAGCAGCAGATTATTTCACCTACTTCCAGGTGGCCTGTTTACTCTGTGGGCTGGGCTCCTGACCATCATCTATCACCTCCTTTCATCAGCTCCCTGGCTGGCACATTACCCTTCCCTGGATATCCAATCTTCCTCCTTTTTGATTTACACCTTCAGATTGTTGTTGTCCATCTGAATTTAACTTCCCAGGTAAGGATTTGTGACATATAATATCTCCACTGTTTAATTGTATATTACATATTTACAATTGTAATAATATGTTGAGTATTTACTCAAAGAGAAAAATCACTCCATGGAGAATATTTTCAGACATTTTCCATCCTACATTGTAATTTTTAGCATGTCTTTGATGATGTAAACTTTTATGTCAATTTAACTTTGGTTCACTTTTTGCCTTTTCATGTTGGTATTTGTTTTACTGCCTTCACTGCAAGCTATTTTTCTGTTTTTACTTTCTTCTTCTCTAGTATATTGAAAAAAAAATCACTGTTGTTTAGAGAAGTTAGTGTATGTATGCACGCGCATGTGTATGTGTATGTGTGCGTGTGTACACACCGTTAACCTATATTTGATTGACAGTGTCAACTTTAAGGTTTCTGTCACTTTTTATGACAATGAAATTTTGTATTATTGTTTTTATAGCAAATTAATTTCTCCAGAAATTCCTGTTGCTTTTCCATTTCACTATATAAAATATAAACTTATGTAGCCCAACTTTTTAATCTGTTAATTCTTTTGCTCTAGGGCTTTTCTTCAACTCATCTGTTACTTTCTCAGAAATTTTAATTTACACAGATATTTAGTTTTCTATCATTTCTTCTATTCTGTCAAAAAACCAAATTTTTCATTTTTTAAATATCATGTAACAGACAGAGTTAGACAGTGAGAGAGAGAGACAGAGAGAAAGATCTTCCTTCCATTGGTTCACCCCTCCAAAATGGCCGCTACGGCCGGAACCACACCAATCTGAAACCAGGAACCAGGTACTTACTCTCCCATGCAGGTGCAGGAGCCCAATTACTTGGGCCATCCTCCACTGCCTTCCTGGGCCACAGCAGAGAGCTAGACTGGAAGAGGAGCAACCGGTACTAGAACCTGATGCCCATATGGGATGCTGGTGCTGCAGGCGGAGGATTAATGAAGTGAGCCACAGAGCTGGTCCCAATTTTTCTTTTTCATGGTTATAAAATCTAGAATTCCTATGACAGTATCAATTAGATATAGTTTTTTTTTTTATTTTCCAGTGTTGAGCATACCATTTTTGTGTAGGTATTAGCGTTAGCTTTGTTACTAATCTTGCAAGAGTTCTTTACATGTATGGTGGTTTTTGAATATCCATTCATTTCTAATAGGGAATGGGATGTTTAGGTTTGTGACTTCAGTTAAAATTGAACTATTAGGAATTTAGTTAATATGTAGGGAGCCATCAAAGACTTATCTTCAAAATTATGTGGAGATCATTTATTCTTGTAGTTACTCCATTATACCACTTGTCCAAAAAATTTGACTCAAATAGTTTAGTGATGCTACCTGTATTATTTGGATTTCATTATAGTGCTGTGTTTCAATGGGAAAAAGCAAAATTTTATGAAAAAGCTTGACATGTTTGCAGTGTTAGTAAACTATTATAACTATTATTTTTATTTTAGTGTATTAATAATTGAGAGATAAACATGTGTCTCATGTGCCCTATTAAATAATAAGTTCATGCCATTTTTTTTCTTATGACCAGATAAATGATAGGATCAAAGATTTGTTTTGGAAAAATAACATAATATTGCATAGGATGGATTTGGTGTGGATATAGAAAATATCATTGCTTCTGTCTCTCTCTCTCACTGTCCACTTTGCCTGTCAAAAAAAAAAAAAGAAAATATCATTGCTAAGATTGTGGAGATGGAAAATTAGAGCTGAATTTTTGGAATCTATCAATTTCACCAATGTACTTTGGAACTAAGTTTCGTTGTCTGTAAGTGGTAAAAGTCAAAGAAAAAAATAGTATAAAATACACTATGTAAAATATAATAGAAAAACTACACATGACTAAGACTAAGTTTTTTTAAAAAATCTTATTGTGAAAGAATCAGCACCCATTTGAGATGCGAGCAATGCAGGTTGTGGCTTAACTCACAGGTAGAGTTATAGACAGTGAGAGAGAGAGAGAGACAGAGAGAAAGGTCTTCCTTCTGTTGGTTCATCCCTCAATTGGCTTCTACGGCCGGTGCTGTGCCGATCCGAAATCAGGAGCCAAGTGCTTCTTCTGGTCTTCCATGCTGGTGCAGGGCTTTCCATGCTGGGCCATCCTCCACTACCCTCCCAGGCCAGAGCAGAGAGACAGACTGGAAAAGGAGCAACAGGGACTAGAACCCAGTGCCCTTATGGGATGCTGGCACCACAGGCAGAGGATTAACCTAGTGAGCCACGGCGCCAGCACCGGCTTAACTCTTTATGCCACAATGCTGTCCCATGATTTTTACCATCTTTATGTGTATGCTTAAACTATATATTTTAGTTCTGGACAACAATTTAACACTATGAGTATGAAATCCTGATACAAATATTCTTGTATTTCTTGCTGTTCTCAATCGCAACTATGTATGTGAGATTGTTCCATCTTACTATAGGTAACTGTTTATATTCTTTATAACATGGAAGCCAAAACATGTTTTGTATGTAAAACAAAATCAAGTATTGAGAAGGATGTTGGATATTAGGGATACTCAAAATCTGCAAAAAGTAGAATCACCTTTGAAAGACATGTAGCACTTTCTAGTAATGTTGAAACTATCTAGTAAAAAGTGTGTACACGGGGCTAGTGCTGTGGTGCAGCTGCTTAAAGCCCTGGCCTGAAGTGCTGGCATCCCGTATGGGTACCAGTTCTAGTCCCAGCTGCTCCTCTTCCTATCCAGATCTCTGCTATGGCCTGGGAAAGAAGTAGAATATAGCCCAAGTCCTAGGGCCCCTGCACTCACGTGGGAGACCTGGAAGAAGCTCCTGGCTCCAGGCTTTGGATAGCCTTTGCGGCTATCTGGGGAGTGAACCAGCAGATAGACCTCTCTCTCTGTCTCTACCTCTCTTTGTAACTCTTTCAAATAAATAAAATAAATCTTTTAAAAAAAGTCTTAAATTTAAAAAAGTGCGTACACATCATGTTTGAAGAAAAATTTCTTGACAGCATTATCGGCAATGTTGGAAATAGTTCCTATTTCAATTTTCAATACAAGGAAAAAAGGAATTACGTTACCTTCATAAATTGAATGGAAACTGTGATATCAGCATACTATTGTAGTAATTGAAATAGTTGACTTATTTCAAAAGTAAATGTAGGGCATAACTGGATGCTATGTAATAAAAAAGATAAGAAAGGGTTAAAAGTCAAATAACTGAGATAGCAGCAATAGACGTGTACAGAGTCATTAACATGGTGACTAATCTTCAGGCTTGTTGTGTTAATATCAAAGAACAGCTCAAAATTTGTATGAGTTTGCTCTTGCTTTCATAACTTTACTAGATGTGTGTTCTTATACCCATATCTATGTTTTCATTGTGGTTACTTGAAAGAGCACAAGTAATAACATTTGAAAATGTTTTTCCTAATTTTTTTGAAACAAAGTGATTTTCATTGAAAACAGCTTCCTAGCTCTGTTATCACCATATGGCATGATAGAAGATGCCATTAACATATTGTATATTTCCCCCACACTCCCATTAGTATCAATATTATCGGAGACACTAAAGTAGTATGTGGGAAGTGTGCACATAAATTTTCATTAGCAGATGAATGAAATCTCTGCTTATATGGTGTTCTATTCTGCCTGCATTAATATAAAGAAAACTGTTTTTGGATCTAGATGATCATATATAGTATCTCAGCATAGCCATAGCTTTTTCATCATTATCAGCGTAATCTAATTGTGCAGTTAGAGTAGGATATCAGTAGGCCATGAGCATTTTAAAAGAAGGCTGTTTGTTATTCCCTATTAATACTTATGTGTATTGTAGACTAAAATGACACCGTGGTGTTCTTGGGCTAATGTTTCCTTTTGTCAAAGAAAGGGTAATTTTTTCCTTCTTTTCACTTCCGATAACTTTCTCACTGAGCCTTATTCTTTCCAGCTTTCCCTCTGAGATTTGACCCAGTTAATTAGACCCTCTATTCTTGATAGCTGAAATTTGCTCTGGTTTCTCATCTTAAATAAAAAGGCCTAATTTACTAAAAATAAAAATAAAAAGCATAGCAAACAGAACACCCCTGGATTCTCCCATCACCTATTTTATTTGCTATCTTTTTTCTTTATTCCTTTCTCCTCCAATTATCTAAATGCTTATTGGCTTCTCCAAAAATTGCATTCTGAGCTTTTTCACCCTTCACTTTCTTCTAAACCTGTTCTTGTTAAAGTAACCAAGCATTTCTTAATTGCCTAAAACAGTGACCTCATTTGTTTTCCTTGCTGCAATGTATCCCCTTCTTATATTTGCCCCTTGTGAACACTCCATCTTTCTCAAAATCGCTCCCAGACTCCTGTCATGACCTTCTTTCTGGGCTGGTTCTCACTATTTTGGCAAATCTTTAATCCCCTGCCATCTCAGACACCTCATTGCAGGTGTTCTCTCAAGGGCTTGTTTATGTTTCTCTCATCTCCCTCCACACACTGCCCCACTGCCCTTGGAGATCACTTTCCACTCCTGTAAGTCACCACACCATTTCTTAGTTACTAACTCTGAAGTCTGAATGATCACTCATCTCCTTGAGCTAAAGACTAGCATTCACAATTGCATCCTAGTCATCCTCCCTGATGTGTCACACAGGCACGTTAAACAGATACCTAAGCTACGTTCCATCTTCCTGTAAAAATTCAGTTCTTGTTCACTTGTACATTATCAAAAATTTTATTAGTATGCTCCAAAATAAATCTGATTTTTTCACAAATTATTTACTTTTTCTCATTTTGTCCCTTACACATATGCACACACAGTCCATTATTAAGGACCTGATATTTGTTTTTTTTTCTTTTCTAAAAGATTTATTTATGTATTTGAGAGGCAGAGAGAGAAGGAGGGAAAGAGAGAGAGAGAGAGAGAGAGAGAGAGAGGGGCATCTTCCTTCTGCTGCTTCACTCCCAAAAGGGCCTCAATGGCAAAGGCTCAGTCAGGCTGAAGCCAGGAGTCAGGAGCTTTTTATGGGTATCCCATATTGGTGCAGGGGCCCAAGTACTTGGGCCATCTTTTTCTTTTTTTCCCAGGCAAATTGGCAGGGAGCTGGATCAGAAGTGGAGCAGCCAGAACTTGAACTGGCACCCATATCGGATTCCAGGGCAAGGCATGCAATGCCTTAATCCACTGCCCCATAATGCCAACCCAAAGTACCTGATATTTCTATCTTTGTATCCTGTGTACTATTTTCAAAGCTTTCTTGTTGCCTAGTACATCGTGCATACTACACTTAACTCCCAATAAATCATTTTAGTGACTGAACATAATTTTACATATTTTCCCAAGCCCATTGCCACTGCTTAAATCAGGCCTTCAAGGGAAAGAGTTTGGCAGAGTGGTTGGGATGACCCCATCCAAGTCAGAGTGCCTGCTTTGGAGTTCCAGCTCCATTCCTGATTCCAGGCTCTTGTTAATGTGCACTCTGGGAGGCAGTAGGTGAAGGTTCCAGTAGTAGGGACCCTGCCCTCCCTTGGAAAACTCAGATTGAATCCATGGACCTTGGTTTCATCCTGGGAGGGTTTTTTAAAAAGATGAAGCCCTGGGGTCAGTGCTGTGGCATAGCCAGTAAAGCTGCCGACTGCTGTGCCAGCATCCCATATGTGCACCGGTTTGAGACCTGGCTGCTCCACTTCCTTTTCCAGCTCTCTGCTATGGCCTGGGAGAGCAGTATAAGATGGCCCAAGTCCTTGGACCCCTGCACCCACGTGGGAGACTCCAAAGAAGCTCCTGGTTCCTGGCTTCAGATCAGCTCAGCTCTGGCCATTGTGGCCATTTGAGGAGTGAACCAGCAGATGGAAGATACACTCTCTTTCTCTTTCTGCCTCTGCCTTTCTCTACCCCTATCAAATAAATAAATAAATATTAAAAAAAAAGAAAGAAAGATGAAGCCTGGCTATTGAGGCCATTTGGGTAGTGAACCAGTGGATGGAAGAATTCTCTTTGCCTCGATCTCTGTCTCTTTTTCTCTGTCTCACAGTTTCAAATTAATTAATTAATTTAAAGTTTAAATTAAAAATCCAGGTCTTCAAATCCTCTTCCTTCATGATCACAACAAACCGTCTTACCATTCTCTTTCAACTGCCTCTTCCCACTGTAGACAATGGCTTGCACCCTCTCAGAATTCTTTTCAGATATTTATACTCACAGAACAGTAATTAGACTAATATTTATGTATAGACTCAGTTAATTAAGAATGTCCCAGGTCCTAAGGCCACATGAGTAAATGTTCTCATACAACCTGACATGTTGTAGAAGAATCTCTGTCTTCATATCCCTACCTATCTTACCATGGCTAGTAGAAAAACATCAGACCAATTAAATTGGACTGAGTTTATCAAAAACAAAAAATGCTTCATGAATGTGACAGCATTCAGAATCAAGAGAGATTCAAAAAAGCCTGTTCAGCAATGTGGGCAGGCAATATTCCTAACCAGAAAAAGGAAGGGATGGAGGCAAATGTGAGGCCGTGAGGCAAGCCCCTGCTGGGTGTGCCTGCATGCCACACCACGGTGCCTGTGATGAAGTGCTGTCTCTGACTTCCAATCCAGCTCCCTGTCAATGTGCCTAGGAAGCATTAGATGATGGATTAAGCACTTTAGTGCCTGCCAGCCGAGTGAAGCCCAGGATTGAGTTCCTGGCTCTGACCTAGCACAGCCTTGGCAATTGCTGGCATTTGGGGAGTGAATCAGCAGGTGGAAAATTTCTATTTTTTCTCTCTTAAACTTTCAAACAAATAAAAATGAATAAATATACATTTAAAATGGAAATGATGTGCAGAAACAGCTTGATGGGTTACAGCTCTGCCTTTGCTTTTTGGGTATGGTATGACGAGCCATCTGCCTTTTATATGCATGATTCAATCAGTTGGCAGCATGTGATTGGCTGAGACTCAGGTAGTTGCTAAAGGAATATACTCTGAGTTAGGTTGCAGATTGTTCTGATATTGTTAGCTTAGAATTAAATTAAGTTAGTGTAGAACTCAAACTAAAGTGGCAATCTCAGGGCAAAATTAGCCTAACATGAGCTTTACCTCCTCATAGTTTGCCACAGTCTAACAAGCTTTCTCCACCCTCCTCCATTTCTGTGCTTAGAAAAGTGATATTGCTCAATTTCCCTCCCAAACTTTTTTTTTTTTTTTTTTTGACAGGTAGAGTTATAGACAGTGAGAAACAGAGACAGACAGAAAGGTCTTCCTTCCGTTGATTTACTCCCCAATGGCCGCTAAGGCCGGCACTGCTCTGATCCGAAGCCAGGAGCCAGGTACTTCTTCCTGGTCTCCCATGCGGGTGCAGGCGCCCAAGCACTTGGGCCATTCTCCACTGCCTTCTTGGGCCACAGAGAGCTGGACTGGAAGAGGAGCAACTGGGACTAAAACTGTCGCCCGTATAGGATGCTGGCACCTCAGGCGAAGGATTAACCAAGTGAACCATGGCGCCAGCCCCTTCTTTTTTTGTTTTAAACACTTTTTAATTTTATTTATTTGAAAGTCAGAGTTACACAAAGAGAGAAGGAGAGGCAGAGAGAGAGAAAGAGGTCTTTCATCCACTGTTCACTCCTCAATTGGCCGAAACAGCTAGAGATGTGCCGATCGGAAGCCAGGAGCCAAGAGCTTCTTCCAGGTCTCCCACGCGGGTGCAGGGGCACAAGGACTTGGGTCATTTCTCAGGCCATAGCAGAGAGCTGGATTGGAAGTGAAGAAGCCAGGACTCAAATGGCACCTATATGGGATGCCGGCAATGGAGGCGGCAACTTTACCGCTCTGCCACAACGCTGTCCTCGACAAACATTTCTTACTCCTTCAGTCATCTTCCTCTTTTTCTAGACCAGAAAACTACTATTTATTCCTTGCATCTAGCTCCATTTACATCAAACAGAATCTTTTTTTGAACTCTTTCAAGTGGAGGTTGTCATTTCTTTCTTCCAAATTCCCAAGTTCTTATCACCTTTCAATATTTTATCATTTACAACTTTGTGTCAAGATTGTATGATTTTATTTGTCTTTAAAAAATACTATCATAAAAATCAAAGCTCAGGTTTTCTTCTTGTTTCTGTTTACATTGCCCAGCGTTATTGCAGACAGGCAGTTATGTGATTGTAAGACAAATTGAATTTCCCAATTTTTTCTTTCATTTTTATTTCACTGTTAGGATTATATATCCTATTTTAAAAGACATGATGCAAACCACATTCAGAATGATTTATCAATAGAAAGTGGGGAAATATATTATCATAGTCCTTGATTTATTAAATTGTTTAAAAATACAAAATACATGTTAAAGATTTTTATTAACCAATTGTGTTTTTATAAAGTACTGATTGCTTTCTTTTTACATTCAAGCAAATATTGGCAACTCTAAAGGCACTGTTGTTCCCTAAACCCCTAAAAATGTCTACAACATAGGATTCAGCACTGTAAATGGCAAATGCATATTATTATTATTTAATGAATTAATAATCGATATAAAGGAAAATTCATCGGAGCATGTTAGCTCCTGTAGGGTTAAAAGTATTTGCATTTTCTGGTAATGTGAAGAAACCAATTCAAAGATGGGTTTCCCCAAGTCAACACCAACATTTGAACAGAGGAATTTAAAGAAGAAAAAATATCATCCCAGGCTGTCCTGCTATCATATCAGGAAAACTCTGCCTCAGGCCCTACAGTATTAAATCTGCAATCTGTCGCCAAATACAAATCATAATACACATTCCAAGTGTTTAACACATAAATCCATCTACACACACAACCCAGCAGCGTTCCTACCAAGGGTGCCTATCTCAATCAGCATTGATTCCCTTCTACATCTGGAGGCTAAAAGAGCTCCCTTTCTTTTTTTTTAATTTATTTTTATTTTTATTTTTTTGACATGCAGAGTGGACAGTGAGAGAGACAGAGAGAAAGGACTTCCTTTTTTTCTGTTGGTTCACCCCTCAATGGCCGTTGTGGCTGGCGCACCGCGCCAATCTGAAACCAGGAGCCAGGTTCTTCTCCTGGTCTCCCATGTGGGTGCAGGGCCCAAGGATTTGGGCCATCCTCCACTGTACTCCTGGGCCACAGCAGAGATCTGGACAGGAAGATGAGTGACTGGGACAGAATCCAGTGCCCCAACCAGAACTAGAACCCTGTGTGCCGGCGCCACAAATGGAGGATTAGTCTAAAAGAGCTCACTTTCAACAATGCTAGGGGATTCACGGAGGAGGCTTTGCACACCAGCATACATAGTCATGCTGGGTGCAGGATTCTGGGTCAGTGTCTGCACCCAACCCAATTCCACAAGCTGAGTGACTTGGCCCAGCTGCACAGTGACTCTTGCTGAACTAGATCCCCTCCATCATCATCACTTCTCTGATTCCAAATTTCCAGACAATGTAAAGTGCTTGGCTAAACTATGAACAAAGGGAAAAATAGGGCAAACCAGGAGAACACAGGATGTCATGGTGCCCAACTTTTAACAGAAACAACCACTGCTCCATGGTTTTCCCAGGGCAGAAGCTCTGATTTACTCTTTTTACTTTAAATTCTCAGAAGCTTACAATCTCTCTTCTGACCTGGGGAAGCAGTTTTGTTTTGAATGACTCTCCCGTACATGCAATATGTTCACAAATATTCAAAAAATATTAGCAGGCTAATAACAGGAAAAAAAATTTGTTTCTGCCTTGATGTTTACAGCTAAGAAAGATATTTCCCTAATTTCTAAAATTGGCAATCTAGAATATTTTTATAATAGTCATAACAAAGTCTTAAAAGATCCCAGACTTTCAGCACGCACATATTGTTCAGATTGATATCAGACAGGATTTAGTCAGCTGAGAACATAAGCAATGTGTACTGTGTGTGTGTGTTTGTGTATGTGTGTGTGTGTTTTAACTTTTGGACCACATGATAATCCACAAAAAGAACGTATACAATGTTGTGGTCTTTCCAGACAGTGAAAGAATTTGTGTAATAATACTTTTAATAATTATGAAAACTTGAAAATTAAAGTAATCTCTCTATTATATTAGGTTGATGTTAAAATTATTGATGATAACATGAAGATGTAAGGGATACTATAAAGGTTACTAGGTAACCTCATACACAAATTTCAGTGTGCACATAATTTTGGCTTAGATTAGTTCTTTGAATATTAATGCCTATAATCACTGCAAAGTTTATTACATTTAAACTAATTATTTTGAAGGTAAAAGAAGATGTATTGTTCTTTCAAATCTTAAAAGCTGGAGTTAGGATACATGTTTCTAGATTTTGTTCGTTATAACAAACATCATTAGGTTGTCTGTCCTTGTAATTTAGATTCAATTTCATCTACTCTTTAAATCTGATTTTACAAATCAAACACAAGTAAGGAAACAAATGGAAATGCATCTTTCTGCAGCATCTTGTGACATCTTGTTGTGATAAACAACATCATTTACAGGGCACCGCATCATACCATTTACATTTAGAAAAAAGAAAAATGCTGATTAAGCTTCCATTTGGCCCAGACCTTGTAGTGCGTTGTGTGTTAAGCAATTCAATCTTTTCAGTTCTGAAACCACACACATCTCTAATCATAAGCCAAAAGCAATAAAACTACCAGAGAGAGTAGGGCTGCCTACTTCTGACACATTGTAACATTTATGACCCCCCAAACATGTGCTGTAGCCATCTCTGTCTCAGTACCCATGAGCCTCTTTCTCCCCAAGGTTTGTTTTTAAAAAATCTATAGGGGGACCCCCTAAAATACCTCAAAGATTTTTTGTCCCTTTCCCAGCACTTACTCATTTGTTTCAAGGGAAAAAATCATCTGGTGATTTTTGTAGTCAAATGATGTCATCTCAATATTTACATAGTTAAACAAATCAGAGATTGTGCAACATTGTTTATTTTTATATTTTTGATTTGGTGGGACTTCTGCCTGCAGTATAATTGGTCATTTTTTTCAACATATTAAATATGGTAGCATTCCTAAAGCAATAACAAGGGTTTATAATATAAAATTAAGATATAGAAAGGAAAACCCCAGTAGCTTATAATAATTCCAGATGATTCAGTAAGTGTCTGAGCTGACATTGGCTTTTTATCGATTATGAAGAGAAAATTTCCTGTATAAACAATTAATAGCCTAAGTAAATTGTGAACAGACTAATTCAGATCTACACCAGAAACAAGCTATTTCAAGCACTGTCCAGTATTTCAGCATATTTTATCTTATCAATGTGTATCCTTATAAATCACTTTTATCTCTGCCATTAAGTAATGTCCAATGTATACTTCTAAAATCCAGTTCTCATTATCAGATGTAGTTAAAATAAGTGGAATGTATGTTTTTTTTAAAAAAATAGTTAATAACTTAGCTTGGCCTTTCTTCTATTTGTCCAAAGTACTTCAAGTTTTTTTTCTATTTTAGAAACTCTTGGTTAGAAGCTAATATTCTTTCTTTATTATGCCCCATTTACTTTAATTACCCTTATTAAAAAAACTATGGCGACAAAGGAGAATACTTGTGTCTTAAATTATCCCTTATTAAAATTCAGAAAAAAAGATAATTTGAATGATCAGTTCTCATAGAACAAAGGTTGTAAAATAGGGCATTGAGAAAATTTGAAACCATTTGAATATGAATAAATTATTTTATATCAGTGAAGTTTCAAATTATCTGAGAAATGAGTTAGACTTTTATTGCTTCATTGTGGTAAACATGTGTCTGTGTGTATATGTATATCTGTGAGGGTGGCGAGAGAAGGCAGAAAGAGGAGACATCTAGCCTAGATTGCCTTTAAATTCATTACTAGGAGGAAGTTCATATATGTCTCTTTTCTTGATTTGAGGCAAATCATGGCTCAAGGCTAAGCCAGGGCCATTCTGGGTATCTTGATCTTTTTTTCTTTCTAAACTAAACTTACTGCTCTTTTGAATGTACATGTGTTCTGTTTATATAATCTAATGTGCTATCTCCTATGTATACATCTCTCAAGTATAAGCTTAAATGTTACTTTTCTTCCAAAGCTTTCTTCATCCATTTCTAAGCTAGATCGTTCCTTAGTTGAGCAAGAGTATAAAACCATATTTTTCATTTAAAAGACCTTTTTTAACGTACTTGAATAAGTACATGTGTGTTGACATGTTCTCCGTTTCCTGCCCTTCATTGAACTCTGAAATAGTGACCCTTATGTCAAGTTCATGCTTGGTTTTCAGAACCCAACACAATGCATAGTCATAAAATAGGACATGGTTCCATGAGAAATGAAAATGATGCACGTGTGAATATTGCAAGATGCTTGAGTATCATGGAATGCTAGTTTTGATATAGGTACTTATTCTTTGGAATTATTTCTAGACAAGAGTTACAAAATCTGCACTGGGGGTGACAATTTGTTTACAAATATGTACAATTTTTCTCTTCTAAAAGATCATATGGCTTATAATTTAGTAGGAATATAGATGCTAATCAAATAATTACATAAATGATTATTAAAATACTGATAACTCTGTGAAGATGGGTAGATAGATAGATGACAGATGGACAGGCAGACTGGTTTATAGTGCTATGACAAAGAATCTTAGGCTGATTTTTCTAGGTCAAGAGGTAATCAGTTTGGACTTATCTTTGAGAAATAGATATATAACAGATCTCAAGAATCAGTAATGCTTAACTAATTGAAGAGCAATGAAGGTGGCAGAGTAAAAACACATCTCAGTTAAAGGAGTTGTGTCCTCAAAGGAAAGACACGGAGGCTGTAATGAACAAAGTATTGACAGGAAGAATGTCTGAAACATAGCAAAACCAATAAATCTAACTTTGAAACTTGGATTATAGTTAGAGATACCAGAATATGGAACTTGGGCTTCGAGCTAACAGAAAGGAAAGCCATAGATCTGTTTCCAGCAAAGGATGATCAAAATTACACCTGATTTTTGAGAGAAGGATTCTGGCTTGGAATATTGTCAGAGAAATGGAAGAAGACATGTAACATCAATGAATAAGGAAGTTATGACATTATTCTATGTAAGAGATATTGGATGCATTTTGAATAGTGCATCCAAAAAGTTGTCAAACATATTGGAGGGCATATCCCTTTATGTCTATTTGTTGTTTCGTTTGTCTACTTTTGATTCATTAAATCTTTCAACAAATATGTCAAAACACAGGGTTTGGTAAGGTTGATTTAATATTATATCTATCCCACAAGAAAATGAAGTATAGTAATGTTTATGAATTTGCCATATATGCATCAATTTGTGGAAAGGCAAGGCTAAATCTCAGGGAGAAGTGTAAATAACATTTTATGAGGCACTGTCAAGAGCTAGGAACTGTTTTGAAAGGGTTTTTTTTGTTTGTTTTTATTTCATGTAATGACTCTCTGCCCTTCTCTCTTCATCGCCACATGCTTTTTCACTTCCCCAAAGGTAAGGTAACTCTCTCAATGACCAGCAACAAATGATTTTTGTGCTCCATTTGTTATTAATAATGATCATTTGGTCCTAAAGGAATAGTAATTTCTGTTAATTCATGGATTTTTTTAATGTTGGGCATTAGGCTGTCTGAGTAATTTATACTGTGGCAAGTTCTGTGGATGGAGCTAGTTCATTCCACCTATCTCTATTGCATTCAACATGAAGACTTATGGGATGTTCAATTGTCACCAGGAGTCATGGCAACATTCTTTCTCTCTGTGTGGTTGCCATATTTTCTACTTTTTGTGGCTTGAGTCGGAATCTATTTATATGTTGATAGAAAAGAAACCCTCATTCTGACTTATATGCTTATCCATGTAATTCAACCAGATGGGTTATGGTTCTGCTAAGAGTTGCCCATTTTACACTATCATAAGCTGGCATTTAAATTGTCATATGACTACTTCTACTATCATATGTTTTATTCTTGGAAAATACTTGAGAAGTAGTGGATGCCATCTCGGTGGAAAGATTTTTATTAGCCCTCATTCTGGCCATAATATCATGTAAATCATAGGGCTAGTGTGCAGATTTCATCCCGGAGACAAATTCCTCTGGCCGCCAATTTTGTAAGTGAACATTTTTAGAACATACCTTTGCTCACTCATTTGTATATCATTAATGGCTGCTTTCGCACTACAATGGCAGAGCTGAGTAGTTGCCACATAGGCAGTAAGGTCTACAATGCTTAAAGTATTTATTATGCTGCCCTTTCTGAAAACAGGTTTTGACCACTGATCTAAACTAATCATCACTCTCAAGATGCACTGTTTACTTAATATTTCTTACTTTAACATATATTAATTCATTCAATTAATAAAAATTGACAAAGAAACTGCTTTTGTCAAGAAGAATGTGGCATGTGGCAAAATAAACTCCCTTACCAATAATTCATATACGACAGTAGAGGATAGCGAGATGCTTGAATTTCTCTCTTCAATGGGTTATTAAAAGGCCTAACGTATGCAAAAGTACCCTTTAAATCTCTTATATTCTCCAGTTTTATATATCAGTCCCTTTGTGATTAATTTTCCCTTCTAATCTCTCCCTTATTCTTATTTCAACCAGATTTTTCTAAACTCTTAAAGTTGACTCTGGCTGTCATCCTACCATCAGGAAATTTTGCCTAAGGAGCCCTGCTGATAAATAGCATTTTCTGGAGCTGATAATAAAGGAAGTGTTCTGTAGCATGTGTGTAGGAAGATCAAGGATGATGCTTGGCTGGTTAGCTTTGCTGACAGCAATCATCTGAACTAAATGGTGACAGAAAAATATAACAATGCCATGTCAAAACAAAATAGAACCAAGCAAAATATCAGAGTTATATTTTAAAAATACTTTATGAATCAAAGCTTTTTCAAGT
Organism: Sylvilagus floridanus; assembly: GCA_949820135.1. Taxonomy (NCBI): domain Eukaryota; kingdom Metazoa; phylum Chordata; class Mammalia; order Lagomorpha; family Leporidae; genus Sylvilagus; species Sylvilagus floridanus. The sequence continues at coordinate 78,627,810 of OX463229.1, read as the reverse complement.
TGACACTTTTTCAAATTAAATATTTGGAACTATCATGCTTATGAAATATTACTGTTTCTGTAAAGATATTATCTCAAATTTTTGAAAACAATCTAAATTAAAGCGTAAGTATATACCCTGTACTTATTTGGTGTGAATATAAGAATAAAATCATTTCAAGCAGGTGGCTTTGTTAAGCCTATGATAGTATAAAGGACTCAATATTTGCCAATAGAGTTTCCTCACAAATATCTAAGGGTCTCATTTACTTCTCTGAATATTGACTACATGGTGTATAAAAATTAAATTATTTGCAACTGATCTATATGATGCTAGCTGGTATTTTAAGTCTCTTCAAAATGCAAGGAAGATAACATTGTACTCCACTGCAAATATAATATAGGTGTGGAAATCAAGGGGATTTAAACAAGGACAAAACATCTCTTCATCTCAGTTGACTATCAAACATCTAAGTCTGCAATTAAAATGAGTTGTGGAGAGAATGATATTGTGACACAGTAGGTTAAGCCACTGCCTGCAACAATGGAATCCTTTTTGTGTAATGCTGGCTTTGTGTCCAGATTGCTCCACTTAGAATCCAGCTTCCTTATAATGTGCCTGAGAAAGCAATGGAGGATGGCCCGAGTATTTGGGCTCTTGCCACTCACCTGGGAGATCTGGGATGAAGTCTAAATTCCTGAGTTCTCCTTGGCCCAGTCCTGGCCATTGTGGCAATTTGAGGAGACAGCCAGAAGATTGAAGATCTCTCTCTTTCTCTCTCTCTCTCTCTCTCTTTCTCTGCACATGTGAGTGTGTGTGTAATAACACTGAAAAAGAAAAAAAATGTGGAATGTCACCATTCCAAGTATTCTAATGAGAGTATAATAGAAAATTACCAACTTTTGGCCTGCGCCGTGGCTCAATAGGCTAATCCTCCACCTTGCGGCGGCTGCACATCGGGTTCTACTCCTGGTCAGGGCACTGGATTCTGTCCCGGTTGCTCCTCTTCCAGTCCAGCTCTCTGCTGTGGCCCGGGAGTGCAGTGGAGGATGGATGACCCAAGTGCTTGGGCCCTGCACCCCATAGGAGACCAGAAGAAGCACCTGGCTCCTGCCATCAGATCAGTGCGGTGCGCCGGCTGCGGCGGCCATTGGAGAGTGAACCAATGGCAAAGGAAAACCTTTCTCTCTGTCTCTCTCTCTCTCACTGTCTACTCTGCCTGTCAAAAAAAAAAAAAAAAAAACACGATGTATTTTTAAAAAGTCAAGTCTCTTAATGCTGGCTTTATTTTATCATTCCTCACATCTCATATATTTTGATAATTATCTCTATATATTTGAACAAGTACTTGTATTACTACATTTTGATTTTCGACTTCCAGGCATTGTCTATCTGACATACTTCCATGGAAGATGAGGATACAAAATTCCCTTTGCACCCCTCTCCCAGGCACCTGTCTCATGCTTACACATTCCCTTCCTAAAACCACATATTCACAAAAGCAGTTGCATTATGATTGTTATTAAGTTCTATCAATGTTCCCTATGTACCATTTGTAAGAATGGTATTTGGGTACTAGCTAAAGAAAATGAAGGAGGTCCCAGTCAAAGTATTAAACTTTAAACATTCTTTGTCTTTAGTTTTCACATTTACTACCACTTGCAAAGGCACATACTACCTTTTTTGTGTGTTCCATTGTGTAACATCAGGTTTCTTACCAGTTTTCTTCAGTGCTAGGTAGAAATCATCTTCGGATTTCTAAAATCACTTGCCATGTATAACTTTGTATAACCTAGCTTTCATTTTTCTTACTCATGCATAATTATCTTTTATCATTTTTGCACTTTTTTATTTCAGCCTCTTTGCAAAATCCATTTTTAAGCTTATTGGTGTTTCAAATCTGTGGCAATCCAATCACTACAAAAAAATTCAAGGGCCATGGTAACTCATATTTGAATATTTTTCTGTTACATTAAAGGTACCTTTTTTATTTATGGTGAAATAATAATAGCATTTGAAATGTAATCTAAATGCATTTTGTTGAGCACAATAATTTTATAATCTTAATAATTAATTGACTATCAAGGATGCTATTTAATTAAAAAATGATCTGCAGAGTCAGCATATAGCCTAATGGTGCACAAGTGAGTCAGAAGGCATGCTTTAAGATTTGTAGAATCGAAACAGGAGTATTTAGAGATGATGTAGCTTGCATAGATATTTATACCTCTTATTATTTAACAGAATTTTACAGTCCATTTTCTTGGTCATTTCCTAAACTGACTCTGTTCTAAGTGCTAGGAAGAATGCACCAGTTCAATTTTGAACTTCTGCTTAATTTATGATCATTCAGAATTAATTCTAATTGTCTGACTTGTTTTGAGAATTTTATTTTGTTTTTACCCTCTCATTGAAATAAAGTATGTGTGTGTGCATGTATATAGATAGATAGAGAGATAGATAGATTTGAAAGAGGGTTAAGAGAGAAATAGACAATGAGAGAGAGAGAGAGAGAGAGAGAGAGAGAGAGAGAGAGATCTTCCACCTGCTGTTTCACTCACTATATTGCTGCAACAACCAGTGCTGGGCCAGGCTGAAGCTGGAGACCAAGAGCTTCACCTGGGTCACCCATGTGCATGCAGGAGCCCAAGCACTCTGCCCACCCTCTGCTGCTTTTCCCAGGCCATTAGCAGGGATTTGGATCAGAAATGGAACAGCCAGGACATAAACAGGCACCCATATGGGATCCTGGTGTTGCCAGTGCTACACTGCAACTCTGGCTTCTGTGGTTGAATATATTCTAAAACTGAGAGGATTTGATCTTGATAAATTATCGGCAGGACACAGGAGAAGTAATAAATATGTCCAAATCAAATGTGTGGTGTGCAAAGCACCTCATCATAAGTCAGGAAACACGAAGAAATATGTTGATTAATACTAGTCAAGTGACCTTGGCAATTTAAATGGCCTTTTCATGAAATTATAAGGGTGTTTTCTTGAAACAAGGCTTTATGAGGTCACTGAGGTCTCTTTCATTTTGAAGAATTAATGATTCAGAAAAGGCATGATTTTGCATTGTTTCATGGCATTATTTAAACCAAAAGAGATTTTGAGTAATTGGACTAGAGATGTTCACATCTACAGACTTGGGTGTGAAATTGTGTGGACAATGGAACACTTTTACAATGTGTTCAGTGCTGCTGGACTTCACAAATTAGCATGTGCATTGACTGAGGAATTCAGAATTCAGCTTAGCAAATTTGCAGCATAAAATCTAACATGAAAAATAAATATATAACTTAAGTGGGCAGAAGGAATGAACAGATGAGATAAAATGCATGGAATGTTTTTCTGAAATCTTTTTTTTTTTTTCCTGAAATCTTAATACATCCCCTACTCCCAACACCAAGGAATTGATTGAACAAATAAGGACAGGAAAGAGTGGTTATCCTTGCTCTTCTCAGTGACATCTCCATGAACCCAGTGCTGCTCTGTTCACCTTGGAGTAAAACCAAACACATTACTGAATCCAGCTTCATGTCTTCACTACTCTGATATTTACAACATGCCAATGATACATTTGCTGTGAAATTGTAAAATGATTTCTACTTCTTTGGAAGAACTGAAGTCATTAGGAAAGATCATTTTCTGAGGTCATAATATTGTTTAGAGTGGGGTGGAACAAAGGAGAAAATAAGCTGAAGAATATTCTGTTATCGCTGAAAAATTAAGGGGCAGAGTAAAATGAACAATTTCTTGAAATGCCTTGTTTTGAGGTAATTTGAGCAGTTGTTTTGAGCTTCCCCTCGGTTAAATATGCTTTCATCATACTATCTGAACTGAGCAGTAATTTGTTTTGCTGTCCCTGTTGGCAGAACAGGAGGTGTAAATATGTTTTTCAAATCTTCCCTGGGGGACTGCTGAGGTCTCCCTCTCCCTACTCAAAGATTAGCTTAAACTTTGGCAATCTTCCACTTATGAGCCTGGAAGCAGTTCTCCATCTGGAATTTGCAGTGATGCATCCCAGGGAAATCCTTTGAAAAAAATAAACAAATATTTTGCTACTTAATAGTATTCAGATAATTGGAACTCTTCATAATAATGTGTACATACAGTAAAGCACAGACAATGAACTTGTTTTTCACAACTCGATCATTATTGCTGGTCTATCCACTTATCAGTGTACCTCTCATTCTTTTTAATGGAAATCATTCAAGTGCAGTAGGGGCAATCATATGCACTAGGTTTGCAAGGACATTCTATCCTGTCTTTTATCCGTATTTCCTACCTAATGTTTTAACAGCCACTTGGAAACCTATTGCCACTCCTTCTGGCTTATCAGGTAGAAAGAAACAATTTTAAAACTTTTGTCCACCAGAAAATGTCACTTGGAGTCAAAGAAGTAAATACATGATGTATTTAGAAAGTATCACATGACCAATATATGCGCTTGATACAATACTTCCTTGTGCTTTGTCAACCTGCTATCATTAAACAGATGGAATGTCTTACAATCATTGTCTTCCCTAGAATGACAGAAAAATGGTAGCTAGACATAATCACCCTTGACAGTGAATTGCTTAATAATAGACAGTGCCATCTTTCCTGCACTCAGGAGAAATTAATATTGGTGAACATTGATTAGCTTGACACAGTTGCCCAAATAGTAAAACATACTAAAATATAAAGATTTTTGTGACTTTTTCTTAAAAATTTAATTATTACCAATGCATTCAATAACAAAATAATACATAGGAAAAATCTTTTGAACTGGTGAGTTTCAGCAACTTGAATGAGATATTCATGTTCAAGATGTGCGTCTTGACAGTGCAGAAATCAGCAGGAGCCCTCAGTGTCTAGTCAACTCTGCAGCATCCTTCTTCATTTCTAACATTAATCCATAGGTACAAATATAATAATCTTCTGCATTTGCTTTCTTGTATAAAATTCTATGAATTGGATGTAGAAGACAGAATGTGGGAGAAATTGTTAAAATTTAATTATAACTGTTTTACCAAAAACCAGATATTGCTGAGATAACTAAGGGAACTCAAAATCAGCTGGTTACACTGAAAAAATTTTTCAGCGAATGAAGAAATGCTAAATATATATGATTGATGACAAACCAAAAATATTTTAACACACAGAAAATTAAAGACAAATTAAGCTGCATTTTACAATGACTCATCAATCAGTAATATTCTTTTTAAAATATTTTTTTTATTTTACAGATAGAGTTAGACAGTGAGGGAGGGAGATGGAGAGAAAGGTCTTCCTTCCGTTCGTTCACCCCCCAAATGGCCTCCACGGCCGGCGTGCTGCACCATTCCGAAGCCAGGAACCAGGTGCTTCTTCCTGGTCTCCCACACGGGTGCAGGCGCCCAAGCACTTGGGCCATCCTCCACTGCCTTCCCGGGCCACAGCAGAGAGCTGGACAGGAAGAGAAGCAACCAGGACTAGAACCTGGTGCTCATATGGGATGCTGGCACCACAGGTGGAGGATTAACCTAATGCGCCAAGGCTCCTGCCCCGAACAGTAACATACTTAACCAAAACAAAAATGACAGTTAGAAATGGGAAGTAAATGCCGTAAGTAAGCATAAACAGGCCTGATATGAAACTGAATATGAAAGATTAGGGTAGGTGGTTGATACAGGCCAGGAATAGTGGCAGGGCCTTACATTTATGTTCTCTCAGGCACACTGGGAATAACTTGGACTTGAACTAGAAACTTCAAAAGTGGATGTTAGTAAAATTAGACTTGGGGGTTAAATCTGGCAATTAAGCACCTGGAGAAAGGAAACTACAAACAAATGTTACAATGAAAATCAATCAAAATATGATTTCAACAGTTATAAGAACTGATGCCAACAGGAAGAAGAAGTTTATGAGGAATACAAGAGACCCCTGGGAGGACTTCAACATGTATGGAGAGCAAAAAAGAGGACAATGAGTTAGAAAAGAAAAGGAAATCTGAGAGACAGTATAGAATAAGTTGCCAATAGCATGCAAACTGGACTTTATAAACAGAATTTGAAAATCGGTAGAAAAATCTATATTCTGAAAGATGCAGGTTTAAATATAACTCTACCAACCCTATCATTCTCCCTGTGATTCAGTCTTCTCATTGTTAGGTAAGAATACTTTTCCTTTTTGTTAACCTACATTATTACAATAATGTTTCAGTCAAAACCACCATAAATAGAACACATTTATGATATTTATGGAGTAGTTATAGTTACTAGCTGTCAATAATTGTCAGTAAATAATTGAACAGTAAATAATTAAACTTCTGGTCACGAATGGATCACAGCAGCAGCCTGTGGGACAGGGCCCCGCCCACCAGCTGTATTTTACATATATGTGAGTAGTTATTTTTATAAAGAATTTTTATTTATTTATTTGAGAGGTAGAGTTACAATGACAGGGAGAGACAGAGAGAAAGGTCTTCCTTCTGTTGGTTCACTCCCCAAATGGCTGCAATGGCCAGAGCTGCACCGATCTAAAGCCAGAAGCCAGGTGCTTCTTCCCAGTCTCCCTTACAGGTGCAGAGGCCCAAGCACTTGGACCATCTTCAACTGCTTTCCCAGACCATAACAGAGAGCTAGATTGGAAGAGGAGCAACAGGGACTAGAACCGGCACCCATATGGCATGCTGGCACCACAGGTGGAGGATTAACCTAATGCACTACAGCTCCGGCCCAGCAAACAGTTATAAAATACAATGAACACAGCCAGCGCCATGGCTCATTTGGCTAATGCTCCACCTGCAGGGCCAGCACCCTGGGTTCTAGTCCCGGTTGGGGCACCGGGTACTAGTCCCAGTTGCTCCTCTTCCAGTCCAGCTCTCTGCTGTGGCCCCAGGAGTGCAGTGGAGGATGGCCCAAGTGCTTGGGCCCTGCACCCCCATGGGAGACCAGGGGAGGCACCTGGCTCCCGGCTTTGGATCAGCGCGGTTCTTCAGTTTGAAGATTTTGTGCGTGGTTATATGATGAATAACAAATGTAAATGCTGATAAATTTTGACCAATTCTTTGCTTTTAATAAAATACTCTCAAATCATAAATAATCTCTTTCTCTAAGATTAATTGTATTTATTTCAAAGGCAGAATTATAGAGAGAAACAGGGATAGATAAAGATCTTCAAATGGCCACAATGGCAGGAGGTGGGACAGGGTTAAGCTAAGAGCCAGGAACTCCATCTAGGTCCCCTTCATGGTGGCAGGGGCCAGAACACTCGAGTCATCTTCCACTGCTTTCCCAGGTGCATTAGCAGGGAGCCATACAGCAAGGCATTGAACCTGTGCTGCTAAACGGCAAATACCATTTAACCCACTGCACCACAGTGCCAGCCCCGATAATTTCTTCTATATGTACTCCTTTATCAAATGTATTTTATTTAGCTAAGTATTAAATTCACATGGTTTGAACATGTGAAGAAACATTGACTTTTGCTTTGTATTACCTTCTGCATCTCTCCGTAAGTTCACAGTCTTCTCTCTTCTGCTCTGTGCTCTTAGAGTCTCCATCTACAACCTGTGTTACTGGGACTCCTTGTTACCTGGTTTCCGGTTGTGTGTTTCTAATGAAGGCACAAGTGTAAGATTAGAATACCAAGGAGAGGGATATATTAATATTTTGATACACTTCTTCCCTTCTTTGGCGTTGATATGCTGCCAGTTGCTCCGTCCCACAATACTTACAGAAATGGTTTCTTTTCCAGAAGCTCTCATTGAGATCTGACAGACTTGTGTCTTCTTCTCCATTGGAAGCAGAGACGATAATGAATTCCCACTATTACTAATCTCCAGTTGTCACTACCCCCTTATTAGTTTCTTCAACCTTACCTGATACTTGCTTTAAAATTCTTAATTAAATATATTTTCAGTTAAACCACTTATTGAGTTCTCTTTTCTGGCCCAACATGAATGATGCAAAAATATATTATGAAAACTGTTTCCTGAAACCCATTCATATAATTTCTGTCACCTACTACCTTTTTGTCAATAACATCTACCAGAGGCATTTTACACATATCAAGGCAATTAGAATTTGTTTTGAGCCTTTTGTTTATAACCAGTATTAGCACACTTAGACATTATTCTTTCTGTTCTTTTTTCATTCAATTATATATATGTATGTATATATATAATGTGGTAATCCCATCAATAAGCAAGGAAATTCCTTAGTGTTGATTTTAGCAAAATTGTGTAAATCCATTTAATGGATATACCTTATTTGTTCTGCCATCGGTGACAGATATTTAAATTATATATTCATAACATTATGCTATAACTAGCAATTTTTCAGTGATTTTTTAAATTTTGACTCAAAATTTAATTTAGTAAATTAATTTTCATGTAGATTTTCTGTGTCAAAAATGATAAAGCCCTATTGCCTTAATAATTCCTTAAAGTCACATTTGCTAAAGATTGAACTGATTTGTAGTTCTAGTTAATGTATAAGAAGTGAGAATTTGTGATTCTATGATTTTTTTCTGATGCTCAAAATTCTTGCATCTCTAAATTTTCATGATTATTTGAACTGTCTACAAAAATGATGTTTTATTAGACTTGACTGTTAGTTTTATTAATATAATCTGCATGAAGATACACTGTAGCATATAACAAAGTTGATAAAGTTTGTTTTCTCTTTTATAAGGAATATTTATCTATGCAAATGGCTGAATTTTTACATTTTGTCACAAATTTTATATTGAAAGACTTTTTTATAAATTTTTCTATTTGAAAAAGAGTGTACACACTTCACTTGTATGTATGTATTTATTGTTAATATTTCACCTCTCTCTCTCTCTTTCTCTCTCCTCATCTTTTCTCTAGGTTTTTCCCGCATCTTTTCTCTTTTAAAAAACCACATTAGGATTAGTTACAATTATTGTGACACCTCACACTCTAGTTAACTCAATGTGAAGCATCAACCATCTAAGAACAGCCACAATAACGCTGTAACACAAAAGATCTTTAACACTTCTAAGGCAACTATCTGTATGCCTTAGTGTATTGATTTTTGCTTCAATGTTATGGTGATCTGAGTGTTGATGTTCCCACAAAATTCATATCTTTAATCTTAATTTCAATGTGATAATATTCAAAATGAGGCTTCTATAGGTGATTACCTTGTAAGAGTTCTGCCTTGTTGAATGGAATTAGTTCCCTTACAAAAGAGGTATGAGTGAAGGGACCCTGTTTGCCTCACCATGAGAGGACCAGCAAAAGGCACTGTATCCAAGCAGACCTCTCCTGAATCAGCCGGCAACCTTGATCTTGGAATTCCCAGGCTCCAGAATTGTGAGCAATCAATTTGTGATTGTCATAGATTATCTTAAATGTTTTGTTAGGATAGCCTGAATGGACTGAGATAAATATATTTTCCAAGCTTTATTGAAGTATGATTGGCAAATAATAAATTGTATGCATTTAAGGTATACAGCATGGTATCTTTTTTTTTTTTAACTTTTATTTAATGAATATAAATTTCCAAAGTACAGCTTATGGATTACAATGACTTCCCCCCCCCCATAACTTCGCTCCCTCCTGAAACCCTCCCCTTCCCCGCTCCCTGTCCCCTTCCATTCACATCAAGATTCATTTTCAATTCTGTTTATATACAGAAGATCAGTTTATTTATTTATTTTTAATTTCTTTTTTTAATAACTCTTTTATTTAAAGTATATAAATTTCCAAAATACAGCTTATAGATTACAATGGCTCCCCCCCCATAATTTCCCTCCCACCCGCAACCCTCCCCTTTCCCACTCCCTCTCTCCTTGCATTCACATCAAGATTCATTTTCAATTCTCTTATACACAGAAGATCAGTTTACTATATATTAAGTAAAGATTTCAACAGTTTGCCCTCACATAGCAACACAAAGTGAAAAATACTGTTGGAGTACTAGTTATAGTATTAATTCACAATGTATAGCACATTAAGGACAGAGATCCTACATGATATATATTTTTTAAATTGATTAATTATCTATGCAATTTCCAATTTAACACCAAGATTTTTTTTCATTTTTAATTATCTTTATATACAGAAGATTGATTCAGTATATACTAAGTAAAGATTTCATCAGTTTGCACCCACACAGAAACACAAAGTGTAAAAATACTGTTTCAGTACTAATTATAGCATTACTTCATATTGGACAACACATTAAGGACAGATCCCACATGAGACATAAGTACACAGTGACTCCTGATGTTGATTGAACAATTTGACACTCTTGTTTATTGCGTCAGTAATCTCCCTAGGCTCTAGTCATGAGTTGCCGAGGCTAGGGCAGCCTTTAAGGTTCTCCGACTTCGATCTTATAGGGTTCGCTGACTTCGATCTTATTCCGACAGGGTCATAGTCAAAGTGGAAGTTCTCTCCTCCCTTCAGAGAAAGGTACCTCCTTCTTTGATGGCCCCGTTCTTTCCACTGGGATCTCACTTGCAGAGATCTTTCATTTAGGTCCTCTTTTTTTTTTTTTTTTTTTTTTCCCAGAGTGTCTTGGCTTTCCATGCCTAAAATATTCTCATGGGCTCTTCAGCCAGATCCGAATGCCTTAAGGGCTGATTCTGAGGCCAGAGTGCTATTTAGGACATCTGCCATTCTATGAGTCTGCTGTGTATCCCACTTCCCGTGTTGGATCGTTCTCTCCCTTTTTGATTCTATCAGTTAGTATTAGCAGACACTGTCTTGTTTGTGTGATCCCTTTGACTCTTAGACCTATCAGTGTGATCAATTGTGAACTGAAATTGATTACTTGGACTAGTGAGATGGCATTGGTACATGCCACCTTGATGGTATTGTATTGGGATCCCCTGGCACGTTTCTGACTCTATCATTTGGGGCACGACTGATTGAGCATGTCCCAAATTGTACATCTCCTCCCTCTCTTTTTGCCACTCTTATATTTCACAGGGATCACTTTTCAGTTAAAATTTAAATACCTAAGAATAATTGTGTGTTAATTACAGAGTTCAACCACTAGTATTAGAACAAAAAAAAGATACTAAAATGGATAAGTATTACATTGTACATCAACAGTCAGGACAAGAGCTGATCAAGTCACTGTTTCTCATAGTGTCCATTTCACTTCAACAGGTTTCCCCTTTGGTGCTCAGTTAGTTGTCGCCAATCAGGGAAAACAAATGCTATTTGTCTCTTTCGTACTGGCTTAATTCACTCAGCATGATGTTTTCCAGATTCCTCCATCTTGCTCCAAATGACCTGATTTCATTGTTTTTGCCTGCTGCATAGTATTCTATAGAGTACATGTCCCATAATTTCTTTATCCAGTCTACTGTTGATGGGCATTTGGGTTGGTTCAAGGTCTTAGCTATTGTGAATTGAGCTGCAATAAACATTTATGTGCATACAGCTTTTTTGTTTGCCAATTAATTTCCTTTGGGTAAATTCCAAGGAGTGGGACGGTTGGATTTTATGGTAGGGCTTATATTCAGGTTTCTGAGGTATCTCCAGACTGACTTCCATAATGGCTTAACCAGTTTGCATTCCCACCAACAGTGGGTTAGTGTCCCTTTTTCCCCACATCCTCATCAGCACTTGTTGTTGGTAGATTTCTGAATGTGAGCCATTCTAACAGGGTTGAAGTGAAACCTCATAGTGGTTTTGATTTGCATTTCCCTGATTGCTAGTGATCTTGAACATTTTTTCATGTGTCTGTTAGCCATTTGGATTTCCTCTTTGGAAAAAATGTCTATTGAGGTCCTTGGCCTATCTCTTAAGTGGGTTATTTGTTTTGATGTTGTGGAGTTTCTTGATTTCTTTGTAGATTCTTGTTGTCAACCCTTTATCTGTTGCATAGTTTGCACAGCATGGTATCTTGATATAACTATACCTGCGGGATGATTCTCACAATCAAGTTAACTGACATACTCATTACCTAATATAACTAGCTTTCTGAGTGATGTGAGAACACTTGAATCTATACTTTTAGCAAATTTCAAGTACAAAATACATTATTAATTATAGATATTATGTTGTACATTAGATATCTGTAACTTTTCTTATAAATCTGTCTATACCCATTATCCAACATCATCTCCTTATTGTTTTATCAATATCTCTTAATTTCTCTCACTCCCTCCTACAACTCTGAGAAACCAGTATTTACTTTCTGTTTGTTTCTCTGTGTTTAGTTACTTAGATTCCATATAAAAGTGATTTCACATAATTTTTTTTCTGTGTAAGTTTATTTCATTCAACATATGTCTTCCAATTTCTTCCACATTTTCCCAAATGACATAATTTTCTTCTTTTCCAAAGCTGGATAAAATTCCATTGTATGCTTGTTTGTAAGCCATACTTTCTTTATCCATTGCCATCAGAAGAAACAACTATATTGTAAATTGAATAATGCTATTTATGTAATTCTGTCCTAAATTTGATCAATTAAATCTCTTTCAGTGTTTTCTTCTGTAAATTCCCTCATACTTCAGTACTTTCATATATTTTATATAATTGCATTCATATACATATAAACATATGTGGATTCATGTCTTATTAATACGTGTGCAATATATAAATGTAACATTTGAACATGCATAAATATGTATTCTGTCTGTTATTCAAAGCATAAGTTAAGTGATTTTCTTTCTCTTTTTTAGATTCCCTACCTTATATCCTTTTTTTCCCATGGCAAGAAACATAATTCTCATCAACAAAAAAAAAATTAAATTTTGTTATTCACTCTATTATATGCAACCAAAATAACTTTAGAATCACTATGTTAGTACCACTAGCAACAACATTTTTAAGCAATACTCAGGATTCCTTCTATTCTAAAAATATGTTCTAAGTATTGATAGAAATGGTACACAAACAGGTCACAATGTCTTTTAAAAAGTCAGCCTTATTAATGGATTATTTGTATTGAAATAAGCTCTGTAGTAACATAGTTAATCACAACTGAAATTACAATATTAATATATTAATCAGGAGAAAGCCAATCAAATTTAATCCAACATGATAATGCCTCATTCCTTATTTTTGCTTTGTGAATATCACACTGGAAAATAAGTTACTTGGAAAATGTATTTTGAAGTTAAAATCTTATGACACCTGACACTACAAAGTCAAGACGATGGAATCTCTCCTCCCAATTTCATTAAAATTTCACCTCAGTATTGGAGTTGTCATGGAGAGAGAGGAGGATTACTGATGCCCATTTTAGAAAATGTGCATTTCTGAACGATCTTTAGAAATATATATTTTGGGGTGAAGAGCCACTGGGTGAATAAAAAGAGATGAGCCAACTTAACAGGCTTCATTTCACATTCAATTTATTATTTGAAAATGACACCTTTGCAGTTTAGCAGGACCGGTAGGCGCTGTTATAACTAAAATTGGATAAAATTCCAAGCTGTGTCAAAGACATTGTTTGAATTCAGTTAAAAGTATTTTATGTCACTATTCACTAACTCCCCTTCTCTACTCATGATCTGCCTGTGGCAAACTGTTTCTCTCTGGGACTGAATAGATTACTCCCACTGATACTCCTCTGACAGTGTGAATATTGACTTGCACTTCTAAAGGTCAGACGGTTCCACTAGTTAATAGGAGTGAGAAGAGCAGCTCCAACAAGTCTCTTTGAAAGGAATTTAACCTTCAAATTGCAAAGCATGCTGCTTTGTAGAGCCAATTTTGGCAACTAAGAGAATACATGCTTCTCTACTTTCCAAAAATACTAACAGGAGCCTGAAGGTTAACCTTACAAAGGGAAGCAAGTGTGGGATGCAGCAGACAAACGTCTACGGCAACGCCATCCAGCCTGGACTTGTTATTTTTATTTTATTATTTTTTTAGGAGTGTTGGATACTGTAGAGTAATTCTCTGGGCCTTTAGCTTTCCTCAATGTATAATAGCCTTTTCGACGTGTAAGAGCCATGTGCTGTAAGATGATAAGACACCACATATATTTTTTCTCAGCATCGTTCCGACACAAGATCAAGAAAAAAGGTTTATTCCCGGTGGAGCATAGCATCTCACCTATCCTTTGAAAAGTCCTTTGCCTCCTGTTATTGTCTCATGACTGAGAGTTCAATAAAGGCTGACATAATTTAAAGTCTCCGGGAATGTGGCCTATCTGTTAATAGCAGTGTCCTGCGGTACAATGTAGGAAGGATGGGGATGAGAAAGCAGGACTGAAAAGGAGAATAAGACTTCACTTTTCATTCTGATGGAAAGTAAAACCAATATTTTTAATTTTTAATAAAACACATTTATATTGTGACACCAACAGCAGGAAGAATGTGCTGCATATAAATGAAGATGATTCCCTGGTTTGTCTTGAGCAGGGGAAGACAGCAGACTTAATGGTAAAGAGGGCCTTTTGCACGTAATAAAGTGGGAAGAAGAATGAGTTCTGGGTGTCTTGGAAAGCAAAGGTTTCATGATTCCAGAGCGTTTTTTCGCAATGGCATTATGGCTTTCACTGCTTTAAGTTTGGCATCAGTGAGATTTTAGATTGCACTAAAATCATCCTTAATGTCCTTTCTGCCTCATCAGTGGGGGACCATTCAACGAACAAAGTGCCAATCAGGGGCTCTTGTTCCTCTTTAGCTTGAAGATAATACTGTGGAGCTTTCTCAGAGAGCATGATCTCTCCGCGTGAGATGCCGTTTATTATAACTTCAGTTAAAGGTCTGCTGACTTAGCCATTAGAAACTCTTAAAGTGCTCAACCACAAAGAATTTGTCTAAAATAAAGCATAGCATACTAAGTTGGAACCCAGGGAGGCCTTGATTTTGATCAATTTGAAGGAAATGAGGGAGTACTTTTGAGTTTAAAAAGACAGTAACAAAAATATAAATATCAAACCTGTTTGAGTTATGTGTGTCACTGCTCTGGTGTCTCCAAAAATAGTATCATTAATTAGAGTGGAGTTGAAAAGTAACTAGCACATATAATGCACTAATCATTTTTGTAAGCTTGGAATATAAAATGTAATGAAGGAAAAGAAGAAGGTACTATAGACAAGATAGTTTTCTTTACTGAGAAAATACAAGTGAATATTTAGCTCAAATATTCTCTGAAAATATGGAGTTTGTGAAACTATCACCATGTTTTTCAGACTCTCAGTGATTCTGATATTCCTAATGCTTTAGTCTTTTCCTATAAATTTATGAGCCATCTTCAAAATCCTTACTAAGTAAATTGAACCAGAAATATTAATTTATAAAGAATATAACTGCACTGCTTCAAAGGTTAATATGAAATGCATCAATAACAAATTTTTCTAAGCCCTATTTTATACCAGTGTAGTTGATAAATTGAGTTTTTGGCTATACTATCAATGCAAACTGATGCATGCCAAAATACCTACCCCCCTAAATCTTGATAGAAATCAAGGGTTAAAAGAATAAAATTAAGAAAAAATGTATATATGTGTGTGTAAACTATATTCAACTTTCTTGAGTGAAACTGAGTAGTCCTAAGCAATAAGTAAGACTAAGAATGATGTGAGTCACCAGAGAGCTAAAATTTGGTGACAAAAGGATCAAAGGTAAAGAAGTTTTCTGGTTGCTAGGAAGTAGAGGTTCTTCTACAATGCTAGTTCATGCATTTTCCCTTCACTTTGTTCTATCATTAACCTCTCATTCATTTATAAGACAAAAAAGAAAAAAGCTCAGAATTCTCACATCTTACAAAAGAATTATTTATTCAATTTTGTTTATTTTATTTTATTTAAGTTATACAAGTTTCATATATTTCACATATACAGATTTATGAACATAGTGATACTTCCCATCCTACCCTCCCACCTGCCAATCACCACCCTCTCTCCCATGTTCACTCTTAATTTTTACAGAGTTCTACTTGCAGTTTACTTAATGATCATAAGGTTAGTATACACTAAGTAAAATAGTTCAACGTTTAATATGAAGCAAAGCAATACTGTCTCTCAACGGAAGAGACAAGGGTTGTAAGCCTGCATCCTTAACTACCTGTTACACCAGTTCCTCCTTTTTTTCTAGATTTTCTAGAGCAGCTTCCAAAAAAAGTACCACAATCCCTCCCTTTTCCATGATTCCACTTATTACAGTTCCAGTTAACCTGCCATCAACTGCAGTTTGAAAAATATTAAATGGAAAATCCCAGAAGTAAAAAATTCATAAAGTGAGTGTCATTCTGAGTTGAGTGATGAAATCATGCTACTCCATTCATCCCTTCGTGCAGTCTGTCCATGATTTGTAAGCCAGCTGTCTCAGGTTGACTGTGGAGGTATCACAGTACTTGTGTTCAGGCAATCTTTATATTTGTTTGTTTGTATGTTTTAATAATGGTCCCAGGCTGGCGCCGTGGCTCAACAGGTTAATCCTCCACCTTGTGGCGCTGGTGCACCGGGTTCTAGTCCCGATTGGGGCGGTGGATTCTGTCCCGGTTGCCCCTCTTCCAGGCCAGCTCTCTGCTGTGGCCCGGGAGTGCAGTGGAGGATGGCTCAAGTGCTTGGGCCCTGCACCCCATGGGAGACCAAGAAAAAGCACCTGGCACCTGGCTCCTGCCATCGGATCAGCGCGGTGCGCCGGCCGCAGCGTGCCGGCCGCGACGGCCATTGGAGGGTGAACCAACGGCAAAGGAAGAACTTTGTCTCTCTCTGTCTCTCACTGTCCACTCTGCCTATGAAAAATAAAAAAAAAAAATAAAAAAATAAAAAATGGCCCCAAAGTACAAGAGTTTTGATGCAACGTGGACATTAGGGCACAAACATTGATGGGCATATGAAATCTGGTACTGTGTGGCAGCAATAAAGAATGCACAGGGGAAAAGAGCACATCTATTTTGGATTCTAGGTTATCCATAGTTCCAGGCATCCATGGGGGTCTTGGAGCAATATCCTCCTTGGCTGAGACAACTGTAAACTAAACTCACCATGTTCACTTCACCTGCCATCCACTCTCCAATTGCTGAGATGCAGCTTCTCGCCCCATGATTTTCCAGAATCATTGTCTTTAAGAACACCACTAACAACTCCTAGTCATATTCAGTTTTTGTAGCGTTTGACTCTGTTACAGGCGACTTTTTCAAAAGCACTTATTCATTTTCTGTCATGAAAACTCCTGCTGCTAAATGATGGAATTCAAACTGAACAAAGGTTACAGGGTTAATATGGAGAAAATTTAAGGTCAAGTTAATAGCTGCAGATACAAATGTTGAATATACAGCACTTGTTGACTCTTGTATATACTTGTTATTAAACATACTATTTACTTAAGACATGTGTTGACATGAAAATTGTCAAATAAGTAGATCTTTTTTTGTCAATGTCATTAATGGAACTATAAAATGCCAGAAGACAGGTACTGATTATTATAGCTTTTTGTATCTTCCTTGGTGCTTAGCACAGTGCACGCACTGAATCCTGCAAAATCAAGATAAACTGCACACCATTCATTCAAGAAGGAAATATTTTCTTCAGTGTAAGACAGTATATAAAGGTTCACAAACTGATAATCTAACATTTAGATTTACTTGTCTCCAGGATTTTGTATCTTTTGATCTTGCAAATTTGAAGCCAAATTTAATGATCCCAAATAATTCTAATCAAATAATTGTATTTGAAATAAATTAGATTTTATAAAAGTATCAGTAAAGCCCTACTTTTTCCTGAAGAAATATGTATTTAGGCTGTCAAAGAAAACTAGCAATTTTTCTTCAAATCTGTATTAATTTTTCACAGAAGAACAAGAGATGTAATTTTTTATTTATAAAACTTCTATTGTGTTGATGGGATGATTCATATAAAAATGCAGTTTCTGTCAGATGTGTCACTATAATGTATGATTTCATAGTTCTTTTGGTTAAATTATAATGTGATAATATGTGTCGATGTTTTAAGTTTTCTTAATAGTAATATAATTTTGTGAAGCGTTATTGCTATTAAGAGAAAAAAATCCATGATTAGAGAAGTTCATGGCACATTTCTGACAATATAGATGTTATTATGACTCATGTATGCTCTATCTTAACCTCAATTTTGGTATCACACAATTAAATTCCAAATAGTTTATTATTTTTCTACCAAATGTTGGTCCCACACACAAGTGTTGGAAAGGTAATATTTAGTATAAAAGTTATCTAATTTAGAATAGAAATGGATTTTTCAAAAGGTAGTTTGGTTCAATTTATAAATAAGGAAACTGAGATTCAGGTGCTATGCCAAACTTATGGCATTAATTGGTGCTAAAACAAATAAGTGGTTCAATAACTAACCTTGCATTCTCTGCTACAGCCTGATTACTGTTATTGAACTAGTCCTCCTACTGTGAACAACCAGAAAACTGGAAAATAGTTTCATATGCATCAATTGTTTCTAAGCATTGGATTGTACAATGTGGAATACTTTGGTCCTTAGTGGAAACTCAAGTGAGGATAACAATTTTGAGATTTAGTCCCTGAGAAAGCCAGAGGTACTGAGTTGGAGCCAGATATCCATGTTAGAAGTGTTTTGGGAATTCTTGGCTGTTGATTGATATCTGAATGCACAGTGTAAGACTATTAAAAAGTTACCAGAAATTGGTTGTTACGGAGTAGACAACAAAGTGGAAATAGTAAATAGTTGTTGGGAGACACTGGAATTTAGACTGAAAGAAGTAGACATACTTGTTTAAGTATGTGGTGAATGTTTCAGTATGGTGGTGCATGTCATCATAGCTTTACTTAATTTTAATTTATTATTTTTTTGTTTCTTTTATTTTTTTTTACTTTTATTTAATTAATATAAATTTCCAAAGTGCATATGCTTCTAAAATTTTTAAAATTTTATTAGAGGGGGGAGAAATAGAGAGAGAAGGAGAGAGAAAGGGAGAGGTCTTTCATCAACTGGTTAACTTCCCAAATGTACCACAACAGACAGATCTTCACCGGGGTGAAACAAGAGGCCTGGAACCTTATCCGGACCTACCATGTGGGTGGCAGGGACCCAATTACTTGACCCATCACCTGCTGTTTCCCAGAATGCCCAGGAGCAGGAAGCTGGAATAGAGAGCAAAGCAGGGACTGGAACCCAGTCAGTACAAAACAGAATGCTTGCATTCAAGGGGTGGTTAAATTGTTGTGTTACGCATTGTTGCTGTGGATTCATTCTGAGAGAAGGAGAGTGGTGGGGACAAGAGTCATGGAATCACCACACAGACCTCTGAAGTCAGGTGAAAGCGGGCCCAAGGCGAGCAGCCTGCAGACTCATTTATTTCAGTTGGTACAGCAGCTTAAATAGCCGAGGCAGCCAATCCGGTCAAGGGGAGTTATATGTCCTAACCAATCACAGTCTGTTGCCAGGCAGTATCTGAAGCCATCCAATCACAGCCTGTTGCCAGGCAGGCTCCATTGCCATGTGGTTTCCAAAGTCATCCAATCACAGCCTGTTACCAGGCAGGCTCTGTTGGCAGGTGGGTTTCAAAGCCATTCCTGAGTAAATGCCACTCTTGCCAGCAGCCATCTTGGCATGGCCTTCTCATTCCACCACAACACATCTATTCTGACTTATTAATTTTTAGTCTTGAGATTTCAGTTAAAAATATACATCAGATAAGTGTCTAAAGCCTAGCAAGAAGTTGTTAGGGTCCTTTGACTCTAGGGAGGGAAAAGAGGTTTCCAAGGTGTTAGAAATGGCTAATATCTTGATTGTGTGATAGCCACATGGATATAGACATTTGCCAAAACTCATCAAGTCAGATAATTTGAAACTATTTTATTTAATGTGTGTCATATTTTAGTAAATTTCACTAAGACACCCAACTACTTCAGTCTGATACTATCACCACTAGAAAACAATGACCTCGGACTTCACTTTTATTGTTTTCAAAAAGTTAGAGATTCTGGTGTATTATTGCATCATAAAATCTTAATATAAACAGTACAACAAAATCCTTCAAACATTATGGGAATCATCCATTCTGAGTTTTTCACATAATTTTTGTTAGAATATATGTTCATTAATCATTATAAAGTGTCTTCAATGATGTAACATGGTCCTCCAAAAAATATCACAGTTAAGGACATAAAAGGCTCCGTTATCAATATTTATAGTGATAGGAACTTGTAAAATAAAAAAAAGAATCTGCATTGTTTTATCTGTCTTTGTTGTGTAAAAGAAGGCAAGCTATAAACCCGGATCCTTCAAGAAGGTTATTGAAAAATAAAGTCAAAAGGTAAATTTATGTTAGTGCAAAAAAATTGAAATTAATGGATAGTTTCTTCAAAAATATACATTTTACATGAATGTTTGTAGGACTCATTATTTATATTTTAGTGTCATTTTAAGAAACTTGTCCATTTTGTAAAAGTTTAAAAGATTCCTTAGGCAAAGAAGAAATATATCAACATAATATTTCAAAATTCAAGTATTAAAAATCAAATATTGTATTACTGTAAAATTTTCAATAGTGTGGATTGGAAATTTAAGAAGATGCTCCATAAGATATTATAAGAAAATATTTGAATATTCAAAATCTTAGCGTGGACAGCATAAATTTCATTCTATGTCTCTGCATAATTTTTAGACACCTCCCTTTTACTGCTCCCCAGTATCCCTTTCCATACTCATATATATTCTAGGATTCTGGTGTTAGAATGTAGCTGGTCTAAATGAGGACTGAAGAACAGCTTGAGGAGAAATGGAATTATAGGGCGATATTAGGAAGGGAAACTTTTCCCCAACCTAAAGATCTGAAAGATTCTGCTGTTTTAATCATATTCCTACGACAGTTTCTGATAGAATAATCTAGACTTGAATGACCTGAAAGTATGCTATCAACTGAAAAGAAAATAACCAAAATTTGAGCAAAAGTTTAAAACTGATTTACCCACTGTAAATATGAATCTAAGTTCAGAGTCATAAATCGTTAAAATACAGAGGAGGGCCTCTTCTAAAAAATGGAAATATTTCCCGTGAATTAACCAGGTTTTATGGCTTAATTTTCTGCTAACTCCTCACAATATAATTCAGAAGGCAATGTAGACAGCATGTCACAGAAAGATGCATTTCAGTAAAATAAAACATAGACTCAAAATGTTAAACTTTTATATGATCTAGACACTTAATCAAAATTCATTTTCTATAGAAACATTCTATAATTGGATTGACAGAAGGAATTTTATAAAATGTTCTATAGCATAGTAGAATAACTGTGGCTGACAATAAACAAATTTAATGACAAATTTCAATATACCTCATAGAGAGGATTTTAAATGTTCTCCATCCAAATAAAGGGGCTACTTAGCCTTGATTTCCTTTTTAAAACTTTGTCATTTAAATGTAACACGAAATTATAGGTATGTATTTTTAATTTTTATTTTATTTTCATTTTATTTAAAGACAAAGAGAAACAGAGAGAGAGAGAGATGTTCCATTTGTTGGATTACTCTCTAAATTCCTTTAACAGCTGAGGGATAGATCAGACTGAAGCCTGGAGCCAAGAACTTAAACAGGTGTGGCAGGGACTCAAGTAGTTTAGCCATAATTTGCTGCCTTCCAGAAGGTACATAAGCAGGAAACTGGAATTGGAAGCAAAGCTGGGACTGAACCTAAGCATTCCAACATGGAATTTGGGAGTCTTGAGTAGTGACTCACACTTCAGCAAATACATGCCCAATATTGTATCTTCAGCTAGTGAAGATTACATTAGTTTGGCTCTCATACATATCTCCCCTGGACTCATTTACACAAAAAATATTAATTTTTTTATTGTTATTTAGATTGAATGTGCCTAATTACCTCAGCTACATTACATGCAGTTTGGAGGCAGGCAATCCTGTCTATTGTACCATTAAACCCTGAGCTAGGTTTTGCACAATGATGTGGGTACCTGTGTTGTTCAGTGAAAACCCAGTATGCAAATGAAAATATTTTTCTGTTGTAATGGAATTCCTGATATTGGGTAATTGATAAAGAATAGAGCTTGATTCAGGTCCAGATACTGGAGGCTGGTAGTCTAAGATCAGGTGGGTACCTCTGAGAGGCCCTTGTGTTAAACCTTCACAATTCACAAAAGCAGAAGGCACGCTGGCATGTGCATATGAGACAGAACCTGAGGAGTGGTCTGGCCTTCTTTTTTTGTTTGTTTGTTTGTTTTTTAATTTTTGACTTGCAAAGTGGACAGTGAGAGAGAGAGAGACAGAGAGAAAGGTCTTCCTTTGCTGTTGGTTCACCCTCCAATGGCTGCCGCTGCCGGCGTGCTTCGGCCGGCGCACCGCGCTAATCCGATGGCAGGAGCCAGGTGCCAGGTGCTTTTCCTGGTCTCCCATGCGGTGCAGGGCCCAAGCACTTGGGCCATCCTCCACTGCACTCCCGGGCCACAGCAGAGAGCTGGCCTGGAAGGGGGACAACCGGGACAGAATCCCGTGCCCCAACCTGGACTAGAACCCGGTGTGCCGGTACCGCAAGGCAGAGGATTAGCCTGTTGAGCCACCGCGCAGGCCATCGCTTTCTAAAAACCCTGTGAAAGCAAGAACTCACCCCTCTGAGCATCATCCTAATCCTGCCAGAGGAGTATTAATTCCTAAATACATCTTAAAGGTGTCACTGTCTTTCAAAACCATGATGCCAAAAATCAAATTTTAACAATAATTTTGTAGGGGACAAACCACATCCAATCAGTAGCATGAAATCACTATAGACCTTAGCTTAATGCAGCTTTGTGTGTTTTGCTTACTGTGTATTGTGGGTGCTGCAACACATTGCCTCTGAAACTGAACATATAGACATAGAGATTCAAGTTAGCTAACAGCTAGTGGAAAATCTCAACACAGGCACAAAAGGAAATATGACAAAGAGAGCATGAATTCTTCCTCCTAGTGTGCAGCAGTAGCTCCTGACGTGCCTGTTATCTGATTCACCCTCCCTTGCCAATGTTGACCCAGAAAAAGTTCCCAAGTTTCACCGTCTCAACACAAGTTATCAAAAGGAGGCAAAAAAAAAGAGTGGCTTAAGAAGATTGCTTTCATGTCCTTTCTATGGAGTTGTCACTTTATTTACGGGTCATTAGAAACAATTATCACCCTCTCCCTAAAGAGAGTGCTTTGCTAACTTTTTTTCCCCATAGCTTTGATGCTATTTTCTATTTTTGATATAATATTCAATTTGTCAACCCATTAATAATATGATTGGTTAATTTCTTCTAATGATATTCAAATCTGCATAGGAAAATAATTTGTGCAAGTTTATTTCTTAAAATATTTTTGTAATCCCACCACTCAACCAATGCTTTTATTAAATTTTTGATGACCCCAAAATAGGCAAATCTAATGTTCAATATTCAATCCTTACCTATTTTTTGGCTCTTGATAGCACAACTGTTCATGTTCACCATTCTAACTTTTTGTAATTCTCTCCTCACTTGAATTTCTGGGAATCATGTTTGCTTAGTTCACCTCCTGTCTATCTGAAAATAAAGTTTTTGACTCTTATTCTTTTTATTTTCAATATGTCTTAACACATTTTCATATTCTCTGAGATTTCATCTTGACCACTTAACATTTCTTTATTCACACACTCTGGGATGCTGTCGTAAGAGTTATTGTATCAACATTTGACTGATAACCTAAAATTTTTATCTCCTCATTCATTCTCTCTCCTGAGCTCCCAATCCAGTTGCCATCTGGACACCTCTAACCTAGTAAACCACTAGCAACCAAAGTTTAATATATCAAATATATTACTCCTTATCTTCAACACATTCCAATCTGTTTCTCCTATATCTTTATCCCAATGTGCCATCCAGATATACAACTGGGCATGTTAGTGTCGTCTTTGTTTCTCTTCTGCTCTTTCAGATTATATTCTATCAGCTAAAAGTTTTATATTCCAGCAGTAAAACATCTCTTATTTCAGATCAGACCCCTGTATCACTTACCACCACTGCCACTGTTCAGATTCTGATTGCTTGCTTGAAGCATTACAGAGATTTTTTGGACCTCCTGTTATCAATATTTCTCCTTTACAGACTTTCTTCCATCTGCTTGTGCTTGTTGCTAGAATAATCTTTCTTTAAATGCCTAACCTACCTCCCCTGCTTAAAGGCATTGCTAGCTAGAAATTTCAACTCTATCACTTATAAACGGACATTGAATACCTGCCATTAAGCTACTTCTTCAGTCCCCTTGTATCTTACTCCTGACATGCCAGACAATAACTTTCAGATTTTAATACCCTGACTAAGTGATTTTAAATGATTGTGGCTTTGAATCTGTTACTGCTTCACATGCACTTTTCTTCTCTTTTTTTTTTCTTTTATTGCATCTGAAGTCATCTATTTGGTACTTAGTTTAAATTCTTATTCCTTCAAAACAACATTCCTATAATGTCCACTACTCAAAAACTTAATACACACACACTCGCACACACACACAACATCATGCTTTTATTTATATTTACAAATAAAATAAATGAAGGGCCCAACAATGCACAACACAGAAAATTAAGCTGCCACTTGCAGACCCCCTGGCTTCCTATACTGGAGTGCTGTCTACTCTGCTTCTGATCCATCTCCCTGTTAATACCCCTGGTTAAAGTAGTGGTAGACAGCACAAGGACTTGGGTCTCTGCCATTCATATCGGAGACCAAGCTGGAATTTCTTGCTCCTGGCTTTAGCCTGATCCACATCTGACTGTTGTTTCCATTTGAAGAATAAAGTAGTACACGGAAGATATCTATCTTTCCCTATCTCTTCACTCTCTGTCACTCATTCAAATAAATAAATAAGCAATATATAAATAGATTTTTAATGAGAAGATGAAGAGTTCTGATTCACTTACAGCCTACAAGAGAAAAAAGAATTCTAGAGAAATTTGCTCTAAAAATAATATTAATAAGAATACTATTATAAAACTGCTTACCAGATCTTCAGAATTAAAAATAAATCATCATCTTACATTTAAACTTACCTATAATATACAGATATAAGAAATTTCTATAATAAATTTTTACGATAAATGCATGACAAGTATATAGGCAGGTAGTAACTAACACTTCAACTTTCTCAACATTATTTTTCTCATCTATAAAATAAAAAATTTGGAACAGATCTTTAAGTTTTCTTCCATATATGAAAATTTATCTTGGGGCCGGCGCCATGGAGCAGAATGTTAATCCTCTGCCTGCGGTGCCGGCATCCCAATTGGGCGCAAGTTCTAGTCCCGGCTGCTCCTCTTCCAATCCAGCTCTCTGCCGTGGCCTGGGAGAGCAGTGGAAGATGGCCCAACTGCTTGGGCCCCTGCACCCACATGAGAGATCTGGAAGAAGCTCCTGGCTTCGGATCGGCGCAGTGTGCCAGCTGTAGCGGCCACTTAGGGAGTGAACCAATGGAAGGAAGACCTTTCTCTCTGTCTCTCCCCCTTACTGTCTGTAACTCTACCTTTCAAATAAATAAATAAAATCTTTAAAAAGAATGAGAGTTTATCTTAAGTAGTTCTAAATATCTTCATATTTTTTAAAAAGAAAAACATTGTGGCAGGCACTGTTGTTTAGCAGGTAAAACCACCGTCTATGACACTGACATCCCACGTGAGAGCCAGTTTGAGTCTCAGCTGCTCCACTTCCCATCCAGCCACTTGCTAATATGCCTGAGAAAGCATTGGAAGATGATCCAAGAACTTGGGCCCCTTCACCCACATGGGAGACCTGGAAGAAGCTACTGGGTCCTGGCTTCAGGCTGGCCCAGCCTTGGCCATTTCAACCATTTGAGGAGTTCCTCAGCAGACAGAAAATCTCTCTGTGTCTCTCTTTCTCATTCTTTCAAGTAAATAAAATAAAGCTTTTATTTAAAAAAGAAAAAAAAGACATTTAAATTAATGTCATGACTCAGATGCTATGGATAAATGTGATTGTCAAATATATGCATTGTATATATTCATGTAGTTTGCTATTTTGCTATAATATGGATTTAACATTGAGTTTATAATTGCAAAGAAAATGTAGATTTGGATGTGAGCAAATTACTTGGCACCTATGGCCAACTCTTTATAGGCACAGTTGTTCTAGTTTATAAAAGATATCTGTGTCTTTGGAGATCTTAGAAACAGTTCCATTGGATATTCTATTTTGTGCCACTACTGCAGTTTGCCCTCTTTTGATCTTTAGCTTCTTAAATTATCAGCTCACTGAAGACATTGTTGGTTTTCCAGAGTTGGGAGGCAAATTGGCTTACTGTCTGGGCTACCAGGTTAGAAATCTGAAGGTTTGAACTTCTGCTTTGTCACAGGCATGGTGCACAATTTTTAATGAGTACCTTCTTAGTTTTTGCCTCTGTTTTTTTTTCCCCCCATGGGCAAAGGTATGCAATAGTCTCATGTTTTTGTTTTCTCTAAAGGTTGTGGGTTGTTGTGATTCTAAATTAAATAATAGATATGGGAATAAATTGACTTCTTTAGAAAAAAGATACTTTATTATCTGATAAAATGCTATTTCATGTTAGGATATACACATCTATTTATTGCTTTTGGTTATTTATGTTGCTTTATATCTATCCAATTGTAAGCTAAAAAGCAAGAATATCCTCACTTGTCCTCTGCTTTCAAGGAGACAAACTGTCCCTTCCAGTGGCTGTGATTGATCTTTGGTGAGAAAGGGAGTGGGTACAGACAGATGGACACTGGCAAGAGTTACCTTTTCATTTGTTTAATAAACATTCACGGATTACAAGGTCTGTTGCCTTGTGATTCATGCTCAAGAGATTAAGACAGAGCAAGGAATTATCCTGTTCTGATATTTGTCAGTAAGAAAAAATGCCACGCAAAGAGTTTAGACAGCAAACAAAAACCCAAGACAAAGAAGTGGCGTAAGTGGAGAATGATCTTGTGGGGATTCTTATAATTACTGAATATTTAAACTCTCTCTATTTCATGCCAAGTATTGACAATGACCTCACTTTACCAGAAAAACAATAAAGTTCAGAGTAGCTGTCCAGGACAGAGCTGGAAAAGATATGGAACAATTTGACATGAGAAAATAAATTTCAGGACAACAAATTTGTTTCTCTTTGGCATGAATTTAATTATGGATATTGCAGTAGGTCATGATAAACATTCTTGTTCCTGACCAGACATCATGTTAGTACAATGATATTCAGCAAGACAAAATCATATCAGTCTACCTCCTGAAGCACTTCACAATTTTGTTGAATGATAACTGAATGATTTAAATGCACAAAGCCCATTCACTGACTGCTCTGGCAAATATTGCACAGCATCAAACCTAAACCAAATCATGAGCCAACAAAGAGTCAGTCACTTTTTTTTTTCTTTTCTTTAAAATATTTTGGGTGTAAGTATTTGGTACAGTGGTTAAAATGCTGTGGGACATCTGCATACTTCTTTTGGAGTGCCAGGTATAAGTCCTTGCTCTGCTTTCCATTCTGGTTTCCTGCTAGTATGCACCCTGGGAGGCAGCAGCTCATGTCCTTGAGTTCCCATAACCCACATGGGAAACCCAGATTGAATTCAAAGCTCTTGACTTTGACCTCTGGCCCAGCCTTGATTGTTGAGAGCAAATCAGCAGATGAAAGAGCTCTCTGTCTCTCCCAGTGTCTCTTTCACTCACCCTGTTTTCAAATAATAAAAACAAGTAAACTAGTTAAATAAATAAAATTCTCATGTGAAACTTTAAACATAACCATTTTCTCACTACTGCTTAATTTTTAAAGATTTAGGCCACCCTTCTGATATTTTGGTGTGATATGATTATAAATTGCAGTGCCATCATTCTAAATATATATTTTAAAACTTTCATGGGAATTGTTAAGCCTGTGATAGTCTCTAAACACTGATAATTATGAATTTTTCATAGTCAATAAATTGCAGAAGATGCTAGAGCTTCTAGATCCTAGAGCTAGCTTTCATCTAGCTGTGGGCACATTCCCTTTAAGTGTCAGATAAATAAGCCATAAACATAGAATAATAATTGTTGTAAAAGCACTTTATAAATTAAGTATTATTATTATTATTATTATTATTATTTTTGACAGGCAGAGTGGACAGTGAGAGAGAGAGACAGAGAGAAAGGTCTTCCTTTGCTGTTGGTTCACCCTCCAATGGGCATCGTGGCTGGCATGCTGCGGCTGGCACACCACGCTAATCTGAAGGCTGGAGCCAGGTGCTTTTCCTGGTCTCCCATGGGGTGCAGGGCCCAAGCACTTGGGCCATCCTCCACTGCACTCCCGGGCCACAGCAGAGAGCTGGCCTGGAAGAGGGACAATCAGGACAGAATCCGGTGCCTAGACAGGGACTAGAACCTGGTGTGCCGGCGCCACAGGGGGAGGATTAGCCTAGTGAGCTGCTGCACCAGCCTAAATGAAGTATTATTAACACAAAGTAATTTCCAAGGCATAACCCTGAAACAACTAAACACGAATTATCTAATTTAAAATACAACTATTTTTTGAAGTGACATGCAAACAGCAAAACAACTCCATATATCATTGTGCTGACAAATATTGCCCAAAAAATGTTGAGGGAAAAGCTTTGCCAAATAATATATTTACCCTAAGATTAATTGAAATTTTGATCTAAAAATAACAAGGAATTCTTTAATTTCTTATATTTTTATACTTTTGTTTGTAAAATCTGCTCCAGTTGATCTAGACAACAGCAAATAGAGGGGCTAAGTTATCATAGAAATAACTAAGATTTCACAATCAATTTAAAATGGCTCCCACATTATAACTACATCTAAGCTATTCTTTATTTTTTTTATTTGTAGCATCTATATATCCTGATGTGATCCTCAGGCTGATGTCGGATTCTGAGGTCCCATCATTACCATTTTGAAACTTTGAAGTAAATGATGGCCCTTGGTCTATCAGAGAGATGATAAGGCTCAGTGTCAATCCTACTAACTGAACACAGCTGAATTTGGCATTGCAGAATTGATAGCTGCACATTAGAGATAGTCATTACTTGGGAAAATGGACTGAGCCGGCGCCGCGGCTCAACAGGCTAATCCTCCGCCTTGTGGCGCCGGTGCACAGGGTTCTAGTCCGGGTTGGGGTGCCGGACTCTGTCCCGGTTGCCCCTCTTCCAGGCCAGCCCTCTGCTGTGGCCTGTGAGTGCAGTGGAGGATGGCCCAAGTGCTTGGGCCCTGCACCCCATGGGAGACCAGGAAAAAGCACCTGGCACCTGGCTCCTGCCATTGGATGAGCGCGGTGAGCCGGCCGCAGTGCGCCGGCAGCAGCAGCCATTGGAGAGTGAACCAATGGCAAAGGAAGACCTTTCTCTCTGTCTCTCTCTCTCACTGTCCACTCTGCCTGTCAAAAAATAAAAAAGAAAAAAAAATGGACTGAAATGCATGCATCTGTAAAACATCTAAGAGACTATCAATGAGCATTTTCATGTTGATGCTTTTTAATCAAATTATATAACTGATCATTTGACTTGGATTGCAAAGTAATTTTCTTCCATATCCATTTCAGTTTAGTTTAGGGTCAAGAAAATAATGTTCACCAACATATATGAAGACAATATGTGACACAGACTTTTACAGTGATTTAGAAACTTTCTATATATTTTGCATGTAATAAATGAAACCTGTCAAACCATCTCTTTCTCAGTAAAAATTGTTAAGATGTATGTCTGGGAACCATGTACCTGTGACCTATAACTGTGTCCTCAAGTACAATATCTCTTGCTGAAAATCCTCATGGATTCATAGAAGCTGATGTCATTAGAAATGACTCAACTGTAAGGTTAACCTGTACACAAACATGAAATAGGGTATTTTCCTTATACAAGTGCAAATGCTGTTATATAAATTGTTTGGACCTCAACTGTGTGCTTTCATGTGTGTGTTTCAGTCGTTAACACTTACTTCTACTGTCTGATGTGTTGTTTCATTTTTTATTATGGTAATGTTGTTATTAATTTCCTTGGAGAGTTACAATTCCAACTACAGTATTTTTTAAAGATTTATTTATTTATTTGAAAGTCATAGTTACAGAGACAGAAGGAGCGACAGAGAGAGAGAGAGAGAGGAGAGAGAGAGAATGAGAGAGTGAGAGAGAGTTTTTCCATCTACTGGATCACTCCCAATTGGCCACAATGGCCAGAGCTGTGGCAGTCTGAAGCCAGAAGCCGGGAGCTCCCATGTGAATGCAGGGGCCCAATGACTTGGGACATTTTCTACTGCCTTCTCAGGCCACAGCAGAGAGCTGGATCGAAAGTGGAGCAGCCCAGACATGAACCAGCACCCATATGGAATGCCAGCACTGCAGGTGGTGGCTTTACCAACTACACCACAGCACCACCACCCCCACTACAATATTTTCATCATGCATACATTACTTTCAACTTTTCACATACAAAACTAGCATTCCTCATGATGTTTGTATTTATAAACATTTTATTATTTAGGTGATATTCTTGATCAAAAAGAGTTGAGTCTCCTTGACTCTTCATATTTTGATTTAAAAATGAGTACATATATTTTACTAGATATGTATATATATATATTTAAAGATTTATTTATTTATTTGAAAGTCAGAATTACCCAGAGAGAGAAGGAGAGGCAGAGAGAAAGAGAGAGAGGACTTCTATCTGCTGGTTCATTTCCCAATTGGCTGCAACTGCAACGATCCGAAGCCAGGAGCCAGGAAGCTTCTTCTGGGTCTCCCACGTGGGTGCAGGGGCCCAAGGACTTGGGCCATCGTCTACTGCTTTCTCAGGCCATAGCAGAGAACTGGATCAGAAGTGGAGCAGCTGGGACTCGAACAAGCACCCATATGGGATGCCGGCTCCCTACTAGATATGTTTTAGACCTCTTTCTCTTCTTGAAAAAATTAAAATAATGAGAATATGCCTGCAATATTAGATATTTTATATAAATTTGTGGTGCCTACACAAACGATATCCAGGTTCGGGCTATATAAAGAAAGAAACAGTCACCAAGATATTTTCTTTCTACACTTAAACAAAAATTTTCTAATGGGGAATTTAGTATCCTTGGACATAGTAGTGGTAATGTTATAATTCTGTGCCCATTTTTGTGTCATTGAAAATATTTAAAAAAGGCCCCTTAGAGACAGGGTGTGGAAGAAGGGAGCGAAGTGTTAAATGTCCAAGCTGCAAATTTCACAAGGAAGGGATAGTATTGACTGCACAGTTTCATTCTTTGTCCTGGAGAGACTTGTAAATAAAAAAATTCATGAACAGTAATATTTAAGCTACCTGCAGATCATACCACTAGATGCCAGATTTTGATACACTCTTCCATTACACAAAATGTAATTTCTGTATAACATAAATTCTCGATGATCCTCATTTTATAAAAATCTGGACCTGTCTTTGAGGTAAAAATTAAATTTTACATACATAACCAGATACAAATACAGTGGAGCATGCTGGGATGAATGCTAGCTCTACCATTCAGTGATTTAATGGACTCAGAATCCAGGCAGCTTTAAGTGTGGCTTGTCTTGGTAACCTTCATGAGTTCCCAGAATCTGCACTTCCTTATCTCCTAAATAGAAATGCCAAAGTCTTACCAATTATCACTCATTTTAAAAATGAAGTGCTAAGGTGGCTGGCACTGTATAAGCCTGTAATAGGACACCATTTGAAGCTCATCATTAACATGTGTCCCAGGGGTTTGCAGCTCCGGAACTAGCAGTCTTTAATTGGACTTTATTGGACTTAAGGGAATTCAGGGCTCTCTCCACAGTGAGAACAGCTCAAGTGTAAACCATAGAGTCAGAACAGTCATGGAGGAATGTCAGAAGAAGGACAAAGTAACATTCTCAGAGCTCTAGGAATAGAAGTGATTATTTTACTTATTTCAATATCGTCAACCTGCTTTCTTAATTCCACTGGCCAGATTCATATCACCAAATGTCACTGGAGAAACCCTGGATAATTTTTCTTACTTATGAAGTGGATTTGTAAAGATATTTCACACAAAATCATATGCACAAAAGATCTGCCCCCCCCATATTTCTGACCCTAGTAAAAGTCCATTAAATAAACTAAGTATGCTTTTGAATGAATGAACTAATGTTCTGATGTTGAGATTTCAAGCACAAAATCATAAATACTGGAGATGATCTCACTATCTATTCAGACCCTGAAAGTATATTGGAATACGTATGCAAATAAGATGCAAATTTTGCAGGACATAAAGCACACAGGAGAAACTCCAATCAAGTAAGAAGCAAATAATCAATCTCAAAGAAGACCTATACCACATCAGTGAATAATATGAGGAAAAAGAAAGGGATGAAAATTAAATCAGAATATCCATTTGTTAATGATGGATGACTGCAAGTTTAATGATTGATTTTCTATATTAACTTTAGTCCATAATCTGTTAATTAGATTACAAGAATCCTACAAATACAAATATGTTTAAGTAAAATTAGGACAAAAAAGAAATGGTTAGTTGTAGGCAAACCATTCCAGTTCAGACTGCTATGTTTAGTAATGTTTCTTGTAAATGTTCCTGTTGGCATCTCTGACAAAACTGGTCATGTTCCCGAGCCTCTTATTTCCTTTTCTTCTGGAGCCCACCACTGTTTCCAGTCCCCATGCATGTAGTTATGTAGCTGGAATCTTCTGACTCCCAACTTCTGGTCTTCTGAATCAGCTAGCAATGGAAGTGACTTGTGCTATATGAGACCTTGGCCTTAAACTTTACCACATACACTCTCATGTTACTGCTTTTTATGCAACCACGTAACTGAAAGGGAAGGACCCCAAGGCCTCTCCATACATAGCAATCATATTACAAAGAAAGCTGGATTCCTGAATACAGCCACTCTGGAGAGATGCCCGACTGAGAATGTACACACTGCACTGTAGATTGTAAAACCAAGCTTTTTGAAAAGGGACCTTCAGAATTTTGGAATTTGGTTATTAGTGCAGTCTTACTTGAATACTACTAATATTAGTGCCAAAGCAAGTTTTAATCTCAGCTTCTCAGATTCTTAGGGCTGACATGTTATATACTAGGTTACATGCTTTAATGTTGTGTTTCTATATTTTATGAGTCAGGATTCTCTATTGTTCTTTTTCAATACAGTGCACATTCATCGGTTCTTGTGATTTATCAACAAAATTTCCTGATTCAGATTCCCAGTCCTTTCTTTCTGAAAATCTGCAACAGAAACTTATGAGAACCTTCTGATTATATTCTGTCTTTTGCAAACCATATGTAGTATTGGATTAATCTTTGGACCAAATTTAGCAACCTTGAAAGCTCTTTTGGTATCTTAGGTCTTTTACTACTCATCTCATCAACACATGTGAACTGTTATGGTTAATTGACTGCCATATCCTGACTTTATTTGATGCTTTCTTGGGTTCAAAATGAAATTTTAATTTTTCAAATATATATTATGATCTATAGCCTTCATAAATATCCAACATATCAAGAATAATAGCCCATTTTTTCTGATCTACCTTGTCCTTTGCTTGAATTTGAGTTGTTCTCATATTATTTCATGTGCACATAACAATAAATTCAACACTTTATTCTCAGTACTATTATCATAAACAATACTAATTTTTAATAAAAGATTTTAGAAGTCTATTCAATAAATGATTTGACTCCTCCAATTTTTAGTTACATGCAGAATTTATTATTAAACTGTTAAACATTCAACAGACCATCAGTAAACCATTTATAAAAAAGAAGAAAGGAGAGAACAAATCAGGCTGATGCTTGGGCTTAGTGGATAAATCCTCTGCTGGCAACCTGGGTATCCCATATGGGTGCCAGTTTGAGTCCTGGCTGCTCCATTTCTGATTCAGCTCCCTGCTAATATGCCTGAGAAAGTAGCAAAAGATGGTCCAAGTATTTGGACCCCTGCATTCATGTGGAAAATCCAGAAGAGGCTCTTGGCTCCTCGCTTTGGTCTGATCATGGCCATATACCATGTGAACCAGTATATGGAAGCACTCTCTCCCTCTCCCTCTCTCTCTCTCTCTCGCTGACAAAAGTGACAAAACTGACAAAATTGACAAAACTCTCTCTCTTTCTCTCCCTCTCTCTCTCTTTCTCTCTTTTTCTCCCCCCTCCTTTGCTCCCTCCCTAGAAATCATCCTATCTCTCTGTATAACTTTGCTTTTTCAAATAAAGGAAATAATTCTTTTTAAAAAAACTCAACTTGAGTTTAAACAGAAGGAAAGTTAGAATTGTCTAATTTTAAAATGTAGAACAATGGGGTAGTACCCAGTGTTTGACAGGAATTCTCAAAATACAGACTCCAAAAGATGGTCCCAGCACCTGGATTAAAAAAAATTCTTTTCAGGTTATTCTGAAATGAAAACAAAGATGAGCATAAATGATTCTAAAGTATTCCCAAATGTTCTGCTAATAAATAATTTTAACTTCCTAGAAAACAACTTGAATTACTATTACATGAAGAAGAAAGGATTTTCCCTGCTATTCTATGTCCACTGGGATGAATTATATATTTCAAATAATATATATGCTTTATAACATAGCAAAATGAAAAATAGCAATCAAAAAGATGTGAGAGAAGATTCTGTTTCTTTGTGGTTATTTTAAATCCTTAAGACTATTTCCTTATATGTAAACTAAGAGTAATATTTAGCTTATAATTTTTGTTAAGATTAAGTGACAACATTTAATAAAGATCATGGTACAGTATTTGCCCAATGTACATAGAAATAAAATTAGTACCCATAATATTTGTCATGAAGCAACAATGTAGCTTTAAATATTTTCATATTTAATGTCAAATATATTTAACAACTGATGATTTTTCATCAAGAATATTTCAAAATATTATAATATGTGTTCTTGCTACATCATTTTCTTTTCTGCCTTACACTCTTTATATTTCCTTTCTCCAAAATATTTAGTAACAATTATCTACTAAAGTATATAACAGATGACAAGAGAAACGATTTTTGTTATTGCTCTCTGTGTAACAAATTATCTCAAATGTGATGGCATAAAACAACAAATACAATTTCTGATTTGTATCTCTCAAGATGTTAGGTCAAGATATTAGCTGGAGCTTTAGTCACTCTAAGAATTATCTGGACTTGATGATGTATTACCAGTTTGGCTCAATCACATCACAGTTGACTGTGGGCTACAATTACTCACTAGCTACCAGCTGGCAATCTCAGTTACTCATTGGAGAGAACTATGCAAGACAATATAAGAGAGAGGGAAATCGACTGCATAGATTCCACTTGACTTTTCAGTAATAACTAACTACTTCCATAGCAAGTCTGGAAGAAATCCAATTAAATAAAATCTTTATTAGCTTATTTATCTAGGAAATCTAGAGTATATAACTTCTGACCCTAAAATTGTTACATTTGAGGCCAAAAGTAAGTTCAAAAACTGAATCTTACACCTATAGATTCCTAATCTACCAAAGTCTCATCGCACTAGTAAGTTTTTACAGAAAGAAAACTTTCACTTTACTAACACACTATTTTCAGACGAATTGCATTATTTTTCAAAGAAGAAATCGAAGCATGTATTGATGTACATATCAAGCTGACCCTTCTGGGGCTGGCGTTATGGTATAGCAGGTAAAGCTCCCCACTTAAAAGCCAGCATCCACTATGAGCACCAGTTCAAGCACCAGCTGCTCCACTTCTGATCCAGCTCCCTGTTAAAGTCTGGGAAAATCAGCAGAGAATGACCCAAGTGCTTGGGCCCCTGCCAACATCAGGGAGACCTAGAAGACCTTCCTAGTCTCTAGATTCAGTCTGACCTAACCTGGCCATTGCAGCCATCTGGGGAGGGAACCAGCTGATGGAGGATTGATATTCCTCCCTCTCTGTCTGACTCAACCTCTGTACATATTCTGACTTTTAAATAAATAAATAAATAAGTCTCAAAAAAAAAAAAAAAACACAGACCCTCCTTCTATCATCATATCTTCAGCTTTTCCAGGTCACTAGTGGGCCTGTAGAAACTCAGGTGGACACTAAAATCTGTCTCCAAATCCACCCACAAATTTACTTTCTGATGTGACAGAGAGAAAAATCAAAACAAGACAAACCAACTGCTGCTTAAATCCTCTTTTCTAGGAGGGTGACATAAATCATGTATACTGAGTTGTGGATGTTTAAATGCCTTACTTATCTTCCATTAACAGTCAATTAGCCTGAGGAGAAAACTTTTAGTAGAAGGTGTGGGAGGAATTGTCAGAATGCTTGCTGGAGGCGGATCAAAAAGTAATAATGATCTCCATGCCAAGATGCCTCCTACTCCCCAAGTCCCCATGAAATCACAACAATCATTGAGTTAAGCAGATGTGACTTTATATGCTTGAGACAGGGAGAAGGGGAAAAACACTGCTAGTGATTCAGAAAAAGTTCATACGGCCAGGAAGAAGCAACTTCAACTATTTTTGAATGGAAAATCTCTGAAATTAAGAGCATAATCTAGAGAACCAGTGGCTTAAAGTCAGAATTAAGATCAGAAAAATAAGCCTTTCAGGAGGTTGCAGACCTTCCAGCTTCCAAGCTGGAAGATGTGTTAAGACACCTTGACAGCATCTGTTAGAATTCCATGCCTACACAATTTATATTTGGTGAATACAGAAAATGCATGTCAGACAAGGAAGAGTAATGGTATTTTACTGAGGGTACACATCCAAATTTTCACATAACATACAGTTTTCCAAATAGATCAGAATATATCTGAAGTTACAGAATCATCATGGCCTCTATTGACTAGTAACTTGGTATTGTCCCCATACTCTCACTACAGAATGTTGCTTGCTAGAAGTTATTGTGGTGAATTGTGAAGCAGGAGCTAAGAGCTGTAACTTTAAAGGGGCTAGTCAGTCACATTCTTCAAGTCTTGTGGATCTTAAATAACTTACCTTTCCCCACCAGTTTTTAATTTGAAATAATTGTAAGAACATAGAGGGAGGTCCACTATACCATTTATCCAGCCTCCACAATGTTGACATTTTGTATAATCATAGTATGATATGAGAACCTGGCAATTAATATTGGCACAGTTAAGAGTTTCATATTTAACCAGTATCCATATACTCATGTGTGTGTGTTTGTGTATGTGTTTGCGTGTATATTTCCAAGCAATGTAATGACACATATGAAGTATCTTCATGAAACTATCACAACAATCAGGGTGCAGAACTTGAATGTACCATCACATCAAAGCTCCCTGTACTATCCTTTTAGTGTCTCACCCATTTCTTTTTTCCTCCATCCCCCAGTCCTTGTGAACCATTAGTCATTTCTCCACCTCTATAATTTAATCACTTAATGAGTATTATGTAAATGGAGTTAAACAGTATGTTGTCTTTTATGACTGGATATTTTCACTCAGCTTAATGTTTTGAGGTTTATTCAAGTGCTGTGTTTACCAGTCATGTGTTCCTTTTATTGCTGACAGTTTAACATAGCATGAGTATATCCCCAGATTAAGCATTTACTGATTGAAAGACATTTCAATAGCTCTCAGTTTGGACTTATATATAAAATCACCACGAATGCTTGAGTTCAATTTTCTGCATGACCATCATTTTTATTTCTCTATAATAAAACATGAAGAATGCAATTTATGGATCCTTTGATAAATCCATTTTTAAATTTTAAGAGAAGCTGTCAAATTATTATCAAAGTACATTTCTGCTAGCACTATGTGAATGATATAGTTTCTCTACATCATCATAAGTATTTGATCAACTTTTAAAAATATTTGTTAATTACTTGAATGATAGAGTTACAGGGTTTGAGCAGATGGAGATAATCTTCAATCTGCTGGTTCACTTCCCAAATGGCTGCAATGGTCAGGGCTTGGCCATGCGAAAGCCAGGACCCAGGAGCTTCCTTTCGGTCTCCCACATTGGAGGCAGCGGCCAAAACACTTGGACCACTTTCCGCTGCCTTCCCAGACACATCAGCAGAGAGCGAGATCAGAAGTGAAGCAGATGTGGGTGCAAACTGATGAAATCTTTACATAGTATATATTGAATCGATCTTCTGTATATAAAGATAATTGCAAATGATTAAAAAATCTTGGTGTTAAATTGGAAATTGCATAGAAAATTAATCAATTTAAAAATATATATATCATGTAGGATCTCTGTCCTTAACGTGCTATACATTGTGAATTAATACTATAACTGGTACTCCAACAGTATTTTTCACTTTGTGTTGCTATGTGAGGGCAAACTGTTGAAATCTTTACTTAATATATAGTAAACTGACCTTCTGTATATAAAGAGAATTGAAAATGAATCTTGATGTGAACGGAAGGGGAGATGGAGTTGGAAAGGGGAGGGTTGCGGGTGGGAGTGAAGTTATGGGGGGGAAGCCATTGTAATCTATAAGCTGTATTTTGTAAATTTATATTCTTTAAATAAAAGCGTTATTAAAAATAATAATAATAGAATTAAAAAAAAAAGAAGTGAAGCAGAAGGGACAGGGACCAGAGCCCATATGTGATGCTAGCATCCCAAGCGGTGACTTAAGCCACTATGCCACCAACCAGGCCCCTGATAGATACTTTAAAAATGTTAGGCATTAAAGTTGGTACATCGTTATCCCATTTTAGTTATAATTTACTTTTCTTACTGGCTAATGATGTTGAGCAACATTGACATGTGTTCATTTGATGTCTTTATGTACACTTCAGTGAAATATTTATTTATGTCTTTTACCTGTTTTCTACTTGGATTACTTATTTTCTTTTTTAAGGATTATTTTATTTTATTTATTTTTTAAAAAAGATTTATTTATTTATTTGACAGCCAGAGTTACACAGAGAGAGGAGAGGCTGAGAGAGAGAGAGAGAGAGAGAGAGAGAGAACCTTCCATCCGTTGATTTACTCTCCAGTTGGCAGCAACAGCTGAGGCTGCACCAGGAGCCAGGAGCTTCTTCAGGTCTCCCACATGTGTACAGGGGCCCAAGGACTTGGGCCATTTTCTATTGCTTTCCCAGGCCATAGCAGAGAACCGGATTGTAAGTGGAGCAGCTGGTACTGGAACCGGAGCCCATATGGGATGCCAGCATTACAGGCAGCAGCTTTACTCACTACGCCACAGCACTATTTTGCAGAATATTGTCACATATAGAAGAAGACCCAGGAAGCTGGTTGACTCCTCAATGGCCATCATGGTTGGGGCTGGGCCAGGCTGGAATAAGTTACAGTCAGTTGCAGTGTGTTGTTTTTTCTACATCTAGGTTTATGAGTGATACTGGTCTCTAATTTCCTATTAATTCTGTGTTCTTTCATCTGTTTTTGCCATTTGGATATTCTGATCTTGGGAATTGAGTTGAAAATGTTAAAATTTTTGCAGACTTATTGAATCCCATATTTTTAATAGGGCTAATTATCTTCGGGTGAAGAAATCATTATTTAAGTTAAAGAAAAGATTCAAAAGTAAACATTACTTAAAATCTTAACCTGGGAACTGCAATTGGGAAATTGCTCAACAAAGATAATATAGAGCTATTTATATTGATGTGATATCCAAAAGGTGAAAAAAATCTAAAATTCACCCATGCCCCTCACTTCTCCACTCAGTTTTATGGCATTCACAAACTCCACATTACAGGCTCCACACACAATAACCAATGTCCTGCATCATACTCTTCTTCACCTCCTACCAATAATGTAACCAGGGCTTCAAGAATTAGAGTAGTCTGCTTTTTAGTGTTGTTACCAATAATTCGTTGAAGTGGCCAATTCTATCATGTCAATGAGATAACTCTAAAAATAATGTTTGGGATATATCAAGAGAAGAACAAAGTTGAGATTCCAGAGTCTTGTTATTAAACATTCAGCATGACCCAGCAATATTGGAGTTAATTCATTATGCTTAATTTCAGATCCCCACACAGTCTTATGGAATAAAAATCCTTCATTTCAACAGAATCCTCAGATGATTCCCATGTGTGTGAACAAATGAGAAAAATACTCCATTAGACAACAGAAGACAGAAGTGAGAATATATATTTATATCTGAATATATATATATATATATAAAGTATTTTTATCTCCTCCAATTGTCTATAGTATGGATACAGTTATGCTATTGGCTTAGTTTAGAAAGAAAAATTGGAAGCTAAGCTGATGAAAGTTACCTCTGAGCTATTTACAGCTTTTCTTTTTTCGTTTTGTAAAGTTTGTGATTGTTAAATAGTATTTATGACGAATCTTAAATGCAGTTATAAATCCTCAACTTTAAACTTTAAAGTTTTGTTAAATTGTTTGGCAAAAGCTTGCTAGTCTTATCTCCAAATAAACGAACAAAAGAAAGGGATTTTAAGTTATGCCGCTTTTTTGAGCAATACATACTGTTTATTTGCGTTAGCAGTTAAAAATTTCAAAAGTGTGTTCCATTTAGATCTCCGTACTTTTCATAAATGAAGTATAACAAGGAAATAAAAAGATAGCTTTGGCAACTGGGAAACTGGGAATGAAAATATAGTGTTAAAATATTACGTTAAGTCAAGGCAGATAAAATATTAGTCCAAAAACTCTGTCCTTAAAAGACCTAGAATTAAATTAATTAAATCACATTGGTATGTTCTGTAAAGAAGATACATTAAAATGTACAAATTTAAAAATACTATGAACTGTTGTGCAGTGGACTGTATAGCCCCTTTGGATTTTCTGTTTCAAAAATAAACTGCTTTAATTAAAGTGAAATCATTGTTCAAAGTTGCCTTCTCTACCCTGGTTTTATACTGGTCCTTCTGCAGAGGTAAGAATTAGAGTTACAATGTTCCTCCAAACCTTTTAAGCCAGAATCTCTATGGATTAATATTGAAGAGTAGTAAAGTAATATGCATCATATCTCTTCTGTTCTGGTTGTGTGTATGGGGGGAGTATAAAGCTTTACTTATTTCTTTAACAGTGCCCTTAAAATAAGCCTGTACTTCTGCAAACTCAAACGACCCTGAAAATATTTGTGTGTCAGTTTCACTTTACTTTTCCAGCCATATCCTCAGTAACATAATGGATGTTGATGGGGTTTTAATACTAATAATATCAGCTTGTGTCCTGCAGGGAATCAAAAACAATGCACCTAATTTTATTCTTATGGAAGATTTGTTCCTTAACTGAAACAAGAAAAGTACAACTTACTCATGCCCTATAATGCCCTATAAAATGACTACCATTTTGACATGCAGAGTTTTCTGTGCTTTAACCCTAGTCTAAGTTAGTTATCATTCTGTAAATGTAAATCTTGAAGCAAAAACTAAATGTGGCAATGACACCACAGTGTTGTACAAAGATGCCAATTTTAACACTCGTGTGCAACTGCATCCTTTTTTCTCCCAAATCCTTTACTATATTTTAGTTGAAACCTAAATTTCTTAAACTTGTTATATCCACATTGCCCTCTGTTCCTCAATTTTTTGTTAAAATTGAACCAGTACTTTTAAAGTACTGAAACATGAAAACATTTATGCTTTATGTTTCAGTATGTGTCTACTAGGAAGGATTTTTCTTTAATCCTAAAAGGAATAACAAAGACTATCTTTTTGTCAGAAACTCAACTAGCATTTTCCACACAAGATCAGCATCTGTAACAGATAAAAATCTGGCCTTTTTGATCAAAAGGAGATAGGCCTCAAATCTCATTTGGCATGCACTCTCTCAAAGAACCGTGTCAATGAAGAGAAAATATTTCTTTACATTGGATACTTTTCATGCCTTCATCCACTAGTTCTATCTCTTATCGCTAAGCAGAGTAATATTATCCCCCTTTAGAACTACAGTTCCCGAAAAATTTGAAATTGCATATTGGTTTCTTCCTTCTCTAGGTTTAAGATTTTTCATTCTGTGTTTTACAGATCTTCAACAGAGAACATTTGGGCATATGGTAGGCAACTAACAAACATTTGCTAGATAAATGACATCTTCAGATATGCTTGGATTGCATGGTGTGGAATTTAAAATTCCCTAAGTCTGGTAACTGCTCTTGTATTTTTGAAAAACTTTGGATTTATTCTTGCCTGATTTTACTCCATTTATTACAAATTTATTCACATAGAGAATTCACTGTTTCCACTCATTAGCATGATTTCCAAGCTTGTTCCTTATTAACTTCAGTAAGCATACTTTCTAAATGGCATCCACCTCATGAGAAAAATATTGAACTGGCCAACTGTAAAACAATGAGGCAATCAATATCTAACCATTG
The DNA here is from genome assembly GCA_949820135.1 of Sylvilagus floridanus. NCBI lineage: Eukaryota > Metazoa > Chordata > Mammalia > Lagomorpha > Leporidae > Sylvilagus > Sylvilagus floridanus. The sequence goes on along the minus strand of OX463229.1, from coordinate 78,585,697 downwards.
TCTTTAATAGTATTTGTCAAAGAGATCAGAAACCACCAGATTTCACTTCTTATTTTTCTTTACGTATGCCTCACTATATATAATCTGCTGATTTTAGAATTTTTCAAAAATTCAGACATGTAATCCAAACAAACAAATAAGTAATAACAAGGTTACCTTTTTTGTGAATTAGCACTACAAACAAGTTATCATAATTATATTGTTACGATTACTCCAACAACTTGTAGTTAACGGCCTATTTTCAAAAAAGTTTTTTCTAAGTGCTTGTTACACATAATTAGTAATTGTCAGAATCCATATTTGGAAAAGTGTAACATTGACCTAATTTCATTTTTTGTTTCTGTCCCCATTTTCCACAACTTCCCCTAAATTTTCAATGATTCTTCTAAGATGGTATTGGGGTGGGGGTGGAGAGAAACTATACCATTAATTTATAGACGCATAGTTTCTCTGATAAAATCAAATTTTATAGATAGCCTTTTCAGATACCTTTACCCGCTTTTTTATTTTCTCACTAATTCAAAATATTCTATGTTTTCAATTTCAAAAGCATCTGTAATGATGCAGCAAAATAAAACGAAGTTCTACTTTATTTGTTTATTTTTTCATAATCATTGCTTCAAATGCTGGTCTCTCTCTTTTATGATAAAGGCCAAATTTGAAACTGCATTATGTTTATGGTACTTTTGCATTACACATAAGTCTAATCCATTGTCAATATTCTTAAAAGTTCAGGGCAGTGTTCTTTATTTCCCTCTATGTTATTTACTCCAATTTTAAAAGCTGAACCTAACATAACAATCTACATAGTTAAGGTAAGTTTTTAGTTGCTCTGCCTTCTATCTGTGGCTTAGATCTTTTGATGTTTTGTAGCATTAAATTTGGTTTTATAAAAACAATTCAACTGTGCAGTCAATTAATTTTTATTATTTTAATCCATGAATCCATGGATATTTTTGCTGTCCACATGTCTGATAGTTCTTCTCAATTTTTTCTTTATGTGATTTTACTCATGACCACTTTGCAAGAATAATGTATTTTTTTACTGTAACTTGATACTTTTTCATCAATAGGCCACATAAGACATTCAACCACTTGAATTTTGATCAAGTAAATTTATAAAGGATCAATTCCTCTACTTCACTTTGACAGAATTTCCACACAAAGCATAAATAAGATTTTTTTTATTTCCCATGTATGTATTCATGCATTTTTACAATTAGCTAGATGATGTTTGCTATCACTATCAACATCACTAAGTTCACTAATGTATGTACGTTGAATAGATGGCTATGTTGCAATAGCAAACTAACCATGATATGTAAATTGCTTAAAAGCAGCATCATCTTCTTTGTGGTTTATGTTCATCTAAGTTTGGTATTGGTGAGAATCTTCTTCTCAGCATGGTTTCTCAAAACCCCATATGGGGCCAGTGCTGTCACATAGCCGGTAAAGCTGCCACCTACAATACCTGCATCACATGTGTGTGCCAGTTCAAATCCCGCCTGCTCCACTTCCAATAGAGTTCTCTGCTATGGCCTGGGTAGGCAGTAGAAGATGGCCCAGTTCTTGGGCCCCTGTACCCACGTGTGAAGACCCAGAGGAAACTCCTGACTCTTGCTTTGGATCCGGATCGGTACATCTCCCGCCATTGCAGCCAACTGGGGACTGAACTAGCAAATGGACGACCTCTCTTTCTGCCTCTCCCTCTCTCTCCGTATAACTCTGACTTTCAAATATATAAATAAATCTTAGAAAAAAAGACCCCATGCTGACAAGAACTCTACTATCTATCTGGAACATTAAAATTCACTATATAACTGTTGGAAAATAATGTGTGTCTCTTCTATGTTCTGCCCCAGAAGCTCAACATGTTTCTGCACATAGTCCAATACCCTGAACCAGACAGAACCCTACCTAATTGCAAGAGTTGGGATAGAAATAAAATATTGGTGATAAGCACTGTCCTTGCTTGAGCCATAGGTTACTTTGCATGTATGCACTAATTGAAATCAAATTTATTATTAGAATTGTATATAAAAATAGCAGTCCTATTCCAATTATGAGTCTCGTCTCATCGAATCTCTAGGATAATCATGGGAAAACACGTAAATGCTTCTATAAAATATGAATTGCTCAGTTCATCTGTATAATTTTGTGTACAGTCACTAAAATTCTATATATCAATACTACTATAACTTTATCTGCACTCATTAGGCATCATTTCTACAATAATTCTTTATTTTAGAACCCTTCCTTTTAAAAATAATATCAAGTTTGTGTCTTGTATGAGAATTCCCTCTTTTGAGAGTTCAGTTTAAAATTATGTTGAATAAGAATATTTGCTAACCATATTATTCTTACTACTGTAAGATACAATATCTTAAAGTCACAATTTAAAATTCTATTTTGGACTTATCCACAGCCATCTGTTCACTTCTCATAAATATGTGTTCCTTCAAATTTTAATATGAAATTGGAAGTGTTGATTATTTCACATATGCTCCAAATGCTTCTGTTTACTATTCTATTGACTAATTTGCTATCCAATATCATTAGATAGACAATTTTTCTTTATTCATTTTTTCATTTATTCAAGATAAATTAATTAATTTGGAAAATATATATTAAGCATTACTTTTTTAAAAGATTTTATATATTGATTTGAAAGGTAGAGTTACAGATAGTGAAAGGAAGAGACAGAGAGAAAGGTCTTCCTTCCATTGGTTCACTCCCCAAATGGCCGCAATGGCCAGAGCTGCGCTGATCCAAAGCCAGGAGCCAGGAGCTTCTTCCTGGTCTCCCACGTGGGTGCAGGGGCCCAAGCATTTGGGTCATCTTCTACTGCATTCCCAGGCCACAGCAGAGAGCTGGATTGGAAGAGGAGGAGCTGGGACTAGAACTGGCGTCCTTATGGGATGTTGGCAGAGGATTTACCTACTGTGTCATGGTGCAGGCCCCAAGTATTACTGTGTTCCAGATATCATAGTGATGTTAGTATAATCTTCCCTAATATGGTTGGTTTCTCTTTTCAAAAACATTGTCATTAATACAAAGCAGGGACCCAGGCTATGATTCAGCAGGTTAAGCTACCATCTGCAGTGCTGTCACCCCATATGGACATTGGTTCTAGTCCTAGTTGCTCCACTTCTGATCCAGCTCCATGCTAATGTGCCTGGGAAAGGAGCAGAGGATGAGCCAAGTACTTGGGCCCCTGTGTTCCAGTGGGAGATCCAGATGCTGCTCCTGGCTCCTTTCTTTGGCCTGGCACATTGTGGACATTTGGGGAGTGAACTGTCAGATCACTCTCCTTTCTATTTCTGTCTCTCTCTCTCTCACAGTAACTCTGACTTTCAAATAAATAAATAAATCTTTAAAAATAAACAAGCTCTGATTTAAGAAGTATTTAAAGAGAACATATTTCATATATTTCATAGGTGCAGTTCTAAGAAGATAACTATACTTCGCTTCTTCATCCCCTCCATCCACCCCTCCTTTTTTATTTTTATTTAATTTTTGCAAAAACATAATGACAGTCCCTTCTATCATCACAGATTTAATGCACCACTAACCATAATATTCAACATGCAAAAACTAGAATAAGACCACAGTTCCATGGGACTATAAACAAAGGATAAAAAGAACAACCAAATCATGAGATGTTCATTTTATTCTTATATATATTTTTGTACTCTATACTAACAAGCACATGTTGGAGAAAACATGGTATTTGTTTTTTGGACTGGTTTATTTCACTAAGCATAAAGAGGAAAAAGTGAGGGACCAGCATTGTGTTGCAGTGGGTTAAGCCATTGCTTGCAATATCAGCATCCCATAGAAGAGTGCCCATTTGGGTCCTGGCTGCTCCACTTCCAACTCTGCTTCCTTCTAATACACCTGAGAAAGTAGCAAATGCCCCAAGTGTCAACAGTCTTCCTTCACTAGATACCGTGAGTTACTGAACACTTGAGTCAGGTCTTCACTATGCAAGGAACATATATAGAGAGTCTTCCATAGGAAAAAAAAAAAAGAGAGAGAGAGAGAGAGAGAGAGAGAGAGAGAAGAGAGAGAGCAGAAAAGGCCTCTGAATGAACAATTTCAACTACTATATCTAGCTAAATCATTGAATCATTGACAAGGTGAGTCATGCTGTGTGCTTTCTGCTGACCTACTCAGTGCTTTTCATGATTTCAGTCCTGGATTCCTAAATATAAGAAGACACCAAAGAATGTCTAGAAAGCCTGGAAGGCTACTGACATGAAAAATGGCAACCAAAACAAACAGGAAGAAAATGAGAAAACATTGGAGAAATTCAGCACTCCATATTGAGAAGAAGGAGACATAGAAAGCAAGCTAGAGTATTAGTTTGAGTTAGAGTTGGTTGTAAACGAAGGTTGTTACAACATTTGATTATATCCTATTATAATGAAATCTGTGACCTGGGTCTTCCTTGCTTATCTTGACCATAACCTTAATTCTTCACAGGATGTTTATGATTTCTTTTCCTTTCTATGAGAAAACCTTTGAAAATTACTTTCTTTGCAGAGCAATTACCTTTAGCAATAACTTCAAATATTATTGCGGTAACTTTTTAAACAGTTGCATTTTTACAGTTTAAACTAGAAAGTGAATTTCTGTCTGACAAGTCAGATTTTCTCATTGAATTCTAATTTAATTCAGGGATGTGTTCCCACCTTACTGATGACAGTGTGCGTGGAAGATGCCAAGACTACAGCTTCAGCTATCATCAGCACAAATCAGCAAGAGTCAGCGATGCTAGCATCAGCTTTTCACATAACATTTTCTGTTTTTTCCCAGGATGCAACAGATGTGAACAGCAGGAAAACAACTTTTATGTCTCTAGCAGAATTCCATTAATCTAAGTCTTTAGGGACCACATTCCAACACTGTCATTGTTTTTCTAAATCTTTTTTTTTTTTTCGCCTGTGTCTATAATGTGTATTGCCAAACACTAGGTGTACAGGTATAATTGCATCAAAAAGCATCCTATTGAAAATTATGCCTTTAAACTCTACACAAAGAGACTAATTCAGACAGAGACATGTCACTATTTTTTAAAAAACTCTGTATTATCTTAAATATCAGGCTATTCAGCTTTGTTTTAACCTCAATTGTGACCAGAAAGAAAATTTCTTTATAATCCATTTTTACATTCACTTTCATATACTTATTCACTCAGAAGAAAGAAATGTCAAGAAGTGCACACTCCAAACTTGTTCATGTTCATGTCAGTCTGATGTAATTTCTCCCTTAGTTCAGGCTTTTTTTTTTTTTAAATTGAAACTGGTTCATCCTTCTAAAAGTATTAGTGAAAAGGGCTACAATTAAGCGAATAAAATGGAACATAAAAGTTCTGTAACCTTTAGCAATCCTTAGAACATTTTAACCTTCTCTGAAAAGAAAAAGCAGAAATACTGACTGCTCTGCCCACACATACGCATAGGAGCCAGTATCCCAAATCACACCAACTTTTTCATTTTACCCCCACAGCTTCAGCTAATGCATGTAATAGAAATAGATATTAGAAATCTATTCTCATTTGGCCTGATATGAATGCAAGTGGAAAAAAAAAAAACAGTAAAAATGTGCAATGTCTGCACATTTTCTAGCACTCTGGTTTGTGAAATAGTAAGAATTATTTATAGAAATTATGTCATAGCTCTAATATTTAAAGGGCTACAAGTCTTTCTCCATTAAGAACTGAAGCCTTAGAAACATTGTATACATGTTTCTGTGAATTAGCCTTCAAAAAAAGGGAGGAAATGCCTATCTTTATACAGATAAAGAGAGGCTTTAGAAGTGTGATGTTGGCTTTAGTCTTTTATTATATGTTTGTATACACTAAGTTACCCTAAGACTTTAAAAAATAAAAGAGGTAGCTACCCCCAATAGCAAAGTTTCAGTAGAAACAAACATTCTGGTATTCTAGAATCCCTCAAAAACATGACTCTAGTCTTGTAGTTCTCTATTTTCTGTTCTCTTCACACACAGAAGCATCTAAACCAGAAAGCAACAAATTGTGTAAATAAATTTTCTTGAATTTTTGAAAATATTTTGAAGGTAGACTGTCATAGTTTCATAAGTATGAAGTTATGTCCCACCTCACTAGAATAAAGGGTATTTACACTGGCATTATGCTTCCTCACTGATGATAAACTCATAGTTTAGTTTCTATCTTCCCATTCTAAATTACCACTAGTGACTCACTTGATTTTTACATTGAATTCTAGGACTATACAGTATTATCCAAGATAAATCTAATTGTCTGTGCTCAGAGGTAGAAGCCATGCCTTTCTATGAAGAAAAATTTTAAAAAACCACACCTGGTAAGCTGGTGAACCTTTCTACCTTAATTCATACAACTGAGTAAGTGAGTACCAATACAATTTCCTTTTTTTTTTTTTTTTTTTTAAACAGGCAGAGTGGACAGTGAGAGAGAGAGAAAGAGAGAAAGGTCTTCCTTTGCTGTTGGTTCACCCTCCAAAGGCCGCCACGGCCGGCACGCTGCGGCCGGCGCACAGTGCTGATCCGAAGGCAGGAGCCAGGTGCTTATCCTGGTCTCCCATAGGGTGCAGGGCCCAAGCACTTGGGCCATCCTCCACTGCACTCCTGGGCCACAGCAGAGAGCTGGCCTGGAAGAGGGACAACCGGGACAGAATCCAGTGCCCCGTTCGGGACTAGAACTCGGTGTGCCGGCGCCACTAGCTGGAGGATTAGCCTGTTGAGCTGCGGCGCCGGCCTCCAGTTCAATTTCCACAGGGAAGAAACTACAAATCTCTGGAAAATAGGATATGAAAAGATAACGCAGGTCAGTGCCTGGAAAATATATGGCTGGAGAGGAGCAAGAATGCTGTAATTGAGACTCATTATTCAGATGAAAGAAACTCTTGCTGACTTCCAGCTTCTTGAGAGGTGTCTAAGGAGGGGTTTGCGGGTATCCGTAGAATTAAAATCTGCCTTTCAGGGCCCTTGACAAAAAAGGATCAGCAATCACTGTAAACGTCAGTTTTCAGAGGAAGCTCCATAACGCAGGGTTAGAATAAAAGGGTTACTACTCAATTTTATCACATGTTTCTTTTCTAACATTTTATTATGCAGCTTAGGCATTTTATTCCATATATGCAATACAGGCACAGAATACAGATTTAAATGTTCTCAAGATATACACTGAAGAAAAAAATAATTAGAAGAATTATCGAAATAGAATCCAAAGCATTTTTGATACTATTGTTTACCTTTTTTCTCCTTTTCATAGCACAACCCGCAGAATAAAGCCTGGTTTTCTCTCAAGCTCTTACTACTTCCATGGAGTCAGTTACCACCTGGCCTTATTTCAAACTGGATGTTTGCATAGGAACTGAAAGGATTACAGTCTTTATTTTTCAGTTTTATCATAAGGAAGATTATTTCTGAAGCACCAACTAAATATCAACTGAATAGTGACGTAGGCTAAGTGTATGATATATGATTTAGTATCTATCTGTTTGGTTGGTTGCTTGCCCTGTCCATCTTTTCTCCCATAGTATGTCATGCCCTTATGTAACAGGGGAATGGAAATTTCTGATGCTCTAAAGACTGCCTTTAAAGAAGGCAAATAACTGACACTCTGAATTGTTATGTGCAATGTAAGTTTGAAATGGAATTAAATATGTTTAATGGGCAAATAAACATATATTTGAGGAATGTCTGAAATCAGATTTGACATTTGTATAACTAAAGTAAACACAGGCAAAGAAGTATCAATATGTTTCCACTAGAAAAAAACATACTAGTTTTAATATATCACTAAAATTCTAGCTTTAACTTTTCACATTTCCTGAATTATGGTTTGAAAAATGCAAAAAAGCTCTAAGGAAAACCTAAAATCACTTTATAATTTGTAGAGGGAGATTCAGAAGATATAGCCTACAATTAGACATTTTAACTGCTTACTCCGTGCTGTTAATTTCAGCCATTACTGCCAAGAAATTGACCTTTATTTAGCAACGGTTTCACTTCTACTTTGCAGTCTGGAGTCTAACTTTCTTTTCACAAATACTTGTATTGATTATATTCAGGGTTTCCAGTGAATAGCCTTGTAAGCTAAACAAGTACCATGTTTTGCCAAATAATTTATATGCATGCCGTTATTATTACAAAACTGTTTTGCCAAACGAGTTCCTTCCTGAGTAGCCTATATTTTCATGTTGTGTTGGCAATAATGCTATTGTACCTTGCTGAGATAAGTTCTTTTTTAAATCACAGTAAAATAAGTAGCTCCACATAAAATGCACTTACAGATGAAGTTTTAAAATATCTCCAAAGAAATACAAATAGATTTACTCATTTGAGATGGAAGAAAATGATGAAGATCTTTTCCTTGTTTCCATTCTCATACTGTGTTGATCAGTATGACTTCTGTTCAATGAATTTAATATAATCAGATATGGCAAGAAGGGATTTGTTCAAATGTCTTTGTGTCTTTCATACAAATGAAATCTGTGATAAGCAGAATACTGTTAAAATGGAATTATAGTTAGAATGAATTTGAAATATTACAGAAATTAATATAGAATAATATACAGCATGATTGTAAAACTAAGTATGTTGGATATTACTAGAGCTAAAGCCCTTTGTATAGATGAATGGAAGAACCAATAATATCATTGCTCCTCATGGAAGTTGAAGTTTTAGTAATGTAAAAGGGTAATAACAGACCAACAATGAGATTTCATAGAATGAATTATAGCTGTATCCCTCTAGGAATCAACAATGTATCCTCAGCAACAGACTACATTAAAAAGTACTGGAATTATAATTATTTGCAAGTGGAGTCTCCTTAAATAAAAGCATAAAAAAGAGCAGATACATTTTTACTATTTATAAAACATGTTTTTCAGGCCGGCGCTGTGGCTCACTTGGCTAATCCTCTGCCTATGGCACTGGCACACCGGGTTCTAGTCCTGGAGGGTGCCAGATTCTATTCCACTTGCTCCTCTTCCAGTCCAGCTCTCTGCTGTGGCCCAGGAAGGCAATGGAGGATGGCTCAAGTGCTTGGGCCCTGCAACCACATGGGAGACCAGGAGGAAGCACCTGGCTCCTGGCCTCAGATCTGCACAGCATGCCGGCCGTGGTGGCCATTTGGGGGGTAAACCAACAGAAAAGGAAGACCTTTCTCTCTATCTCTCTTTCTCTCTCTCTCACCGTCTAACTCTGCCTGTCAAAAAAAAAATTTTTCCAGTTAGCTTTGACAATTTACATGGTATTTTGGTATCATTTGTCATAATAGCTAAAACTCAAGATAACCACAAAGTTAAGTTCTGGCCAACAGAAGAACAATATTAAAAAAAAAAAAAGTGTCACAAAAATTTTTATTCTGGAAACATAGATTGAGCTAGAAAAGTTGCTTTTGTGTTAGTGTTTCCTGAGTTTTAGTCTTTCTTGAGTTCCTCCTCATATATCTCAGAAAGTAGACTTTGGCCTTGGGTCTGTGCTTCAGCTGAGTATCGGAATGAGAGTTATTAGAGGAGTTGAAGATGGAGTGGATGACTGATGAGGCAATTTGCCCTTTCTATATCCACAAAAGCTTTCTTGACTCTAACCTTCCATCCTGAAAAGAAAGGCAGCAAAATCTCTGAAATGTGACATTTTCCAAATAGAACAATCTGAGAAACCCAATTACCATCTTATCCCTCATTCTTTTTCTCTTTACCACTCTCCTTTACAGTAACAACAATCAGACATTTTCTTATATTCTCAACATATTAGCCAGTCACTAATTGTATCCATCCTCCATTAATGTATGTTAAGACAGATATTTTCAAATTCCCATCAACTCTATGCACAAATAAGTGGCATTTGATCTACACTTTAAAATTTTAAAAATCTGCACTGTGCTAAATTTCAGAGGAAAATGAAGCAAAAAAAAGAGAATAGTTTGTGGTCAACAAATTTTCAGGGTGAATATAATTTGCCCCAAATGAAAATAATATGAATATCCATGTGTTATACATTAGTCTTTCTTTTTGGCTCAGCCCCTGACGAATGCATCTTGCAGTGTGCACATGTTTATTTTCCATGTGACCTGCTCAGATACCTGGTAATGGAAATGGCTGACATTTCTTAGAGGAAAATCTAACAACTTAACTTTAATTGAGTGAACTGTAAGATAGCCACCAACATAATTTTATTTTTTGAAGATTTCCCAGGCTGGGAGAAATGTTCATAGACCTGACAAGCATAGTGATTGCTTTTCCTCTGGCTAATAACACCAGTGTCATTTATCTTGCTTTTTGCCCGTAGTTCCTAAATGCAAAAGAAAATCAATTATCACATGAAATATATGCCTAAGGTATTCTTCTTGAATTAGTCAGTAAGCATCCACCCCCTTTCATTCCAAATCTTTTGGAAGTAGAAAAAAGAAAAGAAGAAGAAAAGACAAAAAAAAAAAAAAAAAACAGGGCAGGTTTTATACATTCATTCCAACAATATTTGTGGAATTTGATTTGTTAAATTTCTTGTTAACCTATTTGGTGGATGCTAATTTAGACTGAAGTTAATTTTTCTCCAAGGATAACCAGGACAGTTCCTCTAAGCTTCTTTGAAAAAAAAAAAAAAAAGAAAGAAAAGAAAAATAGGCTTAGGAGCTAAAAAAATTCTCCCTATCACCTTCTACCATCTATTTTCTTTCATAGTTTGAATATTTATATTGAAACAAGCATTTCAGACAAGCAATTGCCTGATTTTAGGATTATTTAAAAATTATTAGACTCAAGCAAATAGTATTAATTGCATGCATGTTTCATAAATATCTTCCCTTTGCTTCAAGAAGGACACTTAACTTAGTGTACTGCTGTTTCTGACCTAGTAAGCAATAAAACAGAAAAAAATTACAACCTATGAATTCAATATTTCTTCATTAAGTCATGGGCTGACCATAAAAAGGATGGTTCAAGTATATTTTGGAGGAACTAATTAACTTTATCAGTTATTAAAATGTTCAGTTTCAACTTAGATGAAAGTCATCAATAATTCCATTTTCATTCATATTTTCATAGCCAACTTAATTGAATCGAGAATAGATTTTGAATCACCAGCACGAAACACAAGGCCAAATAGTCCTGAATAATCAAGAGTTATTGATTAGATTAAAAAATCATTAATTTTGAAGTGTTCTTCACTCAACATTTATTCACATACATGAACACAGTCAAACTTACACCTGCACATACATTAGGAAATGTGCTGAATACAGAGAACACAGTGATGAATAAGACAGAGATTATTTTTAGTGAGGTTGAAAACAATTGCATTTCGAAAAGACTTAAAAAATCATAGCTTCTCATAAGTTCAATGAAACAAATAAATGAACTGATGGGCTAATACCATATTCTGATTAGTTAGCTATATCCTTTCTGATTAAGTGACCTGTATGCTGAGATCTCAAGATCAAGAAGTAGCCAACTATTCTAAAAAATTGACAGGAAGGAAAGAAGAAAGAAAGGAAGGAAGGAAACAAGCACAGAATCAAGGAAGGAAAAAAGATTTAATACTCCAATAGCAAATCTTCTTATAAAAATACAATAACGCAGAGAGCTCATAAACAAGAAAAGGAAAGGTGAAAACAATGACATTTTCACAAATAAAAATATTTTCAATTATTAAAAGTAAAGAAGAGTAAGAAAAACATAGATCCCAATAAAATTATGAAGTATATTTCTAAATATATTATCTTTCACTTTCAGAGAATATTCATATTAGTAACCAGCATCTGTTCACTAACAAGTGTTGCAAGATTTATAGTAATTTCCTATATCAATTATTTTGTTATATTACCAAATAAGGTATCATGATATTTTCACAGGGCTTTCAAAATCCTGCAATGAAATTCTTTTTTTTTTAAATTTTATTTATTTATTTATTTATTTTACTTCTTTGACAGGTAGAGTTAGACAGTGAGAGAGACAGAGAGAAAGGTCTTCCTTCTGTTGGTTCACCCCCAAATGGCCGCCACGGTCAGCATGCTGCACTGATCCGAAGCCAGGAGCCAGGTGGTCTCCCACGCGGGTGCAGGCACCCAAGCACTTGGGCCATCCTCCACTGCCCTCCCGGGCCACAGCAGAGAGCTGGACTGAAAGAGGAGCAGCCGGGACTAGAACTCGGTTCCCATATGGGATGTTGGCGCCGCAGGCAGAGGATTAGCCAAGTGAGCCACGGCGGCAGCCCCCAATGAAATTCTTATACATAACCAGGGAAATATGTGTTAGAGAATAGTTGAATTTTGTAGATATATAATAAGCAATTATATAATATATATATTATATAATAAGCAAATATATAAGCTTCTCTCCCCTGATGGACTATAGAATTCTGTCCACTTACCTTCAGGATTAAATAACACACCAAGATGATCACATAGGCATTGCTGGTAGAGCATCTATATATGGAATCTGTATCTGCAAGAGAATGGAACATAATTAGGAAGGATTTCCTTACCAAAGATTCCAATATATTTTTGTGTAACATTTTATCTTTGGCCCAAGAATGACACTTTGAAGAGTCACACTGATATTTCCTTGTTGACATTCTGTTCATCTGTAGATGATTAGTCCCTTAATAAAGTGGGGTGTTTACATCACCCAGTTTCTGAGCTGAACTCTGCCTTGCTCTTTACAGTATTAATATTTGCTTTACTTATTTGGGTGTTTCAATATTGGATGCATATCTATTTATAAGCATAAGTTCCTCTAGCTGGATGGACTACTTTATTATTATATAATGACCTTCTTGGATACTTTTTAAAATTAAAAACTTTTGGCCAGCGCCTTGGCTCACTTGGCTAATCCTCCGCCTGTGGCGCTGGCACCCCAGGTTCTAGTCCCGGTTGGGGCACTGGATTCTGTCCCGCTTGCTTCTCTTTCAGTCCAGCTCTCTGCTGTGGCCTGGGAAGGTAGTGGAGGATGGCCCAAGTGCTTGGGCCCTGCATCCCATGGGAAACCAGGAGGAAGCACCTGGCTCCTGGCTTTGATTAGGTGCAGCACTCGGCCGTAGCAGCCCTTTGGAGGGTGAACCAACGGAAGGAAGATCTTTCTCTCTGTCTCTCTCTCTCACTGTCTAACTCTGCCTGTCAAAAAAATAATAAAAACTTTAATGGTTATCTTTGAAGCTTAGCATGTGTAGTACTCACATGCGTTCATTTATTTTAGTGTACTAGCACATTACATGAATTCATCATATTTTATTCAAACACATTTTGACTGAAGTCAATTGAGGCAAATTCCATTTTATTTAAAATATTGTAATGGTACTTTAATAAATATGAATATGGTATATATTTCTCTATATTTTTATTATTCATGGACTTATTTTTGTAGAGCAATGTGTTAGAATCATTGAGTCACAAAGATGGAAAATATTTTAAAAAAGTTTGTCTTGTAAAATATCATTACAATATATACTCCTATCAAAACACTTCTATAGTGCTGTTTCTTTCCACTATTTCAGAAAATATAAATCATTAAATTCATTAACCTTTTCTTTCTAATTTTATCAATTTGCAAGGCAACAAAACTGACAACTACTCATGGTTTTTATTTAGCTTTCAAAGAGACAATTTATATTAACTAAGATCAACAGGTTATATGTGAACCTCAATCCATAGATCCGTGTTCTATGAATGGATATAGAAAATAAGACAAAAGGATTTGTGCCAAAGAGACCATTTTTGACTTATACTTTAGCATCAGGCAGTGAGTAGTAAAACAGTGATAAATGACAAAACAGCAGCAGTTTATTTGACTTTCTCTATTTGGGGGTATTTTAGGATCCTTCTCATTTGTGGGTTAGATCTAAAACTTAAAATACAAGTGTATGTGTAGTTGACCTTACTTACCCCTCTCACACAAAAATATCTAACATTTTTTTACAATTCAATGAAGGAAGCAAGAGTTTCATATGTCACATATAAATGTTTAAAATTTAAATCAATGTAGATGACATTATATAGAATATGTGTATAATACAGATGTAAAACAGTAGAAATTTTGATAAGCTGCAAAGGCAAAAATTAACAGAGAGCCTAAGGATTTGTTTTTTTTTTAATTACAGAAAGCACCTTGAGCCCCTCATGAATATCCCTGTTATCAAAGCTGGCATTATTGGAAGTAAGAAAATTGTGCAATCATCAGCAAGCAAGTAAACTCATTGTAGTTAGTAAATTAGGAGAGATAAGAAAGCAAGGTTTAAAACATAAGTAGAAGCTGATAAAAGAAAAAAAAAAAAACATCACTTTCTCACCACATTGGTCACCAAGAGAGCACCAAAGAAAAGCATTGTAGATTGCAGCTGCACTTCTCATGCACTTCATCTCTGTGCTGCTCTGCCAGAAGGATTTGACCTTGGGTACCACCATTCAGAGATGACAATAATTTATATGCACTTGAAATCAAGAGAAAGCTTAACAAGTCCCATAAAAATAGTTTGTGATTTCATTGAAATATGCATATTTTCAAATGTATATATGACCAATCATGCATGTCTTTTACAAATATACTTTGATTATCTCTTCCATCTATTTGCTGTGTTGTACAGCTCTCAAAACACAAAGCACTGCAATATTTACACACACACACACACATACTTTTATCCATTTAATTTTTTATCATTTTGATCTCAAATATGTACTCACAAAACATTCATATTTGTGTGAGAAATTGTATTTCAAAGCTAAAGCCTCCAGGCTGCTAGAATGACACTGACATTTTGCTTTGGAGACATACTAAGTGAAAACAAAAACAAAACAACTACAACAACAGAAAAAAAAAAAAACCTAAATTGTCTTGTCTCAAGCGCTTCTGCTTGAGCATCTAGAACTTGATAACCCATAAACTGCTGCAAGTCTTTTTGAACTACTTGTCCTCCGAACAAGGTCATTTCAAAGATTATTGTGCTGCATCTGAATCCCGAGTGTATCTCCAACTCCTATACTGCTAAACCTGCTTAACCTGTGAATATAACTTGCTATGAGATTCTATAACAGCCTCCTACTTACTTATCACCAATGGTCAAAGCAGGGAATAAAACAATATAGAACTTTAAGCAGTTTAAATTTAAGAAATTTAAATATCTTAAATATTATTTTATTTCCTAAACTTATGTTTTTACACTATCAGTATAAGCTTTTCTTTTCTAATTGGTATAAAAAACTATTTGGCCTTAAAAGAGAATGCAACATAAAATTGAAGTAATATATTAATACTGTGTTTCAATATTCCAAAGTAAAGGATCTTACTAAGAAGCTAGAGTCGGTCAAAACTACCTGGTAAACAAGTAGATGTAGCTCATATGTACAGTTCTGCCCCTGTGGACTTCATGGAGACTATGAAGACATGAATATACAGGGTCTAATTGATGACCAGCTGGAGGAGAGGAGCTTTAAAGACCCCTCCCACTTTTGCCTCCACTTGCCTTTGGTATTTTGTAATCTTTCTTGTAATTCATTCATGAAAGTTCTTGGTACAGTACTCATCTAGACAACCAGAAAGTTACTTTTCTACAAAGATACCTACTTAACTATCAAGCTGATAATAAAACAGTATAAACTTCGTAGTGTAAGTCAAAACCAAGCATAGAAACGAAAGGTGATATAAAGTAGACAGTGCATACAAGCAATGGATATTGAGTTGGCATTTACATGTTACTAGCCAAAAAACCAGGTAAACACCATGTAGTCCGATGCAGGCTCAAGTTGGCACCCTCTTTAAACTTCAAACTTGTTTATTCCAAAAATGAGCGATGGTGTTCCTTGAGCATAAGTGAACTTGAAAGAACATGTTCCAAACTTTCCTAACTCAAAGAACATAAAACATTGTCACTATAACACATAACTTCACTTGCCCAAAGTATTTCATTTCAAATGGCTAGTGAAGACAAGTTCTTTGTCTTCAATACTACTGCATTTATTGTAGCCAGACTAACAACTGTCAGACGTTTTAGAAATAGTGCTAATATGGGCAAACTCTAGAAAATCTTTAAAGCTTAACAAGAGGAAAACTTTATAGAGTGTGAAAAAATCCTATTGCATTCATATCTTCATTTTTCCCTTGGTGATTTTTATGTTAGAATGACTGCTGTGATTTTAATACTGACACATTGAGTTCACCCAGACCAAGACAGAGAGAATGATTGGAGTTTTAAAACGATGCACAAGATTCTTTATTAGTAAGATTTAACATTATCAGGAAATCTTAAAATTTCAGCTATCTCATTCTTGAAAGGTTTATACTCAAAGAATCTCTTCAAATGTGACTGAGACTAAATATGCAAAGAAATATGACATAATTTTTGCCTCATATGTTTCCCAAATATGAGATATAAGCAAATATAAAGGTTAACTTTTGAGCCTCATAAACAATTCCTCACAAAATTCCTACACAATATAGTGTGTAGAATAGGGAAAATGAAATACAAAAGTTATGTTTGGTTGTTTTAATTTCTGCTAAATATTCTAATATCACTGATAAAGATGCTACTAGCTGGATAAAATTTTTTTCTCATCAGTATTTTTACATAAGGGAGAGATAACATCTTTTTTAAAAGATTTATTGATTTATTTGAAAGTCAGAGTTGCACAGAGAGAGAGAGAGAGAGAGAGAGAGAGGTCTTCCATCCGCTGGTTCACTCCCCAGATGGCCGCAACGGCCGGAGCTGCGCTGATCCAAAACCAGGAGTCAGGAGCTTCTTCTGGGTCTCCCACATGGGTACAGGGGCCCAAGGCTAGGGTGTTAACCCACTGCGCCACAGTGCCAGCTCTGGGGATAACATCTTTATAACATCATTGTAAGATTAAGTTTTTCTTCCCAAAAGCAATTCATTTCATTTTCTCTAGTTTTCATCTGTGCCCTTCAAGATGTAAAGTTTTTGTATTGCACATTTTATACATTTAGTCCTCAAGAGAAAAACCTGGGGTGAATATTTGGCGTAGTGGTAAAGATGCTGCTCCTGATGCCCACATCTCATTTCGGAATGCCAGTTCCAGCTATCCTGCTTTTTTTTTTTTTTTTTAGGATTTATTTATTTATTTGAAAGACAGGGTTATAGAGAGAGAAGGAGAGACAGAGTGAGAGAGAAAGAAAACTTCTATCCTCTGGTTCACTCCCCAAAGGGCCACAAAGGTGGGAGCTGGGCTGATCTGAAGCCAGAGGCTTTTTCTGAGTCTCCCACATGGGTGCAGGGCCCCAATTGTTTGGGCTACCTTCTGCTGCTTTCCCAGACACATTAGAAGGGAGTTGGGTTAGACATGGAGCAGCAGGTACTTGAACTGTCACCCTTATGGAATGCCAGCACTGCAGGGGGCAGCATTACCCTCTACAAACACAGCACTACTCCCTCCTCCCCAATTTATGCTTTTGATTCCAGCCTACTAATGTGCATCCAGAGAAGGAGCATATAATATTTCAAGTAGTTATGTATCTGTCACCTTTGGGGGAAACCTGGATTGAGTTCCCAACTTTTGGCTTTGGCCCGGTACAACAACGGCTGTAGTGGGCATTTGGGAAGTAAACCAGTAGATGGAAGATCTCTGCCTGTCCCTGTCTTTCTCTCCTTTGCTTTTCATAGGAGTAAAAAGTAGGAGCAAGCATTTTTGTGCAGCAGTTAAGCCGCTTATCTCTGGTTGTCACATAGTCCCTGCACTGCAAGCAGAGTCTCTGTGCTGTAGGCACATGACGGATAAAGGGAAATCTACCTTTCCTGACATCTTCACCCAGTGAACTCACCTTGCTTGTTCTTCAAACCATGGCACATGGTCACCTCCATGTTGAAGGGCCTTACGCAATCATGTTCTATTTATTTTATTTTAGTTAGGCATCTTGGCATCCTTGTACACCAAAGATTAAGGAAGAAAGAGAAAATGTTTATTCAGAAAGACTCCCAGTAGCTGTTTACAACAGGCCCACAAAATGTTTCAATAGGCCAAAAAAAAAAAAAAAAAAAAAAAGATAGGTACTAATATAGACTATTGTATGTTATGTAACAAGGCAATTTGGAGGAAAACAAATAGTTCACAAACCAAGTTTGGCAGGGGGCCAGCACTGTGGCTCAGTTGATTAATCCTCCGCCTGCAGCACCAGCATCCCATACGGGCACTGGGTTCTAGTCCCGGTTGCTCCTCCTTCAGTCCAGCTCTCTGCTGTAGCCCAGGAGGCCAGAGGAGTGTGGCTGAAGTCCTTGGGCCCCTGCACCTACATGGGAGACCAGGAGGAAGCACGTGGCTCCTGGCTTCAGATGGGCATAGCGCCGGCTGTGGCGGCCATTTAGGGAGTGAACCAACAGAAGGAAGACCTTTCTCTCTCTCTCTCTCTCTCTCTCTCTCACTGTCTATAACTCTACCTGTCAAATAAATAAATGAAAAAAAAAATTGGCAGAGGTTGATATGAAGTAGAGAGGCACAGCCATGGAAGGAGGAAGAAAGAACAATACTGTAACCTCACATTCATTATAACAGAGCCTATTCCTCCATGTGATAGTAGAAGCAGGGAAATAGTATGGAGCTTTTTCTATGGAAGTAGTGATTGAACCCAATGTCTTTTAACACAGGAGGTGTTGAAAGACAGAAAGGGGTCAAAATTATAATTTCCCAGCCTGTGAATGTTGAAAAATGTACAGGAGTGCTTCACAAGTTCAAAATTTTTGCAATCTGTGAGCTTATTGAAGACCACTTATATGAACGGATCTCAAAAATATTTAGACCAAAATAAGCATATATTTAATTTCATTTCTATAACACTTTTGAAGAACTTTCACATTTATTAAATCAGCTTTCTAGAACACAGGAAAGATTAGAGATGCAAACAAGATCACAAAGCAACAGTGGATTGCTTTACCAAACCCAGGTTTTCAAACTCTAAGTGCAGGCCGGCGCCGTGGCTCAACAGGCTAATCCTCCGCCTTGCGGCGCCGGCACACCGGGTTCTAGTCCCGGTCAGGGCGCCGGATTCTGTCCCGGTTGCCCCTCTTCCAGGCCAGCCCTCTGCTGTGGCCCGGGAGTGCAGTGGAGGATGGCCCAGGTGCTTGGGCCCTGCACCCCATGGGGAGACCAGGAAAAGCACCTGGCTCCTGGCTCCTGTCATCGGACAAGCGCGGTGCGCCGGCCGCAGCGCGCCGACCGCGGCGGCCATTGGAGGGTGAACCAACGGCAAAAGGAAGACCTTTCTCTCTGTCTCTCTCTCTCACTGTCCACTCTGCCTGTCAAAAAATAAAAAATAAATAAATAAATAAAAAAAAAAACAAAAACAAACTCTAAGTGCAATAACTATTTTTGCATGCAGTATTCATGACTCATTTCATATCCACAGTTTATTTTTCATGTTTACATTTGTTTATCTGCAAGTTTGTATGTATACACACATATGCACATTTAAATGTATACATGCATATTTTAAAGGAATTTATATTTTTTAGATTTAGTACAAACTCATTTTTTGGAGTTGCATAAATATTAGGTATCTAGGGCATAGTAAACTTTATAATATTTTTGGTACTATTTCTTATATTACAAAAGGGTTTCAGCATATTTCTTCTTTGGTATTATATTTCTGAAAATTACATTTCTAGCCTGCAGAAATGAAGTAAACGAGATGTACAGACTCCATGAAAAAAAAATGAGAAAATATAAACTATTTTTTACTGATACTTACTTGAGAAGTATTTATTTGCATATTTGTCAGAAAAGCTGCTTTAAGGGCCCAGTGTTGTGGCATAATGAGTAAAGCCACTTCCTGCAAATCCGGCATCCCATAGGGGTGCTGGTTCATTGTATCCTGGCTGCCCCTCTTTTTATCCATCTCCCTGCTAATTTGCCTTGGAAAGCAGCAAATGATGGCCCGCATACTTGCACCAATGCACCCATGTGGGATACTCAGAAGAAGCTCCTGGCTCCTGGTTTCAGCCAGGCCCATCTCTCGACATTATGGCCATTTGGGAACTGAACCAGAGGATGGAAGACCTCTCCCTCCCTCTCTCTCTATCTACCTCTGCCATTCAAAATATATAAGACTTAACAAATGTTGCTTCAAGTACATTGAATGTTATAGAAGGATTAGTAAGTATTATAGAAGGTATAGTAAGTATTACAGTGTTCATTTTACTTAAGTTTTATATAAACTCATGAATATTATGGTGCTCTTGTTCATCTCTGAAACTCTCCAGACCCATTTGCTCCAAAGATAGAAGGCATTTCACTGATGAGATATCTTACTTGCTACCTAGTTTTTCCTAATGTAGAATCTAACAAAGGGCAGGAATACTGACTACACGCTTTTCCCAAATCTCCATGCTCCATTCATTTTCATAAATACTAAACTTTTCTCTGTCCCATTTTCATAGATCTTTGTTTTCTTCTTGGGTACGGGTCAATAAATTTGGGTATTTTTGAACCTTCTATAATTATTTAATATGTTATGTATTACTAGATATTATTTCCCTATTGAAGACATTTTTTGGAGTGCCAGCATTGCAGGCAGCAGCTTACCCCATTATGCCCCAATGCCAGCCTGCTGTATGAGTGCCAGTTTGTGTCCTGGATGCTCTACTTCTAATCCAGCCTCCTGCTAATGGCCCAGGAAAGCAGGGGAAGATGGCCTGAGGACCTGGGCCTCTGCAACCCACATGGGAGACCTAGAAGAAGTTCTTGGCTCCTGGCTGCTGGCCATTGTAGCCATCTGAGGAGTGAACCAGCAGATAGATCTCCCCCTCTATCTCTATAATTCTGACTTTCAAAATAAATAACTAAATCTTTTTAAAAGAGATGTCTGTTAATGAAGTAAATAAAATGATTTCAGACTTAACAGGAAGGAAAAATTATGTGTCTTTTCAGGTGTAATAGCAAATCACACGTCATCGATTTATGCAATTATTAAATGTCTTTAGAGTGTTTACTTCAAGTAAGGCACAAATCTTAAGAAAAACTGACAAGGTCCCAGTGTTCATGGAATTTAAAGTGTGGGCAGAGACAAATGAAAATATAACCTCACAAAGAAATACAAAATTTCTTTTTTTTTTTTTTTTTTGACAGGCAGAGTGGAGAGTGAGAGAGACAGAGAGAAAGGTCTTCCTTTTGCCGTTGGTTCACCCTCCAATGGCCGACGCAGCCGGCGCATTGCGCTGATAAGATGGCAGGAGCCAGGTGCTTATCCTGGTCTCCCATGGGATGCAGGGCCCAAGCACCTGGGCCATCCTCCACTGCACTCCCAGGCCACAGCAGAGAGCTGGCCTGGAAGAGAGGCAACTGGGACAGAATTTGGTGCCTGGTTCCAGACTAGAACCTGGTAAGCCGGCGCCGCAAGGCGGAGGATTAGCCTATTGAGCCATGGCGCCGGCCAAAATACAAAATTTCAAACTGATACATTCTTTGAAAAATTTGCTAAATTTTTATTTACATATAATTCATATACACCCTTATGAAGCACAGTGCAATATTTTGATATATGTGAACAGTGTAAATCAATCATATCAGGAAATCAGTATTCGAACTCAACCTAATTGTCCATCACTGGAAGAACAAATAAAAAACTTGTAATATCTATGCACAACGAAATATTATTCAGTGATAAAAATAACACAGTCCTGAGATTTATACCAAAGTTGATAGAACTTGAGGTCATTATGTTAAGTGAAATAAGCCAGAGACAGAAAGACATATACTATAATTCTCTATGATCAGTCTTGAAGGTAGGTGAACCGAGGAAATTTATTCATAAATATAGCTACACTTAATACAATTTCTTTTTGCTTTTACAGTAGCTCTCAATTGATGTGCATATCTCGTATTTCTTAAATATTTGAAATTGAACATTTTAATATTATAAAAATTTTATTTGAAAGAGGAAGAAACTAAGACACACACAGAGAAGGAGAGAGAGAGAGAGAAAGAGAGAGAGAGGAGAATCTTCTAGCCAAGGGTTTGATCCCCAAATGCCTACAATAACCAGTACTAGGTCAGATTAAAACCAGTAGCCTGTAACCTAGTCAGGGCCCCCATGGGTGGCAGAGATCCAAGGACTTGGGCCTCTTACCTTCCTGTGAGGATGTACAGTAGCACAAAGCAGGGATTTGGAGCAAGTCTGGGACTAAACCCAAACTAATGCCTCCCCTATTACAACACTCACAACATTAATGCAAACACCTTAGAGTTCCAGCGAAAATTGTCTATAGGTAGTCTGAAGACTATAATTTAAAAAAATAGAAGAAGGAAGAATTTTTAAGTACATGCTGGAAAAAATTAAGCTAGATAGTGTTGACATTTCAGATCACAGTTAATAATTTTTCTGGAACACAAATTATTTTTCCATATCTTCACTATTGACCATTGTCATGTTTATAAACACATATATTTTTGAAGTCCCTAATTTTAAGTGAGTTTGGAGAAGTAAATAAAAGATTCTGTATAAGGCACAGAAATGTTAATAGAGTTGGCATATAGATCTTTTGAGTAATGATAAGAATCATAGTTTAAATAGTGTACATTTGAGGTGGGAAAAAGCAGTGGTAATTTGGTAAAAATCTTCAATGTGTTAAAGGTTTGGTAAGGAAGACAGGATAGCCAGTTGTTTTTGACCTCCACAATAGACAAACTGAGTTTAAAGTACAGCCAGGAAGATCCAGGACAGACATAACCCTCAGAGGATAAGGGAAGGTAAGCACAACAGCAGACCACCCCAAGAAGTGGTGCAGTCTGTGCTGTCTGTCTCCACCGTCGAGTTCCAGATCTGTTGGAGGGAACCTTCCACCTTAGAACTCCTGATTTTTTGTATACACTATTCAGAGCCATATTTCTTGGGAAGGGTTAAACTAGAAACCACAGTAATAACAAGATTTAACTAGTATAGGGAGAAGAGATGACTGATTTCAAAACAAAAATGATGACTTCATGTTTTGTCATAGGAAGCAGAATGAATGGTGCATTCAAAATTGGCTGAATTTATGTCTGAAAACATTATCTTCCAACTGTAGAATCCAGGATTACATGGATATTAATTCCTGACCTAGCCACCAATTTGGAAGACATTTTGTAGATGAACTCTGAATATCTGAGCAATTCTATTTTCTAAAATGTTTAGTCATTTGTGGTGGAATGGGAAGGCCAGGCGAAAACAGTGCTGGCAAGCAAGTGTTAGTTACTCAGGAATGGCTTCGGAACCCACCTGGCAAAGGAGCCTGCCTGACAACAGGCAGTGATTGGTTACAGCATAAGCCACACCTTGACCGGATTGGCTGCGTTGGCTATATAAGCTGCTGCACCAACTAAAATAAACGAATCTGCAAGCTGCTTGCCTCTAGCCCGCTTTCACCCGACTCCCGGTGTCTGTGTCATAACCCCGCGCCTCTTGCCCTCACCACACTTCTCCTCTCAGAATGAATCCACAGTCATTTATATTATTTGTTAGAAAAAAAGAGTAGTGGGGGGAGAGAATATTTCCCATGCACAGGTTCACTCCCCAAGTCACAGCAGTGTAAAGTGGAAAGCAAAAGCTAGGAATTCAATGCAGGTCTCACACTTGAGAGACAGGGACCAAGTGTGTGAGCCATCGCCTGCTGCCACACAGATTTCATATTTGTAGGAAACTGGAATCAGGAGCAGAGCTAGAACTCCAATCAGGCAATCAGGTATGGAAGCAACATTTAACTGCTACACCAAATGCCCACCCCTGATTAATTCTTCCACAATATTAGTTTGTAACAACCCTTAAAATGTGCTCTTTTTTAAAGATTTATTTATTTATTTGAAATTCCAAGTTACACAGAGAAGAGAAAGAGATGCAGAGAGAGAGAGAGGGAGAGGTCTTTCATCTACTGGTTCACTCCCCAGTTGGCCTCAATGGCCAGAGCTGTGCATATCTGAAGCCAGAAGCCAGGAGCTTCTTCCAGATCTCCCATGTGGGTGCAGGGGCCCAAGGACTTGGGCCATCTTCTATTGCTTTCTCAGGCCAAAGCAGAAAGCTGGATCAGAAGTGGAGCAGCTGGATTTGAACTTGTGCCCAAATGGGATGCCAGCACTGCAAGCAGCAGCTTTACCCTCTGCCTGCAGTTTTATGCCACAGCACCAGCCCCTAAAGTGTGCTCTTAAAATGTAGCCTTTAGGCAGGCGCCTTGGCTCAACAGGCTAATCCTATGCCTTGCTGCACAAGCACACCGGGTTCTAGTCCCGGTCAGGGCGCCGGATTCTGTCCCGGTTGCCCCTCTTCCAGGCAAGCTCTCTGCTGTGGCCCGGGAGGGCAGTGGAGGATGGCCCAAGTTCTTGGCCCTGCACCCGCATGGGAGACCGGGAGAAGCACCTGGCTCCTGGCTTCTGATTGGTGCAGCGCCTGCTGTGGCAGCCATTTAGGGGGTGAACCAAGAGAAGGAAGACCTTTCTCTCTGTCTCTCTCTCTCACTGTCCACTCTGCCTGTCAAAAATAAATAAGTAAAATAAAAAAATAAAATAAAAGTAAGTTGGAGAAATAAGACCATGAACAATTTGGGTACAACATAGAGAGGATATCCACCATCTTTTGAAACTGAATGCTAATGGTGATAACAATAATTATGATAATTCTGTGAACTTGGTGTACCTGTTTCCAAGACTATGTGGTTAATATGCAAATCTGTTGGGTACTTCTGAGAGCTCTGACTTTCAGTTCAATAAACTAAGACTTGGAGGAAAAGGCATCTTGCCTAAGGTCACATACATAAGAGGACTCCAAAAAGCTCAAGGAAGAGTTATATTATCTTTTATTTCTATTTTCATTTACTTTTGGGCACCCTCTCACACTAAGTGGCAGCCTCTGAATTGAACATAAGTCTATTTGATTCCTTAATACAAATTCTCAATTGCTTTGAAAGATTAATCATAATCAAAAAGGTTTACAATGCTTTTTGTAGAAGAAACCTCCTGCCATTCATGTAGAAATGTCTATTTCTTGAAGGAATAGAAGCAGAGTAAAATTATAATTTATTATCCTCCCTTTACCAGTAATATGTGTACTAAATTAATTAACTTTTGTGAAACTCAATTATTCAGTTATCACTCACCACCTGCCAATCTCTGAAAAGTCTTATTATAGTTGATTGAAATCATGATTTTAATTACTCCAATTCATAGCACAAGAAAGACATGGAAAGAATGTATAAGGATGATCAATACTTTTTAAAATATGAATTGGATTTTTAAAAAATGTCTCAAGTTCTAACTAAATAATTATAGTGCTCTGTGGGGGTGGATGTTAAGCCTAGCAGTTACAACAACCACCTTCCCACATCAGAGTACCTAAGTTCAATTCCTATTTGCAGCTCTTGAATCCAGCTTTGTGCTAATGCGAACCCTGGGAGGCAGCATTGATGGCTCAAGAAAGTGGGTTGCACCTTCCCGAAAGACCTGTATTGAGTTCCTGGCTCCTGGCTGTGGCCTAGACCAGCTCTAATCTATCATTTAAGGCACATACTAATCTCTTTCATGTGCACTCTCACTCTTTGCCTCTCTAATAAATAAATAAAAATGCTTCAAATTATTCTTAGGATGGAAAACCAACTTTTCTCTGTAACTTAATATTATCTCCATAATGTTCATTATAGTGACTGTACTTAGTTAAGCTGATGTGTTTTTTTTGTTTGTTTGTTTTGTTTTGCTTTGACAGGCAGTGTGGACAGTGAGAGAGAGAGACAGAGAAAGGTCTTCCTTTTTCCGTTGGTTCACCCCCCAAAGCCAGGAGCTAGGTGTTTCTCCTGGTCTCCCATGTGGGTGCAGGGCCCAAGAATTTGGGCCATCCTCCACTGTACTCCTGGGCCAGAGCAGAGAGCTGGCCTGGAAGAGGAGCAACCAGGACAGAATCCGGCATCCCGAACAGGACTTGAACCCGGTGTGCCAGCGCCACAGGCTGAGGATTAGCCTATTGAGCCACGGCACTGGCCAACCTGATGCTTTTTAAAACTTCTACAGTATTTATTTTTCATAAAACCAATCTTGTCACCATATTTCCATTGTTAATTACATTTACATGCTATTCATATATTAATGTTCTTGAATATGGTTATAATCAAACTTCACTACTCAAAATTACTTGATGGCTTTTGATTTCCATCATAAAATATTATTAGAATTACCATCATTGACATCAAGTTTTATTCTGTTACTAAGTACTTTGTGTGTGCCTAGAACTATGATGAGCACTTTTGTACATCAATTCCACTTTACTCCCACAACTATTTTTTTTTCATTTTTGCTTTCTTTATTATGTTAAATTTTCAGTTTTAACAGATTCAAGATATTAATAGTATAGGAACTTAAGTGAAGGAAAAAAATGCCACTTTACAGAAAAATCCTAATGGGAAGATTCTCTCATTAGAATGACACTGTGGAAAATTTCAATTCCAGCAATTAATTTGAAATTCACTAAAACCCCTACATTGAAAAATTATGTTATTCTCAAACAATGACACAGTATATTGGTGTTAGATTGTTCAGAGATCCTGTGTAAAAGAAAGATTCAAAGACAATTTAGAAGGCTTTTCAGTGGCTGTTAATCTTAGAAGGAAAAGGTTAATCACGATATCTGCAGACTCATGATTCTAGAATCAAAATACACTAAGAAATTGAAATTAAATATAGATGATAGCACTGAATGCAATGGCAGGAGAGAAGGCATGAAGTGTTATGATAAGAATGATATGATTGTGGATGAACTTCCAAGTTGTTTTGTTGAAACATGGGTGAGCACAAATAAAATTTGAGCAAATTTAATGAATAAATTTCCATTAATATGACATGTAAAAATCATATAATTTTTTATTTTAACTTTTATTTAATAAATATAAATTTCCAAAGTATAGCTTTTTGATTACAGTGGCTTTTCTCCCCCATAACTTCCCTCCCACCCGCAACCCTCCCATCTCCCGCTCCCTCTTCCATTCCATTCACATCAAGATTCGTTTTCAATTATCTTTATGTAATTATCATTATTTATAGTTGAGAATTTGAGACTTTGAAATGTTTCTGTAGATTACCCAAGGTCATGGACAGATAGAACTTGGATTCAAAAGAGCTTTAGCTCCTGTCCTTCCAGGATACACTTCAAGTTCCATCCTATGATATTCAAAAAAAAATTTTTTGACAGGTAGTTATAGACAGTGAGAGAGAAAGACGGGTCTTCCTTCCATTGGTTAATCCCCCAAATGGCTGCCACAGATGGCGCTGCACCAATCCAAAGCCAGGAGCCAGGTGCTTCTCCCTGGTCTCCCATTCGGGTGCAGGGGCCCAAGCACCTGAGCCATCCTCCACTGCCCTCCTGGGCCACAGCAGAGAGCTGGACTGGAAGAGGAGGAACAACCGGGACTAGAACCCGGTGCCATATGGGATGCCGGTGCCACAGGCAGAGGATTAACCAAGTGAGCTACAGCGCTGGCCCCGATAATCAAAATTTAAACTATCCAGGCCAATGTGCTTAATTTCCCCATAACTCTGCTGCATTGATACCTTTTCAATTTTAGCTCTTCCGTAAAGTATGTCCTCTGTCCTCGAGCTGGTTAATACTCAACATTTCTCTGAAAAATAACACTACTTTGTATGCATTGCTTGCCACTAATCACTATCTACGTTTGTTGAATTACTTAACTTGTTTTTCTTAGAAGGCTAAGATATTTTATAACAGCAAGATCAGTGTCTGGGTCAAATATTACTGCTCTGCAGAGACTGGCACTGTACCTTACTGAAAAAAAAATTGTGTAATATTTTATTCTGATGTAACAAAGGAAATCAACTTTAATTATGATCAGGATTTTAGTTAGACCTTAAATAATTTTGATTGAAAGAGGTGATATAACATCATTAATAAGGAAAGAAGTGGACTTTTGTTGTCTGAAGTTCTCATCAAACAGTACAGATTTTTTTTTATCTTCCTTGGCAGTTTCCAAGTGTTGCTGCTTGAAGGACAAAGATGGGATTCAAGGCCTCCTAAAGCTCCTCTCCAATTCTTTATTTCTATGAATAAGTGATGAAATCTAGACCCACTGTAATGAACTAATATGAAAATTTAGAGTATACACAGCTTCTAAGAACATATTTTGACATTTCCTTCTTCCTTTCTCTCACTTTATTCTCTCTCTCTCTCTCTCTCTGTGTGTGTGTGTGTGTGTGTGTGTGTGTGTGTGAGAGAGAGAGAGAGAGGGAGAGAGAGGTTAGTTTAGAAAAACTTCCAATGGCTGGCTATAGCTTTTTCACCCACATACTTCTTCAGGGATGTCTTCGACATTCCATAAAAAATTTTACAATCATATTTGAAAAGAAAGGATGGAAGGAAAAAACATTCCTGTTATTTTATTGCTTCCTTTTCCTGGTTAAGGAAAAAGCATAATCACAGGAAATAATAGACCCAAAAATAAATTAACTATGCTAAAATAGGCCATAAGTGTATAAAATCATTTACAGTGCAAGCCGGAGCTATGAGAAAGGGAGGGGCTGTTTCACAGAGGCTACTTCACCTATGGATTACTTGCCTCTCTCTACGTGCACTGATGTGGTTGAGGGTGTAGTGTGAATGATGATGAAGTCATGTTAAGCATAAACCTCTTCAGGGTTCCCGATAGGAAAACATGCCTCAGTCACAAGTCATAAAGTAAACACAGAAACTGCAAAAATCCATCACCAGAGGAAAACAATAATTTAAATGAGTGATAAAAAGGCATTTCATCTATGCATGATAAGAAACCACTGAACAAAACAAATTATACACGACACCAGAATGGCTCACTGCCCAAAGAAATTGTAAACAGCTTATGATGAGAAGGAAAAAAACCATAGAGACTCACAAATGAAAGAAGAATATTTCTTAGACAAAGAAAACTAGTGTGTGCTCCTGAAAGACCCACCCAGTTTACTCTGCTGGATTGAAAGATTGCATTGCAAGGAATACATGCCCATTAATGATGAGGAGTTTGGATGCTGTTTTGGATAGGGAAACAATGCTGTCAGGGATACATAATGTGTCATAAACAAACATAGCTAGCAAGACACCATCTATGCTATATCCGTGTTTCCGAGTTACTATTTTCTTTTTTTCTTTTCCTTCAGGTGAAGCGAATGTAGTTAGGCCAAAACATGACATAACTTTTGCTATTTTGAACAATGTTTATTGTTGATAAACATGGATTTTCATAGATGTTTTCAGCCCTGAATTATGATAAACTAGTTTCCATTACAGAAATTGAAAAGCAGAACTATTCAGTGACTTTCCATGAAATAAAGTAAGTCAGTATCAGTCCCCAGACAAAACTCAGGTCTCATAATTCAGATATTACCTGCTATAAATGTATGCTTTTATTTTATTGGTATCTTGTTGTTATTAATAATTTAATATTTATAGAATTCTCACATCTATTTGTCTGTATATGTATAGAAGTTTAGAAATTGGAATGATTTTATGTGATCATATATTTAAGATCAATTCTCATTACTCATGAATAATAATCTAGACCATATACTGAGTTTGATGTAATTAAGTAATAAGAGCTATGTTTAGATGATAACCCATGTGTATGCAGAGAACTAGCAAAGGCAGTCGTTGATCATATGAAAAATAATGTTGACCAATTAGGAGTGAAACTCTAAGAATTTTTTAATGACATTAACTTGAAGACATTTATGTAGTAAACATATGAGAAAAAACAATTGATAACACCAGGGCGTTTTCTCAAAAGTAAAAGTGAAGCTAACAAACAAATGAACTAAAATGAACTGGAGATGAATTTGAAAGTTATATGAGTCAAAGAGAGGAAAAGAAACAAAGTCATTGGAAATAGGAATAAAATTGGAAATAGGAATACAATTTAGAATCAATAAATTCAGTACTATTAGAAAAATAAAGCATCATCCCAAAACAGACACAAATGAGAACAGAATAAAAATATTACAGACTTGCTCTTGAATGACTAGAATCAAAAGTCCATACATTTTCAATTATAAATACATATGCCACATAAATACATATGCCTGAACATGAGCAAACAATGTGATATTAGGTACTAACAAATTGGAGAAAGCTCTATGAGGTCAGTTACTTTTGGAAAAAAAATGTGTTGTAGTCCAGCAACAGAAACTCTCCCCTCTGAGGCTGGAATAATGATGCCAACCATTAGAGCTGAGGAGACAGACCAAGACTCAAAACTCAGTGAGGTCTCATGCCCAAAAGTCAAATTTCAAAAGTCAAATGTGTGAAAGAGATACTGAGAGATCTTAAACGAGCATAAAGTATTTATTTAGTAAATGTGTGTACAATTATCTCATGTTCTGTAATTGTAAAAGATGATTAAATTGTAACTAAAATTATCAATATTAATAAAATAACTTCCTATACAGAAGAATAAATATGTATAAAGAATAAATATGTATAAAGAAAGTAAGATTATTATTCATAAATATATGAGCCTGGACTTTTGGAAACCCCCAAGTTAGCTTAGCAAGATTTCAAATGACCCAAGTGTATGCTCTCCTAAAAGGGGTGGGGATATGATAAGGTCAGCCAGAAAACAGGGGTTATTCTGTTTTCCTCTAGAATTTCCCAGGGGAGGTGGGTGCTAGCCAGCAGATACAAGATTCAGGTCGACCTAAGCAGACTCCACCCTATAGTGACAGCAGAGTATCTGGCTCACAGCACTCTATAGACTCAGAAGTTAAGGTCAGTGACACAACACCCCTTCTGAACCACATTGAATTGGAAGGAGAATTGAAGAAGTAAAAGGATTAAAATGAAATGGAAATTAATGTTGATAATTTGACTATCTGCATTATTTGTCTTTTGAGAGGGCTACAAAAATGTTTCCGTGCTTAGAATAAAAAATTTATGAGGGATGGAGAAAGACCAGTGTGGGGAGAGAGAGAAAGATGAGGGAGTTACAATGTAAATAGATTAAAATTGATGTAATTTTTTAGGGCAGACCAAAGGAAGTGAAAAGAAAAAGCTAATGCTTTTGGAATTGGAACACACTTTTGAGAATTTATGCATGCAATTCATTACCTTTTTTAACAAATGAAGTAGGAAATGATCAGTTATTTTGAGGAGCAAAAGTAGGGATTATGATAATAGAAAATGTTGTGACCATATAGTTTTCAGTACCTATTAGTAACTGATATTTTACTTTTACTTTAGGACTAGAATTCTCTTTGTCTCATCTGTTGCTGCATTTTCAACATGTAAAATGATTTCTGGCATGACGTGACTGCTCAGTAACAGTCACATAGACTAGAACATCTGAAACTTTGTTGGAATTACCATTTCCATACATGTTATAGGGTTTGTTGTTGATAACAAACCGGATGACGGACTTTTGCAAACTTGAGAAGCCTCCATCTGAGGAAACTACATGAGAAATACTAATAGCCCTGTTCAATCAAGTGGCTTGTTACAGAAAATTAAAGATGTACTTTAGTTAAAAGGTGAGTCTCTGGAACAAATTTTAAATAATAGATTTGGCCCTGTTTCCGCACTGCATTTCTGGTAAGGGTTTGTATCATGAACTTAATCATCGTGACACTCCATTTTCTCATCCATAGAAAGGGTACAACACTTTTATTATAATATTTTTGTAAGGAAAAAAATAGCTAATAATTTACACATGCTTTGTATCTGGCATACAGTGACATAAAAAAGATCATTCACCTGGACCAAGTGGGATTTATACTTGGGAGGCAGTATGGTTCAACATATGCAAATCAGTAAATATGATAAATTACAGTAACAAATTGAAAAGTAAAAGCCATATGATTTTCTCAATATGTGCATAGAAAGCATGATAAAAATACAACTCCCTTGCATATAAAAATCTTAAGCAAATTGGGTATAGAAGGGACATAACTTAGCATAATCAAGGCAATGTTATGTAATAGCCATTATATGCTGGGTATTTTTTGAAGATTTATTTTATTTATTTGAAAGGCAGAGTTGCAGAGATATAGAGAGAAATCTTCCATCCACTGGTTCATTCACCTAAATGGTCAACGGCCAGGACTGGGCCAGGCTGAAGCTAGGAGCCAGGAGCTTCACCTGGGACTCTAATGGGGTTCAAGGGCTCTAGGACTTGAGACATGTCCCTCTGCTTTCCCAGGCACACTAGCAAGGAGCTGGATCAGGAGTGAAGCCACCAGGATTCAAACTGGCACCCATATGGGATGATGGCATTGCAGTTGTCAACAACCCACTACTCCACAATGTCAGCCCATGTTGGGTATTTTTAAATGCTTCCCAAATTATTATATTGGAATATATATCCACATTATGCAATGACATTATTTTACAGACATAAAAAATCCTAAGTGAGTTTCATGGTTTCCAGCTGTGAACATGAAATAATGGCATCTACTGAGGATTAACACATATTCCTTAGAATTTCCATCAAGAAGTAAATCTTGATGGTAATGAAGTTAACAAAACTAACTGTGCATTGTACATGAAGATGATAACAGAGCCAGTAAGGTGCTGACACTGTCAATCTAAAGCTTTTGTTATGCCAAGTTCACATAAACTTTCTGGAGAAATAACTCTGCATCTTTAAACTAATGTATATCATCACCTATGGGAATGATATATTGTCATTGGCTTTCCCAACAGAACTTACAGATGAAGGAGCCGTGTACTGACTCTTGAAAAAACTCTAGAAAAAAATCACTGCTGAAAAAGGCAAAGTTTGAACAAAAAAATTTATTACTGAATGCAAATTATAATTTTAAGCTTTTTCTTTAATTCCCTTTAATTCCCATGACTTTGAAAAGAAAAATGTTAGAAGGCATCACCTAAAGCATGTGTAAATTGCCTTCTACCTCCTAGTTGGCTCATCCAAAAGGATGTATCTCGATAATTTCATGATAAAGAAACATGCATGTTTATTCCCATAGTTATTCATTTGATCTGTTTGTAACCGAGAATCAAAGCGTAATTCAAGATAAAGAGGAATTAAATCAATCCCCACCTTTATCATCGGAAATCCACACATCTATTTGTTAGCAGCTTTAATTCATTGCTGGGACTCTCAGTTTTAAATGAAAATTTAATACTTATACAAAAATAGCTTCATTGAGAAAAGCATATCAAAAAGAAAAAAAAACATTTTCATAGGAGGAGCAAATTATTTGAAACTACATGCACCACTAATACACGAAGTAATGCATTAAAGGATTATCAATTTTTTATTATAAAGCTTTTATTTAAAGAATATAAATTTCCAAAATACAGCTTATGGATTACAATGGCTCCCCCCCCATAACTTCCCTCCCACCCGCAACCATCCCTTTTCCCACTCCCTCTCCCCTTCCATTCACATCAAGATTCATTTTCAATTCTCTTTATATACAGAAGATCAGTTTAATACATATTACATAAAGATTTCAACAGTTTGCCCTCACATAGCAACACAAAGTGAAAAATACTGTTGGAGTACTAGTTATAGTATTAATTCACAATGTATAGCACATTAAGGACAGAGGTCCTACATGCTATATTTTTTTTAAATTGATTAATTTTCTTTTCTTTTTTTTAATAACGCTTTCATTTAAAGAAAATAAATTTCCAAAATATAGCTTATGGATTACAATGGCTTCCCCCCCATAACTTCCCTCCCACCCGCAACCCTCCCCTTTCCCACTCCCTCTCCCCTTCCGTTCACATCAAGATTCATTTTCAATTCTCTTTATATACAGAAGGTCAGTTTAGTATATATTAAGTAAAGATTTCAACAGTTTGCCCTCACATAGCAACACAAAGTGAAAAATACTGTTGGAGTACCAGTTATAGTATTAATTCACAATGTATAGCACGTTAAGGACAGAGATCCTACATGATATATATATTTTTAAATTGATTAATTTTCTATGCAATTTCCAATTTAACACCAAGGATTTTTTTTCATTTATAATTATCTTTATATACAGAAGATCAATTCAGTATATACTAAGTAAAGATTTCATCAGTTTGCATCCACACAGAAACACAAAGTGTAAAATACTGTTTCAGTACTAGTTATAGCATTACTTCACAAAAAAAAAAAAGGATTATCAATCTTAATGTAAGAACTGCATAGTGGAGCTGGGAAGGATATAAGAGGCGCTCGTTTTTCAGATGGTGCATTACTTTGCTTCACCATTTTCTCCCCCATTTTTTCTACTAGGTTGGAACTTCTGTTTACTCAGCACTCAATCATCACTTAGCAGGTTTAGAGCAAAATGAAAGCTAATCAATCACTAGAGAACTCTGAAACACACAGAAATAGTTCATGAATAGAAAAAAAGATGCTAAATTTTCATCTTTTTACTTGGAATACATACAAAAACAGAACATTTTGGGTTCATCCAAACATGGAATGTAATTCAAAAATTTTCCACAATTTTTCTAAGAACTGTTTGTCAAGTAAATGACTAACTCTATCTTTGCCTGAAATTAAATTGTCAAAGTATAGCTTTTTACAGCATAAAAATTAATTGTGCTTTTAAGTGAAAAAAAGCCTTCATACTAGAGAAAGGGAGACATTGTCAAAAATATAATACAAAATTTCCAGAGCTATTATAGCAAATAGTTATTAATTGAACAGGCATCATGTTCGGTAGGCCTATTTTTATCTTCAATTTATTTTCTAGCTCACATAGTTTTTGAAAGGAAATCAGATAGAGGCATTAAGAAAATATTTGATTTCAAAACACTTAGGTCCCCGAAGATAAGACACAGCAACACTACTTATTTTTTTTAACATTCATAGTCTATTTATGATGGAAACAGCCATTTTCTCCCAGCCATATCGTATCTGCATATATCAGAATTGTTGATGTCAGAGATATCCTCTCTTGCATCAAGGACTCAGAATATACTGAGAGAAGGCTCAAGATATTGTTTTAGTTTAATGCAATTGTTTTCTTGTGGATTATCTAGCATTCAGTGAGGTATTTTCTTTACCGTACTCTTGTGATATGCTTAGTCATCATGAGTGTGAAGCAACAGGTCCGTTTTTCTTTATCAGTTTATTATCCAGATACCAAAAGACACTATTAATGATTTATCTCCATTCAGTCTTAAAGAATATGCACACATTATTGCTCCAGGCAGGATGTAGTGCATTCCACTGAGGTGAAAATGTAATTTTTGAGTGGGCCCAGAATATTTTCAATGTCACTATCAAAGCACAAAATCTGCATGTCAAATTAATTGGTGCTGTCTTCACCTCAGATTGATTAAGTTTCACACTTACACTAGAATAGTTCATAGTAGCACAAAATTCCATGATTTTCCTCCACTACAGTTCTTTAAGCTTCTTTCCATATTTTCTATTTAATAAGAGTCTTTATGTTCATATCAAAGAAATCATGTGAAATGCTTCAGACTTTTTTGCAATGTTGAAAGATGGAGGTTGGAGACACCTATAAAAGTCAGAATTTGGACTCAATAATTGTAAAACAAGGATCATCTGAAAGAACTTGAATCATATGAATTTCCACAATGAAAACATAGAGGCATATTATTAATCCCTGGATTATATTGACTTACATAAAATCAAGTCAGGTGTTACATCACAGCAAAAACTCCTCTGCTTATATTATATTTCCTTTTGACACAAAAGGGAATTGATAAAGGAGGGATTTTTCTGACAGTCTATATTCCAAATGGTCTCATGGAAAATATGCTGGTGTGAAGGTTTTATAAATGTAAACACATGAAGAGATTTCATGAAAGACTGACAATAAAGCATATATTAAATAACAAAGGGAAAATCTACTTAACTAATACACAATTAAGATTTTGTGTTTTATGGTGCTAGAGAACATGAAGGTAGTATAGTAATAAAAATTCACTTCAGAGGACACCTAATTGGTAGTGGCAGTGGCAGGCAGGCAGCAATGTTTGGGCCAGTGGCTCTTGTGTGCACATATTTCCAAAGATGCTAGTGAGGGAATGGTCCACAGTCCCCACTGACTTTGAGCCTGGATGGGAGGTGGCTGTGCAGCCACTTAAGATGGTGGGGCACCCACAGCCTCTCAGGGTCAAGACACCTAGGCAGAGTTGTCTTGGAGAATATCTGCCTCTCGGTTGTATAGGCTGGCAGACAGAGAGAAGCCTCTAGACCTGGGGACTGTGGGAGCTTTGTGTTCTGAGACCTTGGGGACTTGGCGGCAACATGAAAAGGTGCAGGTTATAGCTGAGTATTGAGATCTACCATGTCCAACTTGGGTGTTACCAAGAAGCTCATCCCACCCTAAAACACTGACCAGAGCTCCTTGGCCACACCCACAACACACCTCTTATTATTCACTAAAAGTACAGACATTCTACTAAGCCACAGAGGCATACTCAAAGATTAAAAAAAGTCAGAAGAAAAAAAAAAAAATCAAGGGGCCCGATGTTGTGGCTCCGCTGGCCTGAAGCGCCAGCATCCCATATGGATGCCGGTTTGAGACCTGGCTGCCCACTTCCTGTCCAGCTCTCTGCTATGGCCTGGGAAAGCAGTAGAAGATGGCCCAAGTCCTTAGGCCATGGCACCCATGTGGGAGACCTGGAGGAAGCTCCTGGCTCCTGGCTTCAGATCATTGCAGTTCTGGCCATTACAGCTATCAATGGAATGAACCATCGAATGGAAGACCACTCTCTCTCTGCCTGTCCTCTCTCTGTGTAACTCTGAATTTTGAATAAATTTAAAAAAATCAACTCCACAAATGTCTAAAAAGAAATACAGAAATTTAAGAAACAAGAATAAGGAAGACAGCATGACCCTTCCCCAAAGGAACACAACAATATGTCAATATTGTGAAGATGAAGAAATTAAGGGAATGCCAGAAATGGAATTCAAAAAATTAATCACAGGATTGCTCAAAAGAAATCAGAAGCAAATCCATGACTGAAGAAAACCATACATGACATGAATGAAATTTTTTCCATGAAATTGAGATTTTAAAGAGAGATCAAAATGAGATATTAGAAAAGTAGAATTTAATAGATCAAATTAAAAAGAAATATGATGGAGAGCCTTCTTTCAGAAGAAAGAATAACTGAATTTGAAGAATATCTTTGGAAATCTTACAGTCAGACCAAAAAAAAAAGGAGGGGGCCAGCACTGTGGCACAACAAGTTAAAGCCCTGGACTGAAGCACTGGCACATGGGTGCCAGTTCTACTCCCGGCTTCTTCTCTTCCTCTCCAGCTCTGTGCTATGGCCTGGGAAAGCAGTGGAAATGGCCCAAGCCCTTGGGCCCTTGCACCCATGTGGGAGACCCAGAAGAAGCTCCTGGCTCCTGGTTTCAAATCAGCATAGCTCTAGCTGTTGCAGTCATCTAGGGAGTGAACCAGTGGATGGAAGACATCTCTCACTGTCTCTAGCTCTCTCTGTAACTCTGTCTTTCAAAGAAGAAGAAGAAGGAAGCAGAGGAGGAGGAGGAGGAGGGGGAGGAGAAGGAGGAGGAGAAGGAGAAGGAGAAGAAGAAGAAGAAGAGGAGGAGGAGGAGGAGGAAGAGGAAGAAACAAGAAAATTTAAAAACGGTGTTGAAGATCCATGGAATACTATCAACTGACCCAATATATGGATCTCAGGAGTTCCTGAACGTGTGGAAAGAAAGAATGCATTAGAAAGTCTATTCAATGAAATAATTATAGAAAACTTCCCCAATTTGGAAAAAGAAAGAGACAGGGAGGTCCAAGTAGAGGAAGCACATAGAACTCCTAGCAGACATGACCAGAAAAGATCTTCACCATGACACATTGTAGTCAAACTTTCCACAGTAAAGCATAAAGGAAGAGTCTAAAATGTGCTGGAGAGATATGCCAGATAACTTTCAGATGATCTGCAATTAGACTCAAGTGAACTTCTCATCAGAAACCCTCCAGGCTAGGAGGGAATAGTGAGATACAGTCTAAGTCTTAAAATAAAATAAAAACCAACCCACAATACTGTACCCTGCAAAGCTCTCATTTATGAATGAAAATGAAATTGAGACATTCCATAGCAAAAGAAATTGAAAGAATTTGTCACCAATTGTTCAACCTTACAAAAGATACTTAAGGATATGCTACAGACAGAAACACAGAAAGATAGCCATCATTATGAAAGATTGAGAAGGCAGAAAAACTCCCAGTAGAAGTACAAAAGAAACAAAAGGGATATTTATAGAAAAAAATGGCAGAGCCAAGTCATTACTTACCAATAGTCACCTTGAATGTAAATGGTCTCAACTCTCCAGTTAAAAGATACAGATTGGCTGAATGGATTATAAAACAAGACCCATCTATTTGCCGCCTAAAAGAAACTTATCTCGACAACAAAGATACACACGGACTGAAAGTGAAAGAATGGAAAAAGATATTCCACACTAACAGAAACCAAAAAAGGAGGTGGTATTGCCATCCTAAAATCAGACAAAATAGATTTTAATATAAAAATTGTTAAAAGAGACCTAAAAGGGCACTATGCAATGATTAAGAGATCAATTCAACAGCAAGATGTGACTATAATAACTGTATACACATACAATTATAACACATCTGGCTATTTAAAAAAATGTTACTGGATCTATGAGTAGACATAGATTCCAATACAATAGTAACAGGGGATTTCAATAAATCACTGCAAGCAATGGACAGGTCAATCAGACAGAAAATCAACACGGAAACAACAGAGTTAATCAACACCATAGACCAAATGGACCTAATTGATATCTTCAGAACCATTCACCACACAGTGGCAGAATACACACTCTTCTCATTAGTGCTTGGAACATTCTCTAGGATAAACCATATGCTAATCCATAAAGCAAGTCTCAGCAAATTAAAAATAAAAATTGAAAATATATCATGCATCTTTTCTGACCACAACGGAATAAAGGTAAAAATCAACAATTCAAGAATCTCTATATCATATGTAAGCACATGAAGAATGAACAACACGCTCTTGAATAAACAGTGGATCATAGAAGAAATCAAAAGAGAAATATAAAAATATAAAAATTTCTGGAAACAAATCAAGACTATAAAACATCATATCAAAACTTATAGATGACAGCAAAAGTAATGTCAAGAGTGAAATTTATAGCAATCAGTGCCTATATGAAGAAACTGGAAAGGTACCAAACAAATAATGAATCAGTACATCTCAAGTACCTATAAAAACAAAAACAAGCCATACCCAAAATTAATAGAAGGAAAGAAATAATTAAAATCAGAGAAGGGGGCCAGCACCATGGCGCACTAAGTTAATCCTCTGCCTGCAGTGCCAGCATCCTATATCAGCATCAGGTTCTAGTCCTGGTTGCTCCTCTTCCAGTCTAGCTCTCTGCTGTGGCCAAATCTGTTGTCATTGTAATGTTTGACTTATACCCTCCAGAATCCTGAGAAATAAATGTTTATTGTTTAAGCTACCCAGTCTGTCGTATTTTGATAAAGATCATTAATTTTTCTAAAAATATATAGCATTTCTTCATAGAGCTCCTGTTTCATGTACCCAAATACAATTGCTCTTTATGCATATGGAATTTGGATCTGGACTATGCCTATGATGAGCACTAATCCTAACATCATATTCTGTGTCCAGCTCTTGAAGAACATGCATAACATTAAACAAATGTCATTTTCACTTACAGAATAGAGTTATGTATATGAAAGGTATAATATGTTTGATAACCAAACATTTTGGAGGGCATAGAAATATTCTTTTTTTTTTTTTGACAAGCAGAGTTAGACAGTGAAAGAGAGAGAGAGAGAAAGGTCTTCCTTCCGCTGGTTCACCCCCTAAATGGCTGCTACGACTGGAGCTACACTGATCCGAAGCCAGGAGCCAGGCGCTTCCTCCTGGTCTCCCATGGAGTGTAGGGCCCAAGGACCTGGGCCATCCTCCACTGCACTCCCAGGCCACAGCAGAGAGCTGGACTAGAAGAGGATCAACCGAGACAGAATCCAGCGCCCCAACGGGACTAGAACCCAGAGTGCCAGCGCTGCAGACGGAGGATTAGCCTAGTGAGCCGCAGTGCCAGCCAGAAATATTATTCTTAATTTATACCAAATAATTTAATTTGTCAGGAGAGTGGGCAGGAGGGAGAAAGGTGGAGGGAAACAGTGGTGGGGAATACCATTATATTCTTACAATTATACCTATGGACTCTATTGAATCCATTAAAAACTAAAAATTTTTAAAAACTCAAAAATAAATTAAAAAATAAAGGCTTTTAGACAAACAAATGAAAATAACAACATGCTGGGAAGATACATACCAGAAAGGAAATAAAAAAAAGGTTCTTTGCTAACATCTTGAGACATGAAGTCATTCAAATTAGGCAATTTTTTCATGTTATATCCATGTTTTAAATCACAGTGATGAATATTTATTAGGTTCTTAATAGATCTTCTGAATGAAGTAACAAGAAGTACCAAGCACTCTATTAGACATGAGGCATTAAAAATCTAATACAGTGAAGGACCATCTCTGAAAGAAAATCCTATTTGATGGGCTCATAGTTACTGACAACTGAGCAAACGAATTAGTAATGAGAATAATTAGAGATACACACAGTTCATTTAAATAGAGTTCTGTATTTTAAAGTAATAAAATATTGGGCCTATAGAATGTTATAATTAAGGTGACTGACTGTAATTTAAAATTTTTGACTATTGTGTTTATGTGTTGCTGTTTTGTTTGTGGTGCTTGGCAACCACAGAGCAGAGGCAGCATCTCTGGCCTACCCTAGTGTATGCATAAGTCATTTCTACTGCCCAAACATGTAATTATGACTTACTCCAAATTGTCTACCCAATGCTTCCTATCAATCAAATTTAGATGAAAATCTCAAATTCCTACAAGTAAGAGGAGACTTATTAATCTCTGCTTTAGAGTTGGGCTAGGGAAAGACAAACATAGCGGGAGTGGCAAGCTGAGGATCTCTGAAAAACTGCTCCTTGGTAAAAATCAATGGGAACACTGGAAAAATGTCAAAATCAACTCTTTTGAACTCTGGAAATTAACAAAAACTTTCACTGCTCTAAAAATCATTTATTCAAGGAAAATGGCTAAGTCTCAGTAAGAAAAAATGAACTTTATGGTATTCTAACCTTCCCCATCTTGTTTACTTGTTGCTAAACCCTTGGCAGCCATACATCTCAGCAGCTTAGGGAACAAACTAGACGTCAAGTTTCCATAACACTTCCATTCCAGAGCTTGCCAGTATTTGATCTGTTGGGTTGCTCTCTGAAAAAGACCCTTGGTGCCTGAGATATGGCACAGCAGGTTGAGTTGCAGCCTGCAGCTGCTGGGGCACTGGTTCGAGTCCTAGCTGCTCCACTTCTGATCTAGCTCAGTGTTAGTGCCTGGAGGAGCAGCAGAGGACGGCCCCTGCAACCATGTAAGAGAACTAGAAGAAGCTCCTGACTCCTGGATTTGACCTATCCCCCATTGCAGCCATCTGGAGAGTGAACCAGTGGATGAAAGATCTCGCTTGTCTCTCTCCTCTCTGTAACACTACCTTTCAAATAAATAAATAAATAAATCTTTTTAAAAAAGGCTGGGAAGGTACTCCTCTTCCAAGTTTTTTTTTCATTATTTAAACTGACTAGGAGCTTGCTCAGTGTGAAAAAACCTATGCTAGGGTGTTTTTATTAAAACAAAAACAAAAACAAACAAACAAAAAAAAACACGAGTCGTTTAACACAGCAACTGCCTGAGTTAGTGACACCAATTCGACCAAAGCAGAGAAGAGCCAAATATCTTAAAAAGAATGCATGTGTACTGAGATACCCATGTGGAATTTAATAATTATAAGCTTCTGTATTTTATTTTATTTATTTAAGAGAAAGAAACTCCCATATGCTGGTTCACGTTCACTCTTCAAAAGTCCCAGGAGTCCGGAATTCAATCCAGGTGTTCCACATGGGTGACAGGGACCCAGCTAATTGAGCCATCACCACTAGGGTGGTGCTTTAACAGGAAGCTGGAATTGGGAGTGGCACTGGAATTCAAATTCAGGTACTCTGATATGGGATGTGGCCATCCCAACCAGGAGTGCTCTCTTGCCCTTCCGTATCCTAGCATGTGAGGCATGTGAAGACACAGCGAAATACATCACCTTGGAAGTACTGAGCAGCCTTAGCTAGACACTGAAAAAGAAATAGAAATTTTTTTCTGTAAATGACATAGCATCTTTGTAAAAAATTTCACAAATAGTATACAAAAACTGAGAACTAATAGGTGAGTATTGGAAAATCCCAGGACACAGGATCCATTACAAAACTTTGCTGGTTTCATATATGCCAGCTAGAAAAATTAGAAGTGGAAATTTTTAAAAACTGAAAGCATACCCAACATTAAATCTGGGTATGAATTCAATAAAATATGAACAGGATATTCATGCAAAAAAACATAAGACACAGAAAAAGCAATGATATCTAAATAAATTCAAATTTAATCTATTGATTGAATGACTCAATAGAGATAAGATCAGTTCTTTCCAACTTCATCTATATATTCAAAATTATCCTTATCAAAATCTTAGTTGCATTGTTCATAGAAATTGAGAAGCTGATCCTAAAATACAGAAATTCAAGGCCTTTGACAAGGCCAATAGGATCTTTTTTTTTTAAGAACAATGTTTATGACATTTATTTACTTATCTTAAAACTTACTACACAACTGAAATGATAAAGAAAGTGTGGTACATATAGAAAGAGACATATAGGTGATACATGTGGAAACAATAACATACACATGAATTAATGGAAAATTGATTTCTCAATACAGATTATGAGGCATTCCACAGTGAAAAAAATTTTCAAAAGTTGTTCTGAGACAATTGCATATCAACATGTGAAAGAAATCAACTAGGACACCTTACTTCACATCATATAAATATTAACTCCAAATTTGTCATCAACCTAAATGAAAAAGCTAAAATTGTAAGTCTCTTAGTAGAGATCATATCCACACACCTTTGTGATTATTGATTAAGTGTAATTTCTTAGATGTGATACCAAAAGTCCACATAACAAAAGAAAATACAAATAAACTGAATGTAATCAAAATTTCACTCATTCAAATATCCAGAGAGAATTGTAATCAGAGTATTAAAAGAACTCGTATAACTCAGCAATACAAAGACAACCCAATTAAAAATAACAATGACTTTGAATAGCTTTTTGTCCAAAGAAGAGAAGCATTATCATATTTATTATTTTTTAAAGATTTATTTTATTTATTTGAAATGAAATTTATTTGAAATTTATTTGAAATGAAAGATAGAGT
Organism: Sylvilagus floridanus; assembly: GCA_949820135.1. Taxonomy (NCBI): domain Eukaryota; kingdom Metazoa; phylum Chordata; class Mammalia; order Lagomorpha; family Leporidae; genus Sylvilagus; species Sylvilagus floridanus. The sequence continues at coordinate 78,542,432 of OX463229.1, read as the reverse complement.
TGCAGGGAGAGGTAGAGACAGAAAGAAAAGTCTTCCATCTGCTGGTTCACTCCCCAACTAGCCACAACAGCTGGCACTGCACCTATCCGAAGCCAGGAGGCAGGAGCTTTTTCTGGGTCACCTACATGGGTGCAGGGACCCAAGGACTTGGGCCATCTTCTACTGCTATCCTAGGCCATAGCAGAGAGCTGTATCGGAAGTGGAGCTGCTGGGACTAGAACCGGTGCCCATATGGGATGCCTACACTTCAGGCCAGGGCGTTAACCCACTGAACCACAGCGCCAGCCCTACATTATCATATTTAACAAGAAGATAGACATAGTGACAATGGCTACATGGAAAATTTTCAGTGTCAATAGCTATTAGATAATTGCAAACATACAAGCAAAATGAGATATCAATATTATCCACTAAAGTGCCTAGAATTTTTTTTTTAAGATTCATTTATCTATTTGAAAGGCAGAATTACAGAGAGGCAGACTCAGAAAGAGAATGATACATCTGCTGGTTTACTCCCCAAATGGCCACAAAGGTTGGAGCTGGACTGATCTGAAACTAGGAGGAAGGAGCTTCTTCCGGGTTTCCTAAACAGTTGCAAGGGCCCAAGCACGTGGGACATTTTCTACTATTTTCCCAGGCCATAGCTGAGAGCTGTAATGGAAATGGAGCAGCCAGGACTGAAACTGGCACCCATATGGGATGCCAACACTGCAGGCAGTCGCTTTACCTGCTATGCCACAGCACTGGCCCTGTGGCTAGAATTTCAAAGTCAATGAATACTGTGACCAAGTGCTGTGGTGTGGCTTTTGCCACTTCCTTATGAGATATTGGTAGGAGATCCAGTTGCTCCACTCCCCATCCAGCCCTCTGCTATGGCCTGGGAAAGCAGTTCAAGATGGTCAAAGTCCTTGGACCCCTGAACCCACATGGGAGACCTGGAACAAGCTCCAGGTTCCTGGCTTCAAACTGACCCAGCTCCAGCTGTTGCATCCATTTGGGGAGTGAACAAGCAGAGGGAAGACTCTCTCTCTCTCTCTTTCTCTCTCTCTCTCTCTCTCTCTCTCTCTCTCTCTCTCTGCCTCTCCCTCTGGAACTCTGCCTTTCAGATAAATATATAATTTTTTTTAAAAAAGTCAATGAATACCAAGTGTTGACAAGTACACAGGGAAAACAAAATCCTTATACACTGTTGTGTAAATCCAAACTGGTACTTCCACTGAACAAAATATTTTGCCATTTCCTTATAGAGTTTTCATGGAATCAAGCAATTCCACAGCTACTTATATATAAGATAAATGAAACCATGTCCATTCAAAGCCTTGTACATATATATTCATAGTGAGGTTATTCAAAATGGTCAAAAAACAGTAACAACTCGGAGCTCACCGACTGATGAATGGATAAACAAAATGTGATACATTCATACAGTGCAGTACAATATAAAGCAATTAAGTACTGATATACACTAAAAATGAGTGAACTTTGAAAGTCATCTATGTGAAATAAGACTGTCACAAAGGCCACATATTGCATGATTTCATTTACATGAAATTTTCAGAATATGTTAACTAATTGTAACAATAAGTATATTAGTGAATTCCAGAGGCTGATGGAAAGAGAGAGTGGATAATAGCAGATATAGAATTCTATTGGAGGTAATAAAATGTTCTAAAATTACTATTACTGATAGTTGTTTAGCTATCTGAAAAATACTAAAAAATGAGCTTTACATTTTATGAGTGATTTTATGAAATTTGAATTATGTTTATCCAATTAGTTGTCTTGCTACCTATCCTCCTAAAATAATGATGTTAGAGATATTCCAAGTTACATCCTCCTATGATCTGTTTGGTCCCCATAACTAGAGCATAGGCCACTGTCTCCTTCATTTCTTAATCATGCATATGCAGCCATTAAATCTATATTAATAATAAAGTACAAGCATTTTTTCTTTGCCTGAAAAAAACAATGTAAGTTGACAATGTGTAAATCAAAAAGCAACTTTTGAATGACAAATACTGCTAAAGAACTTAGTTACATTAGGGTACCAGATGAAGCTGTCAGCTCTCAGGTTTGGTCCACAAAGGAGTAAAGGAAACTAATAACAAAGATGTGAAACCAGAAAACCTTACCTGCGTGCTGTATAACTGTCCAAAGAACTTTCATTCTTCTCACCACTTGAATTTCTAAGGGAACAAGGAAGATTTCTGTTTTTTTTTTTTTTAAGACTTGATTATTTATTTGAAAGGCAGAACTTAAAGAGAGAGAGGCAGAAGCAGAGAGAGCGAGACAGAGCGAGAGAGAATATTCCATCAACTGGTTCACTTCCCCAAATGGCCTCAAAGGTCAGCATTGGGCCAGTCTGAAACCAGGAGCCAAGAGCTTCCTCTGTGCCTCCCACCTGGGTGCAGGAGCACAAGGAATCAGGCCATCTTCCACTGCTTTTCCCAAGCCATTAACAGGGAAATGGATCAGAAGTAGAGCAGCCAGTTCTCGAATTGGCACATGGATATGGGAAGCCAATGTCACAAGCCGTAGTTTAACCTGCTGTAACACAATGCTGGCTCCACAAAGGGGTTTTCTGTGTATCATAAAAGAAGTATTACACTTTGTGAAGCATAGAAAATTTTCAGACCAAAAACAGCACACAGCAAATGAGAAAGCGAGGGTCTAAAGTTTAAGTTTATCCAAATGGTTTCCAGTAACAATCTCTTCTTCATGTAGTCTATAGCTGTTGTGGTTGCTGATTTTATCACATAGCCTACAGTGAATGTTGGATCACTCCAGTCCAAATAATAAATCATCTAAATTACTATTTCCCAAGCAAGTTAATCAGAATCACCTGTTAAGATGTCTTAACATATAGATTTTAGAATCAGATTCCAAATTTACTAAAGCAAAGTATCCAGGGGGTGATTTGTTATCTGCATTTATAATTATAATTCAAGTACAAATAATAATAAGTGCTGCCATGATCTTAGTAATCAGCTGAGTTTGTAAATCATTTGTCGCTATCTCAAAAGGCAATACATACCATGCATGAAATGCAGGTATGTAAAAATATGTCATTTTGAAAACTGCAATGCATATATCATGGTTTATACGAAGGAAGTTGATTGCATAGAAGAACATGGCAATCTATCAGCAATACTGCATAGGAATATAGATTTATTAAAAATAGCCTTCCCTTGTGTCAGCTCAAAGATTTCCCTTTTCTTCAGTTTTCACAGATAGACCACAAAATTTAAGACAATGATAGATAGCATGCTACACTTCTTGAGTTAGTTGAAAAATCTCCTTAAATTCAAACATCGTTAAGAATTTCACTTTTTAATATGATTGATATGAGAATAAACTTAAGAATTAAATCCCTTTTAAATCTTTATGTGTGGCCGGCACCGAAGTTCAATAGGCTAATCCTCTGCCCTGCGGCGCTGGCACACCGGATTCTGTCCCGGTTGCTTCTCTTCCAGGCCAGCTCTCTGCTATGGCCTGGGAGATGCAGTGGAGGATGGCCCAAGTGCTTGGGCCCTGCACCCCATGGGAGACCATTAGAAGCACCTGGCTCCTGCCTTCGGATCAGCGCGGTGCGCCAGCCGCAGTGTGCCAGCCGCAGCGGCCATTGGAGGGTGAACCAACGGCAAAGGAAGACCTTTCTCTTTGTCTCTCTCTCACTGTCCACTCTGCCTGTCAAAAAAAAAATCTTTATGTGTATTTATTCCTTTAGGAGACCATTTCACCAGAGGTAAAAACGTGAAACAATAAATGTCTGTTTTCCAGAGTGCATGATACAGATGCTTAGAGTAGGAATTACTTATTTTACACTGTATAAAGTTCTGTAGTTATACTTTTCTTCAAAATTTCAGATTCATGCATTGAATTCTCAGGCTTTTGAAGGTAGAGAGAGAAAATCTTACTGATCAGAGAAGAGCCACTTGGTTAATTTTTTATTATTGATTTACAGCATATATTTATCAGGTTAAAAATACATGTATTCTTTCATAGGTTCTTTGGGCCAGTAATATTGCACATCTTATCTAGATCCTCTGCAAGAATGCCACAAATGTGTTGGCCAAAGCTGGATTCTCATCTGGAGATTCTACTGAAGAATCACCTTTTAGACTGTGGGACCTGATGTCTTGCTTCCCATTGGCTGGCAGCTGCCTTCAGTTCCTTGAGGGCTCCTAAACTTCTTGCATCTGTGCCTCTCAGCTTGGCTATTTACAAAGCAGGTCTGGAATGTTACATAATGACTGATAAGACATCTCATCAACTCCACTGTATTCTATTATTTGTTAAAGAATTCTCTTTTTTTAAGATTCACTTATTTTTTGAAAGGCAGAGTTACAGAAAGAGGCAGAAGCAGAGAGAGAGGTCTTCCATCCACTGGTTCACTCCCTAAATGGCCGCAAAGTCTGGAGCTAGGTCGATCTGAAGCCAGGAGCCAGAAGCCGCTTCCAGGTTTCCCACTCGGGTGCAGGGGCCCAAGGACTTGGGCCATCTTTTACTGCTTTCCCAGGCCATAGCAGAGAGGAGAATTGGAAATGAAGCAGCTGGGACTCAAACCAGAGCCCAGATGGGATGCTGGCACTGTAGGAGGCGGCTTTTTCTGCTATGCCACAGAGCCCAACACCTGTTATATTCTGTTATTTAAAAGAAAGTCATAGGTCCAACTTATACTCACTGGAAGAGGTTTACACAAAGATGTTAACATTAGCAGATGGGCGGGCAGGGGCGGGGGCACCTTAGCATCTGTTTATGACTTTCACTGAGAAGGATAAACAAGATCTTTCCTATCTCTCATCCTGCTGATCCAGGTTTCCTACTCTCCATTTTACCTAAAATCTTAGCAGATGGACTTTGACTTTGTTTTTCTGGATTGCATTAACGTAGCAGAGAATGTATTTTGTAAGAAAAGAAGTCAAATGCTTATTTAGAATCTATTTTGGATCAAGTACTCTGCTCATCACTACAAGAAACTCAGTATCTTCTTATGGCATTCCCACAAAATAGGTCCTACCAGTTCTATGTTCTGATAAAGACTCAAAGTCATTATTTTCCTTGAGTGAAATACATAATAACTGCTAGCATATGAATTTCAACCAATTATTTCCCTTAAGCCAAATCTTTTCTACGTTAATCTATTGTCATAGTAGAGTCTAAAAACCAGTTTGTCTACTTCTCAGTTTGAACAAGATAGTACACAATAAGAGGCAAAAGTGCAATGCAAAGGTTGTGAACAAAATTGACAAAGATATTAAATCAACTCACATAGCATCTCACAAGAACAGTTCATATTATCTTATTTTTCTAAAGATTCATTTTATTTATGTGAAAGGTAGAGGTACAGAGAGAGAGACAGACAGAAAGAAATAAAGAAGTCTTCCATCCACTGATTCACTCCCCAGATGGTCCCAATGACCAGGGCTGGACTAGGCCGAAGCCAAGAGCCAAGAGCTCTTCCTGGGTCTTCCACATGGGTGCAGGGACCACCTTCTGCTGTGCTCCCAGGACATTAACAGGGAGCTGGATACTCTGAAGCAACTGAGACACTAATGGTGCCCGCATGTGATGCAGGTGCTGCAGGCAGTGGTTTAACCCACTAGGCTATAATGCTGGCCTGCTTTATATTATTTTTAATTACATGATCGTGAATATTCAACTTTGATACTTAACTCTTCCTTAGAAATGAGTCTGTTGATTGTGTAGTTCAATTTCAGTGAATACAGATCAAATCTGGGTCTTTGATTAAACAGTAAAAGTATTTACAGTTTTCTACAAATACATTTCCTTTGACAGCTAAAAAGGAATAAAATCCACATGGAAGTTTCAATTTTCTTTCAGAATTGGCAACAGTAATTTCTATTTTAGATTAGTTATCAACAAATGCTCATTCCCCATAGGTGGCAGCATAAACTTCAATGGAATATTTATTATTAGCAGTATTAGCTCAGATTTTCTGCAATAATGACAAAAGTGCTATTCTGAGGGTTGTCTCCTTCCACTGAGTCCATATTTTGAATCTACTTAAAATGTTTAAGGTAGGAAAGGCAACAGTAATTTATTTTGCTAAAGCATAGGACTATAATTATTTTTCACAAAGAGCATTGCTATTGAAGAACAAATAAATTAAAATAAAAAAGAAAAGTAAGATTCAAATCCATCTTTGTTTTAGTTGATGTGGTTGTGTAGCCAATATACCATTGCCATCACTGTGAACATAAGGTTATTTCATATGTGTATGATTTCATTCTGTTTGTGAGAGTGTGTGTATGTTTGTGTAAGTGTAATATTGCCTGCAATGCTATGGATCTTGCTGTGTATTTAAAGCAGCCTTCTTACTCTTCATAAATTTTTTTAAAGATTTATGCATTTACTTGAAAGTCAGAGTTACACACAGAGAGAAGGGGAGGCAGAGAGAGAGAGAGGTCTTCCATCCACTGGTTCACTCTCCAACTGGCCACAACGGCTGGAACTATGCCAATCCAAAGCCAGAAGTCAGGAGCTTCTTCTGGGTCTCCCACGAGGATGCAGGGGCCCAAAGACTTGGGCCATCTTCCACTGCTTTCTCAAGGCTATAGCAGAGAACTGGATCAGAAGTGAAGCAGCTGGAACTCAAGCATGTGCCCCTATGTGATGCCGTCACTGCAGGCGATGGCTTTACCTGCTACACCACAGCACCAGTCCCACTCTTCATAAATTTTTAAAATGTGCTCATACTTTGGATTTCCAAATCATAGAAAGGGTCTTTTATTTTTATTCAAATGAATACTGATAGAATAACTCACTTGTAAATAGTGTTTTTATACCATGCTGGAATCATTGGAGAAATCTTCATTCTTGAAAAATGTCATATTTAAATCCTACTTAATCAAAGTCTAAAAAAAGAAAAGTTCAGTTACAATTAACCTTTGGTTAATGTTCAATTGGAAAGATGTTTTACTGTAAAAGTGTTTCATATAATTTATTAATTCATATTCTTTCTTTTGTATAATATTAACTCTTATTTAAAAAATTTATCTTTTTTAAAGGAAAGAGGGAGAGAGAGGAAGAGAGAAAGAGATAGAGAGAGAGAGAGAGAGAGAGAGAGAGAGAGATCTTCCATCTTCTGGTTTACTCCCCAAATGGTGACAACAGCAAGGAAGGGGCCAGGCCAAATCCAGGAGCCTGGAACTTCATCTGGGTCTCCTACATGGATGACAGGGATGCAAATAATTGAAATGTTTTCTGCTGCTTCCCCAAGAACATTAGCAGAGAGTTGAATTTGAACAGAGCAGCCAGGACTCAGACTCAAAATGGATGGTGTTACGAGCAACAGCTTAACCCACTGCACCAAAATGCTGGACCACAAAACTAGCTCTTTTTTAAACCATTCTATTCTGCATGAAAAGCATGATTCAGAGAAAGCCAATTGGATTTCAGGGTATTTTATACAATTAAAGTTTTTGATTAATATGAAATTATACATATGGGATACAGTGCAGTATTTCAACAGATTTATCTAGCATAGTCTGATCAAATCAGTTAACATTTCCATTTCATCATATTTTCTCATGGGGAGCTACCAGTTCTTCTTGTCCAATTAGATATTTCAACACATCCACTCACCGTCGGGTGTGCCATTTGATATTTCAAAGGCATGGTAGCAGTTTCACTCTCAAAGTCCTTTCTTTTATACCATATCTCCCAGGATTTGTTCCAAAACAAGGTTGTCTATTGTTGACAAAGAATTAAATGTAATAATCAAGCAATTAACCAAGGGTGTTTGCAGCACTATATAAAGAGACAAATTAAGAAGACTACTATGGTATCCAGAAGCCATCTGTTAACCAATGTCAAATTGATGATAAAGAAAATTGAGTTCCCTTGGCAGTTCGTTTTTCTCCAGCTGCATGAAGCTATAAAAGAGCCATCAAAGACAAATCTGCATTCGTTGTTAATTCAGCAATACAGCTGATAGGCACTGAGAAACCTCTGGTGACAACTTTTTATTCTGAAAGTTGATGGTAAGATTCCAGGAAAAGTTATACACCGGGCTTTGGATCAGCACTTAAGACTTTCTTTATAGAGTAAAAAGGTTATGAGTGCAATTCTCAGATGTGTATGTGTACACATAAATACTGTAAAAGTCTGTTCAGAGCTAGAAATGAGTAAACTGCTTTTAAAGCAATCAGCCAGGCAAAGGTTAGTCACTCATTTATATATGCATCCAAACATTTATTATTGTGTGTATCCTTGTGTAAACCTTGCTTGAAGGAAAGCCTCATGAAGGAATAATAGCAGAAAATACTCGTAAATATGGGTGGTTATTATTACCATGTCCTGAAAAGACTAATGCCAAGGATAAAAGTGAAGTGCTTTTTAGAGTCTTATACTACTCATGTTCAATGGAAATTTCAAAAAAATGACATTGTCCCTTGAAAGAAGCTAGGATTTCTAGTCACATAAAAACGAAGCTCCACAGTCAGACTTTCTTCCTGATTAGTTTATGAACTCGGGCATAGAACTGAGTCTGTTCTACCGGCTGTGTGGACATGAGAATGAGAGAACAATAATAACAGCACTGCAAGGATGTTGAAACAATCAATGAGTTAATGAGTACCAACGTCTTTCTATCAAATAAAACATTAAATGCTTAATCTATGCATTACTTAAATGCAGTAATAGCAGTGGGTTGTTGTGAAAGGCACTGGGCCAAGAAATAGGAAACAAAGTTTGTTCTTCCAGCTTTGTCAAAATTTGCTTTGTGATGATACACACTGTAAATACTCTATATTTCAATTTATCAGTCCTAAGTTGAAATTTAAGTGGGCATAGGATAAAAAGCCTTTATTAGTTCTAAAATACTATAATTCTAACATCTTGAGTTGTATTTCAAAGAAACAAATAGAGAACACAAGATAATGTTAGAAAAATAACAACAATGAAACCAGTGTAGAAAGAATTTGGGAGGATTCCCTCTTTTTGGATTGTTCTGAATAGTTTGAGAAGAATTGGAGTTAGTTCTTCTTTAAATGTCTGGTAGAATTCAGCAGTGAATCCATTTCTTTGTTGGTAGGGACTTTATTAATGATTCAATTTCTGCCTCAGTTATGGTTCTGTTTAGGTTTTCTATGTCTTCATGGTTCAATTTAGGTAGGTTGTATGTGTCCAGGAATCTATCCATTTCTGATAGATTTCACTGTTTGCTGGCATACAACTCTTTGTAGTAATTTCTGATGATTCTTTTATTTCTGTGGTGTCTGTTGTTACATTCTCTTTTTCATCTCTAATTTTATTAATTTGGGTCTTTTCTTCTTTTAGCTAGTTGGGCCAATGGTGTGTCAATTTTGTTTATTTTTTCAAAAAACCAGCTCTTCGTTTTGATGATCTTTTATAATGTTTTTTTTTAATTCAATTCTGTTGATTTCTTCTCTAATTTTAATTATTTCTCTTCTCCTACTAGTTTTGGGTCTGGTTTGCTGCAGTTTTTCGAGATCCTTGAGATGCATTGGTAGCTCATTTATTTGGTGCCTTTCAAATTTCTTGATGTAGGCACCTATTGCTATAAACTTTCCTCTTAACACTGCTTTTGCTGTGTCCCATAAGTTTTAATATGTTGTGCTGTTATCCTCATTTACTTCCAAAAAGTTTTTGATTTCTCTTTTTATTTCTTCTATGACCCACTGCTCATTCAGGAGCATGTTGTTCAGTCTCCATGCACTTTCATATGCTCTAGGCATTCCTGAGTTGCTAATTTCCAGCTTCATTCCATTGTGGTCTGAGATGCATGGTCTGATTTCAGTTCTTTGGTTTCTCACTATTACTTTAAAATTCATCTCATGGAAGGGACTTACCCAAATATTTACAGAAAATTAGAAACTCCCATCATTCTAAGTTCATTCCTTGCTATTAAATATCCCTCAGTATTTTTAGAGTGTAGCACATAATTTCAATTTAGGAAAACTGAGATCTATTTCAAATAGGAACTGGTGTTTGAAACTTCATTAGAAAATAAGATTCCCTTCCTTTTATACATAGTAGGTATCTCTAGTTGTTCCCTTCCACATTTGCCATTGTTGTAAACCTAAATAATCAAAATGAATTCAGACTGAGAAAGAAATCTAAGACCAGGGCAGTTGCTGTTACTATAGTTACTGCATCTAGAGTAGCACATTTAAGTTCAGTATAAATTATAAGAAAAATATACAAGATTTATTAATATTTTGAATACAGAATACAAATCAAAAGAAACCTAAAAGCAAAATAGTTGTCTTTGACAAAGGAGCAAAAACTGAACAATGGAGAAAAGAGAGTTCTGACAATATACATTGTGGGAACAAGTGGATATCATATGGGAAAAAAAACTTACACACAGATCCTTTGAATAATTTATCTTAAAATTAACTCTAGGCCTAAATATAAGCTATAGAAAACTCTTAGAAGATAAGATAGGAGAAGACATTGATGGTCTTGAGTCAGGCAATTACTTCTTTTTTTTTTTAATTTTTTTTGACAGGCAGAGTTAGACAGTGAGAGAGAGAGACACAGAGAGAAAGATCTTCCTTTGCCATTGGTGGTCACTACAGCCATCAAGTTGCGGCCAGTGTGCTTCACCGATCTGAAGCCAGGAGCCAGGTGCTTCCTCCTGGTCTTCCATGCAGGTGCAGGCCCAAGGACCTGGGCCATCCTCCACTGCACTCCCGGGCCACAGTAGAGGGCTGGACTGGAAGAGGAGCAACTAGGACAGAATCTGGCGCCCCAACCGGGACTAGAACCCGGGTCCTGGCACCACAGGCGAAGAATTAGCATAGCGAGCAGCAGCGCCGGCCAGCAATGACTTCTTAAAATAATTTATTTACTTATATTTACTTGAAATGTAGAACTACCAATAGAGCTAGGCTAGAACTAGGGCTAGAGCTAGAGCAAGAACGAGAACGAGAGCAAGAGAGAGAGAGAACAATGGGGATTGGGATAGAGAAAAAGAGATCTTCCATCACCTGGTTCCCTTCCCAAAAGATCAGGACATCCAGATCTGTGCTAGGCTGTAGCCAGAAGCCAGGAATTCAATCCTGGTTTTCCAAGTGGATGATAAGGACCCGAGTATTTCAGCTATCAGCTGCTGCATTCCCAAGTGCATTAGCAGGGAGCTGCATCAGAAGAGGAATAGATGGGACTCCAATGGTACTTCAATACAAAATGTAAAAGTCACAAGTGCTAATTTAACTCACTATACCACGATGCCAGCTCCTGAAAAGGACATTTTAGGTACAGCATAGAAGACATAATCCATGAAATAATAATTGATAAATTGGACTCTGTTAAAATTAAAACCTCCTTTTTGCGTCTGAAATTGTGGTATAATGGGTTCAGTCACTGCATTGCTACTATGCCAGTATCCAATATGGAAGCTGTTTGAGTTCTGGCTGCTCTATTTCCAATACAGCTCCATGTTAACATTCTTGTGAAAGCAATGCAACATTGCACAAGTGTTTGGGTCTCTGAACTCACATGGGAAATCCAGATGAAGCTCCTGGCTCCTAGCTTCTGCCTGGTCCAACCCAAACTGTTGCAGCCATTTGGGGAGTAAACCAATGGAAGGAAGATCTATCTCTATCTATCTGTCTGTCTGTCTGTCGCTATCTATCTATCTCACTTTCTCTGGGTAACTCTGACTTTAAAATACATGAAAATAAATCTGAACAAAAAAAAACCTTTGCTTTGAGTATAAAATTGTCAAGAGAATGTGAAGACAAGTCAGAGACTGGGAAAAAACATTTGCAAAAGTTGAATTGGAAGAATTAATATCATCAAAATGTACAGACTACACAAAGGAATTTAGATTCAATGCAATCCCAATCAAAAGGCCAATAACATGACCCAAGAATTTGTATGGAAATGCAAGAAACCACAAGTAGCTAAAGAAATATTAAACAATTAGGCCGGCGCTGTGGCTCAACAGGCTAATCCTCCACCTTGCGGCGCCGGCACACCAGGTTCTAGTCCCGGTCAGGGCACCGGATTCTGTCCTGGTTGCCCCTCTTCCAGGCCAGCCCTCTGCTGTGGCCCGGGAGTGCAGTGGAGGATGGCCCAGGTGCTTGGGCCCTGCACCCCATGGGGAGACCAGGAAAAGCACCTGGCTCCTGGCTCCTGCCATCGGATGAGCGCGGTGCGCCGACCGCGGCGGCCATTGGAGGGTGAACCAAAAAAAAAAAAGAAATATTAAACAATTAAACAAAGCTGGAGACATCACAATACCATATTTCTTTTTCTTTTTTTTTTTTTTGTTTTGACAGGCAGAGTGGACAGTAAGAGAGAGAGACAGAGAGAAAGGTCTTCCTTTGCCGTTGGTTCACCCTCCAATGGCCACCGCGGCCGGTGCGCTGCGGCCGGAGCACTGTGCTGATCCGATGGCAGGAGCCAGGTGCTTCTCCTGGTCTCCCATAGGGTGCAGGGCCCAAGCACTTGGGTCATCCTCCACTGCATTCCCTGGTCACAGCAGAGAGCTGGCCTGGAAGAGGGGCAACCGGGACAGAATCCGGTGCCCCAACCGGGACTAGAACCCGGTGTGCCGGTGCCGCAAGGCGGAGGATTAGCCTATTGAGCCACGGCACTGGCAGAAGTATTACAAGCCAGTTAAAATCAAAACAGCTTGATACTAGCACAGGAATACATATGTGGACCAATGGAACAATTACAAACCCCAGAAATTAAGCCAGGCATCTGTAACTAATGAATCTTTGACAAATAAGCCAAAATCACACCCTGGAGAAAGACGTCATTCTACCTGTTGAACTTTTTATTTAGTGGAGAATTAAGCCTGCTTTGAAACAAATATAGATAGATAGATAGATAGATAGATAGATAGATACTTACTTGTATATCAGATGAATTGCAGTTACTATATTATAAGCAATTAATTTATTTAAATATACATCTAGCCTTCAATGAAACAATATTGAAAACTACTCAGCACAATGGCTTAAGTGCATGAATAAATGAATGAATCTAAGAAATACATAGAGATCAACTAGAGGAGAGATTAATTATACCATTTACTATTTTCTAAATAAGTTCTGAGCCATTCCTATACACTTTGAAATTATTATTCTGTGGTTGGGATTGTGGTCCAGCAGATTAAACTGTTGCTGAGTCTTTACTGATCCACTTCTAATCCAGCTTCCTGAGAATGCATGTGAGAAGACAGGAAAATGGTCCAATTACTTAGGCACTTACCACTCATGTGTGAGATCCAGATGGAGCTCTGGGCTCCTGGGCCAGGCTGTTGTGTTGCAGTCCTTTGGGGAGTGAACTAGCATTTGGAAGACCTCTCTCTCTCTCTCTCCCACCTACTTCCCTCTTCCTCTGTTGCTCTGTCTTTAAAATAAATCAATGAATCAATATTCTAATAAATATTAGATATCTATTAATGCATTATAATTACAATAATAAATGTAGTTATTATTCTAATGCAGGATATTCTTAATAATTATATACTATTTATTGCATATTTTCTGGGAACACAGTTTATAAATGGCCCTGGAAGATTACAGCCAAAGCATCTGCGCTTGCATCACGCCATGCGTCCAGGACTTGTGTTCATCCATCACCTCTCCCTATCAATTTAGGAATCTGAGAGCAAAAAAGAGCAGGTACACAACCAGAGTAACAAAGCAGGACCTTAATCCATTGTCCATGTGGTACAAAGAAAGAAACCGTTGTATGTTAGCCCACATTATTTTTGCATTGTGTATATATTGACTAAACCTGACTAATTATTTCTGTCTATGAAAATGACTACAAACTGAAGATACAAGTTCGAAGGGTCAGTAGCGTTATTGGGAAGAGAAAGAAAAATGACCCGGGTAGATTAAAAGCAGCAATGCCAAACAGCTTCCAGTAAACAGAGGAAGTAAAGAAGTAGGTTGCTATGACAAGATTCAGAGAAAAATGTTTCCTAGAAACTCAAGAGAAAACCACAGAGGACTGTAGCTTGATGTTGCCTATAGGGAAAGAGGATATTATTATTCCATTGACCTTCAAGATATCCATTACATCAGTCTTTGCAGCCTGAGGCAGGTATTAATGATGTGTGCTATAAATACAAGCTGGTGTCTCTGATATGAGAAGCGAACAGGTTTAAGGGAAGATGTTCTATCTCCCATTTTATTATACAGTATAAAGAAATCATAATAAAATCGAAAAAAATATGCACAAAAGAATAAAAAAATTTCCAAGACAAAAGAGTTAGAGGTGCAGTTTTTACAGTCTTGGTCAAAGAAAGAAAAGCCTTTCTTGTTTCCTATCAGATATGATGAAAGCTTCTTCTTAAAATTTGTGAAACGAATATGAAATGGATAGAGACCATTACTCAATAATAGTTATTGTAATAAATGAGATTAGGGAAAAGCTAGACTTGAAGTCACTTATAGATGAAATATCCCCACTCATCAAAACGAAAGAGTGGGGCTGAGGCTCAACCATCCAGTAAAGGAAGAGAAAATAAATGGTGTCTAGTTTTGGCAGTCTATGAAGATCAACAATTTTTCATAGATGGAAGAGAGCATAATAACCATGTGCATCTAAAAGTATGCCAGGGAATGGTGTTTTTATGATTTTTCTCTCTTCTTGCATAATTTTTGCTTTGGTAATGAAGACATATGCATAAAGTCAATGAAAACTAGGTTATATGGCTCTAATCACCTCTTCCGGGCTGTGCAATAGCGCATTTTTGATTGAAGTTTACAATAGGTCTTTCTACTGATGAATAGAAGCAGCTATTATACAAAAGAGGAATAGAAGAAACTCTGCACAATTGGGAGCAGATATAGGTCAATCTTAGGGAGAATCTAAACTTCTGAAGTCGCATCCAAGTTGCATTAGCAGAAGCTAGAATGAGTTTTTAATGTTAACAGATCAAATTACCCAGTATGTGAGAAGGTAGACAACCAAAATATTCAGCCTTTCTCAACTTAAAGAAAAAACAGGATTACAATTAGTGTGTTCTCAATAACTTTACACTGCAAAGATTGAAAGAAGCATGAAATATAGATGACTCCAAGACAAAGATCACCTTGTTACTTTGGGGTGGTTATAGATGTATATCAAGATTATTAGATACCAGATGATTTAAAAAGCTAATCATTGTTGATGACATTTAGGCCCCATGCAAAATAGAATATTTACAAGAAAACAGTAATTTAAATTCCACTTGGTTCAATTAGTTTTACATGTCTATGACAGATGCAAATATTTCCCTGTAGGAAGAATATTTTAAAATGATGGGAAATTATAAGGAAATGTGCTTGTTATGCTTTTAAAAGATTTCCTTCTTTGCAGATAATGAGCTTCTTATTGTGCTGCATTATATTAAGCCACCACCTGCAACATCAGCATCCCATATGAACACCAGTCTGAGTCCTGGTTGCTTCTCACTTCCAGTCCAGGTGCCTGTTGAGTTGCCTGGAAAAAGTGCAGATGACAGCCCAAAGTACCTGGGTCTCTGCCACCCACATCAGGGATTATGATGGAGTTCCTGACTTGACCTCAGCTTTGCCCAGCCTTGACATTGAGGCTATTTGGTGAATGAACCGGTGGCTCTCGAGCTCTCTCTCTCTGTAACCCTGCCTTTTTAAAATTTATTTGAAGGAGAGAGATCTTCCATACAGTGGGTCACTCCTCAAATGGATGCAACTTCCAAAGCTAGGTCAAGCTAAAGCCAGGAGTCAGGATCTCCCATATGGATCAGGCCTTAAGGATTTGGGCCATCTGCTGCTGCTTTCCCCAGTGCACTAGTAGGGAGCTGAATTGAGAGTCAAGTGGCCAGGACTCGAAGTACTGCCAATATGAATGCTGGTGCTACAAGCAGTGGCTTAACCTGCTGAGCCACTATCCCAGCCCCCAAAAATAAATCTTAAAAAAAACTCAAAACTTAAAAAAAAATAAAGTTGATCAAGAAAAGGTGAGACATTAGACAAAGGCGATTTTCAATAGATGAGAGGCTAGAATAAATTAACTAAGTTACTTCCCCAATTTTAGCACTACCGAGTGCTTAATAAGCAATCAGGCCAGTTCTCAGCCTCATTATCATAAGGAAGAATGATATTTCTTATATGACATGCTTGTGTAAAAATTAATGTACACTGAATTGGGGCAAAATTGCAAAGAGGCAGCTTTCATGCCACCTTGGAACAGGCTCTTCATCAGCAAATGGCTTCTAATGAAACAATCCTTTGTTTCTTTCATTCCTGTCTGATTACATGTCTGTTAAGCAAATAGTGACAGGCTTCAAAGTCAGTCAGAGAGCTTAGGTGAAAATAAATGATGGCCAGCATCACGGCCCGCTAAGCTAATCCTCCACCTGCGGCGCTGGCACCCCTGGTTCTAGTCCTGGTCGGGACACCAGATTCTGTCCCGGTTGCTCCTCTTCCTGTCCTGCTCTCTGCTATGGCCAGGGAGTGTAGTAGAGGATTGCCCAAGTCCTTGGGCCCTGCACCCGCATGGGAGACCAGGAGAAGCACCTGGCTCCTGACTTTGGATCAGCGCGTTGTGCTGGCTGCAGCGCAATGGCCGCAGCGGCCATTGTGGGGGAGAGGATGAACCATCGGAAAAAAGGAAGACCTTTCTCTCTGTCTCTCTCTCTCACTGCCCACTCTGCCTGTCAAAAAAAAAAAAAAAGAAAGAAAAGAAACAGTAAAAGTAATTGCCTTCAACTTTTCTATGGAGTCTACATTACTTATGCTTTTTAGTATGTCACAAACTTAGCAAGTCATATGCTTGACATCTATTTTTATTTTACTTAAGAAAAATGTTTGATTCTTTTAAAGACTCATACAAATGTACATTTATGGAGTACCATGTGGTGTTACAATATACTTACACTGTGTAGTGCTCAAATCTGGATAAGCATATCTGTCTCCTCAAATATTGATCATTTCTTTCCTGTGAAAACATTCAACATCCTCTTTTTTAGTTTTTTCAAATACAAAAGTACTTTATTGCTACCTACATCCATACTACTTTGCAACAGAATACCAGAATTTATGTCTTCAATCTAAATGTTGCTTAGTACTCCTTGCAATTTTTCCCTGTCTTCTCTCTGTCCTACTCTAGAACCTTTGTTAAACACTATTTTATCCATAATTTCTACAGCATCAACTTTATTTAGATTCCACATGAGTGAAGAAATAGTAATATTTATCTTTCTGTACCTGGCTTATTTCATTTAATATAATGTCTTCCAGTTTCACCCATGCTTTCACAAATCACAGAATTTTGCCCTTTTCTGTGGCTGAACCATATTTTATTGTGTATTTGTACCCCATTGTATTTACTGAATCATCAGTAGGTGATAGGGGCTTAAGCACTAGGACTATTTTCCATTGCTTTCCCAGGCCATTAGTAGTGAGCTGGAGAAAAAGTGGAGCAGCCAGGACTCTAACCAGCGCCATTATGGGATGCCAACACTGCAGGCTGCAGCTTTACCAACTGTGACATAATTAGAACCCCACTTCTCTGCTCATTTGAAAGCAAAATATGTAGTGTACATTTAAACATCAAACTGACAGACTAATATGTATTGATCTGTGATTGTGATTTAAAATATACCTCTTTTTAAATTTTTTTGCCAGGCAGAGTTAGACAGTGAGTGAAAGAGACAGAGAGAGAGTTATAGACAGTGAGAAAGAGAGACAGAGAAAGGTCTTCCTTCCGCTGGTTCACTCCCCTAATGGCCTCTAAGGCCTGCGCTGCGCTGATCTGAAGCCAGGAGCCGGGTACCTCCTCCCAGTCTCCCATGCAGGCGCATAGCCCAAGCACTTGGGCCATCCTCCACTGCCCTCCCAGGCTACAGCAGAGAACTAGACTGGAAGAGAAGCAACCGGGACTAGTACCCGGTGCTCCAACCGGGACTAGAACTCGGGGTGCCAGTGCCGCAAGCAGAGGATTAGCCAAGTGAGTAACGGTGCCGGCCTAAAATATATCTCTAACAGCACTTTACATTCTAGATTTTTTGAAAGGGAACACAAACATAAATAATTCTTGAATAATAAAAGTTGGTGATTTGTTTTCAAGTCCAAGTAGTTACTTCTCTTCAGTGTGGCCATTGCAGCTGCATTAAAGGAACTAACTTTCAAGAATCCCATTGTAAAACAAAACTAAAAATCCTATTACTTTTACTACTAATATTAAATATCAACAGGCATAATGATTTACATCTTCCAGACAGCCCCACAATCCATTAATACCATCCTTTGATTGTGTTGGGTAATTGATACTTGTTAGACAAACGCTGTAGAAAAATATGTGCACAGTAGAAGCAGCCTATATATTAAGGATTTCTGAAGTCTGGAGGGAGCTATGTTCCCCAATAACTTTTAGCCCCAGAAGGGTGCTCCTACTGTTTCTAAAGCTTATTACACACTGTTAGACATCATGCTTCAAGGGAAAGATTCCTGGAACAGTCTTGAGCATCTTGTGAACATCTGAAAATCAATGTTATGGTTATCAGTAGTTCTTCTAGTTGGAGGCTTACATAAGAAGGTAACTCCACAGTCATCCTTGGCATATCTGGTCATAGGAACAGTTGATTTACACAACTGCTCAGTGGGGATTTGTATTGGGAGAGATTTTAGCAGGTGAAGCATAAAATTTGCAAATGTGCAGCCAGAGAAATGGGTAGTAGGGAAACTGACTTTTAGAACCCTCATGTTTTTTTTTTTTTTCAGATTTTGCTTACAAGTCTTTCTAACTAAATAGAAAAGAGATAAAGTTCCAAATACTGCATAATGATGCTGGAAAATAGTTATCACAAGTTGGCAAAAATTAATCTTTAACATTTAGATGTTTCATTACGGGTTTAATATGTTTTACTGTGCCCATTCTCATTTGAGAACTGTTGTATCCAATTACTGAATAAATGTATCATCTCACCCATGGAAAGAAGATTAATTCATAAAATATTTTAGAGGTATTCCATGAACCATATTTCTTTTTCAACTGAGTAATTTATTTAATTAATAACACCACTTTTATTATTAACATTTTAGAACAAAATATTATGGAACACTAGTGTATTAATATATCTTATTTTGCCAACTCAGAAATAATACTTTTGGGACCACACTGTGGCATAGTGGGCTTAGTCTCTGCCTGGAGCACTAGAATTCCATATGGGCACCAGTTCATGTCCCCGCTGCTGCTCTTCCAATCCATCTCTATACTGTGGCCTGAAAAAGTAGTGGAAGATTGCCCAAGTGATTGGGCCCCTGCACTCTCCTGGCTCCTGGCTTTGGATTGACTCAGCTCTGGCCTTTGAGGCCATCTGGGGAGTAAACCAGCGAATGAAAAACTTTTCTCTCTCTGTCTTTCCCTCTCTCTGCCTGTATCTCTACTTCTCAAATAAATAAAACCATTTTTTAGATTTATTTATTTATTTATTTGGAAGTCAGTTACACAGAGAGAGAAGGAAAGGCAGAGAGAGAGAGAGAGAGGTTCTCAATCCACTGGTTCACTCCACAATTGGCCATAACGGCTGGAGCTGTGTTGATCCAATGCAAGAGCCAGGAGCTTCTTCCGGGTCTCCCACATGAGTGCAGGAGCCCAAGGACTTGGCCCATCTTCTACTGCTTTCCCAGGCCATAGCAGAGAGCTGGATCAAAAATGGAGCATCTGGGACTTGAACTGGCACCCATATGGGTTACTGGTACTACAGGCGGCAGCTTTACCTGCTGCGCCACAGTGCTGGACCCATAAAAATCTTTAAAAAAATAATAATAATAATTTTATATAACTATGTTTCTTAATAGTTCCTCCAAATACTTCACTACTCTTTACATTAATTAAAATACAAGTACACATTAATAAGGGTAAAACAAGAGGGTCTTCTTTTAGGACTGAGATAGAAGATAAATATGCAGAAAATGTTGATATAGATATAGATATAGATATAGATATAGATATAGATATATAACTACTACTACTTAGGTATCAAATACACTACTGATCTTTGATAGGTGATAATACAGAGATTAATACTTATAATTATTAGCCAAAATAAATGATGAAATTGAGTCAACTCAGTCTACATGGCAATTTTTCCAGCAATTCTTTAAATGCTTCCCCATCTGTAAATTTCCACATTTCTGAAATCTTGGAGCAACTTATTTAAACCTCTCTATGAAAAAAAATCTTTCAATCATCTCATAAAATTCCACATGTACTTTACCTCTCCCATTTCTACTGAAATTTTTTAATGACAGGATGTTTGTCTGGTTGTTTTCTATGGAAATATTTTAATAAGCAGTATTTTTAAATGTGTGAATGAAGCAGTGCTATCAAAATATGAAGGGAATGACCAAGGCTATCGTTCTGATCTGGGGCTGAAAGTCAGCTTCTCCAAGATTGCTGGGTGTTGGCAGATTGGATTCTCTGGTGAAAACAGAAGTCTTTATTTTCTTCACACATTTTTGTTTCAATATTCCTGTAAACAAGGGAACATTGAACCCTTCTTAAGCTCCGTGTTATGACTTCCCTTCCTACTTTGCTCTTTTCTTTCTAAGGTACTGTACAAGCATATCAGACCTCCCCTGCTGGATATTCCAGGTAGCTTTCCTGTTTTCAGTCCAGTTGATTAACAAATTATTTACCTTTGACATGCAAAATAACACTCATAATCCAAGAATCAGGATGTCAAAATTTACTTGGAGTCATAATTGATTTATCATACCAATCGTCACTGAAATTTGATCTTCTAGTTTATTATGGTAGTACCTAAACTCTTTTTACTAGACACAAGCATGCTCCTAAATATGCCAACACTGTCCATATTCACATTCACACTTTAGTGTGAATTGTTTATATTTATATATTTTACTTATTTCAAAGGCAGAGAAAGTGTAGCAGAGAGGCAGACACAGAGCTCTCCTATCTGCTGGATTGTCTCCCAAATGCCTACAACAACTAGAATTGGAGAGGCTGATTCTGGGAACCAGGAACTCAATCCAGATCTTTCATGTCGGTGGCAGGGACCCAACTATTTGAACCATCATGGGCGGTCTCCCAGGGTGCACATCAGCAGTCAGATGGAATCAGAAGAACCGACTGAAACACAGACACACTGAGACAACATATGCAAGTCGGAAGTGGTGACTAGGTTACTATGCCAAACTCTCACTCCAGTGTGAATTCTCTTTCTGTGAACTTTAAAATATAACTGTATTTATATTTAAATAATAAGAATTGTAGAGGTGAAAGGTAAATATGGGACAATACTGTCATTTTATAATAAATGCAATAATTCCTCTATAAAAAACTGAAGAGAGACATGAATGGAGTGCTGAAGGGTGACACTCTGGAGAGGGGGCACTGGACAGTAGAGTGAGTCTAACAGAGGCTATGAGAAACCGTGCAATAGTTGTCTAGTGGGCTGAGACTCATAATAAGAGTTAGATAAGTCAACCAGATCATGGATTTCCTCCATCCTTTATTAATTACTCAAACAGCACACACACACACACACACACACACACACACACAAATGCCAAAATAGAAGTGCAATAAAATATCCCATTATTTTTTGGAGTTGAAAAACTTTTTATTGCTCTTGCAGAACTGTAAAATGTTTTCACATAATAAGGCGACAGTGTCAGGGTTGAGGTGTTGTGATAAAGGGACATTTAACATAGAAGGAAAGATACACTATAAAATTATTTCTAATAGTTTCACAGTATGCATTAACTGCCAGGAATAACCTTTTCTGTTCAATTACTATATTGTGTATTTAAAGGAAGAAATAATTTTCTTTTTGGCAAATATTGAGTCCACGATAATCCAATCATAACCTTAACAGGAGGCAAAACCAATTTCTGTTTCACTTCACTGCCCCATAGTACCTAATCTTTTTTATTGATAGTTAATGCGTGCAATTTTCATTAGAAAAGTTTTAAACATCAAAGGTAACATTTGGAGGTTGCAGCAGATTTACAGTGGCTCTTTCATGTTTGGTCATTTCATAATTGGGTTATAACTTTACAAGAAAGCACATACAAGGTATTAGGTCACAACTTTAAAGTTATAGAATCAATAAAATCATCTAGCATTTATCATTATTTTTAAATGACATATAAACAATTTCATTTTATTACCAAACATTTTTATAATTCTTTTTCCAAAGACAAATGTGATGAATTTAATTCATGCTTGCCTTTTTATATTATCATGTTTGCAGTCATTTTGTGAATTTACATTTGTGTAATTCTTTTTTTTTATTTTTTATTTTTTTGACAGGCAGAGTGGACAGTAAGAGAGAGAGAGAAAGAAAAGTCTTCCTTTGCCGTTGGTTCACCCTCCAATGGCCGCCGCCGGCGCACTGTGCTGATCCGATGGCAGGAGCCAGGTGTGCTTCTCCTGGTCTCCCATAGGGTGCAGGGCCCAAGCACTTGGGCCATCTTCCACTGCACTCCCTGGCTACAGCAGAGAGCTGGCCTGGAAGTGGGGCAACCAGGACAGAATCCGGTGTCCTGACCGAGACTAGAACCCGGTGTGCCGGCGCCGTAAGATGGAGGATTAGCCTATTGAGCAACGCTGCCGGCCTACATGTGTGTAATTCTATTCTAAACTTTTTTCTCCCTAAAATTATTTTAATGGGTGATGGACTGTTTATTACATTTTTATAATGTTATAATTATTATATACACACAGTACTTTGAGCATCCCAATAGAAGATATTTTATAATTTTATTATTTAATTGCTCAAACATTTTCAAATAATACATTCATAAAGTCTAAAACATATTAATGTGAGGCAGATTTTAATGCTGTTTAGAAAATCATTAGATTGCTTTCTATAAACATGAATTAGCATTTTACATACTTCTGGTCTAGTTGCATAAGATGATCACCTGCACTCAGGACCTTGTCCATCACCATAGAGCACAGGTATAGAATGGGTGAAGATTAAACTGTATGGTTTTTTGTTGTGTAGTGCCGATTTTCTGAAGGAAAATACAGAAATAGAATGTCTCCAAAGAAACTAAACTTTTGTCTATGTTCAGTGACAATTGTTACATATTCTGGGATTTTAAATGAGAGAGGAGTCATTTTCACAATTTAACCCTTTCTATGCCACCGCATGACTAGGCAGCTCTCACTCTCCACCTGTGTGCCCTACATTAACAGGGACACTGGTTACTCTCAGAAAAAAATAAAGAAATGCTCCCTGAAGAAACTAAACAACCCATAAATGGACAACTAAAGATCTAACGGAGATACTGGCTGCCAAAACTTTTCCACTTTTAAATTTAGATATTTTTATATTTATTATTTTTATAATGCTTTTATTTAAAGAATATAAATTTCCAAAATACAGCTTATAGATTACAATGGCTTCCCCCCCATAACATCCCTCCCACCCGCAACCCTCTCCTTTCCCACTCCCTCTCCCCTTGCATTCACATCAAGATTCATTTTCAATTCTCTTTATATACAGAAGATCAGTTTAGTATATATTACATAAAGATTTCAACAGTTTGCCCTCACATAGCAACACAAAGTGAAAAATACTGTTGGAGTACCAGTTATAGTATTAATTCACAATGTATAGCACATTAAGGACAGAGATTCTACATGATATATTTTTTTAAATTGATTAATTTTCTATGCAATTTCCAATTTAACACCAAGATTTTTTTTATTTTTAATTATATTTATATACAGAAGATTGATTCAGTATATACTAAGTAAAGATTTCATCAGTTTGCACCCACACAGAAACACAAAGTGTAAAAATACTGTTTCAGTACTAGTTATAGCATTACTTCACATTGGACAACACATTAAGGACAGATCCCACATGAGACGTAAGTACACAGTGACTCCTGAAGTTGATTTAACAATTTGACACTCTTGTTTATGGCGTCAGGAATCTCCCTAGGGTCTAGTCATGAGTTGCCGAGGCTATGGAAACCTTTAGGGTTTGCTGACTTCAATCTTATTCCGACAGGGTCATAGTCAAAGTGGAGGTTCTCTCCTCCCTTCAGAGAAACAAGACTAGTGTCTGCTAATACTAACTGATAGAATCAAAAAGCGAGAGAATGATCCAACATGGGAAGCGAGATACACAGCAGACTCATAGAATGGCAGATGTCCTAAATAGCACTCTGGCTTCAGAATCAGCCCTTAAGGCATTCAGATCTGGCTCAAGAGCCCTTGAGAATATTTTAGGCATGGAAAGCCGAGACACTGTGGCAAAAAAAAGAAGACCTATTATTTTCTGAAATGTTGGTAAATGCTAGCTTTTCTATCTGCTACCCACCCATATGCCATACATAAAAATCCTGAGAGTACTATCCGAAGGAGAAACAATTTGGGAAAACTGACCTACATTAAGGTAGAGAAAAACATCAGTCATTAATAACAAGATAACTGAGGATGTGCTCCAAACATTAACAGTAATGAAAAATATTATGATAAGTATTAAAGCAAAAACAACATAATCTCTATATGTAACAAACGATTTTTAGGAATATAATAACGATTCTCATCCAAAAAATCATTCTAAACTAGAAGCAAGGGTTCAAAGAAAAAAATTTAGTGTACATTTATTTTTATTTCAACATCTACACTATTACATCCACTTCATTTGGGAAATATTTTAATATGTAATTGTAAGGCTATTGCAGTAAGTCATCAGTAACTCTACAGTTAATTCCATTGGGAATGATTTGGTTTCCATGATCCAGTGGCAGCAATGTTATTAGTGCTATGTGCTATTCAAAGGTGTTTGGACTAATAGCAGTGTCAACTAATCAATGCATTCTAGTAATATTTGTGTTTCTAGTTGCCTGGAACTCCTTGCTTTCTGCATAGTTTCATACTACAAATTTCTAGCCATTCAGTAAATTCTGTGAGCTGTCTCTCAATCTTTTTGAAGAGAATATTGGGTTCTATGCTTGCTTTGTTACATTTTCCCATTTATTCCTTGCCTGTGCGATTTTTGTAAGCTTGAGATTATGTTCAGGCCATAGGATTGGCTGCTAGTATGGGTTTGTAGCTTCTATGACAATATGCTTTACTCCAATGTCAGGTTTTTCAAGTATCTCTATTCTCAAACAATATGACTCTATGCAATAAATACTTCACACTAAACAATAAATTCCTTTAAAATAAAAAGTGAGCATAACTGCATCATAGGATGCAAAGTCAATACACAAAAATCATCTGCATTTCTAAATACTAGCAATTTAATGCATGGTTCAGAATGTCATTTATAATAGCAAAAAATACTCTGGTATAAAACTTAAAATGTGTACAAGATTTTTACGCAACAAAAGAACAGTGAAGAAAGTAAAAGCATAAATGATCAGAAGTCTTCACGTTGTTGAGATACTAATTTTATTTTTCTTTTTTTTATAAAGCTTTTATTTAAAGAATATAAATTTCCAAAATACAGCTTATGGATTACAATGGCTTCCCCCTCCCCCCATAACTTCCCTCCCACACGCAACCCTCCCCCTTTACCGGCTCCCTCTCCCCTTTCATTCGCATCAAGATTCATTTTCAGTTCTCTTTGTATACAGAAGATCAGTTTAGTACATATTACATAAGGATTTCAACAGTTTGCCCTCACATAGCAACACAAAGTGAAAAATACTGTCGGAGTACTAGTTATAGTATTAATTCACAATGCATAGCACATTAAGGACAGAGGTCCTACATGATATTTTTTTTTAAAAATGATTAATTTTTAATGCAATTTTCAATTTAACACCAATTATATATCCAAGATATATAAAGAGATCAAGAGACACAACAACAGCAAAACAAACACGCTAGTTAAGAAATGGGCAAAGGGGATGAACAGATCATTTTCAAAGATGAAATACAAATGGTCAGCAGACACATGAAAAATCGCCTAGGATCACTAGTCATAATGGAAAACCAAATAAAAACCACAGTGGGATTTTACCTCTTCCTGGGTGGAATGGTTATAATCCATCACTCAAAAAGTGATAAATATTGGTGAGGATGTAGAGAAAAAGGAAACTTTGTAAACTTCTGGAAGAAATGTAAACTAGAACTACCATTAAGGAAGACAGTATTGAGATTCCTCAAAAATCTGAAAACTGATCTACCGTATGACCCTGTTCCCATTCCTGGGAATTTACTCAAAGAAAATGAAATTAGTATAGGAAAGAAGTATCTGTACAATCATGTTTATAGCAAGTCAATACACAATGGTAAAGATATGGAATCAAACCAGATGCCCATCAAATTATGACTGGAGAGACAAAAAGTGGTATACATATATGATGGTATACTACTCAACCATTAAAAAATAATGTAATCTTGTCTTTTGCAACAAAATGGATGAAATTGGAGACCATTATACTTAGAGAAATAAGCCAATCCCCAAAATACAAATATCATGTTTTCTTTGATTTGCTGTTATAAAGTACAAAAAAAAAATCTATGTAAGTGAAATTGATATCTTGAGAGTTGATTATTGTTTATAGCCTTGTTTTTACTCCTGCAGAGTAGTGGTGTTTCTATTTTCTACTTGTTGAATTATTTATTTTGTGGAGGATTAAGCCCGTGACTATAAAGTAAAATGAAAGTATGTTATAGTAAAATTAAACAAAAGAAGAAAATATGGGAGGAGGATGGGATACAGCATTATAGAAGTGTCATTATGTGCTTAAAATTTTATACATGAAATAAATAAATCTGTTCTTTTTATATAAATAAAAGTTTTTTTAAAGATTTCAGTAGCCACTTCACCAAAAATGATGTATGAATTACAAGTCTAGGAAAAGATGACCAAGACCATTAGTTGTTAGTTGTTAAGGTGATGTACTCTAAAGTCATAAAGAAATACCATTAGACATACACTGGGTTGGAAATAAACAACTACAACGACACCTTGACAAGTTACATGTGAATACAAGTGTGCAGAGCAGCCAGATTTTCAAGATATTGCTGGTGAGAATGTGAAAGTGCAGACAATAATTTGGCATTTTCTTATGAAATTGAACAGATACTTACCACATGATACAATAAGCCCTCTCCTAGATTTTTACCCACACTTCTTTTTTGTTTCATAAGGATTCTGTATATGGAAATTTAAAGAAGCTTTATATAGCGGCTGCAAAAGCTGAAAATAATTCAAAAGCCACTTACCCCATGAAAGGAACAGGCAATGGTGCATCCATAGAATTCGTATTATTGAAAAATTAGAAGAAAAAACCATTGATACAAATGACAACATGGATGGATTTCAAATGAATTTCAATGAGGAAAAGAGACTAGCGTGAAAAAGCTACATGCTGCAAAAAATACCTTTCTATGACAAACTGGAAAAGGAAACACTATTGAGAATGAACACGTGATAGATGCTAGATTTTAGAGATGAGGAAAGGAGGTGCTTACAAAGAGAAATGGAGAATTACCTCATACTTCAGTAATTGTATTAGTGCACAAACTTCTGCATTTATCAGAGTACCTTGAGAAATTGTAAGAAGCAATTCAGGAATGGAATATCTCATTCTACTTTCTATCAATTTAGAAGTAGAATATCTCATATACATAATTCAGTAAAATTCTCAAAAGAGCAAAAATATTGTGATTCCTATCACACAGGTATAGATCTCAGGAAGAGCCCAGGAAAACAGGCACAGAATATTTCTTTGTCCAAGCTGTTAAGTACATTAAAAAAACTATCAGGACACCCTACCAAGTATTATTTTGGCTTTGATAAATATTATATTGTCCTTTCTAAACATAGTATGATTTTCTCATAGCAAATACGATTTCCATCTAAAAGTATTGTTAAATAATAAGCAAATATGATGACAAAAGCTTAGGAAATTGTATTTTCTTAGTATTTATATTCAGTCCTATGAATGCCAACTTTATGTCAACTTTCAATACAAAACCAAAGATTATCTACTTATTCTGAAAAAGCACTGACTACTAAAAGAGGCAAATACTGTAAGACTGGTGAACTAATCATTGCTCTCTTTTATAAAACCTTCAATTTGATTTGGGGATTTTTTTTTCTTTTTATTTAATATTGATTTTCTACATTTAATATGGTTTCTGAATATATTTTTGGAATTGATTAATTTCATGATAAATCCTAAAGGAGGATTTCAAGTGTGACTTTATATAAGCAAAACATTTGATGATAAATGATACACAGTCTTCTTTTTCCTGTGCCTTTGAGTACAAGGCGTGCTGATTAGTATGTCAACATTCCAAACCTGTCTTTTTATTCTGAACCACACTGCAATAATAAACCAGAGATGGAAAGCTTATTGAGGGTGGGAGAATTACATTTCAATAAAGAAATAGATTTCATTTTAAGTACCCAGGGGGTTATTTTACAAGAAGAATAAAAATAAGTCTTGAAAAATATACTGCTTGGCAGTGGCCTTTATGTCTAGAATATTGCTTTCTCAATATAACCCCCATTGAGGCAAAAAATAATATTAACAAATGATAAAGTTTTGCTGTAATTCTTAGTATTTTAATAAACATAGTAATAACATGCCAAGTAAATTAAACTCCTTAATCTTTCTCTTCTATTTTACTCTCACATTGCATTGCTGTACTTGGAAAATGATCATTCCACAAAGTCACCAATCATCCAAGACTGATTAAAAAGAAAAAAGTTTCCTTAGTTCCTGTGACCC
This sequence comes from Sylvilagus floridanus, assembly GCA_949820135.1. Taxonomy (NCBI): domain Eukaryota; kingdom Metazoa; phylum Chordata; class Mammalia; order Lagomorpha; family Leporidae; genus Sylvilagus; species Sylvilagus floridanus. The sequence continues at coordinate 78,513,765 of OX463229.1, read as the reverse complement.
CGAAGCTGAAGTCTTTGAATAGAAGATTAAAGCTTAATTATTTTGATGTACAAGTTCAGTGTTATCAATCCGGCCTCTTCACCACTTTGAAAGTGTAAATTGCTTGGGTAAATTAGGTGAATGTTCTCTCCTTTCCTTTTTAAATGAATTTACATTTTCAATTTCTAGATAGAAAATAATACCTTGACTAAATGCTAATCATACTTTCTGCTGACAAAGATAGAATAAACCAAGAGATTACCTAGAATACTAAAGGGATAGCCGAATGCACAAATCAATACTGCCTCTACCTATACTACTAATCTTCTTTTGAGAAATAAGTCACAAAGGTTTTGAAAAATGTACACTACTCAGAGATAAGGTTTAATGTGCTCTCTCAATCTTAAGATACAGTTTTCTTTACTAAACCATTTTAAGTGGAACTGTTTTGAGTCTAAAAGATAACTGAGAAAAAAAAAAGTAGCACCCTCTTCTTTCCTCTACTAAACTACACCCAGTGCTATTCTACACAGCTAATCACAACATCTGTTTCATGTGTGCATGTCCAGAAACAGCATATGGATACACAAATATTTTTACAGAAATGTTAACATGGAGTTGCATTTCATATATTTTCCTGAAAAAATTTTCATTTCGATGCACACAAATACGTGTTGCCAGTATGATGTGGTATCTGTAATGTTCTGTATGAATATGAATTTATGAATTTATGAATTTATGACTATGTCACTTAAGGTATGTCCAGAAATGGCTGAGTCCTGGTGTTGATCACAGTTCACCTCTGTTCTTCTTCACCATGAAGTTCATTTCAGGGATATTTGCACCCTTTCCTGACTGCCATGCACAAGTAAAAAGTCCCATGCCCCACTGCTTGAGCTCAAACTTTTGCTTCCATTTTATAGCACATAATTTTTATTGCTATGAAAATGATAGTAATACCCCATAAATTTCATAAATTATAAAATTCATGAAAGTCTATTTAGCACGATTTATGATACTTTCTAAAGTGTTCAGGAAAGAAATAAGTATGGATATTGACACCTTTTCTTCCATAAGCCTTGAGACAAAAGTTAAAATTATCACTACACATAATGGTTTCGATATATCCCACAATAGATATATGACCATGACCATGACTAAGTCTAATCTAAAATATATGCCTCTTGTTAATATTCTTCCTCATGCATGCATCAGTATAATAAACAAGTGCGTCTTGTGCTAAAACTTGGGTACCTGCACAAAGATAATCAGACCCCCTTCCTATTCAGAAGTAGTAAGTTGACAGCAGGCTTTAAATTACAGACTCAAACTGCAAGGCACCACATGATCACTGACAATCTTTATATAAATATTGATCTACATAGGCCATGCAGTCAGATTGTCTATCTTCCATTCAGATAACTTATAAATATGGCAGTGAACTTCTTTTCTCTCTCTTGGCATGGAAGACTCAGAGAACTAAACATTCAATCCACATTGTGTTTGCTTCAACAAATGCTCTGTAAGTAAAGGGGTCTAAGTGGGCAAGGATGTGCAAACTATTCTCTTCTGCATGCACATACTATGTAGTAGAATAAAATGACATCTAAATCATGTTCCATGAGTTGTCTTCGAGCCTGCATAACAGCAATACTTGAATATCTGATAATATCCCATTTGTTTCCACAATTTCCTTAGTTTAAGGTGGCCATTATAAATCCCCATAATTGGAGCCTATGCTATGGCATATTACCTTAAGTCTCTGCCTGTGGTGCCAGCATCCCATCTGGGCTCCGGTTTAATTCGCAGCAGCTCCATTTCTGGTCTAGCTCCCTGCTAATGGCTTTGGAAAGCAACATAAGATGGCCAAGTTCTTGGGTCCCTGCACCCACCTGGGAGACCCAGAAGAAGCTCTTGGCTCCTGGCTTTGTATGGCCCAGCTCCAGCAGTTGTGGCCATCTGGGGAGTGAACCAGTGGATGAAAGACCTCTTTTTCTGTCTTCCTCTCTCTGTAACTCTGCCTTTCAAATAAATAAATAAATTATTAAAAATAAATAAATGTCCACATTTCAAAACATGCCTGAAGCTTAAAAGATACAAACAATTTCACCAAGTTCACAAAACCATTTAATGCCAGAGTTAGTACTCAAACCTATGTTCACTGACTTTAAGTTTCAAATTTTTTCACCACAATATATTGTCCTTCAAGAATAAGTAAAGAATTCTGTGTGAAACTGGCTAAGTTATTTTTTCCTCAAAAACCTTTTATTTAAGGTATACAAAATTTTTGCATTTAATAAATACAAATTTAGGAACATAGTGATTCTTCCCATCCTACCTGCCCTCCCCCCCACATTCTCACCCTTCTTCTTCCTCCCTCTCCTATTGCCATCATTATTTTTAATTAAGATTTATTTTCATTTAACTTTATACACATAAGATTATACCAAGTAAAGAATTCAATAATGAATATGAAAAAAGCATTAACTAAACACATTTCTTTTAATTTTCCACAATAAAAATAAAACCTCTATCGGAAGTATAGATGTTATACTGTGTTTGGCATTATGTGAAAACGTAAAGCACAAAAACTGTTGATAATCTTTCGCATTACAAGACAAATAGCACCATGCTACTCTTAGAAATATCATGGAACTGGAGGTTAATATATTCACCCAAAACTCATTTCATTGTTTAAAAAGGACAAACTAATCCTTAGTCACATGTTCTTTTTGTAATGATGGTACTGATTTAGATAAGGACAAGATTATCTTCAACAGTACAATCTGTGACAATAGCAATATTAATAACTCATTTTCCAAGAATATATGTGAAGACCAATATGTTGTGTTCTTAATAAAGTATATTACTTAATTTAATCCCTAAGACCTCTGTTATTAAATAAATATTGTCAATTGAAAACTACATAACTGAGCTTGGGAGAAGTTTACTAACCACCCTAGAATACATAAGTAATTTAAAAAGTAAATGTTTCATAAGATAACACATTATCAGAAAATACTAGCTTTGAGAGCCCATGTGTTTGTTTCTTCTAATTTTACTGATCAAAATAGGATCATGTCTATATTATATCTAGGAAATGAATTATTATCTCATAATTTATAATTATAGTCTGTAAAGTTCTATGTAATTTTTCTTTAAATAACATAAAGGGTAAGGGGACTATCTTTGGTTAATTCAGGGACTTTGGGAATGATTTCATGTGTTTCTTATAGAACATTCCCTCTTTTACTGTTAGTAACAAACATGATTTTTTTTCTTTTTTTAGGATTTATTTATTTATTTGAAAGTCAGATTTACAGAGAAAGAGTGAAAGATAGAGAGACATCTTTAATGCACTTGTTCACTCCCCAGATGGCTGCAACTGCCAGGGCAGAGACAGGTGAAAGTTATGAGCCTGAAATTTTATCTGGGTCTCCCACATGGTTGGCAGGGGCCCAAACACTTGCCCTCTTCCTCTGCTTTTTCCAGGCCATTAGCAGGGAGTTGGGTTGGAAGTGGAGCTGCCAGGACATGGACCAGCATCATCACAGGTGGCGATTTTACACACTATGCCACAATGCTAGCCCTCAATTTCTTTTCTTTAAAAGAAGAGAGAATGAGAGAGAGAGAGAGAGAGAGAGGGAGGGAGGGAGGGAGAAAAAGAAAGAGAGAGAGCGGTTTAGAGGGGGGAGTGGGGAGAAGGGAGTAAGGGAATGTCATTTTATTCTTAAAACTGTACCATGGACTATATTAATCTGTTAAAAACTAGAAAGAATAATGAAAAATAAATAAATAAAATCAGAAGGACATTTTCGTCTCCACATGTGCTTATTCTATTCTCTGTGTTCCTCTCAATATTACCCTAGGTCTTTCCTTCTTTTTTCTTTCCATGCGATCCCAGTTCAGAGCACTACTACACTCAATGGCACATACTAATCTCCATGACAAGTCATTTAACAATTGACTAGAACTTAAAATATTTAACTTTACTGAGATCTATGAATGTGGTGATTAATGTCATAAATATGACATCTGTCCTATTGGATGAAGTTTCCCTGACAAAGTAAGTTGTAACTGACCTTGGAAGAATAAGTAGAAATTATACATATGGATAGGGCAAGGGACTTGTTTAGAGACACTAAACAGTAAATCCACTAGGCTAATAAGGTAAGTCAAGAACCAAGTACACCTTACGATGATATTTAAATTCTTCTAAATTGGAAAGAAGTATTGAAATGTTGTTAAGTAGGAAAGGATATTGGTAAGAGAAAGGATTAGAAAGCCCAAGACTGTATTTGAGGATAGTTATTATGAAAAGCTACCAAAAACATTATAAAAATATTAGATTTGCCTCAGTGGATATGAGGAAATAGAGCACTTGTTTGAAATTGGCTTAAGGAATTGTGTCTACACCATTGGTAACTTATAGGAAGGATGAAAGACAGAAATACTGAAGAATAAATCCACATATTTTAGCATGAAAATGGGCACAAAATTTTGAGGCTTAAGAAATATTTAAATTAAAGATTAAAAGATTCCCAGTTTGGGACCGGCGCTGTAGCATAGTGAGTGAAGCTACCGCCTGCAGTGTTGGCCTCCCATGTGGGCACCTGTTCAAATCCTGGCTGCTTCACTTCCAATCCTCCTCTGTGCTGTGGCCTGGGAAAGCAGTGGAAGATGGCCCAAGTCCACGGGCCCCTGCACCTGTGTGGGAGAGCCAGAGAAAACTCCTGGCTTCAGATCAGCGCAGCTCTGGCCGTTGCAAATTGGGGAGTGAACCAGCAGATGGAGAACCTCTCTCTTTCCATCTCGTTCTCTCTCTGTATAACTCTGACTTTCAAATAAACAAAATCAATCTTTTTTAAAAAATTCCCAGTTTAAGTTACTAAAAAAATGAGGGATTGTAGATAAATTCTGAATGAAATAGGAAGGAAGCATGGATAAGCAAATTGAAGTACATTCATGTTACTCAGCAATAAGAAGTAACAAACGGGTGCATACAGGAAAATGGATGACTCTTGAAAATGTTACATTGAGCAAAAGTAGCAAGAAACAAACAACAAGGTGTTATTCCCTTTACGTGAATATCTAGAATAGGCAAAACCAATGAATAGTGGTAGAAACCAGATGAAGTGGTTACTTAGGATAAAAGAGGGTAGGGGAAGGAAGTCAGGAAGATGGATAAAGGGCAAGATAAAGTTGTTTGTTTTTTTTTTTTTTTCAGAGGTGGAAATTATTCAGATATAGATTTAGGTGATGGTTAAAAATGTAGGTGTAAATTTGTATTTCAACATTGAACTGTATAGTGAAAATGGGTATATTTTGTTATATGAAAACTATAGCAATAAGCTGCTTTTTAAGATTTATTTATTTATTTGTAAGGCAGAGTTACAGAGAGGCAGAGGAAGAAAGAGAAAGAGAAAGGCCTTCCATCCGCTGGTTCTCTCCCCAGATGGCTGCAATGGCCAGAACTGCACTGATCCAAAACCAGGAACAAGGAACTTCCTCCAGGTTTCCCACATGGGTGCAGGGGCCCAAGCACTTGAGCCATCTTCTACTGCTTTCCCAGGCCATAACAGAAAGCTGAATTGGAAGTGGAGCAGCCAGGACTGGAACTGGTGCTCATATGGGATGCCAGCACTGCAGACAGGGGCTTTAAATCCATTGTGCCACAGCACCAGCCCCAATAAGTTAATTTTAAAAGATAAATATGAAGTGTCAACTGATTAAATACATTTTGCCTGTTTCAAAAGTTAAAAAAAAAACAGTTAATTTTAAGGAAATTAAAACATCATGCTTAGTGACAATACTCACAAATAACATAGAAATAAAGTGCAAATGTGTTGTCTTATTGAATGTGTTCCTTATAATTCCACTTAAAATTGAGCCTGATGATTATATTTTAGAACATTGAATATAACTGAAAATTTTTGCTACTAAGGGGGTAGAAAATGATATTTACTATTTTTTCTGATTATGATGCTGGGTAAGCATTTTATTTTTAATTAACACATAATAATTATACATATTTATAGAGTACAGAATGATAATTACAGTAGTTAATGATCAAATCAAGGTAATTAGCATTTCCCTTAAACATTTGCTATTTGTCTTGGGAGTCTTTGAACTCCTTTCTTGCATAGGATGTGTCACTGAAATAATTTACTTGCTACTTCTGAAAATGTTCGGTGTCTTTACATTTGTTTCAGTTCAGAGCAGATCAATGGTTTTACCTATGTAACCCAGTTTCAGCAAGTTTGTATGTCCACTCATGGTCCACACTGACTTTCACCTACAGATTTCACAGAAGATAATTTTATGGGATTTCAACTAATGCTTTTAATTTAGATCAGCTATGCTTAATAAATACAATGAGGCATTCATTTTAGTTTTCAAATAGTAGCCCATAAAGCATTTTGGTGACTTAAAATTGGATAATATTGCCATTGGAACATTGGGCTGCTTATATAGAATCAGATGGTTTGACTTTGTTAAAACAGTTGGGTTGTGTTTATATTTAGCTAGAAATTATCACCATGTGACCCAACACTGTCAACTGATGAGTGTCTCCCATGAAGAGCACATCATTTGCTGAACACAGAAATACACAGTCTGGTGATCTGTCAAAACAGAATCATCAAAGTTTCAAAAAGAGAAGAGTAAATTTGCAACACACCTGACATAGAGCAGGTTATTACCAGGAGGAGTTCAATGCTTGATTAGTGCAGTGATGCCCATGATCTGCTTGACTTTAATTTTTAGATTCCAAGAACACTTTCTTTGCTGTACTAACCACTATGCTTTGACATAATTTTTTTAAAAATGGATTTTCTTCAAAAGAGAAGACGAAAAGTTCAACTCTAATTGTTCACATAATTTAACAGAATAATTTAAAAAGAATGACGGCAAGAAAAGCAAAGCTAATGAAGATGTCCATCCTCATTAAAAACTTGTTTTTTTAAAAAAAACAAGAGTAAATGAAAATTGTTTTTGTAAATACAAGTTTATGCATGTCTTTTCCTTAAAACCAATTGAAAAGGATAAATACTTTGAATTACCACCCTCATTAAAACTGACAATGACATAGATATAAATAACAAACCAGATAATTTTGAGATTATAGGATTGTTCAAATTTCAAGATGAATTTAAGCAAATTAAAGTTTTCTATCAGTTTCTAAATAAAATGATGATTGGTGTGTGATAAAATGATGAAAATTTGCACCTGTAGAAGAACATGTTACATCTGAGGACAAGATAATCAGTGTAATCACAAATCTGACAAAGCCACAGAAAATGTAATCTTCCACATGTCTTTTCTTCTTTAGTATAAGTAATATTTCCCACTTCTACTCACCCCAATCTATAGTTATCTACTACAATTCAATAAGAAAAAAATAAAGAATGATTACACTTCTGTCTAAGCATGAAAGAAACTCATCCTGGATTGCTATAATGTCCATTAGACCAACACTGAAAAAGTTGGATGAATCTATACGTGTTTTAGATAAAAAAAAATGCAACTTCTTTTCCTTAAATATTTTGAGGATTATACTTTTACTCAAAAAATCTAAAAATGATTTTCTATGCTATTTTTTGTGGGAGAGGAGAGGAGAGAGAGAGGGAGAGAGAGAGAGAATGCTGACATTTGTAGGCTCATTCCACAAATAATTTGAAATAATCTGGATTGGGCTGGACTGGGAAGTGAGGAGCTGGGAACTCAACCCAGGTCTCTCCCGTGGGTGGTAAGAGCCCAACTACTTGATTCATCACTGCTTCCTCCATGGAACCTGAAGTTAGGATCCAGAAATAGCTATGGACATGGGCACTCTGTTTCGGGAAACAGGCATTTAACTGCTAGGTTTAAGTTAACTTTCTGTCCCTGATTTGCTGTGCTCTAACACTATCTTAAATTTTATCTAGGCAATAAACATGTAGATTGTAGTTCTTAAGGGCAAGAGCAATGCCTTTGTATTTTCTATAATATGAGCATGGCAAAAAGCAAGCAATACTCTACAGGGTCTTAGTTCACCCGTACAAGGATGGACTGGGTCTGAGGAAAGGTAAGTGCGCTGCTCTCCCATTCCCCAGCCTCCTGATCCCAGAGACAATCAGATGCAGCGGGGAGTCAAGTCTAGCAAGAGCTCGTTTATTTCATGCATAACAGAGCCTTTTATAGCACAAAACTGCAGAGTCATTGGGGCAGGGCATAAAGACCAACCAATCACTTAAAGGTCATTTTACGGGGTGATTTTCATAGGACTGGCCATATGTCTATACACTTGATATCAGTTGTTGCCACTTCCCCTGACGTTGTGTAGCCAATTAGTTTTAGTGGTAAACAACTTTGGATTCTGCCCACCTTACTTCCTTTTGGCACCATCTTTGAATTGCTTCATGTAACTAATTTCCCCACAATACTCCATAATTTTACATGAATGAATAAACTACTAAATGTAGAATAATTAAATTGAAATGACCAAGTAGTCAAGTAAGAAATAATTTGAACTCCAAATGTTAAAACAAATTACATATAAGAGACGTAATGGGAAAGTTTCATAATTCACTTTGTAAATTTCATATGAAACCTAATATGGAAAAAATAGGCAAATATCACATATACTTAGATTCAGATATGATATAAAAATTACATTAAAACTCGTTACATGAAAACATTAATTTTACATGATGAATTCAATGATATAATTAGATATTCATTCAGTATCATTCACCATAGGAACAAGAAAAATAAAAATTATATCACTATTTAAAATATTTTAAAAATTGTAGAATGCACTTATTATTTTAAAAACATAGCAAAGTCAAAAATTTGTTAAGATCTTTCTCAGTATCTTTTTTTAACTAATTAATTTATTTGAAAGGCAGAGTAAGAGAGAGAGACAAGGTGAGACAGTGAGAGACTGTCCATCTACTAGTTCATTTGTCAAATGACTGCAACACCCAGGTCTGGACTAGGCAGAAGCCAAGAGCCAGGGATTCCACCCTTGTCTCCCACATGGATGTCAGGGTGTAGTACCTGGGCTATCTTATGCTTCCATCCCAGGGGCAGTAGCAGGAAGATGCAGCAGATGAAGAGCAGCGCCAGGGACGCAGAACGAGCACTGAGATACTGGATGCTGCTTAAGTCCCTGAACCACAATGCCAGCCCGTCTTCCCTAATCTTAGAATTTTAGTATTTCATGATAGAAAATAAAAGGCTTTTCCTTTAAGCAAGGAATAAGACTAAATGATTGAATATCACTTTATGATTGGAGGCTTGGAGCTTCATTCTATTTGTTCTCATGATACCTACTAGGTTATTGTGAACTTCCCTCTCCCCAGTATGCTATGTTAACACTAAGAACTTATTCCTTCAGCTTAACTCTCCATTGTCCAAACTGTATCTACCCTCCATCGCCCCTTCCCAACTCTGGCAATCAACATTTTGTGTTCAGGTGAAGTTTGTCTTAACATCCATATATGAGGGAGAACATGTATTAATTGTCTTTCTACAACTGGGTTGCTTCATTTAACATGAAACGATTGTATTGTGGGAACCAAACCACTACTGGGTAGTAGGAACACATTCCAGTGTTTCTATAGCACTACAGCTCCCAGTTATATATGAATTGCTACATGAAGAACAGAGAGGAGTTGTAGGCTCCAAATGTAAGGAAAAACAAGGAAATGGAAACGTTCATTGCCTGACTTGATGAATCTACTCAGTATACATGAGAAATATTGCACTGTATCCCATAAAAGTGTACAGGCTTTACATGCTAATCAAAAGATGATAAAAAGGAAGTAATTACATGAGAAACATTGGATATTTTTCTAAGAATGTAAACAAAATTACTGTGATGGGGACTATAAAGGGAAAAATATTATAATTAGCAAAACTGGAAAGAGTAATTACCTCTTGGTATGCATAGGGAAGACCACCAAGTGGACTTATAATGTTCTTTTCAAAAACTATGGATACACGAGAGTTTTCTGAATATGTTACACATATTGTGTATGCTGTTTTGTGCATCCTCTATTATAAATATTTTAATTTCAGAGCACTCAATTGCTTTCAATTGCAAATAGATAATATTTATCTTAATTTCAATGAGATAGTATCTCATTAAGATAAACAATCACAAGGATTTTGTAACTTGAGATTAAGATGAGTTTGAGCAGGTTTCTTTCATAAAATTCTCAAAGATGCAAAAGATAAATGAATATTGGACAGTAATATAGACTTAGAAGAAATAGCATTAGCTAGATGTATTTATACATTCAAAATTTTTTCTAAGTGTGTTAAAGACAAGGAATGAAGACTAAGAAGGATAGAGTCAGAATGTGGTAGACAGGCTCAAAAATTTTGCTGAGAATTTGAAATATTTTCTGTTAGCCTAGGGAAATTTTGATCAGAGTAAAACAATGGAAATCATTCTGAAACTATTCTCTTTTGGTTTCTACTCAGTAGAACATAAAGTAATATGAAATTTCCCCTAGGAATTTAAAATTAACATGTGTCTTCTTGTTAAAATTATATATAAATAATTGTAAACAGTGTAGTACTCAAAAGATAGAGATTCATACAAAGTACATATTCACGTGATTTTAATAAGTTACTATCCTAAGTATCATTAGGTTAATTTTTAAATAAATAAACGTGTACATGGAAGCACATACCCACACAAAAATGGTAAACAAAGAAAAGCCAAATATTTCATTTGTTTTTATTGCTAAAGATACATGTTTTATAATTTTTAAATATTTATTTTCATCCATTTCAAAGGCAGAGAGAGAGAGAAATCTTCCATTAGCTGGTTTAATCCCCAAATGCTTCTAACAATAGCTGGAGCTGGACTAGGCTGAAGCCAGGAGCTCTGAACTCCATCTGGGTGCCAAAGCACTTGATTCATCTTCTAATGCCTCTCTGGATGCATTAGTCGGAAGCTCTCTTGGAAACAATATGTCCAGAACTCAAACCCAGGTCCACTGATATGGAATGTGGGCATCCCAAGATGTAAATCAATAAGAATAGAAGAAATTCTATAATGGTGCCAAAAGTATAACGTGAAAGTTTTTAACGTCATATGATTTCTAGGCAAGAAGATAACCATGAATTATTCTTATCATTTATAAGACAGCTGTCACTTACCTGAAAATAAATTAATGTCTTGTCTTACAGCATCTTTTGTGGTGACCTGCAGGAAACAGTTTTATGTCATTCGCTGTTTTGAATGTGTTAATTATAATGATTTCAATTAAGAATGAAATTTCTCAACCTTGTTTTGGAACTGATAACTTCCAATATTTAGGCATGTGAGCAATGCTATGATAATGAGCCAATTTCTACTTATTTTATACTGACTCAACAATCAAAAACTATACAGTGTGAGAGAACTTCCACTTTGACTATGACCCTGTCGGAATAAGATCAGAGTCGGTGAACTCAAAAGGCTTCCATATCCTTGGCAACTCATGACAAGAGCCTAGGTAGATTACTGATGCCATAAATAAGAGTGTCCGTTTGTTAAGTCAACAACAGGAGTCACTGTGCACTTACTCCTCATGTAGGATCTCTGTCCTTAATGTGTTGTTCAATGTGAATTAATGCTGTAACTAGTACTCAAACAGTATTTTACACTTTATGTTTCTGTGTGGGTGCAAACTGTTGAAATCTCTACTTAGTATATACTAAATTGATCTCCTGTATATAAAGAGAATTGAAAATGAATCTTGATGTAAATGGAATGGAAGAGGGAGCAGGAGATGGGAGGGTTGCGGATGGGAGGGAATCTATGGGGGGGGAGCCATTGTAATCCATAAATTGTACTTTGTAAATTTATATTTATTAAATAAAAGTGAAAAAAATAAAATAAAATAAACTATATAGTGTCTTTGAAAGGGTTACAAATCCTTTTAAAAAGCTCATGCAAAGTAATTAAAAAACTTAAACATTGTGGGGCCGGTGCCATGGCTCACTTGGTTAATCTTCCACATGCAGCGCCGGCATCCCATATGGGTGCCGGGTTCTAGTCCCGGTTGCTCCTCTTCCATTCCAGTTCATGCTGTGGCCTGGGAGGGCAGTGGAGGATGGCCCCAGTGCTTGGGTCCCTGCGCCCACGTGGGAGACCAGGAGGAAGCATGTGGCTCCTGGCTTTGGATCAGCACAGCACCGGCCGTAGCAGCCATTTGGGGGGTGAACCAACGGAAGGAAGATCTTCTCTCTGTCTCTCTCTCTCTCACTGTCTAACTCTACCAAAAAAATAAAAATAAATAAAATATTAAAAAGTCAAAAAAAAAAAAACTTAAACAATGTATCCTAAGCAATTTTTTTTTGAAAATTCACCTATATAACCTTTTGCTAATACCACCAATCCTGAAGATATGGAAGATTTTGGTAGAATGCAGAAATATGTACTTACTATCTTTAAAAACAAAGAAAATAAAACAATGCATAAGATATTTGTCTCCCTCATTTCCAATACAAGATGACCTATGAGGCTTTAAAAATAATTAATTTTTGACCACCTGTTAATATGTCATAGTTTAAGTTTAGAACCCAAACCCCTTCTGAAACAAATGACCAAACTTGCTGTTCACTCATAGATGATTTTTGTTTTAAAGATGCATGTTTTTAAAATTAATGCTTACTTCACTCATATAGCGAAAAACAAAAGGATTTTAGAAAAATCCTTTGCCTGATGCTTATGTTATCTCCTAATCACCATGCAAATTACCTCTTTCCAAGTGCTTCTGGGAAGATTAATATGGCTTCCAATACAAAATAGATGACATCCATCCAGAAAACAAACTGCATTCAACCAGTATAAGGGGCAAAGCCAAGTCTGACAGGCGGTTGGCACTTAGTACATGTCATTAGTAATTATAATATGAAACATGTGTTTGCTCTAGTGCTTTAACACTTCTGAATAAACACAGAACTGAAACACACAATGCAGAATTTTTTTTTTCCTTTATGCCTTGGATACCCTCTATCATTAAACTCAAGATAGATCTAGTCTTCTAATTTTTCTATGAGGGGAAATTCTTTGGGGAATACCTTGAGTTCCTTCTTGAGTGTTTTCCTGCTTCCCTCATCATTTCACTGAACAGTAGGCCCAATGATAGTTTCTGAATTATAAGAAAAAGTTTATTTAATTGTTCTGATTAGAACACTTGTTCATCATTCTATTGTAGGCAAGAGCAAAAACAGTTTCAAATACAATATTAAAAGCTCTTATTCCTTTATTATTAATAATCATAGTTCTTCCAGGATTTCTTTAGATGAGTAACCTACTAGAAAATTAATAGAAGAGAATTTTTAAAGAACAACTATGTTCTATGTTTTCATAATGAAATAAAATTCAGCTGGAAATGTGAGCTTTTGGTGAAAGTTTAATAAGAAAAACACTTGAAAATCTGAGAAACCAATCTTTACAATTACTAGTAATGAAATCTAATGTTATTCAAACTCTTTGACATAATCCTATTATGTCATCTTCATTATTACCACTCTAAAAATTGCTTTATATATGAATTTTGAATGATGTAGAGGTGATTTCTTAACCAGCTGTACACTAAAAAAGTATTTAATCTTAGAGATATTAAATAAGAGTGACTACCCCCTTATTCTTCTTATTGACTGGGTGCTTCTGGGAAGAAAATGAATAAAAATTCTCTTCCCATGTATCTATTAATGAAACACATTGATTGGTTAGGATCACCAGTGAAAATATTTCGTTTGTTACTTTAAATACATTTTGAACATTTTTTTTAGATATTAGATTTTATAGTAGTCACAGGAGATATGAAAAACTAAAACAACTTTTCAATGCTTGCTATACAAATTAGAATTAACTCAATTGAAATGTACAGATATTCTAATCCTAAACAAGAAAGGAATATACTATCTCAAGAAATAAGAAATTTATTTGTAATGTGGATTATGATGTTGATTAATTTGTGCTCATTTTTACCATCGGAGGCCCATGTATAAATCTGTTCCTCACAATCAGAAAATGCTTGCTTGTAATTTCATACACAGTTAATAACATCCAATGAATGAAGAGGAGATATTTCTTGCTTACCTTTATACCAAAGGAAATCTGCAATTTTAGTTGCTTTCAATCATATTATATCATTGCCCAATATTAGTCATTTGCCCTTTCTTAACTAATCACCATTAGGAAAATCGAATTGTCATGAATGATTTAAATTATCATTAAATTTCCCTAGTGAGTCCAAGATTTGGTGATGTTTTGTTCACAATGGCTTTGCAACAGATTTCTGTGCCAGGAGAATCAGATCTTACTACACTGCCGTTAAAACTTCTTAGGCATATTTATTTCCTATTGAAGTTTTTCCATTTATTTTCCTCAGCTTCTTCCCAAAGTATCACTTTTTCTTTTGAATTCCTTTTGAGATTTCAAAAGTTAGCTATAAGTTTAAAACTAAGGACAGACCTGTTTTACATTTTTTTAAAGATTTTATTTATTTATTTGAGAGGTAGAGTTACAGACAGTGAGAGGAAGAGACAGAAAGAAAGGTCTTTCATCCGCTGGTTCACTCCCCAAATGGCCACGTGCCGAAGCAAACCAGGAGCCAGGAGCTTCCTCCCCATCTCCCATGCAGGTACAAGGATGCAAGCACTTGGGCCATCTTCCACTGCTTTCCCAAGCCATAACAGAGAGCTGGATTGGAATAGGGGCAGCCAGGACTAGAACTGGCTCCCATATGGGATGCTGGCACTGCAGGCAGAAGATTAACCTATTGTGCATGGCGCCGGCCTCACATTATTTTTTTTTTAAATAAAAATAAATCATAAGAAAACTACTCATTATTCTATTGTGGAAGGTTTGTTCATTATTTTAGAAAATTTCCTCACCATTGAAATATTGATCACAATTTTTCAGTCACCAACACAATGCACCTGTGTTAAGATTTGTAGTAGACACATACAGAGTTTTGCTACTCTGTTATGTCTTCTAGTGCTGTCATGCTTCAGTATTTACATATTGAAATATGATTTGATTATAAATTACTTTTTTTTCTTTTGTGAAAAATGAACTATCCATCATAAGTGGCTTGCTTTCTGTTCCATCAGCACATACAAGTAGGGGGGATATGGAGATATTCTATAACTATGAGAATGCAGGGTGAGATTAGGCATAAGTAATTGCAGACGACATAAGCAAGGTGTGTATGGATCAGACTCAACTATATGGTCACCTGGCCTTAAGCTCTTGGATTCTTTGATGATCCTCTATGACAAGCTTATAAAGAAAGAAAAACCACAGGTTTGCTTTGAAAATGACAACACATTACACGCTGCCACAGTCCAGCTTCCATATGACTCGGTATGGGTGTTCTACTTAGGGTAGTGATCAACATTCTTTAACTTAGTCAATGGAAAGGAGAGTAACCTAAGGGCCTATGGGTAAACCTCCCCAAACAGGCAAAACTTGTGAAAAAAAAAATGTTCTCATGGCAATATTCACCAGAGAGGCAGGCTTCCCATTACCAAGTGAATAGGACAACATAGTCTATACCAAAGAGATTTTTGTGTTTAACAAGGGATTGATAACCATTTAAGAGTAGAGAATGTCATGATGGCAAGAATTATGATTATAGAGAACTTAACAACATACAATTCCTCTTATATATGGCATTGTATAATCCTGCTCGTGGAGGAATTTATTATTACATGCTAATTAATATTCTTTAAATATACCCTCATTTTATTCAGTTATAAACAGACATCAATTCTGAGCTTCCCTTATGACACCCCCACTAATAAAAGATTGAAATAGTTGGATATGGGGCCGGCATTTGGCATAGCAGGTAAAGCCGCCACCTGCAGTGCTAGCATCTCATATGGGCGCCTGTTAGAATCCCAGCTGCTCCACTTCCAATCCAGATCTCTGCTGTGGCCTGTGAAAGTAGTAGAAGATGGCCCAATTTCTTGGACCCGTGCACCCATGTGGGAGACCCAGAAGAAGCTCCTGGCTCCTTTGTTGTGGCACAGCTCTGGTTTATAATCATCAAATTGAAGCCATAAAAGATGAGAGATGGATAGACCTGTATGTGAATAAGCTAGCCAGAAATTGACTGCCAAAATCCTAGAGCCTGTTTTGGAATAGTTACAAAAGGCAGAGGTTTATGAAGCGTTCCTTCTCACTACCCTCATCTGTGGAAGAGTTATGGGTAAGGCAAATGGTAATCCGTTTGTACGGTAAGAGACAAGCCTGCACATAGAAGATATATGCACTCATGGGCAATGCCAAATATGTGCACTGGTTAATAAAGTGCAGGGAAAGGCCGGCGCTGCGGCTCACTAGGCTAATCCTCCGCCTGCGGCGCCAGCACCCCGGATTCTGTCCCAGTTGCTCCTCTTCCAGTCCAGCTCTCTGCTGTGGCCTGGGGAAGGCAGTGGAGGATGGCCCAAGTGCTTGGGCCCTGCATCCACATGGGAGACCAGGAGGAAGCACCTGGCTTCTGGCTTCCGATGGGCTCAGTGCGCCGGCCGCAACGCGCTGACCGTGGTGGCCACTGGGGGTTGAACCAACGGAAGGAAGACCTTTTTCTCTGTCTCTCTCTCTCTCACTGTCTAACTCTGCCTGTCAAAATAAATTTAAAAAATAATAAAAAAATAAAATGCATGGAAGGAGAAATGTTAGAAGATAGGGAACAAGAAAATTTGAAGAGGATGCACAGAGACGAGTCTATGACAAAAAGGCACTACTTGTGAAGAGCTTCACATAAGATGAAACACCTATTCGAATAGCATCATCTATTGAAGATATAATAGATCGTATTTATTGTACTGAATATTATGTATAGACTCAACTGCATGGATTCCAAATTTCCAGTTTACCTATATACTACTGCTGATAAAGTCAGCAACAGAGACTAATTGTGAAACTCTGAAATGATGTTGTATCTGAGAATACAATCAGCTACACAATGGCAAGTGAATTATATTGTATATTTCCTTATTAAAAAGGCAGTGATTAATCTTGAGTGGAATCAAGAGACATGTATTACGTAGGGCATGTTTTACATTCTGAAATGCCTCAAGCAGAACCACACTTGGGTTCAGCCATTCAATCAAGATCTCAGATAACATAACCCCACTTTAGAGTAAAGAAGGAGTGAGAATTTACATATGACCATAGCATTTTTTTGATCCTGTTATCTACAATACCATCTAGAAGCTGCTGATATGACTTAGTGATGGAAACAACTTGCAAACATGTAAATTGGATGACATCACAGTTGTCAAAACTTGCAAAAAGTGGGGGAAGATATTTTTTAGGATTCAATATTTGTCTAGAATCAATGACTGCTTTATACTATATGTTTTCAATATGTTAAAAAATGGATTATGTGCCAAAGGATGAAAATAATTGTGGTCCCACATGACACCAAACTCTACGACCCTTTACTGGGAATATGTACATCCCATCTCTGTGATCTGGCAATATACATTTAAAATTCCCATTTTACAGAGAAAAATGTTTTCCTGAAAAGATTAGGAAAACTCTCACTAACCTCTGAGCTATGCCCTCACCCAGCACTTAGGGCTCTTCACTTGAACAAACGAGTAGGAAAAGAAAGAATCCATTGACTTGCAAGGAATGATTGATGCTAGTCACTGGAAGGATGTACAGTTACAACTGGACGTAGGGTTAGAAAATATTGCATTCGTTACCCAGGACCTCTATTTAGATGTGTGTTGCTATCTATTAGAACACTTTTGGAAGTAGATGGATAATTGTAATAGCTTTAATTTGAGAAGGCCAGGTTTTGTAGATATTCAGACCTCCAAGGCATAAGGCCATTGGCAGGAACCCAAATAAACAGTAGAAAAGAAAAACAATGGGTATCCATTTCAACCAGGAACTAAAATTCTCATTAATACTCCTCTATTTCCTCAGGAAATGTAACCAATGAGCAACATATAGCTATTGAATTGATAATGTAAATTAAGTAGATTAAAGCTTCATGAGATTTGGAAAATAATATGGAAATGGGGTGCTCACATCACTCTATCAGGAAATACACACACATTTATTCTGTTGAGAGTGTTGGCAGCTAACTATTTCAGTTGAGTCTCTTTCTGTACTGGATGGAGTTGTTGATTCTAAATATCAAGTTGCTATAATATTCTGAATATTGGGTTTCTATAATCCAACATAAACAGGAAGGAATGTGTCTGGAACCCATGAGGCACTCACAAAGTTTTTCTTACTCAGATGTGATGTGGTATATTTAATGTAGAATAGCTATAACCAATACAAGTAAGAGAGCTAATGGATGGAAAGGACTCAAAAACCCCAACTCTGCAGGTATAGAAGTTTTATTTGGGTCACTTAGACAGTAATTAGGAAAACTCTCTGCAGGAAATGATGACCAATATCCTCAAATGGAGGGCAAATTCATACCCCATCCCCCAAAAACATAGAACACTCCAGGTTGGTAGTTACTTGAAGATTGATTTGTGTGAAAGTCACATATGAGTCAATATTGGGCAACATTAAAAGAAAGCATATCTCTACTCTTGTGATACATAGCTGTCTTACACCTGAACAGAAAAGGAAAGGGAGAAAATTACAATCAATGATCAGGTTGCCCCCCATAATCTATTTTTCACTTAATGAGATCCTTGAATTCCCTCCATCTAGTTAACATTCCTAAGTGGAGCAGGGGGGTAGATGTTTCAGACAGTAGCTTTGTCCTCCAGTTACTGTATCATGCAACTCATTTTGGACTCACAAACCCAGAACAAATTCCACAACACCAGCCAACGACCTTTACTACTGTACTGCCTACTGAGGAAAAAAAAAATAAAGCAGACATTATTATTTTAGGCCAGCGCTGTGGCTCACTTGGCTAATCCCCTGCCTGTGGTGCTGGCACCCTGAGTTCTAGTCCCGGTTGGAGTGCTGGGTACTAGTCCCCATTCCTCCTCTTCCAGTCCAGCTATCTGCTGTGGCCCAGGAGAGCAGAGGAGGATGGTCCAAGTGCTTGGGTCCCTGCACCAGCATGGGACCAGGAGGAAGTACCCAGCTCCTGGTTTCAGATGGGCGCAGTGCCGGCTATAGCGGCCGTTTGGGGAGTGAACCAATGGAAGGAAGACCTTTCTCTCTTTTTCTCTCTCACTGTCTATAATTCTCTCTCTGTCTTTCTCTCTCACTGTATAACTCTGCCTAGCAAAAAAAATAAAATAAAATGTTATTATTTTGGAAGGTCACAGTAGTAAGATTCAATGGCTCTGTCACATGTATGAATTTTGGAGAGTTTTATGCAATCTCCATTTACCTTCATGGCATTATTAAAAGATCACTTTGAAGGTCTATATTTTAATGGTGAAATATGAAGCTGTTTTGGTAAGTTTCAGTTTTTACAGCAATTACAAGTATTCCAAACAAAGGCACTTAGTGACTATTTGTTCTACACCCTCACTGCAGGCTTGTGGATTTACACTCCTCCATCTCTTCCCACATAAATGAATGTTCTAAAACTTATATTAAATCCCTTATTACCAAAGTTTTTGCAGTGGTTCTGGTTATCTGACTTAAGACTGATGAAATATATTTCAAATAAATAGATAAATGGAAAATTTAATAAAGGAACAGTCCACAAAAAGAAAATAAGATTATTAAAATATACAGTAACTGAGAATAAACATTAATGGATCTGTTTGACAAGAGACTAAAAACAGACAAATAAATGATGAATGAATTGTAAAACAGGACAATTGAGGAGTGTTCAGATTGAAGTATGTTAAGGAAAAAAAGTTGAAATAGACTACATAGAACTGAAGAGATATATGGAAAATGAAAAAAAAATGAAGGGCACACAGAACTAATTGATTTTTGAGAAGAACAATGAATTGTCATGAGTATTTGAGGACATACTGGCCAATAATACTGCAGAAAACTGAAAATCAAGAGAATATAAAAAATTCAAAGAGTACAGAAAAGCAACCTTCAAAGGATCAATAATATGCATTATATTCACAGACTGGCCTCACCACAGCACAATTAACCTAGAAATAAAAACAAAAAGATAATTTAAGATGCTATTTGCTTCTAAGTAACTGATGGACTATAAAGTAAGTAAGCCTACACATCACAAAATATTCTTAACTGAATAATAATTAATAATAATGGGGCTGAAGCTATAGCATAGCAGGCATCACATATGTTCACCAGTTTGTGCCCTGGCTACTCCATTTCTGGAGTAGCTCACTGCAAATGCACCTAGGAAAGCAGTGGAAGATGCCCCCCAAGTACTTGGGCCCCTGCATCCACTTGGGAAACTTGAATGAAGCTTTTGGCTCTTGGCATTGGCATGAGCCAGCCCCAGCCATTGCAACCATTGGTCTCCCTCCCTCTATATAATAACTGCCTATATATATATATATAAATATAATATATAATATATATTATAAAAACCCTATGTAAAATTTTTCATATTTAAATTGGGGTAAAGACAAAACATTACTAAGATGCAGTAGGAAATCTGCATGACTTTGAAGTAGGTGAAGAGTTCTTAAACAAGACATTGAAAATGCTCACTTCATAGGAAAACATTTAATTAAACCTTAAAACATTGAGAAAAGATGTCATGATACCATTAATAGAGAAATAGAGGAAGACACAGATTAAGATATTTGAAATACATACACACCACTATAGGTTCATGTCCACACAGAAAGAAAGATGGAAATAGAGAAGATAGATAGAGCAAGAGCGAGAGTGAGAGCCGAAGCGAGAGAGAGAGAGAGAGAATATAGAAAGAGACACAGAAAGAGAAGAAATAGAGATCCTCCATCCACTGGTTTGCTACCCAAGCATTTGGCAAAGCCAGAGCTGGATTAGAACAAGGCATGGAGACAGGAACACCATCCCTGTATCTCACATGGATGGCAGGGTTCCAGTCCCTTGGACCACCTTCTGCTGCCTTGCCAGGTGAAATCGCAGAAAGGTAGAACAGATGTGGCAAAGTCAGGACTCAAGTCAACACTCTGATAAGGGATACCGGTGTCATAAGTGGCTTAATCCTTTGTGGTACAATACTACCCCCTCCAATACCTTTTTTTTTTTTTTTTTTTTTAGAAAATCTATAAAATTAGAGGAAAAGGACAGATAATTTAAGAAAAAAAAATTGAAACATGTCTTGACACTTCTCAAAATAGGATATCCACATGACAGATACAAAAATGTTAATTAAAACCAAGATACACATTATTAAAAACCTGCAAAAATGTTAGAATTAATACTTATAAGACCAGTTGAGTGTTGTAGAGAATGACATGGAAATACAACTGTCATGGATTCCTGGTTGGAGTGTGAGTTCACACAATCTCTTGGGAAAATTGTTCAATGTTTCAGCTAAAGATGGATATATCTACACTATCAGAACACAGGGTCAGGGTTCAATTTTGCTTTTTTTTTTTTTCTTTTACCTGAGATTGCTCACAGAATGGATAAATTGGACTCCAAATATCAGAAATTTACCCATTATTACAATTACTAATAATTCAAAGGTTACAGATAACTGCTAAGGGCACTAGCATAACATGAACTTCTACATATATTTAATAGAACAAGTTATAGGTTGATGTGTTCAGGAGAAGATGAAAATCAAGCATGAATGAGTTCTGAAATATTCACAGGAGCTGACAGAAACAGCTCACCAATCCTTGGCAATCTTCATAAGCAGTGTTGTGTTGCATTAATTTGTTTATAGTTCTTAGAAAAAAATTATCATAGAAAAGGAACTCAATGTAACTTAAACTTTTAGCAGATTTCATCAAAGTTCTCACAAAAATCTTTTAAATGCATTCTATAAACTCAGGATTAGGAATTACTTTGGGAAAAAATCAAAAGATTGTTGGACTTTCACAGTCATGTAATAATTTCTATCATTTGGCTTGAAATTGCATATGAGGATAATGGTGAACAATAATCCTTTCATCCAAGAAAATTTGGAAGATTTGAAATGTTAAAGTTGTTATAAAATATTAAGTTTTATAAGTGAGGTTACAAGCTGATAAAATGAATTACAAGGCTTCACATTTCTATGAAAATAAGTACAAAAGTGTAACCAAAATTTACAGTATGAAAGTTCAATGATAACGTTATATAAGCACAAAACTAATATTACGTGTAATAATATAGTTTTATAAAATAGATAAAAAGAATTATATTGGATTTTATTATATGACTGTTTCGTTTGCCATCCCTCCATCCCTCACCTCCAGGCTAGCAATCTAGAGCTACCATGGCCAACATGATAGCAGTAGAAACAAAACAAAATACGTTATCCTCAGTAAATGTAAAACAATAAGTATTTAGAGTTTTAAATATACAATCAGATAATTCATTAACATAATGACCATATTTCAATTGAAAAAGGCAAGGATCCAAATCTATATAACATGAGTATAAATAGAAAAATTTCACATTTATTTTCTTAACCTTGATACAGCCAAGACAAGTGGTAAAGTACCAAAGCTGAGCAAATTTCTTTTAGAATAGATATCAGCAAACCCTTATTCATATTGAGTAATAAACTTAAAGAACTTTTTGTTAAAGAAGTGACACTGGCAGGAAATATAATTGAATTAAAAATGGTTTTCACAAAATGTTAGTAAGAAAAATTGGTGCATGAATCAACATTCAAGTTAAAGTGAGAAAAATTAATCTATAACACATAATGGCAGGTAACTGTCATAATTGTCTACAACAAATTAAAACTGTGATGTCCAACACAAAGTTATATTAGTCAATAAAACAATTAAAATTTAAATAAGCTAAAGAAGAATAACAAAGTTAAATTCTTCAGCTGCAACATATATATTTAAATTCCTTATTTTCTCAATATGACTATTGGTTTCTGTCAAGAAAAACTTTCATAAAATTTTTCTATCATCACAGAAAGTTTCACTGGATATTGCTGGTAGAGTGACCAGGAAGAATTATCAAAACTTCTTAGCATCTCTTCTACTCAGAGTGGAGTAGCATGTTTTTATGTCTCACTAAAAGATAAGTAGTGGCAATTAAACATGACTTCCAAAACTCAGTTTCATAGGGAAATAGTATTTTGTGCAATGTGAAAGAGATTTCATGCAAAATAAGTGGGAACATTTCTACAGTAAATTATCTTGGCAAAATATTGCATGTGATATCCCACATTTGAGCCTCACAGAATGATAGGTATTAGCATACTTTAAAAGATGCTGCAATCCTAGAGCGCATGCACTTGTTCAATTTTGTTTACTCGAATGTTCAAAGAGAGAGTGGTTAATTGTTTTCTCAGTCTTCTTCAGTGGCATTAATTTTCAAGAAAACACCAAAGAGCTGTAGGGTATAAATCTCATATCTATAAACGTAAATCCCTTAGGTATATTTCATCCAATTTGTAAAGTTGAGCCTGCTTTAAAGTGTCATTTTGCAAAAGAATAAATAAACTATACAGCTATGAGCTTGAAAGATGTTTTATTTAATTTTACTTTTCATAACAAATTTTGCAGTGTATTGTTGAGTCTTATTTTAAATATTGAATATTTAGGAACTTGCTCAAGGTGAACTAATTAAAAATACAAAAAAGACATATAGAAAATATATTTAATTCAAAACCTTAAACGTTTTTCTTTATCTCTTTGGTTTTTAAAAGCTTGAGATAGAAAATTGTATGAGTTTTATTATATCTTATTCTATACCTACAGTATTTTAGTATAGATCAATATATGAAGTACATAAACATGCAGTTGCTAAGTTGAATCTATGATTGCAATAGAATCCACCACAGATGTCCATATGTCCTACATTAATGTGGCCTCCATAAAGATTGGATATCATCTTTGAACTGGACTTTGTCATGTGCTAAACACTATCCTTGATAATGTCAAAACATGATCCTTTACTTCAACAGAGCTTCTACTGTATGGAAGCTAGTTGACAAATCAACATACAAGGAAAGAGGTGCTCTAAAGCATAACTAGTCGCATTAGATCTGCTTAGTATATGTTGTAAGGGGAGCAGAAGTGAAGCTTGAGAATTGATAAATGACATTACAGTTAAATCATGGCTGAAATGTAAAATATGTGTATTAAATTATAGGCCAAATAAAAGTTGGATGGGTCTTTTAGCACCAAGGAAAGGAACAGTGGCATGAGAAAGTGGGGACATTTAGAGCAGAGCATACGTCTTGGTAAGGAGACAATGTTGAGAGCCTAACTGAGCTAATCTTCCACAATATGTTAGGAATTTATAATTTATCGTATTGGGTAAGGGAGAGTCAGGCAGTAAAGAATAGAAACAGCAACATTTTATACGGGTGTCATAAGCATGACTAAAATAAACATTAAAATGGATAACTAGCAAGAAACAGAACAACATGTTAAGAGATAAATGCAAGAATCCTGGTGAGAAGTGTTGGCTAATGTATAATGAAAATGGACTCTACTGGGACAGAGACTGTGGCAAAACAGAAAAAGTTTGTGAAAGGTACAAATGTTCTTTTTTTTCTATTGTTTCTATTGTGCTTTAGTCAATACATTTACAAAATCTACTGCATTCTTCATGTTCAAAATTAGTGATCCATACTTAGCATTAATGTTGGTAAGATTAATTTAAAAATATTAAGTAATGAAATAATCAGAATTGTGCACTATGTGTTTGCTACCTGTGTCACTACTAGTATTTATTTTATTTAAGATATAAAAATTTCATGTGCTTCATATATATGGATTTAGGAACATAATGAATATTCTATGGCAGATTGGAAAGCAGCTTGCAACAACAGCAGCTCATATTGGAATACCAGTTCAAATCCCTTCTTCTCCACTTGCAATCCAACTTCCCATTAATATGCACCTTGGAAAGCAGTGAATGATTGCCCAGCTATTTTGGTTTCTGCCACCTATATGGGAGACATAGATGGAGCTTGTGTCTTCTGGTTCTGGCTTGACCCAGCCCTGATTGTTGCAGTTGGGGACTGAATCAATAAAATTTGAAGATTTCTCTCTTTCTCTCTCTCTCTCTCTCTCTCTCTCTCTCTCTCTCTGCATCTCTCTATTTCTGTCTCTTTCTGTCATTCTGCCTTTCAACTGATAAATCAATCTTTTCAAATGTTTTTGAATCATTATTACATTTAAAATTTGAAGAATGTGAGATTATGCTTCATGCAAATTAATAAGATAAATATGAATGTTTATAGAATTATGTTTTATCAATAACAGTTTTCTCACAGGACACTTCTGTGACATAGTGTGTGATCAAAAGCCATGCTTTCCTACAAAACTACTTATCAAAGGTTCTTGTGATTCTTATAATAACAAGTAAGTTACAACCATAAAAGTTATTTGGAGTGCTTTAGTTTGAAAATAGTTGCACAGCAGATTTAAGCGGGTCCTAAATAGGGACACTATCATTACAGTCAGCATGGAAACTTTCAGAGTTAAAATATTGAAGAAGATAATACTTGGACATGTTCCATAATTTTTTGTTAGTTGTAATTGATTTAGAAGTTAAATCTATAACATACACCAACCAAGTAGTTAATGGTTTTGCTGAGTAAGCCTCTTTTGTCAAGCCTGATTATTAAATAGACAAGAAACAGCTGAACTTAGCACATAACATAGTTACCTGTAATTCTTAAAAATAGTTTACTATAGGTGGATTAAGAATCACCCTTTTCAAAATTTACAG
Organism: Sylvilagus floridanus; assembly: GCA_949820135.1. Lineage (NCBI taxonomy): Eukaryota > Metazoa > Chordata > Mammalia > Lagomorpha > Leporidae > Sylvilagus > Sylvilagus floridanus. Next base: position 78,488,063 of record OX463229.1, on the reverse strand, counting down.
CATCAATTTACATATCCAGACCTTTAAAAATTGATAATCATATGTTAAATTTGGCCTATTCTATGCATGATTAATTAATACCACATCCTAGTTATTGAGGTCTAAGTTATATAATTTTTGTTATATTATTATATTTTGTTATATTGAACCAAAGACATATATTTTAATGAGGAAAAATATTCTTAATGGCACTTTTCTCCATACAGCTGTATCTTACAGAAAAATATAATTTCAAGTTCTGCAGGTATATAAGTTGTTCTTTTGAACAATTTTCTTTTGAATCAAATGACATAGTGAATAGAAATAGAAGGCTAAGATTAAAACCCCATGAAGTAAATTAACTCCAAACTTTACAGCTAAACTATATGGAAGTTCCATTGGATTCAAGAATAAAACAAAAAAATCTAATGCTATTTCTATTTCTAATCAACATATTGGTCTATAATCATTTAGGTAAAAATGTACTTTGTAAAGAAAAGTTGCAAATGGCAATTAAATAATGATATATATTTAGTAAAATCTGAGATAACATTTACTTAAACAGTAATAAGGTACAGGTTAACTGGTCAAATATCAAGTATCATTGATGAAAACAATATTGTTCTCTAATGAAGAGAGACCTCTTAGTCACTATAGGAGAGTCAGTACAGCTGTTTCAAAGCCATTCAGCAGTTTAACAGCAAGATCTTTAAAGAAATTGTCTTTTGTGATCAAGGAATTGCATTTCAAATAAATAATAAAATAGTGAAGCCTGAGCCATGAAATTGCGGCAAGAAGTTATAAAGATATGAATTAAAGTACAAAAACAGATATAGGGAATGTTTGCCTATGAATGAATGAATAACACATCTATATAAATAATTACATGCAGCTAGCTAAAATTCTATTTTAGAAGAATAATTATATAAAAATGCTCAAATACATATAAAATGCAAAAATAAGCAAATAAAATTATATAAAAATATAATCAAAATTGATAAAATGTTTTTTTCAAAAAAAGCAAACACATATATCAAATGTAAACACACACGCAAAATAAAAGTATGAAAGGATGGCAGGAATGGATGATGATAGACAATAGACTAATGCCCAGACAGATATAGGTAGGAATTAGAAGAGCAAATATTCCCAGGTAGAATTAGGTGTAAATTTTACTTTCTTCTCTTACTGTTTTATGGTAAACATATATTAGTGTCATTACTTTTATTGAAAGGTTTATTTATGTACTTGAAAGGCAGTTAGAGTGAGACATAGAAAGACAGAAACAGATCGAGAGAGAGAAAGAGAGATCTACCATCCATTGGTTTACTCCCCAGAGAGCTCCAAAAGCAGGTGCTGGACCAAGCTGAAGCCAGGACCCAGGCATAATGGTCTCCCACGTGATGCAGGGACCCAAGAACTTGGGCAGTCTTCTGCTGTTCTCCTAGGTGTGTTAGCAGAGAGCTGAATAGGAAGTAGAGCAACAGGACTCAAACTGGTGCTCACGTGGGCTGATGCATAACAGCCCAGTGACATTACTTTAAAAAGAATATATAAATTGGTAGAGCATGCATTTTAGTGTGTAACTTAAGCAATAATCCTCATTGTTTAAAAAGGAACAACTCAAATTTATTTTTTTCTCTTTAAAATTTAGATAAAAGGAATAAATTTCATGTATTTCATATATGTAGTGTTCTTATCACATTTTATTTATTTATTTGAGAGGTAGAGTTACAAAATTTCCCAAATGGCTGCATGGCTGAAGCTGAGCCAATCCGAAGCCAGGAGCCAGGAGCTTCTTCTGGGTCTCCCACATGGGTGCAGGGGCCTAAGTGCTTGAGCCGTCTTCCACTCCTTTCCCAGGCAATTAGCAGACGCCTGAATTGGAAGAGGAGCAGGGGGGACTAGAAATGGCATCCAAATGAGATGCCAGTGCTGCAGGCAGAGGATTAACCTACTGTGCCACAGTGCTGGCCTCTCATAAATACAGTTTTAAGAACAATGATATTCCCCCACGTATCCTCCCTTTTTCTTCCCTTTTTCCTTTTTCTTTTATTTTTTAATCCCAATAATATTATATTTGGGGGGAGTTGAAGTCATTGTCTACTTTATCTTCTTATTCCTGGATTTGTCTTTAAAACATGATCTATACAGGAATCAGTAGAGTATGACCATTAAATAATGGCATTGCAATTGCATGCCCTGATTCAGAAGTGAAGTGTAAGTTAATAAATTCTTCATAGAAGCGACACTATCTTCACAGAAGGGCACTACCGCAGATTGCTGGTTGATTAAACCTCCAGCAAGACACATTTGTTTTCTAATTCTATACTTATTGATTCTGTAGTAATAACTGCAATGCAGAATTACTGCCCACACTTACCTCAGCACAAGAAGTCCTGTTGTTTCTTATCAGAACATTATATTTCCTACTTGACTTTTCAATTTCCTGGATGTATCAAAAAAAACAAAATGAGCAAATAAATGAATTAATTAATTTTAAAACTGGCACCTGAGACTCTAACTTAGATCACCTAAAATACAATGAGAAATGTAGAAAGAATTTCCACGTAAAGACGGTTAGAACATTTCAGACACACAATGCTTGACACATGATGTTTGCTTTTAAATATCTTTTTATCTGGATCAGAATTATATCTACAGTTTAGATATCTTGAACTCATTTCCAAATTGCTGAGTTACCTAATGATGTTTATAGGAGGAAAGTTTGTCTAGTTGAAGCAAGTATAAATAGTAAACTACATTATTCTTTTTATTTATTAAAATGCTAATATATATTCTGAGTCACAGTAACAAAGTTTTGCTTCCAGGGAAATAGAGATTCAATGGCATGAAAATGTTATTTTCAAATGGCATGACAGACTTTTTCTAACACTTCAGTGTCCTAGAATATAATGACAAGGTGACAAACAGTAATAGTGTTTTCTGTCAGTTCTACACAGAGTCTCACAGTAATATGGAGATAACTTAGAGCTTTTCTTTTCTTCTCTTTTATTACATTAGAACAAAAAAAATCAAAGTATAGGAATATTTTAAGTATCATCAGGACAGCATTAAGAAATATATATAATGTCTCATTTCTAAAGCCTTTAGACTTTAGTCTCATTTTTAAAAAAATCATTTAATTTACTTACATAAAGATAATGGATTTCGCGTATTTCATATATGCAGCTTCAAGAACATAACTATACTGCCTTCCCTGCCTCACACTTGTCCTCCTCCTCCTTCCACTTTATAAATTGAAACACGTTGGAGAAAATTTGGAGTATTTTAAGTAACTTCTAAACTAAATTAGTTTAGGGAAATATATATTATTATGTTTCTTGGATCCTTATTATGATTATATTTTATAAGTTTTAATAATCATATTAAATTGCATACAAAAGGCCAGAAAAACAACTAGATTCAAACATGTCATAAAAGCACACCATAAATATTCAATTCTCGGCCGGCACCACAGCTCAATAGGCTAATCCTCCGCCTTGCGGCACCGGCACACTGGGTTCTAGTCCCGGTTGGGGTGCTGGATTCTGTCCCGGTTGCCCCTCTTCCAGGCCAGCTCTCTGCTGTGGCTCGGGAGTGCAGTGGAGGATGGCCCAAGAGCTTGGCCCCTGCACCCCATTGGAGAACAGGAGAAGCACCTGGCTCCTGCCATCGGATCAGCGCAGTGCGCCGGCCGCGGCAGCCATTGGAGGGTGAACCAACGGCAAAGGAAGCCCTTTCTCTCTGTCTCTCTCTCTCACTGTCCACTCTGCCTGTCAAAAAAAAAAAAAATTCAATTCTCATAGTCCAGATAATTCCCTAGTTTTCCATGTGAAGGGAATACCTGCTTCCCAAAATCATTGGAGGATAAAAACTTAGAGTAATTTATTTATCAATATGTAATTCCTATCATTGTTCTGAGCATCAGATTCTCCATTAGAAGGTAAAATTATATCAAGGACAGAAGACTGAGGAACGGGTAAGAGGGTCGTATAGTTCCTAGAGAAAATACAATCCTTTGTGCATGTCTATGTGAAAGGAAAGCTGGAAAATGTGGTCGAAGAAGAGCAAGAGTATGTTTCTTAGAGAACTGCAAGTAGTCATCTCCCAAGTTGACCTCTGTATCCGTGTGTTGAATTTTTCTACTGAGAACACACTTATTCCTACCCAAGTAAGAAAAACTAAGGGCCCTCCATCTGCAAAGAACAATTGAAAGTCCATTAGGTTTAACCCAAGTTCCTTGTATCCAAATGACCTGCAAATCAAAAGAAAAATTAGATTCGTTCTTACTATGCTAAGCATGAGGGCAAAGGCAAGATGGTTTATGAAAACACATGTACAGGAAATGAGGGGAATGAAGACCTAACTGATCCTAGCTCATGGCAGGACAAATTGCAAAAAGGTGAGGGAGGCACCAAGAGAAGCCCCTTCTCAGTGACATGGAGAAAAGGCTCATTATAGCCAAGATCTACTCTTTAGGAGATATTCTCCTATTCAATGTAACTTGCGGCCCTTGGCTCTGCCGTTGGTAAAATCTCTCCTTTTTAGCTTTCAGTGACATCATCTGAAATGGGTAGGGTAGAGGATACCCTGCTTAGCAAGTTCACAATCTGGACACCCATTTTCTGCGGGGGAACTCTTAGTAATCCAAGAGTTGTTTAACAATCACATTCTCTCACTCTTGTACCCCTCATCTCTCAGACACATGCATAGTCACCGCTAGTCTCATTCTCACACTTACCTTCCTCTTTGTTAGAGACTGAGAGCTTTCAACATTTTATGTTAATCTAATACTAGATTTACAGAAAAGTTACATAAATGTTGCTATTTCCCGTATCTACATCATCCAAATCTCTAAATTGTCAATAATATTACGGTATTTTTTTCTGAAGAAGTACAATTCTATTAAAATATATACTTACATACTTCTGATAAATTCCATGTTCCAGTCATTTTCATGTTCCAGTAAATGCTGCCAATGTCTTTTCCTAGACATATTTTAAGTTGGCTCTATTAACTTGGCTTTATTTCTTTGCTCTTCCTTCTCTTCTACACTTGCCTGCCTCTCTCTCGCTCTCTCTCCCTTGCCCCCTTTAAGAACATATGAAACAATTGTCTTGGATGAGAACACAAACTCTTAAGCTGATTTTTGCACAAACTGAAGTCCTTTGATTATACTCTCTTAATATGCCTTTGGTTCTCAGAGCCCTTTTTTAGTCTTATCTCCTGTTACTCAGGGTTCAGAGAAGTTGGGTTTTCCACCCCTAGCATGCTTTAATCTCTGGCTTTCTTTATTCTATTCAATCTCTTTTTAAAACCCAGAAATTCTTGTCTGAGCTCAGTTCTTGCTTATAATTCATGGCTCAGTGCAGCAAATAAGCAGTCACACATTTATTAACATCATGGCTTTTTTCATCTATTCCCCCACAGTTCCAGTGGGCATTAAGTCTACCTTTCAAGTAATTGCAGGTGAGAGATTTCAAAATTCTTTATCCTGTGTAGCCCAAATCTGGATCATTGCACCTTTGAGTACATATTTTCCCATCACCTACTACAACATCTATATTGTGGTAGTGTTTTTAGAGCAAAAATTTATGCTTCAGCACAATTTATGTTTTTAAATCAGCACTCAATTTCTCTATTACAGTTTCTCTATTCGGTAAAAGTGGCCTGGACTATAGACAATACAATGAAGCATGTATTGATTTAAGAGGATTACGTTCTCATTTCAAGTCCAGGAATGTCTAGAATGATTTAATTGGGGCAGGGGTCACTATGGGAGTTTCTATTTAAGCCAGAAGAAAGGCAGCACATGTGAAGGAGTGTTCATGGGTGACTTTTATAGAATGGACCTGAACATGCACATACCATCTCCTCTCACATTCTGTGGGTTAACACTTGGTCATGTGTCCACAGCAGTCTTCAGGGGAAATTGAGAATATGATCTAAGGATACACAGTAGTAGCCACTGATTTTATAGTCTATCTTGCATTCCCCCAGTCACTGTCCCTTTATTTATATGTATTTTGATGATGATGATGAACAATTTAAAATTGGACTAGGAGGTTTATATTTAATATTATATAGTTACATTTATTTGGCAAATAAAAAGGATAGAAGATAGAGTAGACTTTTAAGTTTCAATAAAACTCTTTTTCACTCTTTACGTAGCTGTAATTATGTCATAAGCAATTTTTTTAAAGATCTCTTTATATTTTGAAAGTCATTACAGAGTGGTGGAGGGGGGAGGGAGAGAGAAAGAGAAAGGAAGAATGGTTATGATCCTATATGATTTATATGATCTTAAAATTCAATAAGAATTATCAATGTATGAGGCTGGGGTCGTTGCTCACTTGGTTAATCCTCTGCCTGTGGCATCGGCATCCCATATGGGCACCAGGTTCTGGTCCCTGTTGCTCCTCTTCCAGTCCAGCTCTCTGCTGTGGCCTGGGAGGGCAGTGGAGGACGGCCCAAGGGCTTGGGCCCCTGCACTCACTTGAGAAACCAGGAGGAAGCACCTAGCTCCTGGCTTCAGATTGGAGTAGGGCCGGCCCTAGCAGCCATTTTAGGGGTGAACCAATGGAAGGAAGACCTTTCTTTCTGTCTCTCTCTCACTGTATATAACTCTACCTGTCAAAAAAAGAATTATCAATGTAAGATATACCCTGAATTATTCACTTTTCTTAAAGATGTATTTATTTACTTGAAATGCAGAGATACAGAGAGGCAGAGAGAGAGAGAGAGAGAGAGAGAGAGAGAGAGAGAGAGAGAGAGAATCTTCCCTCTGCTAGTTTATTCCCCAGATGGCTGCAACAGCCAGAGCTGTACTGATAGGAAGCCAGGAACCAGGAGCTTCTTCCATGTCTCTCACATGGGTGCAGGAGCTAATGAATGAAATATTTAGGAAATACCGTTAATGGGACCAAGAAATCGAGTTCGTAGGAAATGAGGAAACCTGGAGAGGTGCAGAAAACATTTAGAGGAGCAGCAGGGTATGGATATCTTGTACGCAGGCAGTTTTTGGATCTCCACTCCCATTAAGTCCCCATGTGGTCTGAACTTGTGTAGACAAGCTTAGAATATTCCTGAAATCCCCTGTCTTCCTTCTCAAGTCCCTCTTTTGAGTCACTTCTATCTGGTCCTTCCTATGTAGTATATACCTCAGAGGAGGTTTACTGCAGAGAATTTTCATTCCTCCCTCTTTTTCTTTATCCCTTCACCTGCCTAGTCACCAGCCAAGGTGGTAACCAGGGCTGGTGCTCTCTTTGCAAACTCTAGTTTGAAACACCTTTGTTTTCTAAGGCTCTTGCCATGAAGGTTCATTGTCAAAATCAGGCCTATTAGATAAGATTCAAGGTTAAGAGGCAAATATCAATTATATTTCTTCATATAGAGAAACAAAGCAACAATATATATTTGACCAAGCAGAGGCCCAGTCTGGCACACTACCAGTAAGGGAACTAATGACTTCTTCTGTTTGCTATTCTGACAAATACATACCCTAGGCTACAGGCATGGAAACCTGAGCAAGAGTGAGTGAAACATGCTAATCCCACCCTCACATTCCTCCCTTCCCTGTGGGCTTCAGTGAATGTCTGGACACCACAGGCTGTAAGAGTTTTGAAAGGCATCTCAAGCTCACCAAGATAAGACCTGAAGTACGCTTCCATTTTTATCCCCTCATTCTAGCCAGAAGGTAAATTATCTACTTTGAGAATTCTTTGCCCCCTGAGCTTAAAGAAAAATTCCTCATCTTTTTCTTCACCACCATCTAGCCTGCTTACAAGCGAGAGGATAGAGAAGTTAGCCTAAGTGAGTTGTGAAAAGTGCCAGCCCCCCCACTCTCATTCCCCATTTCAGAACTCTGCCTCCTAACTGGTTTCTTGCCTGTGTTTCACTGCATGTACTCCAGTGAGCATTAAATTCTTTTCCAGAGCATCACAGGGTCCTTGGGTCTATTTAGTGAGCCACCAGGGCCTCTTTATTATCATATTTGACCGTTGTTGAGGCCTTTAATCCCTAGTGGAGGAGAGTTTTATCTGGCAAACATTGGCCCACTGTTGTAATTTTGCACCCGGGTTTCTAAGCAAAAATCTAGGCCCAATAACCTCAGCTTTGCAGGGCCTCCAGGTTTGCCTATCTACCCTGTTTCTCCCAAAGCTCTTACAGCAGCCTCCTTATAGGTTGTTGCCTTTAATTCTCCTGTCAGGTTCTCCTTAAGAAACTCTCTGGGTGGGTATCCATCTGCTCTGATGGATGCCTTCTCCCAATAAACTTAACAAAATGGTGAACAATCTGTTGTGCACTTCCTGTCCCTGGCACATTGGCCCCTATCCCACAGTCACCCTTGAGATCTGTCTAGCAGCTGCCTCAATTTTTGTTTCAGAGGCAATTCGAAGTAGCTGACTGCTGGCCTAAGGCATTTTTTTTTTTTTGGAGGGAGGGTTAAAAATAAAACTAGACTCAAATTCAATTAAGACATAAAAATATGTCTTTGATAAATAGCAATCTCATGTATGAGAATTTGATTCAACTGTAATTTGACATTGGCTTTAAAGAAATTTCTTTTGAATCTAGGAACATCACTGCCTTTAAAAATATTGCTTTATAACTTATCGAATTTGTTTTGCAACTTGCTTGGTTTAACAGGTTTCTGATACCAGTGGGTAATCAGTGCTTGTTATACCCCTCTACAGTGAATTTTGCAATCTCTGGTTTAATGTCACTGATTTATAGCTATAGTTTTATAAAAATGAGTAAAATTCCATATTAATGTAATTTTGACCTTAATTCAGATACAGGTATGATATAATATCAGCATCTCCAGATATCTAAGTGTAATTGCTAAATGTAAATTGGGTAAGGGCAAATGAGATAAATGTGTCGAAATGTAAACTTTGGTATCTTTTTTTTTTGTAAGATTTATTTTATTTATTTGAAAGACAGAGTTACATATAGAGGTAGAGAGAGAGAAAAAGGGGTCTTCCATCCACTGGTTCACACCCAGAAGTCCACAATGGCTGGAGCAAATCCGAAGCCAAGAGCCAGGAGACGCTTCCAGGTCTCCCACGTGGGCACAGGGCCCAAGGACTTGAGCCATCTTCCACTGCTTTCCCAGGCCATCACAGAGAGCTGGATCGGAAGAAGAGCAGCTGGGACTAGAACCATCCATTTGGGATGCTGGCACCTCATTTATATTCCATCAGAAAATTATTTGGGTTTCCTAACATGTTCTCATAAATTGTCCATATGAACATAGTTTAACACTGCTTGAAAGTAACTAAGGTTGAAATTTGATGTGCTCTCTTATTTAGAAAATGTTGTCTTAATTTGGAGACTTTTACATAGAATTAGAATCTGTTAAAGCAATGAGGCTTCTACAATGCAAATGTTACTAAATATTTTGGAATAATCTTAAAAATCTGTTTAATAACTGCAGCATCTTTTTTTTTTACAGTTTTTGTTTAATTGGTGACTAAGTTTTCTAGCCAGCTCCAGTAAGCTATTTTATCTTACCTGGCTCTGACTCTATTAAAATTGTTCCAAGTCATAGGATAATTCCATGTGCTAACTCTTATATTTAAGTTTTTATTTCCAAATTTTGGGATGACCAAAGAGACAAATATTTTGTTCTACTGAACTAATCTATTGTGTTCTCTTAATGCCTCTGTTAAGTTCTGATTATTGAAAAACAGCTGGGTTTTTATTATTATTATTATTAAGTTATGGTTTGTTTGAATATATAATCATTCTAAACCATTTGAATAATCACTTTGTAACAATGATCAAATCTGGTTTATATTATGTCATGATCTTAAAGAATCCTATTTTAACCAGATATTTCAAGGATTCTTGGCATCTTTGACAGGCATTCAAAAAATCAAGCTTCCAAACTCTTTGGACTTTGATATTTCCAATTGGCCCCTGGAAATATCAAAGGATATATCTCTCATCTTGAAAGATACTAACTAATGAGGCTATTAGGATTATATTAATGGTGCTGTCAAGATGTGAAGTGGCACAAAATTTTGTTATGATAATATAAGGGTCTTGTTGTATTGTTATCAAACATGATATTTATTTTATGAGAAAGGCCCAGAGGCCTAAAAGGGGTAAATGTTTAGAAAATCCTACAGGTGCTTTCAAAATACTGTGTGGGATAAGCAAGTGTCTCTTTTTACTGCATAATGAGTTTGTAACTGCAAACATGGCTATTTAGAATTTTTTGTTATCCACAGATTTGTGTTCTCCAAACGTTAAAAATCACATTTTTTGCTCATGAAGTTAAAACTTTATTGGTTCTTTGTTTAAATGTGTCCTCTTTTAGGTTCTAAATGACTTCTTTTTCCCTGACTTCTATTGTATTCAGTACTGTAAGGATAGTTTTGTAAGCAGATAAAGCTAATAATGGACTGGAGGTTTCAACTTAGATCAAGTATGGTTAATTTAGATTATTAACAGCAGGAAGTAATTCTAATCAATTGATTGGAATTTAAAAACAGCTAAGGATTTTAAGAAACTATTACTGAAACTGTTTTATTGTTCCATCTTGTATGTTGTTATATGTGTGTACATATTGTATGTGCATGGAAAAATTTACTGAGGGCTCTGTTTCAATTAGCTTATAGATAAAAGATTGCTCATAAATTTAAACTTTTAAACTAACCAAATATATCTTTTTAGTTCACGTGGCCTAAGTAAATCTCTCTATCAATTTTTTAAAATTTTTTGGTAGAAACTAAAAATGTTTAAGTCATTGATATGTTTGTATTTGGGTTTGCTGGTCAAATAAGTCACACTTGTGTTAAATGTTTAAGCAATGTTTCCAAATACATATATTCTTGTCTTGAAATTTGCAGAAGACATTGGACCTTTTGGTAAATGATTTCATAGTTGTTATTTAGCAGTTATTTTGTTTTGCTAAGTTTTCGTTTGATATTAAGTTATTGACAGTAAATGATCTGAGAAGCCTGAATTGTTTCCACATTTCTCTATTGTCTTCAAGATAGGAAACTGATTCTATTCTGAAAGGCTCTCCAGGATGTACAGTTTGAACTTCAGACCTTATAAAAGAAATTGCTAGCCTTTTTCTGTAATAATAGCATAGCCAAAATGAGAGCAGAGGTTATGATTTCACAGCTATATTTGCTTTGCCATGGGAACAGTAAACAGGCAAAGCCTCCCTTTTCAAAACAACTGAAGGGAGAGAGCGTTTTACTAATAGCTTAAAAATTTATAGACAGGTTGTGCAAGGTGGTCTGTATGTTTGATGTTAAAGTGAGGACAAGGCCTTCATCATTGTCATTGACTGCTTCACAGAAAAAAAACACTGAGAATATGCCTGTGGATATGGTTTTCTAGTTTAGGCCACCAAAGATTAGAGATGGGACTGAGTGCCCCTTAGACTTGCATCCTCTTAAAAGTTTGCTCTTGTCTGCTTTAACAGAAACCAGAAGGAAGAGGAAACCTGGCAGCAGAAACAATGTAAAGATATGTGGCAGGCCAATCAAAGGCTGCTTTACACAGTGATATGCCTTCAAGGAGACCCAACAGGCCAGTCCACTGTAAATGGCATTGGTTTTCGATGTGGAAAGCAAGGGCTTCAGCAGACGTCAGCTTAGGAAGAGTGCTGGCAGTTCTACCAGCCAAGGGCTGGGACGGTAGAAATGAAACTGACCTAGGGGTCGAAGGAAACCTGGGTCAGAGCCACAGACCATGTTAGCTCTAAGCTGAAAAAAGCCCTTCACTTGATCTAGCTTCCAAAGTAACCACTGATGTTGAAGGGATGGCCAAATAGGGTCAGCAACATTGCAGGCAGAACTGTAAATTTCCTTTTGGAGATCCAATACTTCTATTCAGGCCAGCTCTCCTCCCAGGCCAGTCAGGTAATGGAAGTCAACAGAGTGCCTTCCCTAAGGAAGTTCACACCTCCCATATGATGTCTCTTCTGGTAACCCATGTAAAGAGATAGATAGGTCTGGGCCTCATAGCTGGCCAGGCCTTAAAGTCCACCTGATTATTAACAGGACTCTTCTGTCAGTTTCTATTTGCTTCTCAATGGGAAAACTTGCTTGTGGTTTAGATAGCACCTTTAATAGGACCTCTAATAATGATTCTATCCTTTTATTTTAGACCTTGTAAGTTTAATCTGCATGTTAGATTCATTTTCTTCAGACTTGAAACAGTGAAATTCTAGATGGCCATACACATGAAACCTCGGATGGAAGCAGTTTCTGCAGCTGACAGTGCAACCCCTTGAGAAACCACTTCCTTCTGGAACCTTGTCTTGACTGCCATTCCAATGACACCCCTTTTCAGCATCAAACATCCAGAGCAGTCATCACCCAGTTTCCCTACCAGAAGTTAGGGACCATTCTTCTGGGGAAAGAATGTGAGGAGTCAGATGAGTTAATAGGCATTCAGTTGGTCCAAGTGGAAATCGAGGGTGCAAAATATGTTTTTTTAAGAGTTTATTTATTTGAAAGTTAGAGTTGCACAGAGAGAAGAGGCAGAGGCAGAGAGAGAGAGAGAGAGAGAGAGAGAGGTCTTCCAACCACTGGTTCACTCTCCAGTTGGCCGCAATGGCTGGAGATGCGCTGATCCGAAGCCAGAAGCCAGAAGCTTTTTCCAGATCTCCCATGTGGGTTCAGGGCCCAAGGACTTCGATCATCTTATACTGCTTTCCCAGGCCATAACAGAGAGCTGGATCGGAAGTGGAGCAGCTGGGTCTCGAATCCGCCCCTATATGGGATAAACTTTTAGCAAGGTCAAAAGTGCCTGACTTCCCACTCCTTGAAAGCTTCTAATCCTATCATGAGAGTAGCTGGGGAGTGGTAATTCCTTCAGACTGTAAAGCAAATTAGGTATCCCACCCATTTGATGGCTCTTTGTTTTATCCTGAGGAAGCCAGATAGGATAAAAGATTGCAAATCAGGTATTTTGACAGGTATTTCACCAGCCTTGAAACTGAATGTCAAGTTTGTTTTTTCCACAAAATTGTGCTTAAAAACCACAATACTACCAGCACCTTCAGATTTTGCCTCTATTGGAGCCCCCTCCCATGCCACTTTGGTTGGAGGTGTTTGACTCTAACAAATCTCACTTTTAAACCTAAAAAAAAAAAAAAAAAAAAAAACCTCAATGTGAAAATCAGGGGAAGAAATATGAGAAATGTTTAATCATAACTTTTTTCTTAACTACTTATTTAATCTAATGACAATATCCAAGTCTTCAGGAAGTTCAATATATACTTTTGATTCATTTTTTACCATGTTATTAATAATTACAAATGGCTTAAAAGGAGAATAGTGTGTTCCGATTAACACATTTTCTTGACCCACATTCCCAGATATAACATATTCTAGTCCATTCAAAACTTTTCACATTCACCTCTCTCAAGGTCAAGATAAAGGTACAATAATGAGAAAATAGAACAAACATCAGCTAATGGCAGGAGCAGTTCATAAAAAGCTGTAATGGCAATTCCACCCAGACAGCAAAGGAATGCAACATTTTCACTGAGCACTACCTGACAGATTCAATAATCAAGGGAAAGCCTTAATTGATGACACTTCATTAGCATAATGAGTCGAAGCTGGGAAAAGAGAGTCCCTTATTAATTAATCAAGCAAAGCACGAACTGTTTCAGTCTCCTACACTCTGCCATTTTCCATTAATCAAGAAAATGTGTATTAAACTCATTTGAATTCTCGGCATGTGGATTATCATTCCAAGGAAGAGCAATGGCAAAAAGGTTCGCCCAGATGCACACATCTGCTCTGGACTCATACATGCCTCCAATTCAGATTTACAAGGCTGAAACCATGCATACAGGGCACAGAGATGGTGGTTCTTCAAGACATTTAAATCATCATCTCATTAGGAAAACAAACAAAACCCCATCAACCTCACTAGGAAAAAAAGAAAAGGAAAAAGAAATTAACCTCATTTGCCATTCCTTTGCCTGTTTTCCAGACCTCTGTTGCATGAAATATACATTGGATGTAAAAAAAAATTATCATAATCTATTCATCATCTGATTCCAGATTCACTATTCCAGTCCTGTAGATTCTATTAGGACATGGGAGAAATGACTTGGAGGAGTAAGCTCTGATGTACATAAGCCATGTACTTCAGGTCCCCAACTAACCACAGACACAGGTGTTGAGAATCAATGCTAATGAGGTTAACAAGCCAGGATCAAAACTATGGAATCCCTATAGAAGAATGGACTTGAAGAGAGACTAAAACCAGGACTCTATTATTGTAAGGTCACTTCTCAGTGATGTTTCTTATAATTTTCAGGTGAGAGGTCGCTGTCAACACATTAATAAGCTAAAGAGAATTAGAATAGAATTTTTGGAACAAGATCACTGTAAAGGAAATCTATATATTTGGTGTTACACCTAGTTTTGACACCAACTACAGTCTACATAGATTAGTACAACCCCTTGACAAATAGGAGACTAGGCTGTCACCTCTATAAGTAGGGAGTGGTTGTGGAATGTCTGGCTCTTAGGCGATATAAAGCCCACAGAGCTGGTGCCTCGGCTCACTAGGCTAATCCAGCGGCGCCGACACACAGGGTTCTAGTCCCCATCGGGGCTGCTGGATTCTGTTCCAGTTGCTCCTCTTCCAGTCCAGCTCTTTGCTGTGGCCCGGGAGTGCAGTGGAGGATGGCCAGGTCCTTGAGCCCTGCATCCGCATGGAAGACCAGGAGGAAGCACCTGGCTCCTGGCTTTGGATCATCGAGGTGCGCCGGCCGCAACGCATCGGCCACAGCAGCCACTTGAGGGGGTGAACCAACGGAAAAAAGAAGACCTTTTTCTCTATCTCTCTCTCTTACTAATTATGCCTGTCAAAAAAAAAAAAAAAACACACACACACACAAAAAAACAAAAACCCACAGAATCATTCAGTCTGTCCTTGCCAATGCAACTGCTGCCAAGACATGAGATTCAATAAATCTACAGTGGGCTAAGACTTAATTTGATAATGGTATATGCCCACAAATGATAATCATAATGATAATAAAATGTCTTTGGCAGAACAAAAAGTTTCCCACCCCTGGAATCCTTAGATCAATTCTAGTTCTTGTAGCTTATGATCAGATGTCATTAAGAAAAGCCAGCAATTCAAAGCATGCAGTGTCCCTCATTTAACCATCTTCAGAAACTGAAAGAAATCTAAGAAGGATGGTTTAATTAACTATTTTTTTTTTGTATATATCCATGCAAGTAACCTAATGTACTGTATGCCCACTGGACATAGAATGATAGCTTAACCAACCTCCATTTTCCTGTTGGTTGGTTTATTCCAGTGCTGTCATATAAATTTTGCACTATTCAGGTATAGAGGTACATCCTTTGAGAAGACAATATGACCAGTTCTTAAAGCTATGCAATGCCTAAGTTGTATAGCATACAAGAGAGCCACATAAACCTAGCTATGTAAAACAAAGATCACTTGATCTGCCTGTTTATCCTATATATTTTGTATTTATGTACATGTGTTTCATTCCAAGATGGATTTAAAGCATTATTCAATCTTAGTGTTTCCAACATAAGTGGAAGAAATAAAAAACCCTGATCAAACAGAACAGTTTTACCCATTGCCTATTTATCAACATTGTTGTTAAGTGCTTGAAGATCAAAAGACAAATTTGACAGAAAAGTGACTCATGTAAATATTCAAGTGGATGCATTAAGCCCAGTAACAAAATGAATTCTCTTCTCAAGCACTTCTGGCATTCCTGAGCTTAAGTGCACAGAGATACAGATAAGTGGTGAAGAGCCACTTCTGCTCCAGGGGCTCTTTCATGTCAGCCAAATTGGTCCCAAGTGCTGAGTATTAACTGTTTGAGCTCTGAGCAGAGATAGGAATTACCTCCTTGCAGAGCAATCATATCTATTAATTTGAAAGAGCTCAGTTTTGTGGTGAGGAAGCTTTTATAGTAATAAATTATATTTTGCAACTTGAAGATAGCTGAAACCATCATCTGTATCGTGAGATAATAACCAAGGAATATATATATTCTCGGATGTTCTCAGTGGATACCTTTGCTTATAAATATTTTATTGATTTCTCAAGCCTCCAAAATGTCCTGTGTGCATGTATTTGACTTCATATATGCAAAGGCGTTGTGTATACAAAGTGAAATCCTCTCTCAGGTATAGTGAGAAAGGAGGAAATGTGCTACGTGTAGGACTCAACTATTTTTGAGTTCCAACTATTGGCTTTCCAAAAAAAACTATCTGATGATTTAATTATGAGCTAAATTTTCCTGCAATACACTGTATCTCTTTATTATTATCAGTGTTCAGTAAGCAAAACTTCAATGTTCATTTAAATGTGAGAAAACATATGCCAAATTCCAAATTAAGCACAATTAAATACAAATGGGAAAAGACAAAAAATAGGCAGCGATCATTTTTTTGTTAAAAATTGTGAAATAGTTCTTATTTTAAGTTCTGTTGATTTTAAGAAATATTGGACAGTATATATCCAATATATACTGTATATATACAGTATGTATTTTGATAAAGAACGATTCTGAAGGTAATAATTACCATCAGAAGTTAAGAACGATGACCAATTTTAAGAGATGGAAACCATGTCTTGACAAACTGAGTTTAAAGTCAAAAAGTATTGCTTCACATGATCAAAATAACAAAATCACTTTTTAAAAATCCTATAGTTGGGTGGAGCCAAGATGGCGGAATAGTGAGGACGCGCACTAGCAGTCCGCAAAAAGATAGTTTTATAAAAACAGAGTTACTGTAGCCTCAGGAAAAATCTCACGGAAAAAAATGCAGTGGAAATTCTTCCGGACCCAGTGAATGAGATGCAGAGGACCTAGGGGAAAGTAAGTTTGCGAACGGCAAATCGTGCCTTAGTGGCACGGGAGCTGCCGGGAGGGACGGGAACCGGACGGAACACAGTCGCCATTGGAATCGAGCGCTTAAACGGGAGCCGATAGAGGGATCCCGAGACACTGGCGGGGGGAAGCAGACGCCACGGGGGAAACAGCACAATTGAGGCGAGCCCACATGGACACTAGCCTCTTTCGTTGCCCACCCTGCTCACTCGAGCTAGACTGAACACAGTGGGACGGCGCGCGCCCGCCGGCTGAACCGGAAGCCGGGCGGAACACAGTCGCCATTGGAACTGAGCGCTTGAACGGGGGCCGATACAGGGATCCCGAGACACTGGCGGGGGGGAAGCAGACCCCCCACGGGGGAAACAGCACAATTGAGGCGAGCCTGCACGGACACTAGCCTCTCTCGTCACCCACCCTGCTAATTCGAGCTAGATTAAACGCAGTGGGACAAGGCGCGCCCGCCCATCACTGAGGCAGACGGAACCAAAAACCCGAGGCTGTAGAAACCTGAAGGGGATCCAAAAACTGGGAACACACCGCGCACACAAACTCCGTTACCTTGACAACCCAGAGAAAGAGTGTGGGGAAAAAAAAATGCCAAATAAAAACAGATTCCGAGGGAGCAAGATCAAGGAAGACGCTATGATGACCCCAAACGGAAAAGACACCCCAAGTCAGGATTATGAAGATAATGAGATAGAAGAAATGCAAGAAGCAGATCTCAAAGAATTGATAAGAACATTAAGAAGTTCTCAAAAACAAATTCTCGAACTACAGAAATCCTTAATGGATAAGATAGAAAATCTCTCTCGCGAGAATGAAGTACTACGGAGAAATCAAAACGAAATGAAACAACTAGTAGAACAAGAAGCTACGATAGTGACAAAAAATCTTAATGAATTGAAGAATTCAATAGATCAAGTGACAAGCAATCTTGAGGGCCTTAAAACCAGAATGGGTGAAGCAGAAGAGAGAATATCGGACCTAGAAGACAGAGAACAGGAGAGGAAACAGTCAAACCAAAGACAAGAAGAGGAAATTAGAAAACTAAAAGATATCGTCGGGAATTTACAGGATACTATTAAAAAACCCAACATTCGGGTTCTAGGTGTTCCTGAAGGTATGGAGAGGGAGAAAGGATTAGAAGGCCTTTTTAGGGAGATACTAGCAGAAAACTTTCCAGGCTTGGAGAAAGACAGAGAAATCCTAATCCAGGAAGCTCATAGAACCCCTAATAAACATGACCAAAAGAGATCCTCTGCACGACATATTGTAATTAAACTCACCACAGTGAAGCAAAAAGAAAAGATCCTAAAATGTGCAAGAGAGAAACGTCAGATTACTCTCAGAGGATCTCCAATTAGACTTACAGCTGACTTCTCAACAGAAACCCTACAAGCTAGAAGGGAATGGCGAGACATAGCCCAGGTACTTAGAGAGAAAAACTGCCAGCCCAGAATATTATACCCTGCAAAGCTCTCATTTGTGAATGAAGGTGAAATAAAGACCTTTCATAACAAACAAAAATTGAAAGAATTTGTTGCCACTCGTCCAGCCCTGCAAAAGATACTTAAAGACGTGTTACACACAGAAACACAGAAACACGACCATCAACATGAAAGAAGGTAAACGAAGGGAACCTCATGGCAAAAGATCACAGGGAATTCAAAGCATACATTAGAAAATATCTGGCAAATGGCAGGGCAAACTTACCACTTATCAATAGTCACATTGAACGTTAAAGGTCTAAACTGTCCTGTTAAAAGAGAGAGATTGGCTGATTGGGTTAAGGAACAAAAACCATCTATTTGCTGCCTACAAGAAACACATCTTTCCAACGAAGATCCATACAGACTGAAAATAAAAGGATGGAACAAGATATACCACGCCAACAGAAATGAAAAAAGAGCGGGTGTAACCATCTTAATATCGGACTACATAAACTTTAACACAAAAACTGTTAAGAGAGACAAAGAGGGGCACTATATAATGATTAAGGGATCAATACTACAGGAAGATATAACAATTCTCAATGTATATGCACCTAATTACAGGCCACAGATTTATTTAAAAAATTTGTTAAGAAACTTAAAGGGAGACTTAGACCCCAACACAATAGTACTGGGGGACTTCAATACTTCACTCACAGATATTGACAGATCGACAGGACAGAAGATCAACAAGGAGACAGTAGATTTAAACAACACTATAGCCCAAATGGATCTAACAGATATCTACAGAACTTTTCATCCTACACGTAAAGCATTCACATTCTTCTCAGCAGTACATGGAACCTACTCTAGGATTGATCACATATTAGGCCATAAAGCAAGTCTCAGAAAATTCAAAAGAATTAGAATCATACCATGCAACTTCTCAGACCATGAGGGAGTGAAGTTGGAAATTAGCAACTCAGGAATCTCTAGAGCATATGCAAACACATGGAGATTGAACAACATGCTCCTGAATGAACAATGGGTCACTGAAGAAATCAAAAGAGAAATCAAAAATTTTCTGGAAGTAAATGAGGATAACAGCACAACATACCAAAACTTATGGGATACAGCAAAAGCAGTGTTAAGAGGAAAGTTTATATCACTAGGTGCCTACATCAAGAAACTGGAAAGGCACCAAATAGATGAGCTTTCAATGCATCTCAAGGATCTAGAAAATTTGCAGCAAACTAGACCCAAATCTAGTAGAAAAAGAGAAATAATCAAAATCAAAGAAGAAATCAACAGGATTGAATCCAAAAAAAACATTACAAAAAATCAGCCAAACGAGGAGCTGGTTTTTTGAAAAAATAAACAAGATTGACACCCCATTGGCCCAACTAACTAAAAAAAGAAGAGAAAAGACCCAAATCAGTAAAATCAGAGATGAAAAAGGAAATATAACAACAGACACCACAGAAATCAAAAGAATCATCAGAAATTACTACAAGGACTTGTATGCCAGTAAACAGGGAAACCTATCAGAAATGGATAGATTTCTGGACACATGCAACCTACCTAAATTGAACCAGGAAGACATAGAAAACCTAAACAGACCCATAAGTGAGTCAGAAATTGAATCAGTAATAAAGGCCCTCCCAACAAAGAAAAGCCCAGGACCAGGTGAATTCACTGCTGAATTCTACCAGACATTTAAAGAAGAACTAACCCCAATTCTTCTCAAACTTTTCAGAACAATCGAAAAAGAGGGAATTCTCCCAAATTCCTTCTATGAAGCCAGCATCACCTTAATTCCTAAGCCAGAAAAAGATGCAGCATTGAAAGAGAATTACAGACCAATATCCCTCATGAACATAGATGCAAAAATCCTCAACAAAATTCTGGCCAATAGACTGCAACAACACATCAGAAAGATCATCCACCCAGACCAAGTGGGATTCATCCCCGGTATGCAGGGATGGTTCAATATTCGCAAAACAATCAACGTGATACACCACATTAACAGACTGCAGAAGAAAAACCATATGATTATCTCACTAGACGCAGAGAAAGCATTCGATAAAATTCAACACCCTTTCATGATGAAAACCCTAAGCAAACTGGGTATAGAAGGCACATTCCTCAATACAATCAAAGCAATTTATGAAAAACCCACGGCCAATATCCTATTGAATGGGGAAAAGTTGGAAGCATTTCCACTGAGATCTGGTACCAGACAGGGATGCCCACTCTCACCACTGCTATTCAATATAGTGCTGGAAGTCTTAGCCAGAGCTATTAGGCAAGAAAAAGAAATTAAAGGGATACAAGTTGGGAAGGAAGAACTCAAACTATCCCTCTTTGCAGACGACATGATTCTTTATTTAGGGGACCCAAAGAACTCTACTAAGAGACTATTGGAACTCATAGAAGAGTTTGGCAAAGTAGCAGGATATAAAATCAATGCACAAAAATCAACAGCCTTTGTATACACAGACAATGCCACGGCTGAGGAAGAACTGCTAAGATCAATCCCATTCACAATAGCTACAAAAACAATCAAATACCTTGGAATAAATTTAACTAAGGACATTAAAGATCTCTACAATGAAAATTACAAAACCTTAAAGAAAGAAATAGAAGAGGATACCAAAAAATGGAGAAATCTCCCATGCTCATGGATTGGAAGAATCAATATCATCAAAATGTCCATTCTCCCAAAAGCAATTTACAGATTCAACGCAATACCAATCAAGATACCGAGGACATTCTTCTCAGATCTGGAAAAAATGATGCTGAAATTCATATGGAGACACAGGAGACCTCGAATAGCTAAAGCAATCTTGTACAACAAAAACAAAGCCGGAGGCATCACAATACCAGATTTCAGGACATACTACAGGGCAGTTGT
The DNA here is from genome assembly GCA_949820135.1 of Sylvilagus floridanus. Classification (NCBI taxonomy): domain Eukaryota; kingdom Metazoa; phylum Chordata; class Mammalia; order Lagomorpha; family Leporidae; genus Sylvilagus; species Sylvilagus floridanus. The sequence continues at coordinate 78,466,858 of OX463229.1, read as the reverse complement.
TATCAAAACAGCATGGTACTGGTACAGAAACAGATGGATAGACCAATGGAACAGAATAGAAACTCCAGAAATCAATCCAAACACCTACAGCCAACTTATATTTGATCAACGATCCAAAACCAGTCCCTGGAGTAAGGTCAGTCTGTTTAATAAATGGTGCTGGGAAAACTGGATTTCCACATGCAGAACCATGAAGCAAGACCCCTACCTTTCACCTTACACAAAAATCCATTCAACATGGATTAAAAATTTAAACCTACGACCCGACACCATCAAATTACTAGAAAGCATAGGAGAAACCCTGCAAGACATAGGTACTGGCAAAGACTTCTTGGAAAAGACCCCAGAAGCACAGGCACTGAAAACCAAAATTAACTACTGGGATTGCATCAAATTGAAAAATTTCTGTACTGCAAAAGAAACAGTCAGGAAAGTGAATAGGAAACCGACAGAATGGGAAAATATATTTGCAAACTATGCAACAGATAAAGGGTTGATAACCAGAATCTACAAAGAAATTAAGAAACTCCACAACATCAAAACAAACAACCCACTTAAGAGATGGGCCAAGGACCTCAATAGACATTTTTCAAAAGAGGAAATCCAAATGGCCAACAGACACATGAAAAAATGTTCAAGATCCCTAGCAATCAGGGAAATGCAAATCAAAACCACAATGAGGTTTCACCTCACCCCGGTGAGAATGGCTCACATTCAGAAATCCACCAACAATAGATGCTGGAGAGGATGTGGGGAAAAAGGGACACTAATCCACTGTTGGTGGGAATGCAAACTGGTGAAGCCACTATGGAAGTCAGTCTGGAGATTCCTCAGAAACCTGAATATAACCCTACCATTCAACCCAGCCATCCCACTCCTTGGAATTTACCCAAAGGAAATTAAATGGGCAAACAAAAAAGCCGTCTGCACAGCAATGTTTATTGCGGCTCAATTCACAATAGCTAAGACTTGGAACCAACCCAAATGCCCATCAACAGTAGACTGGATTAGGAAATTATGGGACATGTACTCTACAGAATACTATACAGCAGTCAAAAACAATGAAATCCGGTCACTTGCAACAAAATGGAGGAATCTGGAAAACATCATGCTGAGTGAATTAAGTCAGTCCCAAAGAGACAAATATCATTTGTTTCCCTTGATTGGCGATGACTAACTGAGCACCAAAGGGGAAACCTGTAGAAGTGAAATGGACACTATGAGAAACAGTGACTCGATCAGCTCTTGTGCTGACTGTTGTTGTACAATGTAATACTTTATCCATGGTAGTATTTTTTTTTTCTTTATCCTAGTACTAGTGGTTGAACTCTGTAATTAACACACAATTATTCTTAGGTGTTTAAATTTTAACTGAAAAGTGATCTCTGTGAAATATAAGAGTGGGAATAAGAGAGGGAGGAGATGTAAAACTTGGGACATGCTCAATCGGAACGGCCCCAAATGATGGAGTTAGAATTGTGCCAGGGGTTTCCAATACAATCCCATCAAGGTGGCATGTACCAAGGCCATCTCATTAGTCCAAGTGATCAATTTCAGCTCACAATTGATCACACTGATAGGTCTAAGAGTCAAAGGGATCACACAAACAAGACTAGTGTCTGCTAATACTAACTGATAGAATGAAAAAGGGAGAGAATGATCCAACATGGGAAGCAGGATACACAGCAGACTCATAGAATGGCAGATGTCCTAAATAGCACTCTGGCCTCAGAATCAGCCCTTAAGGCATTCGGATCTGGCTGAATAGCCCATGAGAATATTTTAGGCATGGAAAGCTAAGACACTCTGGAAAAAACAGAAGACCTAAATGAAAGATCTCTGCGAGTGAGTCCCAGTGGAAAGAACGGGGCCATCAAAGAAGGAGGTACCTTTCTCTGAAGGGAGGAGAGAACTTCCACTTTGACTATGGCCCTGTGGGAATAAGATCGAAGTCGGCTAACCCTAAAGGCTTCCATAGCCTCGGCAACTCATGACCAGAGCCTAGGGAGATTACTGATGCCATAAACAAGAGTGTCAAATTGTTAAATCAACATCAGGAGTCACTGTGTACTTACGTCTCATGAGGGATCTGTCCTTAATGTGTTATCCAATGTGAAGTGATGCTATTACTAGTACTGAAACAGTATTTTTACACTTTGTGTTTCTGAGTGGGTGCAAACTGATGAAATCCTTACATAGTATATATTGAATCGATCTTCTTTATATAAAGATAATTGCAAATGATTTAAAAATCTTGGTGTTAAACTGGAAATTGCATAGACAATTAATCAATTTTTTTAAAAAAAAATCATGTAGGATCTCTGTCCTTAATGTGCTGTACCTTGTGAATTAATACAATAACTAGTACTCCAACAGTATTATCATTTTGTGTCTCTATGCGAGGGCAAACCGTTGAAATCTTTACGTAATATGTACTAAATTGATCTTCTGTGTATAAAGAGAATTGAAAATGAATCTTGATGTGAACAGAAGGGGACAGGGAGCGGGAAAGGGGAGGGTGGGGGGAGGGAGGGAAGTTGTGGGGGGGGGAATTGTGGTCCATGAGCTGTTCTTTGGAAATTTATATTCTTTAAATAAAAGCTTTATATAAAAAAAAAAATCCTATAGTTAATTTAAGATAGATGTAAATCTTTCCAAACTCTAAAGTCAACACATTTATTTTAAAAACATGGACTAAATTTTTGAGCTGTAATGAGATTAATGGCTTGCCCAACAAATTACCTTTTAAATTATATTATGTGTTTGGAAAAAGTCAACTATATTCAATAAGTATGAGCTCAATTCTTATTGGGGGAAGATATATTACCTTTTTGAGGGCTATTTAGGCTACTACTTTGTGTACTATAGATCAATGTCATACACACATGCATATCTACACACAAAATAAGTGCTGCATCTGGAACATATGGAGAAAAATAAAATTTAAACTATAAATAAGTTCCAAGAATTTTATTAGAGAAACACAACTTTAGTACAACTTTTCATTTAGAGGTTAAAACCTATGTAACCTCATATGTGCAGTTGTCCACAAATATGTAAAAGCAATAGAGAATGTAGGAAAAAGAAAGAATTCTTTAAGTAGTAAACACAACAGGGAAAGACAGAGATGTCTACAATCTCTGAATGAATGTATTCGCCTCCATATGTAATACATTGTTAAACAAAAAAGCATACCTTATCTTAAAGTTTGAGAAGCAGTGCTACAGGATGGAATCCAGAAAGTTAATTGTTAATTCATTGTATTTGGGAACCTCTAATAAAAAAAACTGATACTTAAAAAAAAAAAAAAGCATACCTTGAATAATGCTAGGTGAAGAAAAATGAGCAACTCCCAGAGTTTTGAAATCTTTCCTCTATTCACCTCATAGCACATTCAGTGTTTACTAGGAAAATAGGTTTATTATTTATCAGTTATCTATTTTTTTTGACAGGCAGAGTGGACAGTGAGAGAGAGAGAGAGAGACAGAGAGAAAGGTCTTCCTTTGCTGTTGGTTCACCCTCCAATATCAGTTATCTATTTTTAATAATTCTTAAAAATACTTTAGGTACATTATTCTAAACAAGATTTTTGTACACACATACAGTGGTAAACAGAGTAAAGTCCAAATAACAAACCGAATAAGTTAGAAAAAAATGAAAATAAATCTATATGAGGGGTCTTCAAAAAGACAATGAAAATCAATGTTATGGAAAAACTATGCATATATTTCCAAAAAATTTTACACTAAAATAAAATTTTGGTTTGGGCCCCAGCTGCCTTCTCATTCCAGCTTTCTAATAATGCACATCCTTGGAGGCAGCAAGACATAGCTCACATACTTGGGTTCCTGCCACCCATGTGAGAAACCAAGATTGTGTTCCTAGCTTTTTGTTGAAGACCATTTCAGCCCAGCTTTTGCAAGCATTTGGTGAGTAGATGAGAGATCTCTCTTTTTCTCCATCTCTCTGCTTTTCAAATAAATAATAAAAATAAATTTTGAAATAAAATTAGTTTACCTTTTTTTTCTATTGTCCATGAACTTTTTGAAGTATCACTATATCTTGAAACTGTTACTCAACACTTCTGTTTTTGTTGCTTTGTGGAGACCATAAGTGTATTCTTTAATCCCTGTTTAGAAAATTGTAAGAAAAGTCCATACAATTTTAACATGATTGCTGAGTAAAATTAAAAGGAATAGGATTTATACTCAATATTTTTTATATGTTGATTTAGGAGTGCAAGAAAATACTCTGCATAGCAATTGATACTAAGGACTGCATCCAGGGTGCTGACTCAGTGGTATAGATGGTAAAGCCTTTGCCTGCAGTACTGGCATTCTATATTTTGCTACTGGGAAATTTAAAAAGTATCCTTCTTGATTTGTGACGGGTTTGAAATTATTGTTACCATTCATTGTATTTAAAGAAACCTCCAATATATTCATATTTTAGACAGCAGTCCTTTCAAGAAATTTTTTATCAAACCAAAAGCCAAAATTTAAGACTAAACTTAGTTTTGCAAAGATGCAGATGATCACTTTCCCACTATTAATGTTTCCAGAAATAGCAATTAAAGTTAATTTTTAAAATCTAGGACAATTTACAATGTCAATATTTATAATAATTGCATGCTTGTATATGTAAGTGTTCTTCAACAAAGAGGTAAGGGAGAAATGAAAAGCTTAGAGTAATCAGTTCAGAAGTATAGGTATGTGGCCCAGGAAGCTTTGATCTCCATAATGTCATCATCTCCACACAAACCTAAAGTATAACGCTACTCCTTTAACAATCTTAGGAACTCAAGCCATAGCAAATTTATGCATGATTTTCAAGAAGGTAACTAATTGGACTTTTATATTTAGGTTGTATATTAAAAACAGCAATTTGTATGGTTAGAATGTAGGAAATGTAAGAAATAGTACATTCAGCAAAATCTTGCATCTTTATTAAAGCATTTAATTAGCTATACTTAAATATTTCAGAATCTGAGTTCAGAATGTTTGAACATATCAACATTTAAAATATGAGTTTAGAATTCATTTGTGGTAGGATAACAATAATTTCTAAGTCAAAATCCATAAACAATGATTTTGTAAGTGTACCTATGGAAAAAATGACACACAATTTTAAGTCAAGAATGTCCCAGATTATTGATATATGTTCACTCAGTCATGGAGATTGGTCAAATAGGAGCAAGTGGGTGATTTTAAGATACTTTTACTCTGATAACTTATTACAATATTAATTAGTGGCTTTCTTCCAATGGTACCTTTCATCAGTTCTTTATCACAGTATTCTTCCAAGCCCATGGAATATAGCTAATAAAAAGAAGTGTATAAGCATAAATCATTATATTCAGGAAGAGGGTATGTTATGGGATTTATACTATAATCCTATCATTTTAACAGCAAAATTTTATAAAATTTTATGATCATTTTCTGTGTATGTGCATAGAAATAATGCTATATCTTCATGATTGCTAAATCAACATATGTTGAAATTTAGTGGAAACAAATTAATTTAAATTCTGCTTACATGCTTCAAACTGGAATAAGGCACATGACTATACATGAATTTCACAGGAGAACCCTGTAAATTAAATCAGTTATAACACCTTAAATTGTGTAATAGTCACATACTGGTATAAAAAAAAAAAGTGAATTCTACTTTTAAAAAGACTTAGGAAAATGAAAAACAAGTCTAAGGTCTTGACAAAATACCTCAATGGGGTGGAGAGATTGTAATCTCAATGCTATATTTGGAAAAATAATAATCACTGGAACATGTTATATTTAATCATAACCATATGTGCTCATTTTTGATTGATGTTTATATTTCTCCCTCCATGATCCTGATAGTTAACATGGTAAATAGTATCAGAAATTAGAACCATCACCATCATTATGGAAAAACTCTGAGATACCATCAGCAAGAGGAATATTTGGACTGCTCTTCCACACAAGCACAGTTTTAACTAAAATATGACGAGGTTCTGCCAAAAGCAGGAATGGTAAGAGCATGCTTCCAGAAATAATATCGTTAAAACATTCATGGATGCAAAGGAATGCTCACAAACAATACAATCTTACTATACTTCTGGAGATCCTATCTAGTAAAAATAGGAAACAATATTTTTTGTGAATCCATAAAACAACATATGACTAATGATCTCCCTTTGTTTCTTCAAATCCAGTCAATGGAATCTCTCTACCTATTCAAAAATGTGCTGTGATCTTCATTGTATCATTCTCCTTTATTTACCAAATGAGATCATTCATATCTCCTATTGATGTTCTTCCATCACATCTTTCGTTTATATATGCCTTTTGATCTCACATGTATCTTATTTCAGGTTGTCTTTATCTCCCTAGATAAATAAGAGAGAGATAGGTAATTGCAGAGGTCAAATTCTGAGAAGGTTGAATCCAGGGCATATCTGACAGGTTTAATTGGAAGAAGAATACTTCGTCCACAATAACGGATGGAGAATTTGACAACAGAAGTAGGTGCAGATGCAGGTGAGCTGACAGTTTTGATGAATAAAATGATGAAAGAATATGTCTCTGATTCTATGTGATTTCTCAATTAAGTGTAAAGTTTGATCATCAGCAGTGGGCAATACGAAAAAGGAGGCAGAAACAGAATATTCAGGAGAAAGATGTCGATAGTTGCTTGGATGTTTGCTCAATGTTTTACACAGAGCAAGCAGCTATAAATCCTATAAAAGATGTGAAGCAAAACTTTTTCTTACATTCTCATTAAAATTATATAACATATGCTCTAGAAGTCTACTTTAATCCCCAAGTGTTCCTTAAGAAGATGTAGTCAATGTATAGAAGAAATAACTACAGCTGATGATCTCATTAAGGATTCATGGTGATATCATACATATGGTATCCCTTTAGTTCTCCTAACAAAGAGCTTGAAAGTGACCTAAGGAAATTATATGACAAACTACTTTATATGACAAACTACTTCCTATACATCTGTCTTATAATATATTTCTTTAATAATTCTATTTCTAGTTCCAAAATAGAGCATTTGATACTTAATGCAGTCTCTGCCTTCAGTATCTTACAATTTTCCTCTGAACAGATGTCAAAGCTCTCCTTCTTCATTGGTTCTTTTACAGTGGAACTATCTGGTTTTCTGATTGATAAATATAAAAACCTACTCATAACTGTGAAATGCATGCCTTGTTTTGGAACCTTGGTAGAACAGCTGGCATCAACCAAATTTGTCATGGATATAAAAATGGCAACTATATGGCTGGAGTACAAAGGAAAAAGTAAATTAATTATATTCCTAGAAAGAAAGAAGAATGGCACCTTCTAAGTGTCACAAGCACAAATGGGAATATGATCTCATGAAATTGCATATAAGTTCCAAGGTTACTCTATGAGAAAGCGTGATCTGATACTAAATGAATAATGTACAACATAATTTCTTGAGTCTTTCTACCCTAGCAAAATTTAAGCCCAAAATGAAATCATTGGATCTCAATCATAGGTGACATTGATTCCCATTGGAAAACTAGCAATATTTGAAGGCATTTTTGCTCTCATCCCTGGATGAGAGTGTTGTTAGTACCTAGGAGTTTGACACCCAGTATGCTACTATACATTCTATAGTGGAAAAGAAAACCCCTCATGACAAAGAATCATCTGATCTAAAATGTCAATACCCTTAGGTTAAGAAACACAGTTCCTTAGCCAGCGCCGTGGCTCAACAGGCTAATCCTCCGCCTAGCGGCGCCGGCACACCGGGTTCTAGTCCCGGTTGGGGCGCTGGATTCTGTCCCGGTTGCCCCTCTTCCAGGCCAGCTCTCTGCTGTGGCCCGGGAGTGCAGTGGAGGATGGCCCAAGTGCTTGGGCCCTGCACGCCATGGGAGACCAGGAAAAGCACCTGGCACCTGGCTCCTGCCATCTGATGAGCACGGTGCGCTGAGCACAGTGCCAACAGCAAAGGAAGACCTTTCTCTCTGTCTCTCTCTCTCACTGTCCACTCTGCCTGTCAAAAAAAAAAAAAAAAAGAAACACAGTTCCACATAATAGCCCAGTTGTAAGAGTGAAAGTAGGTGAAAGATTTCCCTGCAACATGTGCTCAGATTATTCTTACTTTGATTTATGTTGTGCTTTGTGTGTATTCACATGAGTTGCTAAGAAACAATCCACGTGGTTATTTTGCATTTATCAAAATGTTCTTTATTGTTACATAGACTGACACATTTTTAGTCATTTTACCAACACACTTTTTGGTTACAGCACTGGTCTCTCCCTGGAATCCAAACCTGCTTGCTCCCTCTGAATTTCCCCCCATTCATTGCCTACCTTCTACTCCTAACACAGCCACACCTTCAACTGTTTTTGTCTGACTTCACAATTTGTCCCAAATGCACAATCAGACACAAATCTGGACATATCCTTGCATTGGGATTATGCTCTGTCTCAAGACATGGCATGACAATTGTTAATATGTATGCCATTATGCAATCAGGCAGTGCGCCAAATATTGTGGGGATAAAATACCAATGCTTAATGAAGAATTAAATTGCACACAAACCATTCATTTTTTTTTTCCCCTCAGATTTCAATGTGAGACCATTTGTTGAATATAGTTTTCAATCACCTGAAAAAATAAAAGTACCCTGCACTGTTGCCCACCAGCCCTGGAGAACAGCCAAGGGATGTGATTCTACAGCCACTTTGCTGAAGACACAGAAGACAATGTGTTTATTTAATTAGGTTGTTTCAGAAACTCACAATATTTAGCTGCTTCTGACTCATTTGCATAATAATGACTGCATGGAATCATTTATATTGTTAAAAAAACAGATTCATAAAAGGGGCATTGTTCTTCTTCTGGAATCATATATTTCTTTATCCACACCCATGATTTAGATTCAGCACATGTTTAGATAATCCTCTTTGTGACAGTTTCTGCAACATCTCTCAACAGAAATAAAAATTAAGGAGAGAGCTTGGAACATTTTATTCCTCTTTGCATATAAAAGATTGAAAATGCAAAGCAGTGAAAATTTGAGGATTTAGAACTCTGATAAGTGTAAAATCTTTTCCAACTGCACTATTTCAAATTCTAGAGGGAAATAATAATGTAATAATAAATTAGTCTGTAGCATGTGGAGTAGCTTTAGAAAACAAGCTTGTTTATTTTTTTCCACAGTATGTGGTTGAAAGTACCTCTTCCTGATGAACTGTCCTCGTTTTTTTATTGCACAATGTTAGAATATTTATTGCTCTTTCAAAATAGACCATCTCTTATCATATATTTTCAGCATATTTTATTATGAATGATAAAATTTGTTTATGAGCATGGAGTAAAAAAGCCCACATTTGTCATGATGAACTACTTTGGGGGTAGAGGCATGGTTCTCTTTTCCCTAAAAAATACTAAATTTGATTGCTTATTTGAATTATGTATCTGCTCAGCTCTAAATTTATATTATTATCTTTTAATGTAAGGCACTGAATCGTTCAGCACAAATGCATATAAGAAACCCTAATGTAGAGAATTTTTAATCTGTCAGTGGATGAGTGCCCTAAATTCCCATATATCAAAGTAACTAGGACAATCTAGTGAAACAAGTGTAATTGCACTGAGTAGGCCTCTTTCTAAGAATATTTTTAAGCTGTAACTTGTGTGAAAACAAACATGTGAAAATCATCAGTTTTTTCTCATAAGCCCTGTGATTTTTGTAGTGGATTTTATTTTATCAAAATGCATTTTGTGTTTCTTGTACTTTTACCCATTATGGAGTCAAATAACTAATGAGAGTATGGTAGTACTGTAATATAAAGATCTGAATCCCACTAATTAGAATTAGTAATAAGCAAACCATGTACACTAAGTTTATAAGATGTAATGACTCAATTTTAGTACATTGTGTGTGTTCATGAATCTATCCTTTTGTTCTAGATTTTCAAATTTGTTGGTATATAGCTGTTTGTAATAATTCCTGATGTCCCTTGTATTTTTGTGGTATCCGTTGTTGCATCTCCCTTTTTATCTCTGATTTTATTGATTTGGTTCTTCTCCTTCCTTTATTATTATTTTTTGGTTAATTGGGCCAAGGGTGTATCAATTTTGTATGTTTTTCAAAAAGCCAGCTCTTTATTTCACTGATCTTTTATATTGTTTTGGTTTCAGTTATTTTTATTTCTTCTCTAACTTTAATAATTTATTTCCTCCTACTTAATTTGGTTTGCTATTTTCCTAGATCCTTGAGATACAATGATAGCTGATTTATTTGATGCCTTTCTAAATTCTTGATGTCACCACTAATTTCTGTAAATGTCCCTAATACTGTTTTTGCTATATCTTGTAAATTTTGGTATGTTGTATTATCACATCATTCAAATCTGAGAATTTTTTGATATCCCTTTGGATTTCTTCTGCGACCCACTGTTCATTCAAGAGTATGTTGTGTAATCTCTAGATGTTTGCATGCTTTCTGGAGATTCTTAAATTGTTAATTTCCAGCTTCATTCCATTGCAGTCAGAAAAAACAAATAGTATGATTTCAATTTTTTTAATTTTCAGAGACTTGCTTTATAACCTGCAATATGTTCTATTCATGACATAGTTTCACATACTGATGAAAATAATGTGAATTCTTCAACTGTGGGTTGAAATGTTCTGTAGATATCAATTAGGTCCATTTGGTCCGTAGTGTAGATTAGCTCTGTTGTTTCTTCTTTGATTTTCTGTCTAGCTGATCTGTCCATTGATGAAAGTGAGGTGTTGAAGTTTCCCATTACTATTTTGTTGGAGCCCTATGCCCCCCTTTCAATCCATTAACATTTGTTTTATATAGCTAGGCACCTCAGCATTGGGTGAATATACATTTATTATAATCACATCTTTCTGTTGAATTGATTCCATTATCATTGCATAATGCTCTTCTTTGCCTCTTTTAACAGTTTTTGTGTTAAAGTCTATTTAAGATTATATCAGGGCCAGCAACATGGCTCAATAGGCTAATCCTCCACCTGCAGCTCTGGCACCCTGGTTCTAGTCCCAGTTGGGGTGCCGGATTCTGTCCCGGTTGCCCCTCTTCCAGGCCAGCTCTCTGCTGTGGCCCAGGAGTGCAGTGGAGGATGGCCCAAGTGCTTGGCCCATGCACCCTTGTGGGAGACCAGGAGAAGCACCTGGCTCCTGGCTTCAGATCAGCGTGATGCGCCGGCCACAGCACGCTGGCTGCGGCGGCCATTGGAGGGTGAACCAACAGCAAAAGGAAGACCTTTCTCTCTGTCTCTCTCTCTCTCTCACTATCTGCTCTGCTTGTCAAAAAAAATTAAATTAAAAAACAGATTATATCAGTAATATAGATCCCCCAAGAAAGAAAGGCCTGGACCAGATGGCTTCACTGATGAATTCTACCAAAATAAAAAAAAAAAGAAAAAAAAAACAAATTCCAATCCAATTCTTTTCAAACTATTCAAAATAATTGGAAGGAAGGGAATCCTCTCAAACACATTCTATGATCACCTTAATTCATAAACCAAAAAAAAAAAAAAAAAAAAGAAAAAGAAAAACAAAAGAAAATGCAACAAAGCAGAACTATAGGCCAATATCCCTGAAGAATATAGATGCAAAAATCTCAACAAAATACTAGCTAATCAAGTCCAATATCACCTCAGAAAGATCATTCACCCAGATCAAGCGATATTTATCCTTGGTATTCAGGGATGGTTCAACATATACAAATTAATAAATGTGATATATTAGATTAACAAATTGAAGAATAAACATCACACAATTTTCTCAACACATGCAGAGAAAGTATTTGTTAAAATGCATCTTTCTTTCATGATAAAAGTCTTAAGAAAATTTGCTATAGAAAGAAAAAGTCCTCAACACAGTAGGACATATATGACAAAACCACAGCCAGCATCATATGTAATGGGGAAAATTTGGAAGAATATCCACTAACGTCCATAACCAGACAAAGAGTCCCACTTTCACCATGGCTATTTACTATAGTCCTGAAAATTTAGCCAGAGCCATTAGGCAAGAAAAAGAAATCAAAGGGAAACAAATTGGGAGGGAGGAAGTCAAATTATCCCTGTTTACATTGACATGATTCTATATGAAGGGGAGTCAAAAGATCCCATTAAGAGATTATTGGAACTCAAAAGAGAGTTTGGCAAAGTTGTAGAACATAAAATCAACACACAAAAATCAATAGTCATTGTATACACAGACAATGTCATGGCTGAGAAAGGACTTCAAAGATAATCCCATTTCACAATAGCTACAAAAATTTTAATGTCTTAGAATAACAGATGTGAAATAACTGTACAATGAAAATCACAAAGCATTAATGAATGTACTATAAAAAAACACAAAAAATGGAAAAATCTTCTATGTTTGTGGATTTGAATCATTAATATCATCAAAATGCCCATACTACCAACAGCAATATACAGATTTAATTTGATACCAATCAAAATACCAATGGCATTCTTCTCATACTTAGAACAAATTATACCAAAATTCAAATGGCAAAACAAGACACCTGGAATAGCTAACACAATCTTAAACAACAAAAACAAAGCTGGAGGCATCACAATATCAGACTTCAAGACATACTATAGGAAAATTATAATCAAAACTCCCTGATAGTGGCACAAAACCAGCGGCAAACTGCATGTGTAGTTCTGAGGAGCAAATGTTTATAGCATAACAGCAATATAATTAAAAGCTACAGGTGAATATTCAAAACTGTGTCATGAATAGTGCCAGTTGATGTTAAAGCAAACAAAGAAACAAAAGCATAATCAACACTGCCCCCGTCAAAGGAAGGATTCAGTATACTAGTATGTCTAGAATTCAGGGTGATTCAGTCTAATTTTTGTAGACCAAGAATTCTACTAGATAGCGAATAGTTAAAGAATGCTTTATGATAGATTCTTATATAGTACAAACTAGACTGGACCACAAAATTTGAGAGAGACAATTTCAAATTAAAACAGTTTGTGTGTATCAGTTGGAGGAGGAAGAAAAAGGAATCAGGGATTCCAACAACCAAAATCCTTCTCCTGAGTGCTGGGATTATGGTAAAGTAGTGTAGCTCACTGCTTTCAACTCCAGCCTCCCATATTTAAGGACTACTGGCCTGGCTACTTTGCTTCCGATCGTTTCCTGCTAATGTGCTAGGAAGGCAGCAGAATGTTGTCCAAGGACTTGGACCCCTGTCACCTTTGTAGAAGACCCTAATGTAGTTTCTGACTCCTGGCACCTGGCCAGGTCTGTTGCACTTATTTGAGGCGTGAACCAGTAAATAGGTTCTCTCTCTCTCTCTGTCTCTCTCTCACTCTCTCTGTCTCTTGATTTGCTTTTCAAAATAAATAATAAATAAATTCCCCTTAAATATTCTGATTAACAATAATTTATTTCATGTGGCATGTTTCCCTCAAAGCACAACATACCCCATCAAATGAATTCAACAGCAGTTTAAATGTGTGGAATTTAGTTTTCAGTTATGTGTTTTAGGCATCGAAATGTGGTAATTTACAATAGACAATTAATGTCAAATGTAAGAAATATTGCTGAGTTGTATTTTTTATAAAGAGGAATATATTTCTTAACTAAATTAAAACCCAGAAATCTTTTCTACTATATACACATGTCTTCTTTCCTTCAAGAATTTCATGGTATAAAGAGAGAGGAGTGATAAAGTCCAGTGAAATAAGCCCAAAGAAGGGCATCTCTCCAGCTGTGTCTGGGAGGATCAACAAAGCTTCCTGGAGCAAGTAAGTGGTTGAGAGAGATCAGAAGTCCTAATATGAAAGCACAGATTTGCAAAAAATTCATTAGACTTCAGTGAACTCACAGAATATTTTTATTTGGCTTTGATTTATATCTAGCTCTTTTAAAAATATCTGTGAATATAACTTCTATTATTTGAAGTGCGTATGCAGTTTCAGGAATTAGCTCAAAATACAAAGATTTTGCCATAATTGCAATGGTCAGACATTTTTATTCAAGACTCCTAAAGGCACTTGCAAAGCCCTTTCCATTTTAGATTACTGGTTCCGCAAACAATCATATGTCCAATTTCCAGTTCCCGCTACCAAGTAAGTGGCATGGATAGACTATATCTAGATACCTAATAAATTCAAACCATTTTAAATGTGTAATTACTGTATATCTGTATCAGCAAACACATTGCTCATAATTTCTGAGACATAAATATATGATTTTGTCTAATTCAGTCGTTGTCATCTTAATCTTAATGATTTTCTAGGTTGACAGAGAGCTGTTATTACCTCCAAAAATGTCCATGTAGAATTGAAGATTTTCCTGAGAGTGAGATGATATGGATAAAAAGGATGAACAGCTCCTAGGATAATATTCGCTAGCCCCTCATGGTTTGTGTTAGCAGTACCAGAACATATGAAGAATCAGATTTCCAACTTTATATTATGTCTATATGAAAACATGTAATAACAAAGCATAGCTTATGATTACTCACATTTTTATGCTTCTTCCTAGATAAGATTCACATACAATTTCTAAAAATTCCTCATATTAATAGGCCAAAGTTGATGACCAATGATTTATCTAAGAGAAGGCAAGTCTCCTGCTAAAAATTTGAAATGCTTCATTTACCATCCACCTTCCTGATACTTAAAAGGTGTATATTCATGTTCTGTGGACATCTCCATGCCTTGTCAAGTCTCGGATTCCTGTGTGTTAGCCATATTCAATTATTTATTTTTGCTTTACAAACTGACCTGGGTTCTCATCCACAATCTGTGTCTTTGTATTGTTGGCTGGGATGCTCTCCAGTGCATACTAAGCTTTCACAGTTTAAGGTGGATTTCATTCCTTCCAACATTCCTCACTAAGACTCCCAGTCTGGCTTAGGTACCTTTTTAAAATTGTCTTCTCTGTACCTCGTCCGACATTACAGCCTTAACTACACTGTTTTGTGCATTTGTTTGCACTGCCAGGAAAACAAAAGCTACATATGAGAAGCAGTGAATGTGAATTAAAACCCTGTATTTTAAATGCCCCAAGCTAACTTTTCATCATTAGCAGATATTTCTTAAATTTCTAACAAACAGAAAAGCAGAACTATTGATACACATGGTTTCTCTCTCCTTTATGGCAGCATTTTAAGCTTGACTTAGGAATGCTGGATTATTTTTCCTCTGTCTTTATATTGAGTTTTTATTCATTTAATTCTTGTGTTAGAGAGAATTGATTTTCTTGTCGGAATTCTTAACTTAGCAGTACAGTTTTGACAATGCTGGGACCTGGTGTTTTTGTTTATTTGTTTTTGTACATTGTGAGTATATTTCATTGGTTTGTTCTGTACTGTTTACCATTGCAGCCTGAATTTCAATGAGAGTTTATTACTGTGTGTATATGCATATGTGTGTGTGTGTGTGTGTGTGTGTGTGTGTGTGTGTGTGGATAGGAGAAAGCCCACAGCTAGTAGGTTTAATTTCTTGTATGCATTCCTTTCCTTTCCTGGACTACATTATGTGCATTATTATGGATGTATATTTTTATAATAAAATCTAAAATCATTGTAGTAAATACCATAATTCCAGGGAGTTATTTATACACATGACATCTTGAAAGGAAAAGTAGACCTACCAAAATCTGTAAACATATTCTAAACAACCAGAAACTATTCAATTCTAATAATAGGTTTTTGCGAAAACTTCCACCATAAAAATGTTTTGATTTTAATAAAACAGTGCTTAACAGATATTAATTATGTCTGTGGACAAAATGACTAAGAGAGATTGCCAGAGAAAAAATTGATAGTGATAGGACATCTTCTTCCTGAACCGCAGCCCTGGTCTCTGTTCCACTGAACTGCAGAGTAGAACAAATACATAATTGGAATTTCCCAACTGATATTTCAAATAATAATTTCATGTATACATCCTCGCCTTTTCAAAGGAGATTGTCTATTAAAATATCTCTACATTGACACTGATGATTTTTTGAAAAATATTTATTTATTTTTGTTCATTTGAAAGAGTAACAGAGAGAGGCTGAGACAGAAACAGAGGCAGAGATCTTCTGTCCACTGGTTCACTCTCTCAAGTGTCTGCAACAGCCAGGCTGGCTAGGACAACACCTGGAGAAGAGAACTGAGTCTTGGTCCCCCATGTGGATGGGAGGAATTCTCACACTTGAACCATCACTTGTCGCCACCCAGGTTGTACATTATGGAAAGATACAAACAGTAACAATTTTAAAGAAAAAAAATGAAGAAATATTGAATTACCATTAAATAAATAAGGAGGTGAGTCATTACATTACTAGGTGGAAGCACAAATTTCTAAGAACTCCCACAGTAACCTAAGAAATATGTCAATTACATAAAATATACTTTCCACTATATATAAAGAAACCCAGTTTTTACTGGACCAGAGGACATTTATAACTCTGCTCCCAAATCCACCCACCCATACCACATGTCTGTCCTGGAGACTGCATCAGTGTTTATTTGACTATTGATATACATAACTGGAATAAACTTGTCAATACTATTTTCCTGAGTGTCCAAATAAAGTGAAAATTAGTTAATAATGGACAGCATTTCCATAGTGCCTCTTAAAAAAAGAAATGTTTATTTTATTTGAAAGCCAGAGGGACAGAGGAAGAGACAAACCTTCCATATGCTGATTCTCTCCCTAAAGACTCACAATAGCCATACCTGGCCAAGCCAAAGACAGGAGCCTGGACCCAATCTATGTTTCCTACATAGGTGACAGGGAACCAAATATTTGAGCCATCATCTGCTGCCTCCCAGAGTGCACATTAGCAGGATACTGAAATTATAATTGGAGCCAAGACTCAAACCAGGTACACTGCTCAAACACTTGCTCCTCTGGGTGTTTCTTAGTTACCTGAGTGGCACAGTTAGCATGTGAAGCAGGATATTTAGTATCCCTGGAACATGCCCAATAAATTCTAGTACTAGCTTTAGTCATTACACAATAAAAGATACTTGACTCACATTTACAAATGTCCAACTTTAAGTCCATGATATCGGATGTCTGAGACTTACACCAAATATTTTAGAAATTAATAAAAGTAAGAATTGTGCTTGCCTGTCTTCAAGTGTTATTGGGAAAATGCTGCAAATTTTCTTTAACCATCCTCATCCATTTTTCCAATCTGTACAATTATCTAAAGATAATTGTTTAGGAAATAATAATTGTCTAGGAAGACAAATATATATTTCTCATATGTCATATGTAATACATATGTATATATGTATACATACACCACTGTTTAATGATAGCAATGGACAAGGCTTGAGGTATAATAGACAAATGGGGTAGATTAAAATAATTTTCATAAAATTTTAAATACTGGAGCTGGCACTGTGGCATAGCAGGTTAAGCTGCAGCCAGCAAAACCCATACACCACAGGGGCATCTGTTCCAGTCCTGGCTGTTGCACTTCTGACCCAGCTCTCTGCTAACATGCCTGGGAAAACAGCAATTATTGCCCAATGTTTATGCTCTTGCACCCATGTGAAAGACCCAGATGAAACTCCTGGCTCTTGGCTTCCACCCTGGTCCAGCCCTGGCCATTGTGGCTATTTGGAAACTGAACTAGCATATAGCTGGCTCTCTCTCTCTCTCTCTCTCTCTCTCTCTCTCCTTTGTCTCTCCCTCTCTCTTTCTGTAACTCTCTTTCAAATGAAAATTTTTATTAAAAAATTTGTAATGTAACATGACTATCATCCTCAGTGCTCAGTAAATTCTATTTACTGTTTGAGTTATTTGTTTTATTTTCTTAAAGATTTGTGTATTCATTTATTTGAAAGACAGAGTGATAGAGAAAGGGTGAGACAGAAAGAGATTTCCCATGTACTATTTCACTTACCAAATGCCCAGAATAGCTGGGGCTGGACCCAATAGAAGCCAGAAGGTAGAAATTCTAACCAGATTTTCCATGAGGGTGGCAGGAGCCCAAGTATTCAGGCCACTATCCGATGCCTTCCCAGGTACATTAACAAGAAACTGGATCAGAAGCGTAGTAGCCAGGACTTGAATGTGCTCTCCTATACGTGATGTGGGCATCATAGGCAGTGGCTTAACTCACCACTGCACCACAGCGCCTGCTTCTTAAATAATTTTCTTGACAGGAAGTAGGTGACTTTTAATTTCTAAACCGTTATAATTGCTGAAGTTATTAGAAAGTTTTTCCATATAGGGGTCATTATCTGCTTACCTAAGTTAAACAGGTTTGATTTTGATATCTAGGTTTGCAAAGAATATGATAATCTACTTTATCTTTTCCTGAACAACTCTTCAAAAACTTGAGACAGTAAGCTGTTTACATGATTAAGTATTCCCATCCAACACCATCATTTCATATATAGCATTACTTCCAGATATTTCTCACTTCAGATCCCTTTTGTTTGGATTCAGTATAGGCATTCCATGAGTCTCTTAACATGCAGATTCCCAAAAAGAACACAATAGGCCCCATTATATGACCAATGCAGAATAGCATGAGGATGTTACTTCCCCTTAGTAACAAACTTCCCATAAGTAGCAAATCTCCTACTAATAATATTCGTAATAGATTTAATTGATGGTAACCATGTGTATTACTTAGCTCTTTCATCACTATAATTAAATGTGCAAAGCAGGTAACTTTTCAAATAAAAGAGATTTATTTTGATTCATGATCCCAGGGTTTCAGAGTGTAAGCAACGTAACACATGGGCCTCCCTTGGCTGCATCACATCGAGGCAGGACCACACCTAACTCCACGGTTGTATGAGCCCCCAGTCTCTCATTATTAAGCCATGGAAGCCCCAACCTAGGAACTTAATCTAACCAGACAGCTTTCCAAAGACCCTACCTTTAAGCAACATAGTTTGAGTAAGCTTCCACCCACTGAATATCATGCAGTTTGTGGCTTGCATGACCTCCATGAACTCAGAGATACAAATCACACTCAGATCACAGCAACATGCTTCTTTTCACTGGTAACCAAGAATGAGTCATTAATCGCTTTTAGCTTTACATTTTTTATTCACACAATAAATATCTCAAAACCCAGTTTTTGGTAAGAATTTTGCATGAGTTTATATAAATGTAGCATATGTCTTAACAATTTATTTATTTTATTTTTTCAAATTCAGAGTTACAGAGAGTGAGAGGGAGAGAGAAAGAGAATATACCACCCATTGGATCATTTCCCAGATGGTCATAACATCCAACATAGGCCAAGGTAAAGTCAGGTGCCAGGAGCTTCATCTGGGTCCCCCATGGAGCAGGTAAGGGCCCAAACACCTGAGCCATCCTCTGCTGCTTTTCCCAGGCCACCAGCAGGGAAATGTGGCAATAAGCAGCCAGGATATGACCCAGCACCCATGTGGGATGCTGGCCTCTCAAGCAGTAGTGTTACCTGCTAAGCTACAATACCAGCCCCTGAAAATAGCAACTTATATAATTTTCTGATTTCATATACTACTTTCAGTTCATAATCTCCTTGATTATATGCTCAAGTATTTAGTTATCCTTCTAAACTTTTTCGTCCATAATTCAATAAATGTATCTTCCATGCTAGTTGTGTAACTTCTTTTACAATGACTTGATAATCTTTCTTTAATAATGTGTTTGTATGATTATATTACACAGCTTAAGTTCAGTAGTGCATACATAGCAGACTCTCAATAATAATGAGTAAATTTCCTATCCCCTCATCTTTACCTCTTGCAACTTTTATTGAAGAGGTAAAGATAAATCTCTCTAAGATACTGCAGCAAGTCCCTTGGATATTCCTCATTATCTATTAACAGTTTACTTGAAAATGGTGATCAATTAACCATTTATATATCAATCTATTATTCAGTCTACTGCATCCCGTATTATTTTAAATATATTGAAGTAGAAGTTGTTTACAGGAATCAGATATATTTATACTGTTTTTACTTAACTCATACAACTACCTAAGTAATTGACTATTTTCCTTTTTTAAAAAGTTTTAAACATAAGGCAAAGAGAGATAAATAAAATAAACAACATAACAATATAGGCATCCACTATGCATTAATTTCCCTCTAGATACTCCTCTTCCCTTCTTCCCATTTTTAAAGAAATCCATTCCAGTTCTCAAAGATTTTGCACTGCACATATTACCCAGTTGAAGACTATATTTCACACTCTGTTTGTAACTGCATGTGGACATATAGCTAAGTCATTGTGAATGGAATTTGAATGGAAGTGATAGATACAACTTCCACACAATTTCCATGGAAGAAATGGGCTTGCCTTCCATTGACTCTTTAGCTCCCTTACCATAGGCAAGAATGGGTTGTGCTACTTAGAGCTCCAAATAAACAACTCAGGCAAACACTCATTTGAATTTAGAGCTTTAAGACAGAGGAAATCCTGATTCTCTCTTGACCTCCTGCAATAGAAGTGCCTCTTTCTACACTATTAAGTAGAAGCATCTATCTTGTTTTTAGCTTCTTTTTCTGAAATCCATTTAACAGTTGATGAGGGGCAACTGCTGGTGGTGCACTAGGTTGATCTTGTGCCTGCGGTGCCAGCATCCCATATGGGCACAGGTTCTAGTCCCAGCTGCTCCTCTTCCAGTCCAGCTCTCTGCTGAGGCCCTGGAGTGCAGTAGAGGATGGCCCAAGTGCTTGGGCTCTGCATCCGCATGGGAGACCGGGAGGAAGCACCTGGCTCCTGGCTTCGCATCAGTGTAGCTCTGGCCATTGTGGCCATTTGGGGAGTGAACCAACAGAAGGAAAACCTTTCTCTCTGTCTCTCTCTCACACTGTCTGTAACTCTATCTGTCAAATAAATAAATAAAATCTTTAAAAATAAAAAAGCTGATGAGATCAAAAGCTAATTTTTATCTCTATATGATCAATGTTAAATTATTAGCCCTTAAATTACAACATATTAGCATCAGGTTTTGTAAAATAAATAATATAGAAACAGTTAAATTATTGTTATCCCATCTTTCACATTATCCTCTTTCCTTATTACAGAGGAAATCATCTTCTGATATCAGTACATATCTGCCTAAATTAGATAAGATACCAAAGACTATTAGGAATGACTACTTATTGCTTTTACTTTGATTTGCTGTTGAACCAACAAACCAGTATTGAAAAAGATACCCTAGGAAAGACTGTAGATGAGTAAATAAACATAGCTTGTCAATGTCTCATTGCTCATAGAGGTGAATTAATAATTGGGCAATGCAAGTAATCTACACTGAAAGGAGACCTCCAGTTGGGTCTGAAGTGTTTTATA
The DNA here is from genome assembly GCA_949820135.1 of Sylvilagus floridanus. Classification (NCBI taxonomy): domain Eukaryota; kingdom Metazoa; phylum Chordata; class Mammalia; order Lagomorpha; family Leporidae; genus Sylvilagus; species Sylvilagus floridanus. Next base: position 78,445,571 of record OX463229.1, on the reverse strand, counting down.
CCATTAGGCTTGAGAAAGGGAGCTTGTCAGTACCCAGAGCTTTCCTGATTCATCGCGTGCAAGTTTTTTTTTTTTTTTTTTTTTTTTTTTCCCTGTCCCACCATTACATTTGCTTGACATTGCATTACCAGACCTTTGGAAAATTGTGTCATGATCTATCATGGCTTCATGTATCACATCATTCCATAATATTTTACAATCAGATGTTCTGTATTCACAACCCAGTTACTGAGTTCAGGAATAAAGATTGTTGAAGTGTGAGCAACAAGGGACACTGCACTGTTACTCTGTAAATATTTTTTAAATTATATTCAATTCATATAGAGTAAAATCTTAGCAAAATTAGCGAAAGTGAGATATAAGATGTCAATATTAAGAATAATTAATTTATTACAGAATTTTTGCAATAAATTAAGGTGGTCTGCTTTTTAATATATAGAAAACTTCATTCAGTAACAGCAAATGTGTATACAATCATCTAAAACTCTTTTGATACCATCAGAGTAGACAGTGCCAAATGCAATAACTGTATTTCATCAACAGAATGCTGTAGTAATGCAAAACACTGAAATACTACATCCTTTGATTAGTGTAGTTCCCTACATAGTAATATATGTTTACTATCTTTACCTGTACCACCAAATCAATACACTACATGCAATGTTACATGAAAAATGCCATGATAAAAATATATTTAAAATATAAGCTTGTTTGTTTTGGTAATACTCATTTTCCATTTATTCTTTTTGAAACCCTTCTTTTATATAAAGCTTTTATTTGCCCCTTGCTTCAAAATCTGTGATCTATGATGATAAAATATGATAAAAATTAAGGAAAAATAAATGTGTTTTGAAAAAAGAGTCTAACCTACCAGCTTCTGCAATTCTCGGTATATTAGTGATTGAAGCTTGGTCTTTCAAAAGTTTTTAAAGCATCATATTCAGACGTTAACTCCAACAATCTTGCACTAGTTTAGAACTCTTTTGAGAAAAGAACCTGAGGAATGGTTCAGATGTGCAGTGCTTGCATGGGAAAGATCTAGAACACAGGACTGAGAGCACACTGAAACAAGCAAAGAAAAGCTGCTTTAAAGCTCTTTTACTGAGCTGATTCCTTCACTGATAGCTGTGGCTTATTCCACTCTTGATGCTTCAAATATTTTGAAAGACTATGTCCCAGAACTCTTGCCTATTGTGGGAAAAAGGAGAACGTTTTAAATTTTTAAAAAATTTTTAAATTTTTTAAAAATTATGAGAGGAAGAGATCACAGAGAGAGAACACGTGTGCTGATTCACTCTTCAAATGCCTGCAATGGCTAGGTTTGTTCTGTAGCCATAACCATGGCCAGAAATTCAGTCTTGGGCTCCAAGATATACTTTGCAGCAAAATAACTTATTTTTAATTCATTTTTCCATTTTATCTTTGAAATATCCTTACTTATATCAAGAATATGTTTTTAAAATAAAACTTTCATGACACACTAAAAACATTAAATCTACAGAAATATATGTTTAAACAGTTCTATAATCATTAGAAAATGATTAGTAATACATGAGAAATTTACCAAAGATAAGCTCATAAGGACTGCAGGAAAAGTATAGAAAGATTCTCACAAACATCAGGAAACAGAAAATACAATTACAACAATTTTTCACTCAAATCTATTAATCAGATTAAGAAACATTAAAACATTAAAAATCTAAAGACATTGTTTGTTGTCAAATATCAAACGATAAGACTCTTACACTATTGGTCATTATATGAATTAACACTACCTCCTACCATTTGGAATTTTTTTACATGGTAAATTTCAGCATGAAAACATGACTCAATCATATGACTTACATACTCCCAAAATATGATTGTATGGATTTACAGTAGACTTGTAGAACAATACACATAGGGGCGTTGTTCACAAGAGCAAGAAATTGGAAATTACTTAAATTTTAATGAATAAGACAGTATGTAAATAATGTAACAGGAATAAATAAGCACATTAAATCTAAGAACACTACATTGGAAGGCTAACCTTTAAAACTCAGCCATACTATACAGCCCAGGACACACGTTGCTGTTCCTATAGGCCCACCCAAGGGCCCAACCAACAGCCAGTACTTGATGACAGACATGCAAATGAATATACTCAAAACTGATTCTAACCCCTCCCTAACTTTCAAATAACTCCAGCCAACACTGAGTTGAGCAAAAATGTGCTGTCTTTACCCAGCCCATACAAATTGTAGGTTGACGAGCAAAATAAAGGTTTTCTTCTATTCTTTAAGTGTTGAAGTGTTCACGTAACAATTGAGAACTCAGTAAAGTGGACTTAAATATGTCAGTAATATATTTTAAGCTGAATTTAATGCCCATTAGTATTAGCTTGGTTATTCACTAGATTGTTCAATAAATTAAATGTATTCATTTTTATATATTTTATACTTAAAAAGATATTCCAGAAATGCTATTTCTTTTAGAGTAGCAACACAAATATTAAAATATCTAGAAAGTAACAAGAAATATTCATGTCCAGTGGAGATAATTGGAAATCTTGACACAAATAATTAAGCAAATAAAACATAGCTCACATGAAGATATTAATACAGCAATGATTCTAATTCTCCCTAAATCAGTCTAAGAATTCAATACTGAAAAATTTAATAAATCAATCTTTATATTTTTGTTATTTAAGTCATTTGAAAGAATATTAGGAGTTTTTTTAGCTCTAAAAAATACTAAAATCATTATTATAATAAGTATCAATAGAGATTATTACAGTTACAGCAAAGGCTCACATACATAAATTATTTTTAAATATATCTAATGGTAATAAACAGAGACTAATAAATAAAATTTTATTGTACTAGAAGTTTATAGTAGCCAAAAAACTTTGATGATGGAGAAATTACACTTACATGGAATGAATTCATGAATTCATTTAATAAAAATTAAATAATTATGAGGATTCATATATTATCCTCATAATAATTATTCTATTACAATTTGGAAAAGATGGCCTTAAAATGTTTGAGAGAAAAAAACTGAACTCTACTTTCATCTTTATACAAAATAGCTATGGATAATTCAACTGATAAATGTGACAAAATTAAAGCAAAATTGACCAGAAGAGATTAATATGGACTTACATTTTTTTCTTCATAGGGTTAGCTATTACATAACACCCAGGGATTATTAAAAATAAGGCTTTATTAACTATAATTATCTGAAAATTAATATTATCTCTAAGTTATTGAGAAAATATTTAAGTTGTATGATGAAGTTTTTTAATGTAGAAATAATTGGAAATCAAAGATTATCATATGTGAGTTTTCATTTATTCAAATTTGCTTGAATGTTATTCAGCTGACAGTCTGTAAACAATTACTGGTCATCCAATGCATAAGGTGCAGTAGCAAACAGGAAAGACAGAGCTACCGCCAACATGTAAAAAGCATCATAATATAGAAAGACAAATGATAAAGCCATTTGTAAATGACAAAGGTGATAATCTAAGATATGTTAAGTGCTCTGAGGATTCAAAAAATATATAGTAATGAGATAGTTACTGATGAAAAGCAGAGGCATGATCTTGAATGTGTCTTAGCAAGATTTGTCCCAGGAGGAGGCATTTCAGTTGAATGCTGAATAATGGAATGGTGTAAATGTGTGTAAAGAGAGGTTGCTAACCAATATCAAAAGCCCTGATATGGAACAAAGAGACTGAAGAACAATTCTATACATGGAGGGCAGTGAACAGAGTGGCAGTAGAAGTTAGAAATGAAGGCAGGGTCCCATATTTATAGAACTTTTTAGACTTGCAGTGCGAAGCCATCAGATATGCCCCTGCCTCCACACACACACATACACAGTTACAGTGAAAATTTTCAAATCTTTTTTTTGTGATTTGTTTATTTGAAAGGCAGAGTTACAGAGGGAGGTAGATCCATAGAGAGAAGTCTTCCATCTACTAGTTCACTCCCCAAATGGCCACAACACCCAGGACTGGACCAGGCCAAAGCCAGGAGCCAGGAGCTTCTTCCGGATCTCCCACGTGGGCGCAGGGGAGCAAACATTTGGCCCATCCTCTGATGCTTTCCCAGGTGCATCATCAGGGAGCTGGATCAGAAGTGGTGCAGCTGGGACTCAAACCGGTGCCCATATGGGATACCAGTGCTGTAGGCCGGGCCTTTAACCGGCTGCGCCACAGCACTGGCCCAAATTTTCGAATCTTTAATAAAGTAGGGAGAATAGTACTACCTGGGCCGGCTTTGTGGTATATCAGGATAGGCCACCGTCTGCAGTACCTGCCATATGGCTGCTCTACTTCTAATCCAGCTTTGTGCTAATGTGCCTGAGAAAGGAACAGAGTTCAGCCCAAGTTCTTGGAACCCTGTACCCTTGTGGGAGATGTTGAAGAGGATCCTGGCTCCTGGCTTCAATCTGGCCTAGCCTCAGCTATTGTAGCTATTTGGGGAGTGAACAAGTGGATGGAGACCTTTCTCTCTATGTTTGACCTTCTGTTTCTGTCGCTCTGTTTTTCAAATTAATAAAATATATATATTTTAAAAATAAAAGAATAGTACTACCAAAAATCTATGTGTGAAAGCATTTTAATCCATAGAAAATGCATCACAAAATTTTGTGCCAAATAGATGTTTTAATTATATTTTCTATGAAACCTTTGAAATATTCTGCATCCCCACTTAAACCATTAATCATAACATATCACAAAACAGGTAGTTCTGACTTAACACATTGACAAAATAAAAAGTCCAAACAATTCGATCTTACTTGTCAATGGGAAAATTTACATTTGTGTCTTGTGCCTTTAGCATTTAATGATGTTTGTGAAGGCATCAAAAATTCTCTTCTGGTTATTTGTAAATGTATATAAAACAATAAAATTAACATTTTACTGCATTGTAACTTAAACATAAATTAAAACATTAGAAACTAGTAACATTGGCTGGCTCCACGGCTCACTAGGTTAATCCTCCACCTGAGGTGCCGGCACTCCGGGTTCTAGTCCCAGTTGGGGCGCCGGATTCTGTCTCTGTTGCTCCTCTTCCAGTCCAGCTCTCTGCTGTGGCCTGGGAGTGCAGTGGAGGATTTCCCAAGTCCTTGGGCCCTGCACCCGCATGGGAGACCAGGAGGAAGCACCTGGCAGTGCACTGGTCGCAACACACTGGCCTTAGCGGCCACTTTGGGGGGTGAACCAATGGAAAAAGGAAGACCTTTCTTTCTGTCTCTCTCTCACTGTCTAACTCTGCCTGTCAAAAAAAAAAAAAAAATCTGCCATTCTATGAGTCTGCTGTGTATCCCGCTTCCCAGTTGGATCATTCTCTCCCTTTTCATTCTATCAGTTAGTATTAGCAGACACTAGTCTTGTTTGTGTGATCCCTTTGACTCTTAGACCTATCAGTGTGATCAATTGTGAACTGAAATTGATCACTTGGACTAGTGAGATGGCCTTGGTACATGCCACCTTGATGGGATTGTATTGGAATCCCCTGGCACAATTCTAACTGCATCATTTGGGGCAGGTCTGACTGAGCATGTCCCAAATTGTACATCTCCTCCCTCTCTTATTCCCACTCTTATATTTCACAGGGATCACTTTTCAGTTAAAATTTAAACACCTAAGAATAATTGTGTGTTAATTACAGAGTTCAACCACTAGTACTAGGATAAAAAAATACTAAAATGGATAAAGTATTACATTGTACAACAACTGATAGAATGAAAAGGGAGAGAATGATCGAACATGGGAAGCAGGATACACAGCAGACTCATAGAATGGCAGATGTCCTAAATAGCACTCTGGCCTCAGAATCAGCCCTTAAGGCATTCAGATCTGGCTCAAGAGCCCATGAGAATATTTTAGCATGGAAAGCTAAGACACTCTGAAAAACAAAAAAAAAGAAGACCTAAATGAAAGATCTCTGTGAGTGAGATCCCAGTGGAAAGAACGGGGCCATCAAAGAAGGAGGTACCTTTCTCTGAAGGGAGGAGAGAACTTCCACTTTGACTATGACCCTGTCGGAATAAGATTGAAGTCGGCAAAACCTAAAAGCTTCCATAGCCTCGGCAACTCATTACCAGAGCCTAGGGAGATTACTGACGCCATAAACAAGAGTGTCAAATTGTTTAATCAACATCAGGAGTCACTGTGTACTTACGTCTCATGAGGGATCTGTCCTTAATGTGTTATCCAATGTGAAATAATGCTATTACTAGTACTGAAACAGTATTTTTACACTTTGTGTTTCTGTGTGGGTGCAAACTGATGAAATCTTTACATAGTATATACTGAATCGATCTTCTGTATATAAAGATAATTGAAAATGATTAAAAAATCTTGGTGTTAAATTGGAAATTGCATAGATAATTAATCAATTCTTTAAAAAAAAATCATGTAGGATCTCTGTCCTTAATGTACTGTACCTTGTGAATTAATACAATAACTAGTACTCCAACAGTATTTTCACTTTGTGTTTCTATGTAAGGGCAAACTGTTGAAATCTTTACATAATATGTACTAAACTGATCTTCTGTGTATAAAGAGAATTGAAAATGAATCTTGATGTGAATGCAAGGGGAGAGGGAGCGGGAAAGGGGAGGGTAGCTGGAGGGAGGGAAGTTGTGTGGGGGGGAGCCATTGTAATCCATAAGCTGTACTTTGGAAATTTATATTCTTTAAATAAAAGCTTTATATATATATATATATATATATATATATATATATATATATATAAAAGAAGAAGAAACTAGTAACATTGATAATTAAAGTGTTCTATTTCTGTGTTAAAAGCATAACAGTAGTTTGAATTGTGCTTTTATTCTAATAATTAATACTATGCCTTGACAAATTATCATACTTTCTAGGTTTGAATCAACTTCCAAAATTTTATCCTTGTGTTTTCAATATCTTAAAATACACTTGAGTTTGTTTTTTTTTAATATCAAGTCATATTCGGCTTTGGTTTCTTTCTGGTTCCACTTTGTCTGAGACATCTGCAGTATTTTTTTTCCCATACCTCTTTCTTACTGTATGTTAGGAAGTTACTTTCACTGTGCGTTTGAAGGGAGCAGTAAGGGTGGCGTATTCTAGTATCTTTTCAATGGTGGCAACATCACTATCCCTGTAGTTAGATATTTCTTCTTTAAATCGCTTATGTTTGAATTAAATTTTAATTTAAGCATTAATCCTATTTTGTTTCTTTACTGTCTATTTATCTGTGGCTTTTGATGATCCAATATCAGAAAATATTCCATGAGCTTATCTCTAGGTGTCAATGAAATACCACAACCACGTGCTTTGTGTGTACAGGTGAACCGAGTAGTATACATGCAGTAACTCATAGTACCAGGACTGTGTGAGTAGTACTAGTGATGTAATCACCGAGGATGATGGGCATCTGTTAGTGTGCATGGTGTGTTGAGGGCTGAAGAGCTCACAGTGAAAGGTGTACTTTATTCAATTAGCCACAGTTAATATAATGTGGTAGCTGAAGTCTGAATCATGTCACTGGGGAACTGTTGCTATTTAACTAAATCATGCCAGCTGAAATTGGTTCATACTGAGACTGTGCAAGGGGAAGATTAATTCACTAGCTTCATGTACCTGTAGGTTGGCATTTTTTATATATTTCTGAATCATGTGAAGAAGTTGCAGATACCATCAATTATGATACAAATAATCAGTATTCATTTTTAAATTAAGTACATTCACCCATATAACTTCAATACAATAAGAAAGAAAAGTACTCAAAATAATCCATGATTTTAGTCTGCTTTTCATGATTATATTGATATACCCAAGGCAGGTTAACATTATGAAGAGGTGTGTTGTGTTCATAGTTTTGGAATTTCAAGAGCATGGCATTAGCATTGGCTTAACTCTTGTTGAGGACCTCATGATGAAAGACATTGCATTGGAGGTAGTATGTGTGAAAGAGCAGAGCTCATATCCTGAACAGGAAGCCGCAGAGCAATTCATGGGTCAGGCCCAGGTTTCATAAAAACTTTCATAAAAAAAAAGTCCCCCTAAGAACTCACTCCAGGAGAATAGCATTCTTTTCTGAGTGAATACTTCCAATAGCTTATATTTGTATGGATTGCGGAATCTAAATTTATCATTAAAACTTAAGTATACTGAAAATAGATCTTTGTAAAAATTAAGAGGGGGAATGCAAGAGAGAGGGGAAGGAGGGTTGAAGCTTGGGTGGGTGGGGGGGAAGAAGTGCCACTATGTTCCTAAGTCTGTATAGATGAAAAATATGAAACTTGTGAAAAAACATTTCCCTCTAAGGCAACTCCAGATCACCAACGTTAGTATGTGACATTTAAGGAAGAATTAACAGCAGTTCTACTCATTGATATAAATTAGAGGAAAAGGGAACACTCCTCAATTCATTTTAGGAGTCCAGCATCACATTGATGACAAAACAGACAAAAATATTAAGTAACCAAACCAAAGAACAATACCCTCATGAATTCAGCTGTGAAAATCTTTTGACTTTGTTGTTTTTATTATGTTGATTTTTTAGTTTTAAAATTAAACACTTTTTAACATTTTACCACATTCACTTCAAATGTAGACATATATAGATATACATAACACATGTTTACTATTATTTCTCAAAAACAGTTATCAGTGTCGCAAAGTATCATAACGGTGACAGTAATATGGGGGAAATGGTATATTGTCATGTACATGGTATCATTCAGTGAAGCAATATTTATAACCTTATACCAAATGATATAACATTCACATGATCTTAATGCTCTTTCTGTATATATTAACTTCCACAAATAAGAGAAAATGTGATATTTCTCTTTCTGTGTCTGCCTTATTTCACTTAGCATGTTGATATCCAGTTCCATCCATTTTGATGCACATGTCAGGACTTTATTCTTTTTTACAGTGGAGTAATAATCCATTGTGTGTGCACACCACATTTTCTTTATCTAATTATCATCTGATGGAGATCTAGGTTGACGTCATAACATTTTCGTTGTGAATTGAGCTGCTATTAACATGGGGGCACAGGTATCTCTTTCAAATGATGATTTTATTTTTAGTTTTCTGAGGAATAGCCATACTGTTTTTTATAATAGTAGTAGAACTTTGCCTTCCCACCAATTTGTATTTAGAGTACCTTCTTCTCCACAACCTCACCAGCATTCAGGCTGGCCCAGTGCTGGCAGTTACCATTCCATGAAAAGAGATAAATTTTTTCCATTTTTGTGTATCTATTTCTTTCATTAATGTTTTCTGATATCCATAACTATTTAACAATATAGTTAAATTTTTCTCAAGATATTTAAAAAGTTTTGTAGCTGTTGTGAATGGGACTGATCTTATAAGTTCTTTCTAAGAAAGAACATTGTTGGTGCATAAGAATGCTATTGATTTTTTGTATGTTTATTTTATATCCTGCCACATTACTTAATTTTTTTATCAGTTCTAATAGTCTCTTGGTAGGTCTTTTTGTTCAAGTCATCTGAACAGAGATGATGTGACTTCCTCCATTTATGTTTGTATACGTTTGACTTCTTTTTCTTGCCTAATGGCTCTGGCTACAACTTCCAGAAATATATTAATTAAAAGTTGTGAGAGTGTGCATCTTTGGGTGGTTAAGATTCTTGGTTGAAATTCTTTGAACCTTTCCCCATTCAATGTGATGCTGACTGTGGGTTGGTCATATATTGCCTGGATTATGTTGAGGTATGTTCCTTCTATACCCAATTCTTAAAAAGTTTTATATAATGTAAGTATGCTATATTTTATTAAATGATTTTTCTGCATCTATTGAAATAATCCTATGATTCATTTTTCTGATGTGATGCATCACATTTGTTTAGTTATGGATATCATGTTGAACCATCCCTGAATCTTTGGATATTGTATTTAGCATCAGACTAAAAGAACAGTACACCAAAACCATGCTATAAATGCCTCATGAAAGTATTTTAATGTTCCAAAATCAACATAGGTATGGATGTTTGACACAGCAGTTAAGAAACTCAAGCACTTTATTAATTATATCTGAAGGGATTTCACTTCAAATAAAGTCACTTTCCACAGATCCAGAGAGGTGTGGGATTTGGGGTGATAAAATTTAAGCTATACCATTGCATGTAGGCTGTTCTTGACATTGAATCTCTATCCTGATGAATAAGAGATGAAAAGATTGGCCTTTGTTCTAAATGGGCACTCAGGAAAAAAGAACAAGGAAGTATGTTATAGAGGTATTATGCCAAAGATTGTCTAACTGGGAAAGACAAAGCACATTATAACTGCAGGCAGAGAATATACTGGCCTAACAGAAGAGACAGAATACTAAGTCACAGAATCAAGAAACCAGTCAGCAGATTGTCAGAGGAGCAGAACACCTTAGTCAGTGCAAGCTACTGTAAAGAATATCATAGACTGCATGGCTTAAACAACACTTATTTCTCATAGTTTGGGAAAATGAGAAGTCCACGATCAAGGATTAGGCAGATGAAGGGTTTGGTGAATCAAAACCTTCCTGATTTGCATACAGCATCATCTCATTGTATACTCACATGGCCAAGAGACTAGAGAGCAAGCTCTTTTGTCTCTTTTGATAAGGTCATTTATTCCATTCATGATTCTCCACCCTCATGACCTCATCAATTTCAATGGCCCTGCATCCTGATGCTGTCTCACTGGTGATTATAATTTTGACATACATTTTGGAGGACACAAACTTTAGTGGCACATTGCACAATAAAAATGCAATGAGGTACTAAACACTGTTTTTGAAGTATTTGGGGTAAAGGTAAATGTGGGATACAATATAGATAGTTTACAATTGTTTTTTGCTGTGTGTGGACTGACTTCAATGGAGTTACAGCATGTTCTTACAGAGGCCAAACCTTTGGCACATAAAACCAATCCTTACTCTAACGAGTTTGAGCTCTCAATGGAAAATATGTGATCTTTACACTTCATGAATCATTTAATGCAGTACTTAAAATTCCATGAACAGCAGATTTCACCTTTGGCAAAATAAAGGAATATCTTCACATTTCTGAGTTAGAAGGTCCAGAGACATTATAAACTGTGGAAACAACCAAATACATTTTCAAAAGACTGCACAGATGGTTCAAAGAACTAAATTTTTAGGATTAAAAGGTTAAAAATTAGGATAATGCTGATCACATTATTTCTATGTTTATTAGTGTGCTTTTCTTAGTGTTATGTGACAATGTCAAAACTACAGCATAGATTTCGCCAAAAGAAAACAAGGTTCAACTTTGATTACTCTCCAGTTTGAGGTCACATTCACAACTTTCCTTTACAGATGTTTTTAGAGAAAAAGCACCATTTTCTCCATGTTCAAGTTTCTTCTTTCCCCCATTCATTAGACTTCACTCCTGTTAGTAGGCAAAATTCACTTGATTCACTGATTTCCTTTCTTGGTTTTTGATGTACAATCAGCACAGTCGTTTCCTCGTACTAATATTTTATAGAAGGTAGTTGAGTCTTGCTTAGGGTTAATGTATAGCTTCTTATGGTTTCCAGATTTTCTGTCTGTGATGATGATGTCTTATATTTGTTTATTGCGTGATTATATATTATTGCATATCAAGTATTTCAGGCACTAATAATGACACCTTTGAGAATCTCATTTCTTTCACATGCCCATGAAATAAGAATTTGAGGGGTGGGTGTTTTTGCATGGTAGATAAAATCAAAGCTTGCAAGTCCACATCCGTAGGGAAGTTCCAGGTTGAGTCCAGGCTATGCCTTTTTCAATCCAGCTCCTTGCTATTGTGCAGCAGATGACCATCAAGCACATGAGTTCTTGTAACCTCATGGAAGACCTGACTGGATTTCCAAGCCCGTGGTTTTGTCTGAGCCAGCCTGGGTTGTAGTGTCCATTTTGAGAGTGAACAAGTAGATGTCTCTCTATCATCTGCTTTCAATGAAATAACTATTTAAAAAGAAGTCCAAAAAACATACTAAATAATATGTTAAGGCATTTTTAAAGTGTCACACCTGTTTTCATTTATAATCCCTTTTTTTCCTCATCACCATCCAAAGTCCTTAAGGAAATATTTGACACTCTTCTCATAGGAAAGACTTTTGTCATAGGCAAGTATATAAACAAATGCCAACTCTTTCAAAGCCGATGCTTGTTGATGCTTGCTCCCTGGTTGGCAAAAGAATCTTTTGCACAAATGCTAAGAGGTTTGTTGGCTCCACTATGCTCTATAATTCACCCTGTTATGGAGGAAAACAGCTGTTTTGTGATCATGTTCTGGACATTTGCCATATTGGCATACTGAGTTGAAAATCACAACTTGCCTCTCAGCACTGCAGTTCAGTCTCTAGACTAATGGAAAAAAGACTCCTTGGACTTTCTCTTTTAATTCAGTGATTTTGGTTCTTCTCTCCAACTTATACCACATTCTGTTATTAATCAATAGCCAAATTTGCATCGATAATAGCAAGAAAACGAACCCTTGAAGTTTCAAGACTCCACATCACGATATTCAATGACAAATGCAGCTATTACTAGTGAATTCCCTGACTACAATTAGTAGTAGCCTATAAGCCCCTAAGTTCCTGAAGACAGTTTACTCATAGCTCAGTGGCTGGTGTCAGCAGTTGATTTAAATGCAATTTGCACTCAATAAGAAGTCCCCAATACTAGTTACCATAATGTACCCAAAAATAGATGGCTGCAGGAATAACATCATTGAGAATTCCCTTAGCACCAAAAATGTAAAATCTCATAAAATGAAACTACATTTTAAATGCTTAATCTTAAGGGATTTTAACATTAAGCTTGTAAAGTACTCAAGAATTTTGTATAATTATTCTCCAGGATGACATAAGCACAAGTCCTGAAACAATTGACACAGAGTAGTCCATTTGATATGCAGATAATATCCTATATTCTCTTAATAAATGTAGGTACATTTAAACAGCAAGAACATAATGGGACACATTGGGAAGAATAAAGAAATTACTTCCTTTTGTAGAAATGCATCAATTCCTGGATTCCTTGGGATGCAGTTACTATACTGTTGTGAGGTTTCAGTAATTTAACCATCACTTCATGGAACAATCCACTAACAACTCACTAAGGATCATTTAACTTCATTTAATGCAGTTAGTGGTTTATCAAAGGGAAAAACTGTTAATTCCACCTCCAAATGGACTCATAGGACATGCAGATTCTCAAATCTACTGTCTATATGTGAATGACATATATATTCAAATGTATTTCAATTATTCAGCATAAGTAACAGCCTTTGCATTTAAAGGTCATAATTTTCATTCTGTTCTTATGTCGTTAATACTCAAATATTGGATTTGCTTAAAAGAGGACATATTATCAAGACTGTATCAATAAATCATGATGTCCTTAAATATTTTTGAATTTTCAAATCATGAAATATATTTACAAACTATGATTATTTCAAGATATGGATGAAGAAATAGCCTAGCTTCTTGCAAATTATAACTTATTTTCTCCAGAGAAAACTGAGGTAAAAGTGACACTATTGAATGAAAAGGGATGAAAGGCAGTCCATCAAGTGTCCAGGAGATATCAGTCAGACAGTAAAGACTAGAGAAATCACAACTAACATAGAATCAAAGTAGATTCCACACATGTCCTGAACTTCTAAGGACATAACCATTTCATTGTGCATGAACACAACTACCAGAATTGAATCCCATTTCCCAAGCTTGAGAAAGAAGATTATCAAGGAAGAGGCAGACAGAAATCTGAAACAATGACACTGATAGCTGAATATAACTCAAGTGCAAGATGAGACACAGTTTTACAATTATGAATTACTCAGTAACTTCCAAGAAATTTATTTTGCTTACATATATTTTATGGAAGAACTGTCTTTTCTTTAAAAGGTGGTTGAATGTATATGTGATACATTTTAAATGGAAAATTACAACATACAAATATAAATAATTTTCATTACTAAAATACATTAAAATAAAATAAGTAATAGTGTTATGATAACGTTACTGATTTTAAGATTTTTTTTAATATCCATTGCTTACTCAATTTTCTATCTTCCTTAGAAAAGTCTTTGTGTCATGCATCTTAAAACATATCATTCTAAAATAGAACTTCAGGGCATGTTTTATATAAAATAACTACTGTTAAAGCAAAGAAAAATAAGGACTTGAAGTTCTTCAGCTCCCAATGCGAACTGATTCTTGAGAAAAGAAATGTGTTTGCTTTATTCAATACTATTCACACCCAAATTATCCCAAAGTGTTTTACAAAGTAATTAGTTGGAGACTAGTATGAGAGTATGTATACAAGCACAGGACCCAATACGACACTCAGCAATAGTTCACAAACTGCTTTGGGCATAGGAACTTATTTTATTGGGAGTGGAAATGTTAGTTCAATTACAGAGTAATTTAATAGAACAATTGGAATTCCTTTGGGTCTGGTAAGATTTACAGATCCTCAAAAATGATATACTCACTCTATATATTTTCTAATGTCTAAAAATGTCCAAGGGTGAATTAAAACATTCATTTTCTCTTAATTCATTTACTTATAAGAAATGATTGCAAAGTTGGTTTATTGCAACTTGAAGTTGGTTAGCAACAGAAAAATATTAATGTAGTTCTTTCAAAAAAGTTTTTAACAGAATTATTCAAAGGATATTTCATAAATTCCTTTTCTTACCTTTCTCATTTGGCAAATGTTTCATTTGTTCTTCTCTAAGCTTATTGCTAGAAGGATTCAACTAGACCTTTTATTTTCCCCACTTTCCTTTCCTGGCCCTAAGCCACAAGTTAGCTCTAATCATTTCTATGAAAAATTCAACAATTGAAATGTTTGTTTTCCCAATTTTGTATCACATGTTTCTTATATTTATTGCTGGGTCATGACTCAATTTATTTTGTATTATCTTTCATGTTTGGAGAAGATCCATGAGGACAGCAGTAAGGTCTATCATTTTACTGTATCCCCAGTATGTTGGGCCGGGAAGCAGCAGAAGCAGATATACTTGTACCAAAGCTCACAGAGAGCAGCCTGGAAGATGCATTTGCAAAAGTAGATAGCAGACATCCCATTCTGACCCAAGAAATCATCACCTAATGATAGAGTAGTTAACAAATAGCTCAGCTTCTGGCTTCTGTTCTTTCACGAGCCCTAAATTCCTTCTTCATCCATCAGTATCCTAAATTTCATTGATCTAATGGGTTCTCTTTAGATATCACTTCACACATAAACAACCACTTACAGGCGGATATGGTAGCATGACTGTCATCTTGATCTTTTCACCATTTGAGTGTTAAAAGCAGCTGACTGGGATTAGTGTAGCATCTGTCAAATTCTGTCTTACCATCCTCTGTTCCTCAGGTCACAGAATGAACTATCCTCATATTGCCCATCTTTCTCCACATGGCAAATGAAAATATTAAATAGGGAAGAACAAATTAATAAACATTAAAGGGTTGTTAGATTATCACCTGAAATACATCATAGAATGTTAAGGGTCCTTTGCTCTAAAAACTGTATACTTTGTTTCTCACACAGCTGTTGTATATGCGCCAAAGCCCTAGTTGGAATGCTTACTAAATAAAGATCATAAACATAAGGATTTCTGCTAAGTAGAAGCATGGTTTGTCAATCTGGGTTCATCTGTCACTTTTTTTGTCTGTGTAAATGTTCAGTTTGGAAGTCTTATGGTCAATAACTAGCAGGTGTAGCCTATGATCAGTGAAACTAGATAGGTGACAACTGCATAGTAGGTAAGACAGAGCTTAGTTTCATCTATGCGGTTACAACTTGCACTTTGTTAGCTTGTCTGACTCACTATCCTGGGCCAGAAGACAATCTATCATATTTCCAGACTGAGTCCAGTTGCCTGGTATGAACCCTTGTCTCACAGCCTCCAGGGGATATAGAAGTTACATGATACTGTTGGTATTAGTTTGGGTTCTCATGTTTACCAGTAGCAAAAAACCAACTGAAAAAAGTTTGTTCAAAAAAGTTCTTTATTAGCTCACACATAGAACTGTTCCTTTTAAGACCTGACTTGTCCCAGAGGTCCTGTAATGACACCAGGACCTGATTTCTCTCAAGATCCCAGCTTCTTGCTTTCTTGATTGGTTTTGCTCTTTGATATATCTTGTCTTCATGATGCCATGGAAGATGCAATAACTTTAGCATTATATCCTTTGACATGTAAGTTCTATAGTCCCAGTGGATATCTAATTGCAACTCATTCGCTCTTATTGCCAGGTGTTCCTTTTTGAAACAATTACTTTGGCCACAGAGTATAATGTCTAATTTCAGAAATCAGAAAAAAGTCAACAACTGTCAGATCAGCAAAAGCTAAAAGAGCAGAATATGTTCCACTGAGGGAGGTTGGGGTCCTACTTGGAAGGAAAAGGGGAACGTGTCACAAATGTCCATGATTGTAAATGACTACTACACCATAAATAGTAAAACTTTTGTTCTAATGGAGGTTTGCTGCAACACTAATGACATTTTTCACAATATAATAATCCTCTATTCCCCTTTAGTTTGGATAAATATTTGCATAAATTTTGCATAAATTTCCTATATTTTCAAAATATAGGAAATGTTTTCACATAATCAAACCTACTAATTCATATAAAGATTAAAATAATTACACGTACATATATAATTGTATATAATGTGTCCCAAGTATATATAATAATCCCTAAATAATATGTCTTAAATGTGTATGTGTATATTTACACAGTTCACATATTTATAAAATAATTATAACTATATGTATATAATTACTTTTTAAATGTACAAATTTATACAAATATGATTATATATTATATATAATTATATATGATATATTCAATTATATATGATATATATGTAATTATATATATATATGTGACACACTATGCACCATTAATGATATTTTGTCAACTCTCTGAGATATAGAAGTCATTTTCTGTGGGCAGCACCATCTTATCATCCTCAGTTAAATTCAAATTTCTTTCATTTTATTCTTTTAAGCATTTATTTATTTATTTCAAAAGCAGAGTTACAGAGATTGATGGAGAGAGAGATCTTCCATCTGTGGCTCACTCCCCAAATGGCCCCAACAGCTAGGAATGAACCAAGAGTCAGAAGCTTCATTTGGGTCTCCCACCTGGGTGGCAGTATTTCAAGGACTTGGGCCATCATCTGCTGCTTCCTTAGGCACAATAAAAAGAAGCTGGATTGGAAGTGGAGCAGCCAGGACTCAGATTGGCACCCATTTGTGATGCTGGTGTCACAGGCATCAGCTTAATCTGCTGTACCACAATGCCAGCTCCAGGTTAAAATGTCCTGATATTTTCAGTTGAGTTAAATTTCCAGAGTATTTGGGGATTTATTTATCCAAACTTATTTATCCTAACTTTGCTACTCTACTATTTCGTTATCCAAGCTATTTATTAAACATCTGTTTTGTATCTATAGTAATTAACATGGTGAAATGCAGAGATACAACCTCTGCTTTTGTGAAGCCTAAATGATATTACCAGATTTGTTTTTTGGAAAGATAATTTTCATTAATTTTAGAGAAAAACTTGTAGGAGTGCTTAATTCTGGGCCTATATTATTCCCAATAATAATATTATTGCTCCATTCGTGAAAGTCACCATACCTAACCCCTATTAATATCTTTGTTTATTAAATGAATATATAAATATCCATGTATTGCAGTACTAACAATATATTATCATATTTTCTTCCAATCTATTGACCATGGTCTTCTCTAGTAATCTCATTAAAAGTAACAATTCTGAGAACTTTCAATAATAAATACCTTTCAAAATGTGATAATTTATAATTTTTGGCGATAATCAATCTCTACTTTAGAGGAAACTTTTAATTCAGATAAAAGGGGGCAAGGGAAATACATTGATAGATTTCTTATTCTGGAGTGAATACAGAGGTAATCGCCTGCTTCATCTCCTGTGCAATTTGGGGAAGGCATGGCTATAAAATCAGCACTTTATCTCCCCTTTGTCTCTTTCTTTCCCAACATTAACAGCTACCTTAACTTGGATGTATAAGACAACAACACCAAGAAGAAAGCAAGGAAGAATTAAATTAGGTCTTATATTCTCTATGTTCAAGTACTTAAATTTTTTTCTTGAATATGATAAATTCTACTTTTATGCCTCTGAATTCTCCAAGGTACTTATTTTCTAATAAGCATTTGACTATATAAATATATACACACATAGACACATACACACAACCCTTATGATTGGCCATATAGTACTGCATTATAAATTATGCATTGCTTTGCTATTTAAATTTTTGAGTATTTGAACAATATTCTTAGAATATTTACACCTTTGAGTTCCAAGAATATCCTGGTCTTCTTTGTAGTCTGATCTCATCTCTTGTATCATTTTGACTGCAGTAGGAACCAGTTTGATTTCTAGGATACCCATTAGTTGTTGCATTGATTTATCGGATGCTTCTTATTCTTTCAGAGGGAAATTGTTAACCTTTAGAATGTACATTAAGAACTCTCTGGCAATGTTCCTCCCAAGTTTCTATTTTTCCTTAATATTTTCCTGGGTTGTAGTTATTTCCAATCAAAAATATTTTCACCTTACTCATAAACGCCTCATATGTCTTCAGAGAAAATGATTCCTAAACATACCCTAGGCGTTATTTTTAATCTTTCATCTTGTAATCAGTAAACCTCAAATAGTTTTCACATTACTCTATAACCATTAGAAAAACATTGATTTATTTTCTGAATTTCTTCAAAAATGAAGCCCACATAACCTTAACACTGACTTTCCTTGAATCCTAGACACATACAAAGGACAATTTTATGCTAATAATTAAATTGACCCATATATTATTTTCATCTCAAAATTACCTTGGGTAAAATAGTACTTTAGACTGGGCTAAGGGATAGTAAACACTTCTAATAGAATCGCCTGATGCCCAGTATTCCTTAGTTCTGGTTATAGTAAATTATTTGAGAAGATTTTTTTTAAATATATGTGTTGCATGTAGCATTTAAAGTTACATAAAGATTTGGAATTTAGTTGCCCAGGAATAGTGTCTAGACATTGGTGATACTATAGATGAACCTGGTTTGAGGAATGCTGGACTAGTCAATAAAATAGGTATTTTCCACTGTGTTTGTTTCTAGCAAAATAAGAACATAACAATCTAGGTTCTGGTATTTTATGACTGTCAGTAATTGTCTCATGAATTTTGACAAGTAATTTCATCTCTCTGTTTCAGGTTTTACCTATAAAATCAAAAGTTAGGATGAAATGATTTATTCATTTACTAACCCAAGAGATCTTTCAATATCTGCTAAGATTCAGGAATACTGAGTTCCAGGTTCAGATACAGCCAATATGAATCTTTCAAGATCCTAATCAATAAATGTTTAATAAATGACTTTTATAACTGGCAGAGCAATTTCATTTGTAATTAAATTCATCTAAAGTAAATTTGTAATTCAATAAAAAAACTTTATTAACTATTACTCAAAATACTCTCTTTCACCTTTCTACTTTCAGTTAATTGCTTAATCAAGTAATTAAATTGTTATAGTGCTCTGAAGAATTTTTGTTGATGGAGGTCAGAGTTAGTTTCTCATATTTTAATCACCGTGTAGTCATGCCATGTTTGGGCAGGATAAAGTGGATCACAACAAGCTTTAATTTATTTGCAGGAATTAACAGTGAATCACAAACCATGGCCCAGGAGCAAAGAGGTCATGCAAATGGGCTAATGATATTTAGCATAAGATGAGTGTCCACATCAGCATGCCTGCTTCCAGTACAGAAGGATCTGCAGGTGTGATCACCCAAACTGTTAAGGTCAGTCCACTGGAGCCTGGTATTCCATCATAGAAGGTGACATCCTGCTCTGGATCAGATTTTACAGAACTGGTGGTGGTCTGCATGCACATTATACATTCTATGTGTCCTGATGAAGCAGTAGAATAGCTCACACTCTTATTACCCCATTTTCGCTAACTTAACTGGTATTTTATCTTCTAGCTCATGTCTTGATCTTGAAAGAATTCCCAACAACTGCTCAACTTTACTTTATGTTTTATTATAATCCAAAACAGGCAATGTCTTACATTTCTCTTTCGTTTTCTTTTTCTTGCTACATCATTTCTTTAAATAGCTAATGCGGGCCCCTGAGGCTGTCTTGTAAAGCATTGTATCTATGTACAGATATCTGGACTCCGCTGATTTGGAATATTTGTCTACTATGTGCCTCAATAACCCTCCTCCACCTTGTCTAGCTTTATTTAACTTTTTGAATTCAGCGTGGGGTCTGAGTGTCATTTGGAGTAAAAGAAAATTAGCAATTTGGGGCGATTCTATATTTCATTCACTCTGCAGAGCAGCCTGAATATATTTTTAGGCACTGCATGTTTATAACCTAATTTTCCCTCATTACTTTACAGAGGTGACCTTGTTCTAATACCGTCGGCACCTGATGTTATAAAAGTGAAATTCTTTTCAAACCTGCTCTGTTAATGTGTTCCTGCCCAGAAACAAATGCAAGATAACATTAACATTCCTGCCACAAAATACCTGCTAATTTGCTTGCAGTGAAGATAGAAAGCTTTTCATTACATATCACAAACTTCATTTATGTAGAATGAGTCACCAGGCTTCTGAAAAGCCAATGAACATCTAATCTCTAATGCTGCCTACAGCTGTACCATCAATCCCTCCCAGTCCAACTCATCTTTTATCAGCCATTCAGTCTTTCTTTCTTTTATTTTAATTTCCATCCTGTTTCAAAATTGTGTTGTTCATCTGTCAAAACAGCTTTGATTTATGCTTTTTTTATATTACAGCTTCAGAGAAGAAAATACACACACACACACACACTGAAAGTGGAATATGCTATTTTTCCTATTAAGGTCAGAATGGAATCTAGGCAATAGAGAATAAGCAACTTGATTTCAAATAAATGATGACATTATTAAGTCTATTAAAATTGCATTCCTGATCTTAAATTCTGCTTGATATGTATCCCTCTGTGTTCAGTTTCCCTTGAGAATGGTCTGCAGAGACCTGTACAGATTTATATGCCATTTCTAGGCACAAGTGCAAAAGAAACAGAACAAGAAAAAGTTTGTAACAACTCAGTCTGTTTTAAACCTATTCTAAGACAACAATATTCTTTTATTCTAATAAAGTCATATCCTTACCTCACATTATCCCTGATGTATATCTGCTTTGATCTCTGGACCTTTCTTGAAGATTAACACTAGGGAGTTACTTTGGGTTGGGGCCGGCATTGTGGCATAGTGGGTAAAGCTACAGCCTACAATACCAGCATCCCATAGGGGCAGTGGTTCTGTCCCAGTTGCTCCTTTTCCAATCCAGTTTCCTGCTACTGTGCCTGGGGAAGTAGCAGAGAGTGGCTCAAGTGCTTGGGTTCCTGCACCCATGTGAGGGACCCAGAAGAAGCTCCTGGCTCCTGGCTTTGGCCTAGGACAGGTCAGTCATTGCAGCCATTTGTAGAATGAACCATTGGATGAAATATCAATCTTTCTGTCCTTGTCTCTCTCTCTCTCTCTCTCTCTCTCTCTCTCTCTGTAACTCTGACTTTCAAATAAATATATAAATCTTTAAGAAAAAAAACAAAGAAAGTTACATTGGATTAATCTTAGATTATTCCAACGGAGGAAAATAAAGCTGTGCTTTATGCATCATACTTAACTGCGGACTTTCATTAAACATTTTAAATAGATATTCCTCCTTAAATGTAAAATTTTCCAAGGATTTTGGGGACTCAGAAAACCTCATTGCATACTTCTATGAAAATAGATTTATTTCACTGACAGAATTAGGCAGCAACTTACATAAAACTTGAGGTATAATCTCGAAGGTGAAAAGTCAGTAAAATTCAAGTTAAAGAATGTGTATGAGAAAGATTGTATATATTACATCCACTGTGTTTTGATGTTATAGTATGCAAAATCATGAAATCTTTTTAATTTTCTTAGAAGCACCAAAGAAATTTTATTCTTCCCAATATGCTAACAAGGAAGAATCTTCTCACTATAAGCAGTACAGCTTGAGGTGATTGAACCCAATTTGTTGTATCCTAGTCCCTAGTAGGTCTTCAGAGCATCCTGATGAAACCCACAAGGTTAAATGGAGTTCCAGGGAAAATTCTTCCCAGAATAAAGGCTATTCTTATTTGTCTATAGAAATAACCCACACCTCTCTAATGTGGAAATGTTCTGAGTGTTTAAAATTCAGCCAAAAAAAGGATAAATCAGAGGATCAGTAGTTGGTTTCACAGGTGACTTTGAAGTCACCAGTATCAAAGTTCTTGGGATTCTAATCCAGACCTTTTCTATAAATATGCAACCACAAATGACATCTTCCCTATCACGAGATTTATGCACATGTACACACATGTACACACATATAAATGTTTCCTTGTTTTAAATTATCAATTTCAGTATGAGTATAGAAATCATGCTATTTCCAATTGTACTAAATCTACATTCTCTCATAAGTCTTGCAATTTTCTCCATCATTAAAATATTCATTTCTTCAATATTTATAAACTATTAGAAGAGAAAAGTAATCCTCAGCTTTACCAATGTCTTATTTACTAACATCCATTATTTGTGGGCCTAAGTTAATAATACTTCAGTGTATTTGATTCTACTTAATCAAGATTAATTGTTAAATAATCTACAATTTTTTTCTGAGGATTTTGCTATTACTTTCCTTGTTAAACATCTTAATTTACATTAAAATAGTAATTATATATAGCTTATAACATTTCATCTTTTCCAGTGTATATACAAATATGCCTTTTGGGACCAGCATTGTGGCATAGTAAATTAAGCAACTGCATGAAAAACTAGCATAAAGTATGAGCATGGTTCAAGTCCAAGATGCTCCACTTCTAATCCATATCACTGCCAATTCACCTGGGAAAACAACAGAAGATGCTCCAAGTACTTGGGACCCTGTCACTCATGTGGGAGAACTAAAAGAACCTCATGACTCCTTGAGTGTAACTGGCCCAGCCCTGGCCATTGCAGCCATTTGAGGAGTGAACTAGTGGATGGAAGATTTCTCTTCTCTCTCTCTCTGTCTCTCTGATTCTCTCTCTCTCTGTCTCTCTCTCTCTCCATCTCTTTCTCTGTAACTCTATCTTTCAAATAAATAACTAAATCATTGAAAAAATCAAATATGACTTTCTGATGCATGTATTAGAGCTGTGGAGAAGTTATGTGTGTGGTCAACTGAAACACTGTCAGCATTAGAGTATGGAGAAAAGAACTTTGATACATAAACAAAACTTTAGTTCAAAGTATCTGAGTTCTAGTTGTAGTTCCAGAAATTTTAATATTGGTTTGGATATGTCCAATAACTTCCTTTGAGCCAGTTTCTTCTATCCCTAATTTGACTAAATGAATAAAACTCTAAACCATATTTCTTTCAGAAAAAGACAATATACAATCTGCACCTCCAAGTTAAGATCAAGTGGAGACTCAAGTATGCAATTTAGACAACCTGTGTGATATTCGATTTGTAAATCAAAGGTAAGAAGTTCACAATAGAGAGATTATAATGGATTATTTGTGTCCATCTAATGTATTTACAATGGTACTTCATAATGGAGGTAGAAGATGGAAGAGGAGATCAGGCTACCTGTGCTGGTCTTCAAAATGGAGAAAAAATGCAAGAGCCAAAGAATATCTTCTAGAGGATAGAGAAAATATAAAAAATGGATTCTTGAGTAGAGCCTTCATGAAGGTTTACAGCCCTCAGATATCTTGAGTTTCGCTCAGTGAAACATGTGTTAAACGTGTAATCTATAGAAGTGTAAGATAATAAATGTGTGTGTGTGTGTGTGTGTGTGTTTTAAAGATTTACTTATTTGCTTGAAAGTCAGAGTTGAGAGAAAGAGAGAGATAAAGTTCTTCAATCCATTTGTTTACTTCCCAGATGGCCACAATAGCCAGGGCTGAGACTGTCTGAAGCCAGAAGCCAGGAGATTCTTCCTGGTCTTCTACATGGGTGCAGGGGCCTAGGCATACTCTGCTGCTTTCCCAGGCCATTTTCAAGGAGCTGGATCACAAGCAGGTCAGCTGGGAATCAAACCAGTGCCTGTATGGGATGCCAGTGTTACAGGCCACACGATACCCACTATGTTACAATGTCAGTCCATGTGTCTGGTTTTTAAAGATTTATGTATTTAAAAGGAAGAGACAGAGAGAGGAAGGAAGGAAGGAAAGGAGGAAGATTCCATCTGCTGATTCACTTCTCAGATGGCACTGAATGATAAGTCCTTGGACCCCTACACCCACATGGAAGACCTGAATGAAACTCCTGGCTCCTTTCTCAGATCTGGCCCAGCCCCAGATATTGTGGTCATTTGGAGAATGATCTGATCGATGGAAGATCTCTCTATTGCTCCATCTCTCTTTCTGTAAATCTGCCTTTCAAATAAAAGGATAAACATTTAAAAAGCAAAGAAAAGCAGTGAACAAATTTAAGGTTTGAAATTCCATATATACTTGACCAGGATCCAAGCATAAGATGGAATCAAGATTCTAATTGCAAAAGACCAATGGCAAAGTTATAAGGAATAAACTAACAAGATAAGTATGATAGATTGAAAAAATACAAACTATAGGTGTTGATCATGGTTAGATAAAGGAGGGAAACAGAATGATTAAAATTCCTGGCTTCAAGAATAAGTGAGGTAGATCTGCCTATTCACTGAGGAGCAACGCTGATTTGAATATATTTACATTGTTAAGCCATATATTAACCTTGAGGTTTGTATCTTCATTCCAGATTTACTAATAAACCAACCAAAGCTAAATAATTGGCATAGGTCACTCAATTACCTACTACTAGGCCTAGAATTAGATTTCTGGCCATGTGACTGGGGTTCAAACTTTCGGCCATTTTGTTGCTGAAGATGCAGTTAGTCAGAAAAGGAGCAACATTCATTTGGAGAATGTGGAATTTCAGGCAACTGAAATAGTGTAACTCTGTGGTACATTTTGCGATCATTATAGAGAGATTTGAGAACATTGCTTCTCTGTAGAACTAAGTTGACCCTGACAACAGATAAGTCCAGACAGTACTAAATTATTGTTTGAGTCAATAGAACATTCTGACTTCAGCTGAATTTGCTGAGAACTGCAATATTATTTCATTATCACTAAACTATAGCAATTCATAAAGGAACTAGAGAGAGAGAGCAACTTCCCTAGGGGAAATAATACCATATGGCTTTTGTAAAAATATACTTTGAAACAACATCAAATCTGAGTAGTGTTATTGAAGTCTCTTCATAACACAATGAGTAAAATTTCTAATGGGTCAATAGAACATGAAATAAACCCTTATAATAAGGAAACCTAATGATTCTACATCACTGTCCTTTATAAATAAAAAAAGAAAAGTTACTTGAACAATTACACTGATTATTTTTAATGTAGGTAAATTTCCCCCTTAAGATTTAGTTACTGAACTACACTGAAAACATAAAATACCAGATACTAATTGCAACTTAAGTATGGAATTTGTGGCATATAATTAGAGATCTGCAAACTTGCATGAAGTCAAGAGAGCCCTAATTACCTACAGAGAGTTGACAAAATGCTATACCACCTGCATATCACCAGTTAAATTTAGATCAAGATTGACAAAATATTTTTCCTGTGGTGCTTATAAACTCAAAAGCCAAAACTTCTAAGACTCCCTTGCCCTAGTTTCACTTTTTATTTTTCTTCAAGAAATCTTTCTTTATAGAAATCTTTAGAATTCTTGTGAAACTCCCCGCACCCCCAATCCTCTGCTGTTTGGAATTCCACTTCAGAAATACAACTACGAGAAGCTCTAACAACCACAACAACAAAAACAAAAGTGTGGCATCAAATTGAATCTGACCTTCTGGCAGCCAGAATGGAACAAAATCTCTCCTTTAAATCCCTCCAGTATTTGGTGTATCTTCTAATCCTAAAGAGCTGACTCTTACTGATTCTTTTGTGTTATAAAAAGAAATATCCTATCTGAAGGACTTTTTTCTAAAAGTTTGGAGATTCTCATATACTTTCTTGAGAATAATTCTAATGTTGAATAAAGAGTCAATAAGTGTTAATAGAACTCTGATCATATGGCAAATATCTATATGTATACACATAAAGATAAAGCTTTCATTTCCCTTCAAGTTGAAGCAACCTATGACTTTCTGACATATGTTGTTTTTAGTTACGGAATCTGAATATATGTCATAAACAGAATGAGAGAATTCATAAATGTTGAGATGAGAAGTAATTCAAAGGTAAATTGACTTAAATATATATGAAAACACAGACATATACATAAACAAGAAGCAATGTATACAAGATTGTATACAATGTATACAATTGTTATACAATGTATAACAAGAAGCTGAGATACTTACACATGCATTGCTTCTTGTTTAAAATTTAAATTTTGAAATACACATATGTGTATAAAAACACTCAGTGTACAGATATTCCTATGTGCTTGTCAACATTTCTGTATTTTCACCATGTAAATGTTGTCTGGATTTGAAGTCTTGGGTGTCATTCACTCTGGTAATAAGAAAATTATTGTGGAAACTCTTAGGTCACTCTGCCTCATCTGTGTCACTGAGCTCAGATTCAAGTAGAACATAATGTAGCTCTTTTCCCCAATGAGTTTATTTTTTAGTGTGTGGTGCTTTAAATATTTTCTCTCTCCCTAGGGTCTGACTGGGTTTTATACTCAAAGTTCAGCACAGGACAGTGGATAAATTTGACACTCTTGAGGATATTTTCTACTAAATTGTTTAACATATGGGTAATATTATGAGCCACATATAGAGCAAAGAAATAAATTCTAGGGTAGATTAAAAACAATTCCATAGATCTATCATTTAAGAAAATAATTTGAAATAATGCAGTAACTTAATTATCAACATGCTAGTATTGTTTTGCAGGTGAGCTAGTCTCACAGATTCCAAAGGCAGTGAAATAACAAATCTGTAATATACATTCTTAGTGTCTAGCAAAATATCATTTAATACTAACATGGGACTAGTCAAGGATATATAAATAGGTTCATGAGCTGGAGGCCACACCTCTTTGCCCCATGTGATCTCACTTGTATCTACTCACATTTCAATCAGACTATGTAACCACTCCCCTTTTGAAAGTAAATAAGAAGTGTGGAGAGTACTGAGCCCAGCCCATTCTCGTTTGCCCACTCACATTCCTTGGCTTGCTCCAGGAGGACCCCTAAAAGACTGGTGTGGAGATCCTCATTTACTCTTTCTTACCTGCTCTCCCTTAATAAAGCCCTCATGTTCCTGTGTGGTCCTCCCATTCTCTAAATGAATCATAAACTTTATCATGTTGCATGTCTTGTTTGAGCCAGTGCTTAGAATTCTTATCTAAATAAACAGCAAGAACACAAAATATTAAATTTTGGCTTAAGTTAGCATATAACATAATGGCAACCATGAAGGGACTAGTTATCTGTTTAAAAACAGCAACAAGGTAAGGGGCTTTCAATTAGTTTTCTGTCTCGGCATTGTGTGGCCTCTAAGTCCTGAAATTTTTCTTGTCTCTCAGCCTGTCTTCTTTCAGCTTTCCTGGTTTCACTCTCAAGAAAAAGGCTTTAGAAAATGCCCAGTTTTGTCTCTCTCTCAGGAAAGGTGCCTGGGCAAATGAGAGGGGTTTTGACCTCATGTGGTTCTTTGGCAGTGCTCCCAGTTTGGGAAGGTCAGCTGAGATGAAAGTTTTAATGGTTTTTGCATTCCTAAGTTTGGTAGCTTCAGGTGAGCAAAAGCCAATTCAGGGTGTTAGCAGTAATGGACTTAGGGAGAAAAGGTAGGAGAAGGACGGGCCAGTTTGTGAGCATTTGTCAATATATAGAAGTTTCCAAATTGCCTGTAAAGTGTTCTTAAGGATAATTTGTCTATTTGCAGAGGTTAAAAGTTAAAACTTTAAGCTTCATGGAAAGGGGTTTACAATTGTGTTGGATCAAGTCTTTTGATCCTCAAATCAGGTATAGTTTTAATTGCTAATTTCTGGTGGGGGAACAGGTCCCATTGCCTAGTAACTGATAGCCTCAGGAAGGTGGGACTCCAAACATGGTGGATGCTCTACTTCCTGCCCGGATGATGGTCTACTTCTTGCCCGGATGGTGGGACTTTCAGCCAAAGGTTACAACCTACATTAGAAATACATGGTTGACAAGATGGCAGCCCCCACTGAGACATCCACCCTTACCAGAAGATGAGCAACAGACTCCACCTCCAAGATGGCAGCCCCCATGGCATGCCACATGCTCCATGCCTGATTAACAGAATGATTTTTATTATGGCTTTTTGTTTTTTAGCTTTTTATTTTGGCTTTATGCTGGTTTTCCCTTTGGCCTAATGGGATGGCACTTCCCAAGCCACGTGGTTTCCATTTTTATTTTGGTGTGGTTGTTTTAGCTTTATTCTGGTTAAAAAAATAATAATTGCATATATATATACACATGTGTATATATACATGCATATATACATGTGTATATATATGCAATTATTTTTATATAATTTATAAAATATATAAATATATTTATACATTTATATATTTTATATATATTTTATATATTTATATATATAAAACTTCATTTTGGGAGTAGTGCCAAATTATTTGTTAAGCAAGTGTTCAGACATAACTTGTTTCAAGATTAGCCCTATCTACCTTTTGTCTCCTCAGTTTACTAGGTGATTCAACTATGTGTAGCTCTACATCCATTCCCTTGAATACATTCCTAAGATATATACTTAATAATTGAGAAACCCTTAAGCTACTTGGTATTACTAAAGCAAAGTTGATTTCTCTCTGCAATTCTATGTGACCTAGATATAGATTGGGAAATGGTGAAAATGGTCAATAAATGGGACTCTTGATTCTAATATCATTTCAGAACTTGGCCTGCATTGCAGGAAACAGCAAAAATGGTCAGAAGTTGCTTATGTACAGGCCTTTATGACATTGCATCAATGTTTCAATCACAATTCGAGTATTGGACTATACCCTGGCCCTGCTATCCAAAAGGAAAAGGAACAAACAGGTATAATTGATGACCCGTTACTGACTGGTTCTCATCTCCACAGTCTCGACCTGCTATGACACCAGAATCATCCCAAAAGAGTGCTAGATCCCCTCTTTGGTCTTCAGAGCCTGACTTTTTTCCAACTGCCCCAAGATCTCTTCCTTCAAGCTCTCCTGCCCCACTACCAGAGAATAGCCCAATTGGGGTTACTAGGCGTGGGACATCCTTTTGCAGACAGGAGATACACTCTGTCCCTTGAGGGAAATGGCCAGTGGGAAGTGAGCATTAGAGTACATGGCCCTTTCACCTATCTGAATTAACCCTTTGTAAACAAAACAAAGAAGATTTTCAGAAGATACTACTAGATTTACTGAGGAGTTCAGGCTCTAACCTTAGCTTATGGCCTTAAGTGGAATGACATACATCTTCTGTTTACTTGTTGTACAGCTGAAGAAAAGCAGTGTATTTGCATAGAAGCTCAGAAACATGCTGATATCAGTTCAGTATCCTGATCATTTCATTGTGCTGCCTTAGAAGTCCAAAATAATGTACCTGATTGTAATTACCAAAAGGAGTCAAGTTTGTGGCCCTGAGACCATAAGGTCTCATGCCTACTGGCAGTAATGAGGAAATGTATTATAAAATCTGTAAACTTTGAAAAGATCAAAGATATAGCACAAGGTCCTGATGAGAATTCAGCTGTGTTCTAGGGACAATTAGTAGAAACAATAAAGAAATATACCAACTTAGAGCCTGAATCTCCAGTAGGCCAGATTTACATTGGTACTTATTTCATTACACAGTCAGTAGCAGATATTAGAAAAAAGTATCAAAAAATAGCCATGAGACCTCAACCCCCATGAGCCAATTAGTAGAAATAGCATATCAAGTGTTTAACAATAGAGATGTGACAAGAGAGAAGGTACTCCAACATGGGAAGCAAGCTGAATCACAGGCTCATCAGATGTCAATGGCTGAATCTGGCTTGTTTGGACCTTGGAGTCAGCCTAGGGGCAAAAAAGTGCTTTAGATATGAACAGTTAGGACACTGGCAGAAGGAGTGTCCTTTTCCAAGAATCCCCTTCAAGCCATGCCCCCAACGCAATAAGAGTGGCCACTGGGAGAGGGCTGCCCCCTTCTACAAAGGGAGGACAGGAATCTTGCTCCAGTTATGGCTTTCTCTGAAGATTGATGGGGCCTAGAGACTGAAGTCTCCTGAGGAGATTAACATCTTGCACAAAGAGCTTTGGGTAACCATTGAGGTTGAAGGTAAGTGTGTTAATGTTTTAAATGACACAGGAGCCACTTACTTTGTGCTCACTTTCCAAGGTGGACCCCCTTCCCTTGAAAGCTTGCTGTTGTGGGAGTTAATGGGAAACCTCGGTCCCAAAGATTCACCCCTTCCCTTGATGTGTCAGATAGAAGATGTTCTTGTTACTCACAATTTTTATTTATGCCAGAGTGTCCAATTCTGTTGCTTGGAAGGAATTTCTTTTAATCCTTAGGTACTTCCTTAAAGTTAACTTCCCCTAAGTCTAAGTCATTTGTTATGATGTTAGCAAGTACTGAGGCTGGTCCTAGTTTAGATAATATTTCTGCTAATATAAAAAAGAATAGATCCTCAAGTTTGGGATCAGGGAATTCCTGAATGGTCTACACATGCTGTGCCTATCAGGGTTTTCTTACAGGATAAGACTTCATTTCCTCACTAGTGTCAATATCCAATAAAGCCAGAAGCTAGAAGGGGACGTCATCCCTTGATTGATAAGTTTCTCAAACATGGACTCTTTATTCCATGTCAGTCTCCCTGTAATACTCCTATTTTGCCTGTTTTAAAGCCAAATAGTTCAGGACCTCAATGCTTTTAATGAGGCAATTATTCCAACTCATCTTATTGTGCCAAATCTTTATACTATATTGACACAGATACCTGAAGGGACCTCATGGTACACAGTTTTAGACCTAAAGGATGCGTTCTTCTGCATCCCTTTTAGTTTGGAATCTGTTTTTATTTGCCTTTGAATGAACTGACCCAGTTTCAAGTATAACTCAGCAATATACATTGACTGTTCTCCCCCAAGTGTTCTGGGATAGCCCACACCTGTTTGGTAATGCACTTGCAAAGGAACTCATGGGAACTAAAGGTAAAGAATGGAGCAATTTTACAATATGTAGATGATATTCTCATCTGTAGTCCCTCTAAGGAGGACTCAGATGAAAATACCATCCAGGTTTTGAACTTCCTAGCAGAACAAGGATACAAAGTCTCCCCAACAAAAGCACAGGTTTCTAAATAAGAGGTATACTACTTGGAATGTATTCTAACCCTAGGAAGGTGTGCTCTTTTAGCAAAAGAAATGAGGCTATTCTATGTAGAGGGTCACCAAAGACCAAAAAACCAGCTAAGGACATTTCTTAGAATGGCAGGATTCTGTAGAATATGGATTCCAGGATTTGAATTAATAGGCAAGCTTTGGATGAGGCTTTAAAAGGCCTGGCACAGACCCACTCTGTTAGGGGAGTTACAGAAGTTGTTAGAAAGAATTAAAGAGCATCCAACCAAAGCTCCAGCATTAGGAACCTGAGTAAGCCATTTACCCTATTTATAGCAGGGAAACAGAGTGTTGCTCCATGAGTTTCTTACCATCTCCATGCCTCTTGGAGACATCAGTCATTGGGTAAAGTTGGAAAGGCTAATAATAGTCTTAAGAAAATTCTAGCTAAACTTTGCCAGGAGACCTCAAAAATGTAGCTTAAACTACTGTCTATTGTCCTTCTCAGGATGAGAATAGCACCCAAGGCTATCAAGTTTAGTCCATATGAGATACTATAAGGAAGGCCCTTCTTCACCTCTGATATCCTCTTTGATTCAGAGATTCAAGATCACATAAAGTATATTATCAATTTAAGCCAGGTACAGATGGCCCTGATAGAGTGTGGTAATAAAGTTCTCCCAGTGCCAGATCCTAAGACTCACGAGCAGCCTAATTCCCTAGGATATTTAGTTCTATTAAAAACTTGCTAGGAAGGATCTCCTTCAGTTACAGCCTAAATGGAAAGGACCTTACCAGGTGCTATTGAATATGTCTACCTTGGTGAAATCACAGAGCATCCCAAGCTGGGTACATTTCTCCAGAACTAAACTTCTACCTCCTAAGTCCTAACAGGTGAACTTGAAAGATGTGTCTGCCTATGTCCACCTACCTGCCAATCAGACTATGTAACTGCTCTCCTTCTGGAAGTGAACAAGAAGCCATGAGAGTGCCAAGCCTGCCATGTTTTTCCTGCTGCTCGCCTTCACTCCTTTGCCTGCTCACACTCCCTGGCTTGCTCCAGTGGACCCCAGAAAGACTGGTGTGGAGATCCCCATTTACTCTTTCAGACTCACCCTCTCTCTCTCTCTTAATAATGCCCTCATGCTCCTGTGTATTCTTCTCATTCTCTAAATGAATCCTATACCTTGTCATGTTGCCTGTCTTGTTTGAGCCATTGCTTAGAATTCCTACCTAAGTAAATGGAAAGAAGCCAAAATATTGAATTTTGGCTTAAGTCAGCCCATAATAACACAACTAACAGAAAGATACATCTTCATAAATTCCCTCCTACACTGACATTTACACTCAGCCTACAAGGGTTTCCAAAGTAATTACTCACACCAAAGCCACAGTCAACTTAACTAAGATCCATAGCAAAAGACCTGTGTTGTGACTGTACTTCAACAACAGCAATTCCAGAAAATAAAAATACCAATTCTGAACTGAAACAATAAAAAAGAATGCTTTCCATCAGAAGCTGGAGCCAATTTGAGTGCCTGGTCACTGTCATAAATGCCACTGTTGGCAGAGCAAGAGAGTAAGAAATACAGTAATATACCCTCTACCCACACCCACCAAAGCCTACAATTTACTAAGTGTAATCAGAAGTTAATCATTGTAAAAATCTGGTACAGGGCAAAGCAAAGGAATCAGAAAAATAGATTTGCAAACAGCTAAGTGACCAACACAAGGAGTGAGAAATACAATTTTTAAGACTCAAAAAATACTGAATCATTCAATCTCTTCCTTGTCCAAAAGTACTAATAACCATCTAGTGCTGAAAAATGTCTCTGCTTTTAATGAAACTATATTTGCAAGTCAGATCACATTGACTTATGTTCATTTATCTGGTCACCATTATGTTTCATATATATTCTCTTGTGAAGCTCATCTGGTTACCTTATAATTACTTTATTTGAGTGAGTATCCAAAGCAAACATTACTAAAGCTAATTCCTGAGTGGTCTTCTTCAAAAATGAGCAAAAAGGCTGATACTGAGATGCTATGGCAGAAGTCTCAGAAACAAAGTTCACATGTACTTGAAGCATTTCTTAAGCACTTTGTATTTAGACATATATTTCTCCTCAACCTAGAATAGGAAAGAATATTTAATTAATCAAACTGTTCTCACACAGTATTTTTAAATACTATACTGCAATCTATATCTATTTTGCTTAAAATGCCACTTTCCATTTCACATAAATACTTCCAAGATTCCAACCATTTACCTCTGAGATCATGTTGAAAAGATTTATTGCCTCCTTTCCTGGGAGGTAAATATTACTCATGAAAAACACGATTGACTTTCAGTCTCTTTTCTATTCTAAATGTTCTTCTAATACTCTAATACATCCATTAGAAATACATTTTGATGGGCTTTGGCTTTTTTCCTGCTTTGAGTTACTATCTTAAGCCAGTTTTCAACACGAATAATGTGGTTGTTTTCTTCTCAACCAAATCCAATTTATTTTTAAAGTAAAATTTCAAGGCAGAATGTATCAAAGCATTTATTTCCGTTCAAAACAAAAATATGAGACATGGAAAATAAGGGTGTGACTATCTATTGCTTCATTAATTTCATCTAAACTTTTGTCTTTGCTTATTCTTATACTAGTAATATTAATATATAATTTAATGAGCTTTTTTGGGTAGGAAGGGAAATATTTTCTGTGTTAGTCAAGGTTCTCCAAACACAACTAACTGTTTCTCCAGATATGTAGATAGATAAATAGCTCTGTCTCAACATCTCTTACTCTCTACATGAGTATGTATGCATATATCAAGTAATTCAAAAAGTTCATGGACAATGAAATTCAATAATAAATTTAATTGGTTTATGACATCTCACTAGTCCAAGTGATCAATTTCTGTCCACAATTGATCACACTGATAGGTCTAAGAGTCAAAGGGATCACACAAACAAGACTAGTGTCTGCTAATACTAAATGATAGAATCAAAAAGGGAGAGAACGATTGAACATGGGAAGCAGGATATACGGCAGACTCATAGAATGGCAGATGTCCTAAATAGCACTCTGGCCTCAGAATCAACCTTTAAGGCAGTCGGATCTGGCTGAAGAGCATATGAGAGTATTTTAGGCATGGAAAGCCAAGACACTCTGGAAAAAAGAGAAGACCTAAATGAAAGATCTTTGTGAGTGAGATCCCAGTGGAAACAATGGGGCCATCAAAGAAGGAGGTACCTTTCTCTGAAGGGAGGAGGGAACTTCCACTTTGACTATGACCCTGTCGGAATAAGATCAAAGTTGGTGAACCCTAAAGGCTTCCATAGCCTTTGCAACTCATGACTAGAGCCTAGGGAGATTACTGACGCCATAAACAAGAGTGTCAAATTGTTCAATCAACATCAGGAGTCACTGTACTTAGTTCTCATGAGGGATCTGTCCTTAATGTGTTGTCCAATGTGAAATAATGCTATAACTAGTACTCAAGCAGTATTTCACACTTCGTGTTTCTGTGTGGGTGCAAAATGATGAAATCGTTACTTAATATATACTAAATCAATCTTCTGTATATAAGGATAATTGAAAATGAATCTTGATGTGAATGGAATTGGAGAGGGAGCAGGAGATGGGAGGGGTGCAAGTGGGAGGGAAATTATGGGGGCGGGAAGCCATTGTATTCCATAAACTGTACTTTGGAAATTAATATTTACTAAATAAAAAAAAATTTAATTGGTTTGAGTTTCAAACATTTTTGCAGCAAAATAAACTCATTTTATCATTCAATTTTTCCACATTTTAAAATATCCTCATATATGCAACTTATCACATGTGATATTAACAGTATACATTATATATACTGTATAAAATAATGTGTATACATGATTACTTTATGTAATATAATATAGATGTATATATGGATATGTGGGTGAAAAGCACACATATATATGCACTATATATTATATATATATATACATATGCAGTGTATAATGGAATACATATTAGAAAAAGAAAGATCAAGAGAAAATTTGAATCATTTAAGATAAGTGAAATTTTCAGGGTAGACTGACAGAGTGGAATTTTCTCAAGAATTAATGTTGCAATACTGAGTAGGAAGTTAGCCTATAGGCAGAATTCCTTCCACTTGGGGGCATCATAGTCATTTTTCTTATGACATCCCATGGCCTGGATGTGACCCACACTACACTATGAAAGGTAATATATTTGTCTTAGCCATGGCAACAGGCTGACTTAGGCTACTGGTGTAGTTCACTCGTTAAATCAAAAGCTCCTAATTAATACATTCACTAAATGTTCTCATTTGGCAGGTTTTCATCCATGTTTGATAACAGACAATTCGTGAAATCTGTGTCACTCACCATAACACAAGAGTCCTGAGCTTCAAGATCGAAGTCAGTGAAGCTCAAGAGAATAGGGTGATTTTTTTCAACCTGAATGGTCCAAAAACAGGCAATGTTATTCATAAAAGGATTGGGGTAATTTGGAGAATGAATCTCCCCATTTGGAGCCTGGAAAATTCCACCACAACCTGCAAGTGAAAAATCCAATTCAACAATGAGAGGATTCACTGATGAATAAACTATACCATTAACTGGTAGTTTAGATAAAAAAAAAGGTAATATATTTATTTCAGGTCCAATGGTTTAAATATTCATCACATCTTAAAAATAACTGCATGACACTTCTGGGTGAACTTTTACTAAGCAAGTGGACAACACAGTCTAGCTTAGTTTAAAACAAAAGCTTAACCAACATTTTGTATTTCATAATCAGTTTCTTCTTTGCCTTTCATTTGATCAGAAACATTTCATTTCAGTTGTATAAAACTAATATTCACTACTAACAAAAGAGGGATAGAAAATGGTTGAGAAGCATGCCTTCTGATGATCCTTTATGAAAAAGTGTTTAAACTTTATTTCAAACATTCAAAATGAAAATTACTAGCAGTATTTCCTAAGCAGAAAATCTGACAAAATTTCTGTAGATGAGGTTAATTAACTTATGTTTATTGTAAAAACCCTGAAAATCTAACTGAAATTTAAAAATTAAAAGGGCTAAAATTTATTCTAAAATTTCTTTTGCATTTTATTTTTTTGCAAATTTCATATAATCAAACTGTTCTGCTTATAATACATAATCAATTTTGCATCTATAGCTAAATCAGTATTTTGCTATGCATATTTTTCAATAAGCTTACATGCCAATGCTCCTTTTTCAATTGTTGATTGTTATTTTACATTTTATTAAATGGTACTACAGTGACTATCAGAGTATTATTTCAGTATTCTAATTTAGAAAAAATTGTGTAAGTAAATGTTTTATCATGTTTTAAAATCCATTTTATAAAAAAGCAGTTATATTGAAGTGATTGTTTCCAAGGACATTTATTCCTTAGTAACTTCAGAGTTTTAATTAGATTCTATTTCTCATATATTAATACCCTTTCATATTCTTATAATTTCTCCATCCATGTTTAGATATAAATTTCATTTGTTTCTGTGCTCTCACATTCCTCTTTCAGAGTCACTGTCTACAAACCAGAGAACTGGAAACTTGTTAACTATTCAATCTTCTAAGAAGGGCAGATGGTTTGAACTCTGCTGAAGAACATGTTTTTTCATTGTTTTTTTTAAAGCTTTTATTTAACGAATATAAATCTCCAAAGTACAGCTTATGGATTACAATGGCTTCCCCCCCATAACTTCCCTCCCATCCGCAACCCTCCCCTTTCCCGCTCCCTCTCCCTTTCCATTCACATCAAGATTCATTTTCAATTCTCTATGTTTATCTAATCTGAAATTGTGCTTATTTCTCCTTTAGGTTTCATTGCTTTCTTTTTGCAATGTCTTTTTTTTTGCATTGTCTTTCAATAGGAATGATTATTATTTTGTCTGTTTTATTTTAACTTATGTGGACATGTGTCTTGGGTTGATATATATTATACCACCACACTCAAGAGTAATAATTCTGGTCATGCTTTTGTTTTCTTGTACAATATTTCATTTTGCTGAAATTTTGTTTACAAAGTGACATTTTGTTTACAAAGTGTTTTACATTTGATTTCATGAAAGAAAAGGCCATTGTTTGTCTTTCTTTCAATGCTAGAGATCTTTCAATGCTAGAGATCTCTGTGGAAAGGTGTGGTGTTGTTTCTGCATAAGTATTTCATAATACCCAAAGTAGAAACTATCTCAGCTAGTGACAAGGAATTTCTTCAGGCAACTTATTTAATACTTATGATATTTAATTTTTTATTTCTTTTTCATCCTTGTTTTACCATATTGTTCTAGATATTTTAAGAATAAACATTTGAATTTCAATTATATTTTAATAAAGTTGTACAATATTGTTTTAATTATTTTTCTTTCATTTTTAATTGTTTCTTCATTTGTCTTTTGCCTATAAGTTTTATTTAGTGAATACAATGGTAATGTCATTTAAGTGAATTTAAATGAAATTTTTTTCTAATTTGGAAGGTAGTCTGTATTTCTTTCTCCAGCACCTGATGGGCACAAAAATATTGATGAATGAAAAGTTGGGTGGATAGATGGAAGAATGGATGAATGGGCAGATGGATGAATGATCCAACATATGCATTTCTTCTGAAATGAAAAATGGAAACTTCAAAAATTATCTTACGATTAAACCGATCACTACTGTCAAATACATGAAAAATTAGTTTTGCCCTGTTTGTCAGTAAAAGATGTGGTCACTCACATATACATCTTAAATCATATTACTGAAATATATAATAATATATAGTATATATATATGTATATAAAGATAGGGTAGAAAATTCAGATGTTTGGTATGGTGATTAAGATATCATTTGGAACACCTACATCTTGAATCAGGGAGCCTATGATCAAGTACTAGCTCCACTTCAGATTCCAATTTCTGCCAATGCACACCATGATAAGCAACAGTTACTAGGTCGCTGCTAACCATGTAGAGACTTAAGAGTTCCAGGCTCCTAGCTTTGTCATGGCCCAGCCCCAGTTGCCAGCAACTGAGAAATGGAAAAGTAGATGGAAGATCTCTCTCTCTCATCTTTCAGATAATGTGAAAAATAAACAAACTAAAAATAAATACATATTTTTAAAAAATCTCCTCATGCCAGTCTAGATATTTCATATCTGATATTGAAATTTAAGAAATGACTGATATTTAATTAATCAAGGATTTTTGTGATAATCATTTCTTTTAAGTATTTAAAAATATTCTGTTTCTATTCCACTTAAAAAATTAACACTTAGAAGTAAGTATCCGTATGGAAGCAAAATTTAGACAAGCCAGCATCTTAACAAATCTGATGTTGTCACAGAAATCATATTGTGATATTTGAAGTGTCTTTCAGAATGAATAACTGAAGAGAGAAGCAGAAAGTATACGTTGAAATTATTCAAAACAATAGTATTTATACTTCTGTAATACTCATTTACATAAACAATAATAATTTTCAAACAAAAAGAGAAACAGAATTTGCCTCCACTATCTTCATTGATAAGAAGCAGTATAAAGGGGCTGGCACTGTGCTATCTTTCTTCTATCACTCTCTCTTCTTTCTCTTACTCTTTCTGTCAAATAAAAAATTAATATGCATATATTTACAATTTTTACACAGAGATTTTATAATTATTATATAATTAAATGCAACATTAACTCCTATTTCTTCTCATATCAGAAAAATGAAATCTTTTATTATTCACCTTGGAGAAATTCATCATTTTCAAGAGCGCCTGGACAAAATTATGTGTTCTACATAAAATATATAAGAAAATCATAGCATAGTAAACATTTTTGGCAAATTTTTTTTTTTGAATAATTATTTTATATATATAAACAACAGAAAGGAAAACCAACACGTTCTATGAACAAGGTTCTGAAGCGTGAGCATCGCATGGTCTGGGGGGCGGGGACGGGCCAGCAGCGACATAAGGAAGGAACCAGTGGAGTACCCACAGTGCTGTCCTGAGGAGCAGGGGCTGCAGGGAGTGGGGAGCCGGCGGAGACCTGAAAACTAACCTGGGGGGGGGGGAGGGGGACACAGAGCGGCACCCTGGGGTGGTTAACTTGCCTCTTGGTTTTGTGTCCTGCCTATACTTGTTGATCCAGATTCTTGCTAATGTAAACCTTGGAAAACAGCAGGTCATGGGTCAAGTAGCTGGGTCTCTGCCACTCATGTGGGTACATGGACAGACTTCCACTTCCCATCTTTGGCCTGACCCAGCCTTATTTATTGTGGATACTTGGGGAGGGAAACTGCAAATGGAAGATCTCTCTCTCGTCTCTCTTCTTCTCCCCCTCCCTCTCTGTCCACCTCTCTGCTTTTTACACTTGATCTTAGCTAGAAGGCCGAGAAGCGATACTCTCTGCTTTTTGAATAAATAATTAATAATAAAAAAAAATGGAAACAGTAGAACTCTATTTAAAAAGGGAAAGTATGATTGAAAATATAGTATTTTTTCTGTTTCTACTTTATAAAATGTTATACAAATGAAAGATATGAAGAAAGGAGAATTTTAGTAAGGAAGAAAGAACAATTAGAAATAAATAGTAATTACATATCAAGAAGGTAGTTTTTAACTCAAATAATTTAGTTTGAAAAGCATAGCAATCTAATTAAAATAAAAATTCAGAGTATCTTCTTGAAGTTTTACAATTTGTCATTTACTAAAATTAAATTTTGTGTATTGAAACAGAAAATTAGAATGTTAAAGAATGGAAACTATACATGATGAAGATTCTTTTAAAATAAGTTTCTAGTTAACCAAACTACAAAGATGCTGAGACCAGAAGCATCATAAGAGATCAAGCTATATTACATGTCTCAAAACTAAACAGAGAAATATTGGAAAACCTTTATATAACCTCCAAGTATCTGATAGAGCAATCCAACAGAATACTAGGCTATGAAATGATATAAGCTACACAATTAATAAACTTGATTTACTTACTACATATAAAGTTTTGAACCCAACAGCTTCATAGTACACACTATTTATTTTTTTAAAATAAAGCTTTCATTTAAAGAATATAAATTTCCAAAGTACAGCTTATGGATTACAATGGCTCCCCTCCCCCCCGTAACTTCCCTCCCACCCACAATCCTCCCCTTTCCTGCTTCCTCTCCCCTTCCATTCGCATCAAGATTCCTTTTCAATTCTCTTTATATACAGAAGATCAGCTTAGTACATATTACGTAAAGATTTCAACAGTTTCCCCTCACATAGGGACACAAAATGAAAATACTGTTGGAGTATTAGTTATAGTATTAATTCACAATGTATAGCACATTAAGGACAGAGATCTTACATGATATATTTTTTAAAAATTGATTAATGATCTATGCAATTTCCGATTTAACACCAAGATTTTTTAATCATTTACAATTATCTTTATATACAGAAGATCGATTCAGTATATACTAAGTAAAGATTTCATCAGTTTGCACCCACACAGAAACACAAAGTGTAAAAATACTGTTTCAGTACTAGTTATAGCATTACCTCACATTGGACAACACATTAAGGACAGATCCCTCATGAGAACTAAGTACACAGTGACTCCTGATGTTGATTGAACAATTTGACACTCTTGTTTATGGCGTCAGTAATCTCCCTAGGGTCTAGTCGTGAGTTGCAAAGGCTATGGAAGCCTTTAGGGTTTGCCAACTTTGATCTTATTCCGACAGGGTTATAGTCAAAGTGGAAGTTCCCTCCTCCCTTCAGAGAAAGGTACCTCCTTCTTTGATGGCCCCATTGTTTCCACTGGGATCTCACTCACAAAGATCTTTCATTTAGGTCTTCTTTTTTTTCCACAGTGTCTTGGCTTTCCATGCCTAAAATACTCTCATATGCTCTTCAGCCAGATCCGACTGCCTTAAAGGTTGATTCTGAGGCCAGAGTGCTATTTAGGACATCTGCCATTCTATGAGTCTGCCGTATATCCTGCTTCCCATGTTCGATCGTTCTCTCCCTGTTTGATTCTATCATTTAGTATTAGCAGACACTAGTCTTGTTTGTGTGATCCCTTTGACTCTTAGACCTATCAGTATGATCAGTTGTGAACTGAAATTGATCACTTGGACTAGTGAGATGGCCTTGGTACATGCCACCTTGACGGGATTGTATTGGAATCCCCTGGCACGATTCTAACTCCATCATCTGGGGCAGGTCAGATTGAGCATGGCGCCATGGCTCACTAGGCTAATCCTTTGCCTTGCGGCGCCGGCACACCAGGTTCTAGTCCCGGTCGGGGCGCCGGATACTGTCCCGGTTGCCCCTCTTCCAGGCCAGTTCTCTGCTGTGGCCAGGGAGTGCAGTGGAGGATGGCCCAAGTGCTTGGGCCCTGCACCCCAAGGGAGACCAGGAGAAGCACCTGGCTCCTGCCATCGGATCAGCGCAGTGCGCTAGCTGCAGCGGTGGCCATTGGAGGGTGAACCAACGGCAAAAAAAGGAAGACGTTTCTCTCTGTCTCTCTCTCTCACTGTCCACTCTTTCAAAAAAAAGAAAAAAAAAAGAGGATTCTGATGCTGGTGTCACAAGCAGTGGGCTCCTCTGATGAACAGTATACACTATTTAAAACTGCACTTGGATAGTTCCAAAATAGGCCACATGGAGTTCATCAATCTCATCAGCTTAAAATGTGTACTCATATGGTGTTTTTTTCTCTGATCTCATAGGAATTCAGTTAGAACTGAGGAGCAGCTAATTAGACAGAAAACACCAAGTATAGGGAAATTGAAAAATTCTTCTAAATAACCCATGGATTAATTAAATAAATGAAAATGTGACATATCTAAATTTGAGGAGCTGTAACTACATCTGAATATAAAGTGAATAACATAGGTGTAAATGTATATATTAGAAACATACAATATAAAAGACACAAACAGAAAATCAAAAATTTAAGTATCCATCTCCAGAAGCTAGAACCATAATTTTGCATTAAAGCTTTGAATCTAAAAGAACAGAAATAAACTAAATTTTATAAAATAAAATTTGAAGAGAAAACAAATAAATTTAAAAGTTGTTTCTTTGAAAAGATGAATGAAATTGAAAAGCATCATGTCTCACCCCAAGCACCACCAGCTGCTATCAGTGCCTACCACCACGGGAACTACTAGAAGAGCAAATACACAAAAGAGAAAAAGAGATGAATCAAACTTAATTAATACAAAAAGTAAACACTAAACCAACAAAAGATACAGGAGAAGTAGAAAAGAACAAAGGATATTCAAAAGAATCTGAAGAATTTTTTTAAATGACTAGAATAAGTCTTCACATGTCAATAATTACCTTGAATATAAATGACTTAAACTTCCCAATTAAATAAATACTAGTTGAGTTGATAAAAAAAAAAAACTAATAATATGCTACCTACAAGAAACTCACTCAACAGAAAAAGCATATGCAGACTTAAAGGGAGAGAAGGACAATAATGATAATTCATGCGAGCAGAAACTGAAAAAGAGAAGAGTATTTGTTATATCAGATAAAATAGATGTCAGGCTAAAAACAAGACAGAGAAGGTCACCATATAATGATAAAGGAATCAATTCAATAAGAAGATACAACATTAAGTCTAGAGAACCCAATTTTATAAAGAAAAATTATTAATTCTCCAACTACAGAAGGGCTCCACTAGATCTTGTTAATGAACAAACTATCCAAAAAAATCATAAGTTAAAATAATCTATGCTAAGAAGCAAAGGGACCTAAAAGACATTTACAGAATATTTCATCCAAAGACTATAGAACACATATTTTTCTCATTAGCACATTGACCTTCTTCTTGGATACAATACAGCCCTCAACAAATGTTTAAAAGTTAAATAATATTTTCTAGGATCACAATGGAATAAAACTAGATATAGAAACAAAGGAAACTAAAAACTATGCAAATGATTATATAGAAACTGAACAACATGTTATTCAAGGAAAAGGAGTCTGGGAAGAAATTCAAATGGCAATTAAGATATTTCCTGAAAAACATGGAAATGGAAATACAACATGTCCATATGTATGGAGTACAGTAAAACCAATATGGAGAGGAAAGTTTGTAGCAACATGAACCTACATCAAAAAAGTAGAAAGGTTTCAACTAAGAAACACAACAATGCACCTTAAGAAACTTGCAAGACAAGAACAGACCAAAATGAATAGGAAAAAAATAAGAGATCAGAGAAAAATGAATGGAGACTGAAAAAATACACAAGACCAATGAAACAAAAAACTTGTTTTCTGAAAAGATAAACAAAATGAACAAAACTTTATCTTGACTAACCAAAGTAAAATGAATGAAAATACAAATAAATAAAATCAGAATGAAAAGAGAGATATTAAAATGATACAACAAAAATACAAAAGTCATTTATTACAAACAACTACATATCAACAATAGGGAAAACTTGGACAAAATGGAGAAAAGTTTTGACACTTATAACCTACTAAAACTAAACTCTGAAGACACAGAAAACATGAATAGACCAATAATGTATGATGAGATGGACTTTTTAATAAAATATCTTCAGATAAAGAAAAGCCAGGGATCAGACAGATTCACTGATGAATTATACCAAGTCTTTAAAAGAGAAGGTCAGATCTCAAACTATTCCAAAGTATTCAAAGGGAGAGGAACCCTTCCAAACTCAGCAGCATTACAGTGATAACAAAAGCAGATCACAACAAAACAACAACAACAAAAAACAAACAATCTATCAACCAGTTTCCCTCATTAATACAGATGCAAAACATGTCAACAAAATATTAGCAAGTAGAATCCAACAGCACATCCAAATGATCATTCTCCATAACCCAGTGGAATTCATACCTGGGATGCAAAGATGGTTCAACATACACAAATCAATAAATAATGTAATCCATCAGCAGAAATGAAAGCCAAAAATCACATAATCATCTCAATTGATGGAGAAAAAAAAACATTTCGTGCAATTCAGCATGCCATCATGATTAACAAAAACTGAATAAGTTATAAATGAAGGTAACATGGCTCTACATGGTAATGGCTATTGTGAAAACTATAGCCTGCGTCATCCTGAAAGGAAAAAAGCTGAAGGTATCTTCCCTAAGAGTTTGAATGAGACAAGCATGCTCAGTTTCTCTGCTTTTATTCATTAAGATACTCAATGTGTTAACCAGAAAGATTAGGGAACAAAAGAAATAAAATGCATATGAATAGGAAGAGAGCAAGTCAAATTATCCTCTTTACAGATGACATGGTTCTTTGGAGACTCCACCAAAAAAACTAACAGAACTAGAATACAGATTCACTAAAGGTATAGGATCAATATAAAAAACCAGTAGCATTTTTATACATCAGTAAGGAATTTGTTGAGAATGGAATCATGAAAACAATTACATTCACAAAAGCAACCAAAAAATAAATGAAATAACCAAGGAAATTAAGACTTCTATAATGAAAATTATAAAGCAATGATGAAATAAACTGAAGAAGATGCAGAAGAATGTAGAGT
The DNA here is from genome assembly GCA_949820135.1 of Sylvilagus floridanus. Taxonomy (NCBI): domain Eukaryota; kingdom Metazoa; phylum Chordata; class Mammalia; order Lagomorpha; family Leporidae; genus Sylvilagus; species Sylvilagus floridanus. The sequence continues at coordinate 78,400,655 of OX463229.1, read as the reverse complement.
TCCTGTGTTAATCTTTTGAAAATGTCCATAATATCCCAGGTGATATACAAAGTCAATTTAATCCATATCAACATATCAATAGCATTATTCACAGAAATAAAAAAGGTAAACCTAAAATTCACAAGGAAACCCAATAATGTCAAGTGTTCAAAGCTATTTTAAGCAAAAATAATAAAACATTGGAGGTATCATAATTCTTGATGTCAAGGCATACTATACGGGAAAAGTAACCAAAATATCAACACATAGACCAATGGAAAAGAACAGAGATCCAAGAAAAAATCCAAACTTCTACAGCTAGCTGATTCCAGACAAAAACACCAAAACCATACAAAAGACAAAGAACAAGCCCTTCAATAGCTGGTGACAGAATACTGGATGTCAATACATGAAAGAATGAACTTTGACCCATAGCACTCACTCTACACAAGAAATCATTCAAAATTGATCAAAATCTAAATGCAAGACCTAAAACTTTGAAACTACTAAAAGAAAACATTAGAGAAACATGACACAGTATTCATTTATGGGTTGATTTTTTTTTTTTTTTGGATAAAGCCCCAAAAACATAGGCAACAAAAGCAAAACTAGACAGATAGGATTATCTCAAACTGAGAAGCTTCTTTACAGCAAAAGAAACAAAAGGCCTAGTGAAGACACAACTGACAGGAAGGGAGAAAATATTTGTAAACTATTCAACTGAGAAAGGATCAATTGCCAGACTATATATGGGACTCAAAATCTTAACAACAAGAAAATAAACAATTCAGTTTAAAAGTGGCAATTGATCTGAATAGACATTTTTTCAAAGAAAGAAATGTTAATGATAAAATTTGTATATCAAAAATGCTCAGCATTATTAGCCATCACGGAGAATCAAATCAAAACAACAATAAGCAGTCACCTCTTCAGGCAGAATGGCTATTCTCAAAACAAAAACAAAAGCAAAACAAAACAAAAAACCAATAAGTAAATGTTGATACGGATGTCTGGGAGGGATGAACTCACACAGTATTGGTGGGAATGTAAATTAGTAGAGCCATTATAGAGAATACTGTGGATGTTCCTCAAAAACACCAAAAGTACAACCACCTTATGATGCAGCAATCCTTCTGGATATTTGTCCAAAAAAGAAAATGCAATTAGCATGCCAACAGGTAACAGTATCCTCATACTTACTGCTGCCCTATTCACAAGTAGCCAAGTTATCTATGGAATTAGCCTAAATATCTGCTAGTAGATGAATGATTAAAGAAAATGTGGCACATATATATACAAATATATAAACATATTGTATATATGCATATAAAATGGAATATGAATAAGTCATAAAACAGAAGAATGAAATACTGTCATTTGCAATAAAAAGATGGGAAATTAGATCATTATGTTAAATGAAATAAACCAAATGCATAAAGACAAATATCTGTTCTTTATCAAATATGGATGCTAAAAAAGTCTATCTGAAAGTAGAATAACCACTAGAAGACAGGAAGGTTAGGGAGGAACAGGCTTACAAGAAAGTTAGGTAATGATACCAAAACACAGAGAGGGGGAACAGCATAAGATCCAGTGTTCTACAGAATAGTCAGATGACCATAGTTCACAAAACCCTACTATGTATTTTATGAAGAACTAAGAGAAACCATAATTTTCCAAACATATGGAAATCATAAAGGGTTAGAAATGCTAATTACACTGATTAATTCAGTGTATGTTTGTACATACATTAAATATAGCATTGCATCACATAAATATGTACAATTATCATGTTAATTAAAAAGGGAAAATCAAAATTAGAAAACATCTATTAAAGATAAATAAGGGGGCCGGCGCTTCTAGCCCCAGTCGGGGCACAGGATTCTGTCCCGGTTGCCCCTCTTCCAGGCCAGCTCTCTGCTGTGGCCAGGGAGTACAGTGGAGGATGGCCCAAGTGCTTGGGCTCTGCACCTTATGGGAGACCAGGAGAAGCACCTGGCTCCTGCCATCGGATCATCGCGGTGCGCTGGCCGCAGCACGCCGGCCGCGGTGGCCATTGGAGGGTAAACCAACGGCATAAAGGAAGACCTTTCTCTCTGTCTCTCTCTCTCACTGTCCACTCTGCCTGTCAAAAAAAAAAAAAAAAAGAGAGAGAGAGAGAGAGAGAGAGAGAGAGAGAGAGAAAAGATCAATAAGGGGGCCAGCATTGTGGTATAGTGGTTAAGCTGCCACATACAACGCCGGCATCCCACATTGACTCCAGTTTGTGTCATGGCTGCTCCATTTCTGATCCAGCTCCCTGCTGATGTGCCCAGGAAAGCAGCAGAAAGTGGTCCAAGTTGTGTGACTTCTGCACCTGTATGTGAGACCAAGATAAAGCTCCTGTCTCCAGACCTCAGCCTTGCCCAAGCTTGGTCATTACAGCCATTTAGGGAGTGAACCAGCAGATGGTAGTTCTCTTGCTCTGTGTCTCTCATCACCTCTCTGTAACTCTTTTAAATCAATTAATAAATCATAAAAGAAATAAAAAATAAGAAATAAATTTGAAAAGCATACATTAATGTTAAATTAATAAATAGTAACAACAGTCTGTAAATATGAAAAAGGAGGTGCCAGCATTGTGGCACAGTGGGTAAAGCTGCCGACTGTACTGCCGGCATCCCATGTGTGCGCCAGTTCGAGTCCCAGCTGCTCCACTTCTGATCCAGCTCTCTCCTGTGGCATGGGAAAGCAGAGGAAGAAGATGGCCCAGGAGCTTGGGCCCCTGCACCTACGTAAGAAACCTGGGAGAAGCTCTTGGCTCCTGGCTTCAAATCAACACAGCTCTAGCCACTGCAGCCGTCTAAGGAGTGAACCAGTGGATGGAAGACCTCTCTCTTTTTCTCTCTCTCTGTTTCTCTGTCTCTCTGTAACTCTGTCTTTCAAACAAATAAATCTTAAAAAAAAAAAAAAAACATCATATACTACATTCTCAGACTGAAGGGGAACAAATATACACAATAAGCAGAAAAAGTATTTGGCAAAATTCAACCCCATTTCATGATGCACACGTACTGTAGATGGAAGAAAACATTCGAGACACAGGCAAAACTCAACAACTGGAGATGTAAGAAAAAAAAAACTAAAAAAAATATGAAAAAGGAGCAAAACGTTTTCCATACAACTTATTGTCAGTGAATAATCATGTAGCAATTGAAACAATTCATTTGTATTTTACCATCTAATAAAATATGTGCAAATATGGGCACACATCTACAGGGCAGGTGATGGCTTCAAGAGAATTCTTGCAATGATTTAACAAAGAACTAACGCAACCTTATACAACCTGTTCCAGAGAAAAGGGAAACCCTCAGCAACCCTATGAAGTCATAATAGCCTTAATATTAAAAGTATCCAGGAAATTTACACAAGAAGATCTGTCATAAACAATGATACTATAAATCTAAATTGAATAGTAGCAAATTGAATCCAGAAAAAGTAAATTAAGCTACAAACAAATTCAGTTCATTCAAGTCTGTAAAACTGATTGCCAGTCATTCATCACATTAATGAGATATAGAACCAAAATATGATAAATGGAATAGACAAAAAGAGAAACTTATTTGGTAACATTAAAAATGTTTCATGATTGAAATTCAGCAGACTAAGTATGGGAAGTGGTTATCTGCAAATATCCCACATTAATATTTTAGCTAATGGTGAAATATTGAAAGTTGTACTTTTGAAACGAGTAATAAAAAGATAAGGATGTCTGCTACTGTTCTTTCTGTTTAACATAGTGCTGGATATCTTACTCACCGTGGAAGTACAAGAAATACTATACAACTATAAGAATCTGAATGTAGCACTGAAAATCATTATTGTTTCAGGTGTCATTAGTGTATACTTTCAAATGTATACCAATCTAGAGATTATGAGAATTAATAAGTGAAGCTAGGGAAATTGCTGAACATGACATTTTTTGTAATATTGCAATAATAATACTTTTTTTCTGGTTTCTGGTTTGAGAAACAGAGACAAAGCTCCCATCAACAGGTTCATTCTCCAAATGCCCACAATGGCCATGGCTGAGCCATGGCAGGAGCCAGAAACACAATCTACATTTCCCAAGTGGTAAAAAGGAGACCTATGACTTGAGCAACACCAGCTTTCTCCCAAGGTCTGCATTGACAGGAAGTTGGAAGCAGGAGCTGGATCCTGGAACCCAACCCAGCCACTCTAGCATAGAACATGGACTTCTTAACCACTAGGCTATATACCTGTTCCCTAATGAAAGCTTAGAAATTCGTTGTCTTATATGACATCTGGATAATTTTTACTAAAGAAGTATTTGCATTAAAATATATTCCTGTAGGCTTAGTGCATACAGTAGCAGTAACTAATGCCACTCAAAATATCTACCCACTGAATGACTGAACATATAACTATAATTTTTTCTCAGTCTCTAAAATGTATGCCATTATTCAAATCATTTTTTCACTGTAAGTTGCATGATTTTTCTTTTCAGTGTAAAAGTTTAAAATATCTCTTTTTAACAGTACTGTCAAGTTGGTTTTTCCAATCTAAAAAAAAAAAAAAACTGAACAAAGCATTCTTTTTGCATCTCCCTATTAATGACCTGTAAAATAAACTCCAGGAATAAAGAGAGGCAATATAGTATGACTAAGAGCACAGCACACGGATTCATTGTAAACAGACTGGTTTACAATCCCATACATTCATCACAATAATTCTATAATCTAAAGCAAGTTGCTTTATCTTTCTAAATCTCAGTTTGCACAGCTAAAATGGGAAAGTGACATATCTCCATGGGTCACATAAATATTAAAATGCAGTATATATGTTACTTGCTTAGCAAACAGTCGGATCTTTGTTCAGCTGTCTGGGTCACTGAGATGTACTAGACCAGAAACTGGAGGAACACTTACGGAACTGTAGGTAAATGGCATATGCTTTATTCAGTCTGTGGTAACAATGGCAACAACCACCAACAACTGTGTTGGCCTCCTTATACACAGGATGTACTTGATAGCCAAAGAGTTACATAGTGCAGAAAATGTGTCAGCCTAGCGGGGGGGGGGGGGGGGGGGGGGGGGGGTTGACCAGTGAAAATGTATCAGCCACCAGGGCCTTCCTGGTGGACACAGAGGCACAGATAAGATAAGCAGCATGAAGACTTGGGTGAGTTTCAGTGCTTATTATTTAACTTATTTGCCTGTGTTTGTTTGTTATCCTGACATTCCACCCACCCCTTAAATAGGTTGATTCGGGGTGGGGAGGCATATGGCAGCTCTTCGGACTCACATTCCACAATAGCAGTATAGGGAACAACAGCCAACCATCAATGTACACGATATGAAGGTGAGGGTAATTAGAATCCGCTCCCAGATAGAGGAGTTGTCCTACTATTTTTAAAAGGGTCTCAGGATAAATCCTGCACAGCTTACACCTCAGTGTGTCTACTTCAGTGAGGGCCCATATGACATTATCTTGACTATCAGGAACAAATATACTGCATTTTACGTGGAGGGAGTACAAGTGGCTCCCTGGGCTAGTTAGTAGGTCCAAAGCCATATAGTTTGGGAGAACTACCTTTTGCATCTGTTTTGTCTTCTGAATTAACAAAGCTAAACCTTGTCACATATGTTTCAGAGTCTTGGCATTGTGTTCCATGAAGGCAGTTACTTTTTTTTTTTTTTTTGACAGGCAGAGTGGACAGTGAGAGAGAGAGACAGAGAGAAAGGTCTTCCTTTGCCGTTGGTTCACCCTCCAATGGCCGCCGTGGCCGGCGCACTGCGGCCAGCACACAACGCTCATCCGATGGCAGGAGCCAGGTGCCAGGTGCTTTTTCCTGGTCTCCCATGGGGTGCAGGGCCCAAGCACTTGGGCCATCCTCCACTGCACTCCCTGGCCACAGCAGAGAGCTGGCCTGGAAGAGGGGCAACCGGGACAGAATCCGGCGCCCCGACTGGGACTAGAACCCGATGTGCCGGCGCAACAAGGCGGAGGATTAGCCTATTGAGCCACAGCGCCAGCTGGCAGTTACTTCTAATTCTAGTTTCCCTCTGGGAAACAGGATTTCCATTAAGTAAAACCACCAAGATATCTACTTATCATGGTATACTGTGTCCCAGTTTTGGGGGCATCTCAGGCAGAAATGGAAGAATCCTACCAGAGACATAAGGTTGCCCCTCAAGCATACCTGCCAGTCCAGCTAACTCTGTGGTGTGGCCATCCACACTGTCCACAAACCCAGAGGTGTCGGGAGGGAGCATATCCACAGGCTTAGTACTAGCATGTTATCATCCACGTTGCCAATAATTGGGCTTTGTGACCTTAGTAATGTTTTTGCAAATTTTCCATGGGATCCCTCTCCTAAGCTCTGTCTGTTCCCCAAAAATCTTCAGCCATTTTATATCGTGTATCTAATGAAGGGGTGGTGGTTGCCTCAAGCCCGTTGCAGCAGGTTTTCAATTGCTTGCCTTGGTTGCACCCCATTTGGGGTTCAGGGGATTCTGGGAAGTCAAACAGGTCCAGTTTTCCTTACTTGTTGGGTGGATGTACCAAAGAAATTTCCCTGTTGTTTTTGTAGGAAATTCGGTGCAAACCCAACAGTGTGGTACATTATGCACCATGGTAAATGTATGGGCCTATGAGACTATAGTGTTAGCTAGAACCAGCCTGGTCAGAAAGTCAGAAGTGACACAGAAATCATCATATGCAAATAATGCACATTAAGCAATATGCAGCAAGTGTTTTATCTCTTGATTGAATAGTAGTGGAGAGGGAAGAAAGTCGTGGTCAGTGGAAGCAGAGCATTCTCCTCCCACAATATTTTTGTGTTTAGCCAGCAATATTACAGGCTATCAGGAAGTAGGCTACATGGTCAACACATACATTTTTCTTAATAGGGCACCTTTACTATGTTTGGGGACTTATGCCATTAGTGGGATCTGCCATGCAATCACCATGGGTGTTATCTGTAACTGATATTGTATTTTTGGTTTTCATGGAATAGGGAAGGCTATCTAAACATTGACGTTAGTTGTGATAAGTCAGGACCACAGACATTTAACCTTTTTTTTTTTTTTTGTAGGGGAAAGAGCTTTTAACAATGCAAGAAATTAGGGCCACTCTGTAGCCATAGATGTTCATCATCTGTGTTAACCTGAATATGTACACATTGTGGCTGCCTATGAAGCAGCATATCTAATGGAGACATCCCTATGTTTTTTGGTTGTTAATTTAACAAATGGACTGTTTGGTTTAACTGGTGGTTCAGTTTCTAATCAAATTTTTTGCATAGGCCATTATTTCATTCTATCATGACAGCAGCTTGTGGCTTGTAAGGGATATGCAATTGCCAATATATATGTATACCTTTAGTCCAGACTTGAACAGTATGGTCCACAAAATGCTAACACCAGTCACTGAATACACAGACTACATGGTCATATATTGTACTTAGGAGTTTTCAATGCCCATATGACCACATTTTGAGTGGCAGCACAAAAACTGTAGGCAAAAATAAGTCCCGTTGCTGTGTCCACAGCTGTTAACATATGCTTAAGTCCCTGTTTTGAGGGTAGAGGTGCTATGAAATCCATTTACCTGTGTTGCAGTGAATCTTTTCCACAAAGCATATAGCCAGGTGTGGGACACAGCCCAAACCATCTTGGATTTGTTCTTGTACTTCTTGGGCATCTCTTCACAGCCTGAACTGCTTTGCTGCAAGTGATACCCATACACACAGCCCAACATCAGATCACATGTAACATGTTCCAGGGGCCAACATGTCCCAATTTTTGATACAACCAATTCAGTACTCATTCTTTGTCTGCACATGATTTATTTGTAGTCAAAAAACTTAAAGTGAGTGAAACAAATGATATCACTTGAGTTCTCCAGCCACCAGAATTTTAAATAGGCAGCATAGTTATTTAGACTCTCCCAAACAGATGATGCAAAAACAGAATTTGGGGTTAAGAGTATTCAGTTATTAAAGAGAATATAATTCCTAAAGATCATGTGAGCAAATTCAATAATGGAATTTTTAAAATCCTTCAATAGAATGAATTATAAATTTTTTGACTATTAACATTTTATGGTGGGAATTCTGGTCTCCTGAAAAAACTTTGTGTGTGCATTTATTTTCTTTCTTTCTGGTTAAAAACAGTTACAAATTGTGGTTATCTGAGGCTGATGCCTCATCACAATGGGTTAAGTTGCTGCCTGCAAACCCAGGATTCCATAAGGGCACATGTTCATGTCCCAGCTGTTCTACTTCCAATTCAGTTTCCTGATAATGTGCCTGGGAAAGCAGCAGAATAGGGTGCAACTTCTTGGGCTCCTGACACCCATGTGAGAGACACGGATGGAGTTCCAGGCACCCAGAACAGCCTTAGTCATTGCAACCATGTGGAAAGTGATCAACAGACAGAAGGCCTATCTCTGTATGTGTCTCTCCTTTGCCCTCTAATGTGCTGATGTACCTGGGAAAGCAGCACAAGTTCTTGGGCTCTGTCACCTATGTGGGAGAGATTTTGAAATTCCAGGCCCTTGGCACAACCTCAGTCATTATGTCCATTCTGGGAATGAACCAGTGGATGAAAGATCTTTGTGTATATCTCTTCTTCTCTTTTATTTATTTGAAAGGCAGAGTTACACACACACACACACACACACACACACACACACACAGAAAGAGAGAGGGAGAGAGAGAGAGACAGGGAAAGACAGAGTCTTCCATCCACTAGTCACTCCCCAGATAGCCATAATGGCTGGGGATGGGCCAAGCCAAAACCAGGAGCCAGGAGTTCTTTCAGGTCTCCCATAGGGGTGCAGGGATCCAAGGCCTTGGACTATGTTCCACTGCTTTCCCAGGGGCGTTAGAAGGTGGATTATCAGAAGTGGAGCATCTGGGATGCTCATATAGGATGCTGGCATCACAGGCAGCCGCTTAACTTATTATACCATAATGCCAGCTCCCAATAAATAAATATCTTAACAACAACAACAAATTGAGATTGAAAAATTATACCCTGCAAATCCTAAATGCAACTTGGTTTTCCCAGGATTTGAATTCTATCAAGGTGTTTCTGAAACTTCGGGTAACTCTGATACTCTCTATTTAACTGCAAAAGCTATCTATGAGAATCAGAATAACTTGTGAGACTCAATCATAAGGCTTCCTAAGTGCTTATTTTAATATGTTTCACATTATATTAGTTTCCCTAAACTCTTAGGGAAATAGTCTACTTGGAGATTCATACCAAATAAGCACTTTAAATGAAGAAAATAATACCTTGCTTACTTAAGAGCTTACTGCTGTGACACAGAGTTTCAGAGGCAAGGAAAGTTAATAGAGGTTTTGCTAATTAGAGAATAACTTTAAGAGGTTAACCAGAGACTGGCCTATTGGTGTAAGTGAGATTTGTGTATGTAAAAAGAAAATTGTGAGATCATTGCAGGAAAAAGACAATAGCATGAGGGGGGAGATAAAGTGAGGAATGTAACTGCAGTTATTGAGTGAGCACAAATCTGCAATGTGTGAGCTTAGAACTCCTGCCCATGTTTATGCTAGAATTTCTGTAACATAATCATAGTTAGCATGTAGTTGTCTTCAAAACTGACATTCTTCAATTGTCTTTCACCTAAGGATACAAATATGGGTGCACAGGCAAGTAAATAAAATAAAAGTATTTTCTAAACACATTCTTCAATATCTCCAGTCTGTTAAAAAACACGCATTTTGTCAAGGGTCTCATCATTTAAACTTGAAAATGTATGTGTGGAAAACTGGAATGTACATGAGTTGAGAAATAGCTTTATGAAATATGAAGGGGTGTGAGACAGAGAGAGACAAGAAAGATGAGAGATAAAGAGACTTAAATTGCAGACAAATGTTTTTAGAAAAGTATGCTGCCTATGAGAGTTATAACACAAGAAAAATTATTAAGGTAAACTGTAAATTCCTATAATTTTAAAGGAAATATCATTAACCTATGTATCTAAAGAACTGATTACAAACAAGACTTTTGGTGACTACTTGAAGTGGACTCTAAGAAAGTGGACTCTAACTAAGAAATCAAGTCTCTCCAATGGACATCTACAAGGGTGTTAGAAATGTTTTGTCTATTCAATAGTACAACGTAGTTTTAGAGAATGCTTTAAAAAGCAAAATGCAATGCATAGCAACTTATAATGTTCCAAAAGATTCAGTCCCATGGAATGGGAATTAATATACTAATTATTTATTGTATCTACAAAATTATGAAAGAGAAGTCATTAAGTCTTTCATATTTTCTTTTTTTAAAACTTTTATTTAGTAAATATAAATTTCCAAAGTACAGTTTATGGATTACATATAAGTCTTTCATCTTTTCACTTCACAGAATTCATCAGACACTGAGCAAGTGCATTTTGTTTTGCTTATTGCTAAACTAAAATTAAGATACTTCTGGGAGTGAATCAGTTCCAGCTGTGGCAAAATGCTTGAAAACAGCATTGCCAGTATCCAGATAAGCATACATAAGGTGCAGTATTTAGCTCTGTATTTCTGTTGAGGATTTTTTTTTTCATTATAGTATCCTATATGTATTGTCTGTGGTTTAAAGTTGATATCACTCATTATTCACCTCTCAAAATCCACATTATTCACCTTTTGGAAAGCATTATAATTATTCTATCAGTACACTCTATTGATTCAAAAAAATCGGGCACCTTACTGGCTGGTCTTCTAAACTGATATAGTACTGACTAGTAGAAAGCAAGTGAATTCTATTAAATAATTTCAAGCCAGAAATCAATGAAAGAAAGTCTGTAAGTCCCATTCTACCTTGCTACAGCATCACACAACAGCTTATACTATTTGGTCTCTATGGATATCAGAACCTGCATACAGATAGCATTCTTTGTCCTGCTTTGCTGGAAGCCTGCAGAGCACGATGGAAACAAAACCATATCAGAAGCTCATCATCCCTCATACTAATGCAATAGGTGTATTGTCAGGATGCCATGATGCAAAACATCAGACCTAACAGTGAAAATGGTCCCTAATCCAACGTCAAATTATCCTGACTCGTTAAATAAAATCCACAGTATTGTGGAAAATTCCTTCTGGATTATGTAAAGAAAAGTAATTACATATTCAGTTCTAAATTTACTTTCAAAAACTTGCATCTGAAGTAATATTTATCTCATGGTAGATTTCATAAAGCCTTAGGATCCCTCCTGGAGCTACATGCAGAGTGAGTTAGAGATGATGTGTTAGGTAGGAAACATAAAACTAATAGAAGAATGGTATCTTAAGGATTCATATTGTAAATCCCTGTTGGACTCCAAGTCAAGATCACAATGTCCTCTCCATATATGCATTTCATAATTCTTGATCACCTAAATTCCATAACTCTATAACATCTTCACACAAGTCAAGGTTGCTAAAAAATCTCAAAAGGATCTCATTCATCCACAGCTTCTCATCTACAGACTCAAGCCATTTCTGAAAGAGGGCTATGTTCACACTGGCATAAGATCTCATCATTTCTCATACAGATTTAGTTCTCAGAATCTCAACATCCACACTAAATAGGATTTCTCACTTTAATTTATATTATTTCTGCCAATTTCCTTTATCCTCAGTTTTCGTGAAAGTGCATGAGATTTAATGAGCAGCTGATTTCTATTTCACATGTTTAAACCCAATATTAGCCTTTCCTCTGTCCTCTATTCTTAGACATAAATATCCGTATAGAGAGCATGGGCCAGCACATCTTTTTCATATCGGTCCTTTGCCTTTTACAGCATGTCCTTGCCGGGTGTCCTCTTTTCAAATTTTGTTTTCCTCTGAATGGGCTATTGCACTGATGGCTTTTGGCAGCTGCCGAGTGCTAAACCTGCATATAAAATCAATCTGTGAGGCCAGAGCCACAAAACAGGACCTACTTGAAATTTTTTTTCTGCTTTCTGGTTACTGTCATATTAAAGTTTTAGTGCAATGGGCAAGGACAATAATTCATTTTATGTTATGAGAAATCTTTATTTTCAAGAGCCACTGCTTGGTTGAACTTTTTTTAGATGGTCCTGTGGAACATACACAGCACATAGAATAATGCAGTATTTTCCTGTTACTCTAAATATTGTGGAAGAGAGATCACAGCAGCATCTTCTGTACCAAAATTTGCATTAATGTGCAAAAAGTTACTATAATATTATAGCACATCCATTATTCCTCCCAGAATAGGAAACTACCATACCAGAAATCACTGTACACTGTTTTCCCCTTTTATATTTTTCTACCCTGTCTCAAGAATAGAAATTCTCAGGGTCAGCATTGTGGTACAGCAGGTTAAACCTCTGCGTGCAACGCCAGCATCCCAAATCAGAGTGCAGGGTTTGAGTCCCAATTACTCTGCTCCAATGAGGCTTCCTGTTCAAGTAATTGGGCCCCTGCCACCCATGTGGGAGACTTGGATAGAGAATCAGGCTTCTAGTTTGGATCTGAACTAGCCCTGGTTATTGCAGTTATCTGGGAAATAAACCAAGAGATGGAGTATCTCTTTCTCACTCTCTGTGTTACTCTCCCTTTCAGATAAACAAATATATTTTTAAATGATAGAAATTAGAGTTCATTATCACTAATGCTGTGGATTTTTGTTTTCATCCATCCCAGATTCATTTCAAGCTTTCTTTGAATAGGAAGAAATTAATATTCCTGGACCAATTAGTTATGTAATATTTAAAACTCATTATGTTTATATGGAAAAAATAATTGCTTCTATCTTAGAGGTTTTAGGTGAAAATTTAAAAATGAATTAACAACTCAGATAACAGCACTTGATAGACAAAAGGCTCTCAAAATACGTCATTACATTTTTAGTAATTATAATAACGGGGGCTGGCAACGTGGCTTAGTGGGTAAAGCTGCTGCCTGCTATGCCAGCAGCCCATATGGGCACCTGTTTGTGCCCCAGCTACTCCACTTCTGATCCAGATCCCTACTAATGTCCTGGGCAAAGCAGCAGAAGATAGCCCAAGTATTTGGGCCCCTACCACCCACTTGGGAGTACTAGATGAAGCTTCTGGCTCCTAGCTTCAGCATGAATCATTCCTGCCCCTTGAAGCCATCTGGGGAATAAACCAGCAGATTAAAGATCTCTCTCTCTCTCTCTCTCCAATTTTGACTTTCAAATAAATAAATAAATAAATAAATTTTTAAACAACAATAATTAAACAGTCACTTCTTCTGTGTGATATACCATGAGGATGTTGTGCCTGAGAAACCCACCCAACTGCAATCACTTTCTCCTTTGAACAACAGAAATTTAAAATGTCTGACATTTTCAGTATAAAGTAGCACAAAGTTTGAGAACACGATGATGGTAGATAATTTTTTCAAATAAAAGTTGCTGGCTGAAAAATCTTTTGTTAGCCTTCTCTTTACTGCTTAACAAATCAAAATAAATATAATGATCAGCATCAACCACCATATAATAACATATACAGAATCAGTGAGCCAGATACCTAGAAAGAATAAAATAACATTATCTATTTTTGTTTTACAGTGTCTAGGGCCTGCTGGAAAGAATAAAATGATCTGAAGGTACAACAGCTGGACTGGTGGTACCACTTCCAAGATGTTTTCTATAGTCATAGGCATGGCCCAGTTGTGACTGAGCATTGACCAGAACACTGAAGCAAGGCCTCAGGGTATGGCTAGAGCTACTCACAGCACAATGCCCAGGGTCTAATGGGGAACTTTCTGAATTGAAACATCTGTGGATCCAGTGATTCAAGGGAAACAAGAGAAAGTTCCATGAGCTTTATTGACTTAGTCTCATGTCACCATGGGTCACTTCGGCTAAGAAGCCCCAAGCCTGCCAGGCTCCAAGGAAGGAGACATAGACACTGATTCTGTAAGAAGAGTTAAAGATTTTGGAGGCAATATTCTAAAACATTATCTCTTCTCCATTAACTATTCTTACTTTAGTCATTCCTTTCTTGTGTATTTCCTTAAGTCTTTACTGTTTGACATCACTTATAACTCAATGTACATTGCTATGCCATTGTAAGTTCTTGAACACAGGAATCATTTTTATTTAATTATTTTCAAATAATACCAAGCATGATACTCTATTTGCACACTAGTTCATCCAATATGCTTAAATATTTAGTAGTATCTTAGAACAAAAATTCATATGCATTGGCAACTTTGACTAACAACTTTACAAAAGATTGCCAGCTTTTAACATTAGAGTATATTTCAGGATAGATTGACTAGTAAGAGTCCCCTACAAAGATTAAAAATAGAGAAAATATTATCTTTTTGTATATAAAAAGGAAGTTTTGATTCATAAAGAAACTAAAGTGTTTGTCAGTTTCGCATTCACAAAATTTCAATTCATTTCTATCACTTGCCTGGAATTGTTGGAATCTATCAGCCACCATTTAAGGGGACATTTCTCCTGTATTTTATTGGAGACACTTATGGGACTTACGGTTGATTTGAGATGTTCTATCATCATTGAAGTGTTTTGTTTTTTAACTGTTTCAGTTATATAAAGTGAGTAAATTTCATGTAATTCTTATATACAGATTTAAGAGCATTTAGAAGTAATCTGTCATACTACAATTCGGATTATTAGATATTATTGAAAGAGATTCAAAAATGCTTTCTTTAATTCAAAACAGTCTGTTGAACACCTGTTTCCCATGATCCAGATTCTATGAAAGGTAAACAAGAAAATTCTTGCCCACATAATGATTACCATCTAAAAGCAAAGATAAACAAGTAACCAAAATAATGAATACAGAATGTAAGTGCTCTAAGAGGGGAATGATAAAGATTCTATTAGTAGATCTTATATACTCAGACCTGACATCTTCTTTTGAACCTTCTCTCATTGTCCAGTTCTGTTCCCTCCACTGTGTGATTCCAAGAGCACCTGCTAGTAAACTTCTATATGCTGCACTTTACCATCAAATCTACTTCCCAGGAAACCAACTCATCACAGTCATAAGTGGTAAAGAGGATCTTGTAACCTACCAAGAAGTAGTCCAGCAGCCCGTTCAAACCATCTCAGTCTTCACTGGGGTGTTCATCTCTAAGAGACATTTTCTCTAACCTAATGACTATCTCTCAAACCACTCAGTGTAGCATTTGAAGCTCTTCATTATCTGATTATATGTTACCTGAATCTTCTTTTCCTGTTATTCCCATGTATTTCATATTCACCTAGAGTAAGTTTTACTATGCTACTGAATCTTTTTTCTCATGGCTGGGTTTGTGCTGATGCATGGCCTGATGTACCCATGTGGCCAGATCCTACCCCTAATTAAGACTCAACTCAGTTTTGTGCATCAAACTTACTATCAATCTATCTTTCCCTACCACCAATATGGAGTACTCTCATTCCTCTGAACACTCAGTGCATATTCCCTGTCCCTTTCTTTGGTGATTCTCTAATACCCAGTACACATAGTAATTGTTTAAAGCATGAAATCTCATATTTTAGATGCTAAATGGTACATACCAAATAAAAAAAATTGTATGAAAGAGAAGGCCAGAGGGGACAGGAAGTGATGAGAGAATGGAAGACAGAAGAAGAATGGGAAAGTGGGATAGAAAATGGACAGAGGTCAAAAAAGATGGAAAAATAGCACTTTGTCTTTCAAAGAGGCTGATTGAAAAAAAAAACAGCACCATGTTCTTTTTTTTTTAATATCAGTAAAAACAGTTTATGGCGGTTTCATTGGAGTTAAATAAAGATCATCATCATTTTGTACTTTGGCCAAGACAGTAATGAAATGGCAAGGTTTAGAAGGGAACTTTAAAATATGTTCCTATTAATTAATAATCTTTCATCCTTGAAGATGAGATTGTACCTATATAAACCATTTTAATTCCTCTTGGGCTATTTCAAGAGCTGTGACAGGTCTCTGTGTTGCTCATTAGCAAACTTAGAAAAAGGAGTAAGGACTTAAGAATGATTAGCTTATGGTTACACTAGATAATAAGGAACAGCTTGCTGTGGATGTCTACAGGTTATGACAAAAATTTACCATTTATCTGAGCACACAACACCCTGATCACCCAAAATCTTCAATCCATGTCAGGTTTGAATTCTTCCAGAAGTAAAGGCAAATGGAACACTTAACTTTAGAGGTTGCCAGTTTCTATTAAAAATCACTAGATTCAGCATAATACCAGTTTTGGTGACCAGTGTTCTTTGGATTCATTAGTTCAATATTTACTCTGGACATGCAGACACTGTCCCAAGGTTGGCCTCAATTGTGCCCCCATCTCATTTTCAAGACCTAGAGACAGGAACTCTCCAAGTCAGCAATGTTGAACTCTGGTCTGGAGTGACTGTGTTGTCATAAGCACCTTGGACAGAGCCATCTGCAATTACTTTACATTGTTGGCAAAAGTAGCAAAACAACACATCCAGAAAGCAGTAACTAAGATTATGATAGCACCATGGCTTTTCAGTTTCATCACAATTACCCTTTTGCCTGCTCCCAATTTCAATTTGTTTCAGCCTCATATCTTTAACAACTGAAGTCTGATCATCCCAAATAACTGATGAGGCTGATAGAAGCCATCACATCAAAATACAGAACAGGCCGGCGCCGTGGCTCAACAGGCTAATCCTCCGCCTTGCGGCGCCGGCACACCGGGTTCTAGTCCCGGTCGGGGTGCCGGATTCTGTCCCGGTTGCCCCTCTTCCAGGCCAGCCCTCTGCTGTGGCCCAGGAGTGCAGTGGAGGATGGCCCAGGTGCTTGGGCCCTGCACCCCATGGGAGACCAGGAAAAGCACCTAGCACCTGGCTCCTGCCATCGGATGAGCGTGGTGCGCTGGCCACAGCGCGCCGTCGGCGGCGGCCATTGGAGGGTGAACCTACGGCAAAGGAAGACCTTTCTCTCTGTCTCTTTCTCTCACTGTCCACTCTGCCTGTCCAAAAAAAAAAAAAAATACAGAACAACTGGAGTTTTTTTTTTTTTTTTTTTACATTTACTGACTTTTTGGGGTCTGCCACTATCCAAAAAAAACCCAAAACAGTCAAACTACTTCTATCAAGGAACTTCAGCAAATTTCTATGTTTTTCTAAAGATTTATTTATTTTATTTGAAAAGGTTAAAGAGAGAGAGGGAGAAAGAGGGAGAAAGAGAGAGAAAGAGAGAGAGGGAGAAAGAGAGAGAAAGAGAGAGAAAGAGAGAGAGAGAAAAAATCTTCCATTTGCTGGTTAGCTTGCCAAATGACCATGGCAGCCAGAGCTGGGCCAAAGTGAAGCCAGGAGCTTAATCTGCATCTCCCACATGAGTGCAGGGACCCAAGCACTTGAACCATTTTCCAACGTGTTGCCAGGTGCATTAGCAGGGAGTTGGATCAGAAGTGGAGCAACCAAGAATCAATCCAGCGGCCATGTAGGATGCTGGCTATGCAGGTGGCAGTTTAACAAATGAGGCAATGACGCTGGCTCCACAAATTCCTGTTTGAGGGCAGCTTATTTTGACATTATCCCGTCACTATTCCTATCTTCACCTTAATGAAGTATAAAACGTGTTGCACAGCTAATGGCTGTGGAGCATTGAGGCTTTTTAATCCAACTCTGCCTGCCAGGTTACCAAAGGTCATATCTTTATGTTGTCCAGGAGGGTTCATCTGATTTTTTTTTTTTTGCCTGGGGACTGGAATATAATGAAAATTATACAGAATTGATAGCAATAAAATGTGATTATGAGACTCAGCTCTATCATTTGCTCACTATATCATTCTTTTTTAAAAAAAGATTTATTTACTTATTTGAAAGTCAGAGTTATACAGAGAGTGGGGAGAGAGACAGAGAGAGAGACAAAGAGAGAGAGATTGTCCATACTGGTTCACTCCCCAATTGGCCACAGAGCCGAAGTTGCAGCGATCTGAAGCAAGGAGCCAGGAGCTTCTTCCAGGTCTCCCACATGGGTTCAGGGGCCTAAGAATTGAACCATCTTATACACTTACCAAGGCCATAGCAGAGAGCTGGATTGGAAGAGGAGCAGCTGGGACTTGAACCAGTGCCCATTTGGGATGCCGGCACTGCAGGCAATGTTTTTACCAGCTACACCACAGCACTGGCCCCTACTACATCATTCTTAAAAACATCTCGGGGCCAGCTCTGTGGTGTAGCAGGTAAATCTGCCATTTGAAGTGCTGGCATCCCATGTGGGTGCCAAATCAAGTCCCAGCTTTTTCACTTCTGATCCAGCTCTCTGCTATGGCCTGGGAAAGCGGTAGAAGATGACCCAAGTCTTGGTCCCCTGTATCCATGTGAAACCTTGAAGAAGCTCCTGCCTCCTGGCTTCAGATCAACTCAGCTCCAGCCATTACAGCCATCTGATGAATGAACCAGAAGATGGAAAAGATGGAAGATATCTCTCTTTCTCTCTCTCTCTGTCTCTCTATAACTCTGCCTTTCACATAAACAAATGAATCCTTAAAAAAGAATCTCTGCCTCCACTGATAATCTATAAAATTGGAGGATAGAATGCTACAGTCAATAATCCTTCATCTTCGTTGCCAAAAGTAAATAAGATAATGAACATGAAATGACTTTTCAAATAATTTTTAAAATCTGTTCAAACTTTTGCACTAAATAACTAAATTAGTTCTGTAAACTTGCAAGATGTGTTTCTGTACCAGCATAGCCTGACCTCAGTAAATTACTAGGGTCAATTATGAAAGAAAAAAAATTATATTCTCTTTTCTATTTCAGGATATCTTTTTTTTTTCTTTTTCCTATGGGAGACTTTCCAAGTCCAAACAGATGGTGTTTGTTAAAAAAGAAAAGGTAATTTAATAAAGCCAAACTCACGTTGTTTATAACCCATTTTAAAAGCAGAAAGCAAAAACCATTTTATTCTCACCCAGTGGCATCAGACCACTGCTCCACCAGAAAGGTCAGCTTGAAAGGATTGGTAGTTTCATAGCCTCTTCTGAAAACTACTCTCTGGCTATATTCTATGAGCTTTTTTTGAATAAAGCAAAAGTTAAGCAAGCAAAGATTTCCAGTTATATTCTAATGCTAAAATGGAATGGTTAACTTGACACCAAGCATTACATACATTTCATACAGAAAATAAAAACCTAAAAAAATCCTGTGTCACAGCCTAACAAATTCTTATATCTCTCAATACTTTCTAACCAAGCAATGACACGAGTTCTATGTAAAAGGAGGCTTATTTGGCATAAATACTTCTAATCTTTGGTCATGGTTGCATTGCTCTTCAGCGTAATATTTTCTCCCATTGTAAATGGTGACCTTCAGAACATCATTAAGAAAATGTTGCCCCAAGATAGCAATGAGAACGGCTCAGAATATGTCAGAAGACACGTAGCGAGGAAATTAACCATTGGAGACAAGTGACTTAGGAAGCAGCCAAGTCTTCTAGCTTTCTTCCACAGAGCTAAGTAATAAAATTGTAAGCTGCTCTTGATGGAGTAGAGCATGATGGAGAAAGCATTAGAATACAAGTTTTTTATTTAATTTTCTTATAATTTTGCAACTAGTTTTTTTCAAATCCTTTTGATAAATTTATGTCTTAGGGATGATCTAATAGATTTAAACATGTGGTAATTTGTTTTGTGACTCTTTCTTTTTTTTTTTTTTTTACAGGCAGAGTGGACAGTGAGAGAGAGAGACAGAGAGAAAGGTCTTCCTTTTGCCGTTGGTTCACCCTCCAATGGCCGCCGCGGTCGGCGTGCTGCGGCCTGCGCACCGCGCTCGTCCGATGGCAGGAGCCAGGAGCCAGGTGCTTTTCCTGGTCTCCCCATAGGGTGCAGGGCCCAAGCACCTGGGCCATCCTCCACTGCACTCCTGGGCCACAGCAGAGGGCTGGCCTGGAAGAGGGGCAACCGGGACAGAATCCGGTGCCCCGACCGGGACTAGAACCCGGTGTGCCGGCGCCGCAAGGCGGAGGATTAGCCTGTTGAGCCACGGCGCCGGCCTGTGACTCTTTCTAAAGACTCATTTCTCAGAAAAAAAAAGATGACTAAAACTGATTTGTTTAAAGATATTTGACTTGCAACAAATGTGAGATTATTCACTGAAAGCTCTCTCACCTGTATATGTACACACATATTTCATATATGTTACATACGTAATTCACAAGGATATTATGGTTTTGTGTATAATATCACAAGAATATTATAGTTTTACAATCTAGAAAGTCTTTCTTGAAAGCAGTGATAGTTCATTATTTCAGTCTCAATACCACCACTGCATAACTAGAATATATAATAAGTCGCAGCCAGTATTCCCATGAAGAGATGGATCTAAGATAGTGGAGCAAAATGAAAACTACACTCTAAATTGTATATTACCCCAAGTATCTTAATGACATAAATGACATAATTTGTATGATACTTTAAAGTCCTAGGGCCTCAATCAAAAAAAAAAAAAGTAAATCTGAATAAGCCTTGTATAATTTGTTAAAGTGCAGCATAAGTAATGTAAACAGAAGTTGAAGAAAACAAAACACTAGGAAGATATGTGGAGCTGTCAGTAATTCATCAGGGCCAGCCTATTTTAGCACCTAATAATTTTTTCTGTGCTCCTTCTTTAGAAGAGAACAAATCAGAACGCCAATGCTGTAAATTCTCACAGGGAAACCATAATTCTATTGATGTGCTTCAAGATGGCTTTTTGTTTTCAATTCTGCAAAAGCAGATCGATAAGACTAATGCAGGTTCTCTCCTAAGATTTTTCTTCTACATTCATAGTTAAGAGACTTGATAACACTAGTTTAACTGATTCAGCACCGGCAGGCATAAGGGAGCCAGCTTTTGCAGACAAGTGGAATGTAAGAGGAAAGCAACAACAATACCAGAGTGAGGCAATTTGGTTTATCAGTTAAGTGTGTGGACTCTTGAGTTCTGCTACTTGGATTTTAATCCTATCTCTACCTACTAGTCATGATTTTTAGTGGGAGATTTAGCAATCTTATGCCTCATTTACTTCAAGTGTTAAATGAGAATAAGAAGGTAACAGAATTCAACATGATTATTCATCTAAAACAATCTCTTAGAAATTCTAGCACATTCTAAATGTTCAATAAATGTTAACTTATCACTGCTATGGAATTGCTCTACTATTCTTGCTATTTGTGCTTGGGTGCACTCCTACATCATTAAAAACTGATCAGAAGAAATGATATCATCCAAGGAAACAAAAGCAAATGCTTGCTATATTCCAATGAACGTGCATTTGAATGTGGATTTGGATAATTTGGGATAGAGATGTGGAAGAAGTTTATGAGAAAAGGAAAGAAGTTTAGAAGGTTTTTCACAACTCTTCTCTTTCATTTAATTTGCTAAAGGGAAAATAATGCTAAGCAGGCTGAATAGGCATAAAGGTTGTGTTGTAGTAGTTGTGACTTTTATATGATAACACTTTGTTCCTGATGCTCATTTAAATTAGGCTTATTCTCCTTCAAAGCAGTTCCTGTCTTTACTCTGAAACAGAAATGTGCTCAGTTCCTTTGTATCAATTTAACTAGAGTTGTAAGCTGGTTTTTATGTATGTTCTTCACGTGAACTCTCTGGGATGAATCAGTCCAGGTTCTTCTGTGACAATACCAGGGGATTTTAAAACATGTATGGAAAATGCATTGTTATGCAAGAGCGTATGCCAGGGTTTCATTTTTTTATTAAATTTATTTATTTATTGGAGAAGCAAAGGGGAAGCGAGAAAGAGCAAGAGTGTGAGCAAGAACGAGAGAGAGAGAGAGAGAGAGAGAGAGAGAGAGAGAGAGAACGAGCACTCTCATTTCTGGTTTGCTCCCCAAATGCCTGCAAGTCACTGCTTCTGGACAAGGCTGGAGCCTGGATCCAGGGTTGTGAACCAGTTCTCCTATCCTTCACATGTGGGTGGCAAGAACCTAATTAGTTGAGCCATTACAGCTTGTCTCCCAGGGTCTGTATTAGCAGAGGCTGGACTCAGGAGCAGGGGTGGGGAATCAAATCCCGTCACACCAATAGGGATGTAGATTGGGCATCTTAACTGACATACAAAACTTTTGCTCTTCAATTTTTTTCTTGAACCAAAATAAATCTATTTTTCAACTTGACATTTCATGAACTTTTTGAAGCACCTAGGATACCACTTTGGCTCCCTTGGGTAACAACTCTGATGCTATTACTTACCAGCTGTGGGGCTGTGAACAAATAACAGTGTCTTGCCTATGTCCTCATCCACAAAATGAAGCAGCAGCTGTTACCTGTTTCACATAGTTAGCTGTAGGAGGATTGAAAGAGATATTGCATGTGAAGTGCTGAGCACATAAAAAGTAAATAATGAATGGTAATTGCTAGTACTATGATTACTATTTTATGTTGAACTTTATTTTGGATCTTTATTATGCCTATGTCCTGCTCTTGCCCAACCATTGCTTTTTTTATGAAGCCTACACTGAAATATTTTAAGCTTCAATGAATATTCTTTATTGCAAACTCCTAAAATCCTATGTTCTATCTACACTATACAATAATCGAGCTTTTGAAAAATCACAAAAGGGCAAACTTCATTTCATAGATACATCTTTGTGTATTCCTTTACATTTTTCAACTAAGTGTTTTCATTCTTTCTTTATATTCTTATAAATAAAAATCCCAATGATTTTCATGCTGAAATAATCTCTATATGGCATATTTGAAAAGTGGACTATGTAGCTTCACACTTAGATATGAAATTTCTAATTAAGCATATTGGCAGTAAGAAAGTGTCAGAGGGAATTAAACTTATTTGCAGCCACAAGTTGCTAATTAGATGGATGTACAAATGATATCATCAACATGGCTAAACATTAAAAAAACCAGTGGTGTGTGATTCTTGATTTCTAGATAAATAACAAAGCTGTTTTCACCTTCACACAGATAAATGTGAGTTAAAAGCCTAAATGCTACCTACATTGCTTTTACTCTAACTGAAAATACATTCTAGGGCCAGTGCTATGGTGCAGTAAGTTAAACCTCTGCCTGTGGCACCAGCAACCCATATGGGTGCCAGTTTTAGTCCTGGATACTCTTCTTCAAATCCAGCTCCCTGCTATAGTCTGGGAAAGTGGTAGAAGATGGCCCAAGTGCTTGGGCCCCTGCACTCATATGGGAGACTGGAAAGAAGTAGCTGGCTCCTGGCTTCAAATGGGTGCAGATCCAGCTACTGCAGCCATCTGGGGAATGAAACAACGGGAGGAAGACTTTTCTCTCTGTCTTTCCCTCTCACTGTCTGTAACTCTACCTCTTAAATGAATAAATATAGTCTTAAAAAAAAAGAATAGAAATTCCCTGAAACCAGTGGTTTTAAAAGTTATTTCAATGGGAGAAATTATATACTTTTAACTTTGTTAATTGAAAATATTTCTTCATAACATAAGATTTTTTTCAACAACTCATGTATTAATGCTTGCATTTAATACATTCTGCTAAAGCTTGCAGGTAAGACATTAATAGTAACTTTCAGACAAGTGGTTTGTTGCACTACCATATTAAAAGAGAAAAATAGATTTAAAAAAAACTTGCTAGTAACACACATAACTCTTTTCATCTTTTAAAAATGCTTTTTAAAAAATTTAACAGACATGTAAAATTTATATATATATTTATGGGATACCTGTGATTTTTTTAAAAAACAGAAATGCCCAATTAGGGTAATAAATATATCTCTTCTGCATTACATTATGGTGAAACACCCAAAACTCTATTTTTGGATGTTCTTTTAGAGGCAAGTATGTAGTACATTAACATTATCTACAGTCACTCTACTGTGTAGAACCCAAAACTTCTTGCTGCTATCAAACTATATCAACTTTCTCCCTCACCTGGCTCTTCCATTTCCAGCCTCTTGTAAAGACCATAATACTTTTAGCTTCACATTTTTTACTCTAGATCACATTTTTTAAAAAAAAAATAAGCTATTTTTAGAAAAGTTTATAGGCAAAATGAGTTAAAAATGCAGTTCCCATACTAATCTCCCCAATACAAGCATAACTTCTCTGATTAACGTCTTGCATTAATGTGATGCATTTGATATCATTGATGAGTCAGTATTGGTAAGTTCCTATGAACTCAAATCCATTAGAGTCCACTCTTTTTGTCATACATTCTATGGGTTTTGACAGATTTATAATAATATGTATCCATTATTGTCATATTGTACAGAATAATTTTACTGCCTTCAAAATCCCCCGTGCTCCAACTATTTATTCCTCTTTCCCCTTTAACTACTGCCAACCATTGATCTTTTCACTTCCATATAGTTTGGCTCGTATAATATGTATTTTTTCAGATTGATATTTTTCAATTTGTATTATACTGAAGATTTCTTCATATTTTTCATGGATTCATTTGCTTTTACTATTGAAGAATACTTCATTGTATGTATGTACCACAGTTTGTTTATCCATTCACCTGTTGAGTGATATCTTGATCACTTCCAAGTTTTGGCAGGTTTGAGAAAA
This sequence comes from Sylvilagus floridanus, assembly GCA_949820135.1. Classification (NCBI taxonomy): domain Eukaryota; kingdom Metazoa; phylum Chordata; class Mammalia; order Lagomorpha; family Leporidae; genus Sylvilagus; species Sylvilagus floridanus. The sequence goes on along the minus strand of OX463229.1, from coordinate 78,376,184 downwards.
GCTGTTAAAACTGTTATAAATATCTGTATGCAAGTTTCTCTGTGAATGTAAGTCTTCACTCACTTGGACAAAGACCAAGGAGATGTGCCATTTTGAATTCCCTTTAGTTCCTGTTGCTCTGCATCTTTGCCAGCATTAGTATTGTCAACTTTCTGGATTTTAGCCATTCTTGTGTGCACTAGTAGCTTATTGTTTTAATTTGCAGTTCTCCAATGAGGGATGATAATGAACATTTCACTGTATGGTGATTTGCCATCTGTATATCTTCCTTGGTAAGATGCTCACATCTCTGTTTTGCTGTTTAGTTTTTTTTAAAAAATGCATTTGTTTATTCTGTACTTGAAAGGCAAAGTTGCAAAGGAAGAGGGAGAGACAGAGAGAGAGAATATTCCATCTGCTGGTTCACTCCCCAAATGGCAACAATAGCAATGCTGGGCCAGGCAGAAGCCAGGAGCCACAATTTGGAGCTTCATCCATGTTGCCTAAGTGGGTACAGGGGCCCAAGTACTTGGACTTCTCCTGCTGCTTTCCCAGGCACCTTAGTAGAGAGCCAGTTTGGAAGTGGAACAGCCAAGTCTCAACACGCACCAAATGGGATGTTGGCATTGCAGCCAGCGGCATTACTCCACTATGCCACAATGAGAGTCTCTTGTTTTGTTTTTTTAATTTGGTTGCTTCTTTCCTTCCTTTATTTGACAGGTAGAGTTAGACAGTGAGAAAGAGAGACAAAGAGAAAGGTCTTCCTTCCGTTGGTTCACCCCCCAAATGCCCACTACAGCTAGCACGCTGCGCCAATCCGAAGCCAGGAGCCAAGTGCTTCCTCCTGGTCTCCCATGCGGGTGCAGGGCCCAAGCACTTGGGCCATCCTTCACTGCCTTCCCAGGCCACAGCAGAGAGCTGGACTGGAAGAAGAGCCACTGGGACTATCCATTGGGTGTTAGGAGTTCTGTGTGCATTTTCAAAATCAGTCCTTGATCTGATGTGTTTGTCATCAATTTTTGTAACCAACTTTATTTTATAGAGTAATTTAAGATTTACAAAAAAAAAAAAAAAGAAAGAAAAGAAAGAAACTGAGAAGCTCGTACAGAGAGTTCCTGAATACTCTATTTTTTTTAACATCTTAACATCAGTAGCAAGTATCACTGCTAATCACTAGTCACCAGAAGGCATAAAGGTTGAAAAATGACAGTTTCTGAGGATGCTAAGGAACCGGAAGAATCTGTGTCATTCAATGACCCTGATGCAGTGCTTTGGAGGCATTTACTTATTTTGCATTTATTGTTCAGCCAAACCAAAAAATCATATCTTAATGATAGTTTCTTATGGTTATAAGTGATTTTAATACGTTTCTTAGAAGGATGTTTTAGGTAGGAGAAAGAATGGACAAAATAAGCGGCCTTTGAATTCTGTGATTCCTATTTCTTTTTATCCTCTGTGTTTTAAGTAGAATAAAATAACATTGTGGTATGTCACCTTTATTTATCAAGTGAGCGAAATAGTGCTCCAGGAGGTAAAATCAGATTGTCACATTTCCTTACTGGTGCTCGTTATTCTATACACCTCAGAAAAGGACTAATTTCCCTCAGATTCAACAAAAAAGGCTGAAGACAAGCTCCATTTTTTCATATTGGAATGTTCTTTGCTCATTTTTTGCTTTTATCTCAGAGGTGATGATTTGAGAAATCGAGTTTTTCAAAATGTTTCTCATTTTGTCCTCAGCTTTGTAACTCCACAGATTTGTTTACACTTACAATTTCTTTTGTGGATTCATTGCTTCCCATATAAAATAAAATGTGTTTTATTATATGTTAAAATCTCAATCAGAGTACATCTGTTATAAACCAATATATAGGCAAACCAACTTCTGTTAGGAATACAGAAATTAAAATCACAATGTCAATCCCCAGGTCACTCCTAAAATTAAGAAAAACTTTTTTTTGGCCGGCGCCGTGGCTCAACAGGCTAATCCTCCGCCTTGCGGCGCCGGCACACCGGGTTCTAGTCCCGGTCGGGGCGCCGGATTCTGTCCCGGTTGCCCCTCTTCCAGGCCAGCCCTCTGCTGTGGCCCAGGAGTGCAGTGGAGGATGGCCCAGGTGCTTGGGCCCTGCACCCCATGGGGAGACCAGGAAAAGCACCTGGCTCCTGGCTCCTGCCATCGGATGAGCGCGGTGCGCCGGCCGCAGCGCGCCGACTGCGGCGGCCATTGGAGGGTAAACCAAGGGCAAAAAGGAAGACCTTTCTCTCTGTCTCTCTCTCTCACTGTCCACTCTGCCTGTAAAAAAAAAAAAAAAAAAAGAAAAAAGAAAAACTTTTTTTTCTATCATCTATGTATATATTTTTTCTGTATAAGCTCATCCCTCAATCCCTAGAGCTATTTCATTTTCTATATATTGTTTTCAGTAGATGGTATCAAACTATCTTATTACTGAGAAAAATCTCCTTAAGACCTTGAATTTTCACATTGGTTTCACATTTGTGACAAAAGGCATTTTTTGGTAAGTAAAGCATTTCAGTTTAAATTTCTCATATGTGATAGAAAATATCTCAGCAAGATACGAATGCATTTTATGTCATCCTTGAAGGTGTGAAACAACTGTATCCATTACAAAACTTAGGCTTTTTTTAAAAAAAAATATTTTTACTTGATATGTGAGGCTCAGAACCTAACATTGTAACTTGGATTTGGATATGCAGCTCACTTAGGGAATCTTCTATCTAACATTAATTTCCTTCACATTTAATTGTTGATTTATCTCTGTTCTATAAGTATGTGCCCCTTCAACAACACATCTAGGGCACAGTGCTGTGGTATAGCAGGTAAAACCTCCACCTGCAATGCCAGCATCCTAATATGGGTGCAGGTTCAAGTCCTGGCTGCTCCACTTCCAATCCAGCTCCCTGCTAATGTGCCTGAGAAAGCAGCAAAAGGTGGCCCAAGTTCTTGGGTCCCTGCACACACGTGGGAGACTCAGGTCAAGTTCCTGGCTCCTGGTTTCAGTCTGGCTGAGCCCTGGGGGAATGAACCAGCAGATGGAAGATATTTTCTCTCTCTCTCTTTCTCTCTCTCTCTCTCTCTCCCTCCTTCTCTCTCTCTCTGTTTCTGTCTCTCCTCTGTAGCTCTGACATTCAAATGAATAAATAGATCTTTTTTAAAAAAAAACACATCTAAATATTTTTGGTAATATGTACAAAGCTTTTATTATTTTTTACATTTTTCTCTGTGTGTGTTTGTATATGTGTTTGCCACTTGTAAAAGATGTAGGCATTTTAATTATATTCAAATACTAAGTTACCAAATAGCAAATATACAAAGTACAATGTTTCTAAAGAGCCACTTCCTTTCAAAAAGATAAAGTGAAGGGATTTTACAATTATTACTGTGGCATGATATACATTCTGAAAATATATGTAACATCAGCATATATTTTGATGATTTTTCAAGAGCTGTAAACCTTTATGTACAGGTCGCCACTTGAACTCTCCTCTGGCTCCCCTTCCAGGTCCTGTGATGTACAAATCACCTAAGCACCATTTCAGTAATGACATCTTACATAGATTTTTAAATGTAATACTTTCTCCATATATAACATCTTAGATTCAGTGCTATGCATTTGCATCCACACATAGATGCCCAGGATGTAGTAATATTTGGGATACAGCAGGTAAGCAAGCAACATCATTTGGTTAGAGGAGTCCACTATAAGAAGTCGTGTTCTGTAAGTATAAGGAGTCAACCCAGACAGTGGTGTTGCCAGAGAATATATTTTAAAAACTATAATAGTTTTGGCATGTTCCTCCATAGCAGGTGATCTCACTTGGTTACTTTTACAGCATTCTTTCCCATCAAACCTGCATACAGACTGTTTTGAGGGAAGAACAGCAATATTTGGGAGTTGAAAACCCAAGTTGACCTCAGGCTCTGCAGTTCAGTATGATTTGAAACAAAATCAGTTAAGTCAATCACTGAGCCTCAGTTTATGCATTACTGCAGTTCATTTCCCCCGATGTTGAGGAAGCTCAGAGACAAGAACACACTGAAACTACACTGTGCATTTTAAAGGCCTCCTTCCAACCTCTTAAGAGACCTGAATTGAATTCCAAGTCTTGGCTTTGATCCTGGCCTAGTCCCAGCCTTGCTGGCTTTTGGGGAGTGAACCAATCAGTGAGAGAGCTACCTGTCCTCCCAAAAAATAAATGAACAATTTTTAAAAGTCATAATTAAAAGAATACAGATTAGCTTCCAATCGGCGCAGGGCACTGGCCATAGTGACCACTTCGGGGGTGAACTAATGGAAGGAAGACCCCTCTCACTGTCTCTCTCTCTCACTGTCTAACTTTGCTTGTCAAAAAAAAAAAATGGTTAGAGTGTTAATAACACCTCTTGTAACTTTCTCCATGTTAAAATAATCAGCCTATTTTACTAACCATTTTTCCTCTCATATCAATGCATTCTGGGATATTCTCTGCTATGATAAGATAGAGATTTTTTTGAAAACTCATAAAATGTATAATTATTTCAAATTCAGAGCAAGTTCTTTTCATGTCAGTGGGAACACTAGGAAAGAATGAACTGGTCTAGACACGAAAGAGGACACATCATATTTATGGCGGAGGACTTGTCCATCCCTTATTTAGGAATACATAATCTGGCTTGACAAATTCTAGATGTAAGTATTTTGGTCTTTTGAATCTTACTTCACCTACAAACCTTAGCTTTGACACAGTTTTGTCTTCACACTGACCTGAACAAAGAAAGATTGAGTCACTTGTCAGCAGAGATTTCCATCCAAGTGATCAAGCACATAGACACACCTAAGAAAGTATATAAAATTATGAACTTCAAAAAGTTCATATAAAGTGGAATTTAAAACTAAGACTTAAAAGTATAAACTTTATTTATCAACATAAGTTCCATCAAATTCAAAACATAATAGTAAGCAATGATATAGCCATTTGGTCCATCCCTAAAGAACTAAGGGATTTGAGAATTTAACCATGTCAGTTCAGTATTTTTCACATTTTTTTAAAGATTTATTTTGAAAGGCAGAGTGACATAAGGAGAGAGAGAGAGAGAGAGAGAGAGAGAGAGAGAGAATCTTCCATCCACTGGTTCACTCCCCCAAATGGCTGCAATGTATAGAGCTGGGCCAGACTAACACCAGGAACCAGGAGTTTCCTCCGGGTCTCCCACATGGGCGCAGGGATCCAAGGACCTGGGCCGTCCTCCATTGCCTTCCCACTTGCATTAACAGGGAGTTGGATCAGAAGTGGAGCAGTTGGTATCAGAACTGATGCCTATTTGGGATACCAGCATCACAGGCAGAGGCTTTACCTGCTGCACTACAATGAGGACTCTCTTTTTTCATATTATTAATTGAAGGAAAAGTGGACATCCCTTAAATGACTTCTTAGGATTAGGAAACAAAAAGAAGGCCAAATCAGTCAGATCAGGTTTAGAAGGTAGATTCCTAATGATGTCCCATAGAAGCTCAGAAAATTAACTTTGTTGGATGAGATGAATGAGTAGGAGCATTGTCATGCTAGAGAAGGACTCTGGTGAAGATTTGTCAGGCGTTTCTCTCCTAAAGCATTGGCTAATTGTCTCAAACACTTTCAGAATAAACAGATTAACTTCACTCTGGCCCTCTAAAAGTCCAAAGAGTAAAAAGCTTTGAGGATCCAAAAAAAAAAAAAAACTGTTACTGTGACCTTTGTTCTTGTCTAGTCCACTTTCCCTAGCCATTGCTTTTCCTGTGTTTTGTCTTCAGAATCATGCTGGTAAATCAACATTTCATATCCTGCTACAATTCTTTGATAAAATGGCCACTATGACCAGCACCCTGCGCTGATTGGAAGCTAGGAGTCAAGTGTTTCCTCCTGGTCTCCCATGTGGGTGCAGGGGCCCAGGCACCTGAGCCATCCTCCGCTGCCTTCCTGGGCCATAGCAGAATTGGACTAGAAGAGGAGCAACCGGGACTAGAACCAGGCACCCACATGGGATGCAAGCGCCGCAGGTGGAGGATTAACCGAGTGAGCCACGGCACTGGCCCCCTAACCAATTATTTTGATTTATCTCCTTTCAACGTGTGGGGACTCCCACACGAGTTCCAAGAGAGTTACAGAGCAGCGCTAACCCAAAAAGAAAGAGAAAAAGCAAAAACAAAATGGAGTTACTTATGTTAAGGCTATGAAACAAAATCAAAGTGGAGATGGAGATACTTAAGCTAAGGCCACTAAGCACTAGGAACTGCCCAGACCATTTGTCAAAACAGACACAGGTGGTGAAGCCTGATAAGGCCTGTGGGACATTACATCACAAGAAGAAGCCAACCAGGTAGCTACTATATTACTTTACCCACACTACTGCACTATGATTGGCCACACCCAAAAGACCCCTAACACACTATTGGTCACACCCAAACACCAACATCTGGTTGGTGACACCCAAAAAGATGAGTCTGATTGGTGACACCCTAGGACATACTCACCACCCACCTATCCCAGAGCAGGATTAAAAAGGCAAGCCTCACAACGTGCTCACAACGTGGCTCTGTGAAAGTGAACCTCTGCCTGAGTCTTCGCTGATGGAAGCTTTGCTCGCCACTCTGCTAGAACCAACCTCACCTGGATGTCCCAGCAATTGCTGGAGCTGACACCGGAGCCGGACTCCACTTCTCATCAGTGATCTCTCCAACCCTTCACCTCTCTGTCCGTCTTGGAACTTCGAGCCTACTACCCAGAGTGACAGTCATCCCACGATTCCTGCCGGTAAGTGACTGTTCTGAGATCCGTCTCTCTGAGTGGTCACGGAGACTTTGGACTCTGGATTTGGGACTTTGACTTTTCACGACCGTGATACAAACCTTGAGAACACAGCATTCATATTACGCCTTAGCCATGAGTGTTTAGACTGGTTATGCTTTTATGCTTTGTATGTGTTATACTTACTACTATTGCTGGATATTTTTAGAGATTGTCTTACTCCTAGACGTGTGCTATGACTTGTGGACTAATGACTTATTGAATGGTATTGACCTTTAGATGTGTGCATTGAATACATATACTGAGTGGTACTGAACAATAAATTATATTGAAAAGGCAAAAAAAATACAGATTATTAAAGAGGCATAGTACCTAGGACAGTTCATATACTGTTTTGTAAAAACCTAGTTCATATAATTTATATGGGCCTAGTCCCACACACACCAATTTGTTACCATACCATACACACACACACACACACATACAGAGCATACCTACCTTGCTATACATCTTCTGGGCTGCTGGATAACACAGCTCTTACATTGTCTTTCAGCTTTGAACGTTAGCCTAGAACATTCAGCCCTTGAATTGCCCTTCTCTATCTATCAAGTTCTCATTCCTTTGCCATTGTTTTGTTATGAGATCATATTGTCGATGATTATCACAAGCAAATCCAACACTTCACAACCCTCAACTCTGTTAAAAGGGAAATTTTCCCACCTTCAATGCATATTAAATTGAACTAAAATTCCCTGTCGATATGAACAGAAAGGGAAGATCATGATCTCTCACACAATTGTGCTGAAATTCACGAGTATTTAATGTCTATGATAGGTTAGGTCACAACCGTAAAGCTACTGCCTCCAGAAAGTCTTGCTTAACATAATCCTATTTATGAAAATCTAAGAACTAAGGATTAAACCAGTATGTTATTATATTTCCATGGCTTTCCATTATTTATTCCATCTAACTATAAGTTTATTAGTCTGAGGGAGTGAAGATAAAGCACTGGAACACACTATTTAAAGGCAAAGATCATTTCAAGGGTGACACCTGGCAGTTTCTACAGGAGTTCAAGAGGTAGCAGCTTGTCTTAGACCATTAAGGCTGCCATAACAAAACACTATAAACTGAGCAGCTTATAAACAACAGAAATCTATTTCTCACATCTCGAGATTCAGCATCTGATAAAGGGTTGTTTCCTGATATGTAAATGGTTGTTTTCTCAATGTATTCTCTCCTGGTCTCTTTTATAAGGACACTCCTCCCATACAGGAGGGTTTGCCATCATGACTTAGTCATATCACAAAGCTCTTGCTTCCTAACACCATCACCTTGGGTGTTAGGAATTCAGTGTACGAGTTTGGGGAGACATGAACTTCCACACCCAAGGCATTTCCAGCATGTATGTGGGATAGGATAACTCAGTTGAGAGGAAGGTGTTAGAGCAAAGCTCATTCCTAGGCATTGGGATACAAGGGCAAAAAGGAAAAGAGAAAGGAACAGTATCCCCATTGAGGAAAAAGTTATCATTAGAAGGACAAGCCCCACAGGAAAAAATGACCTTTCTTTCATTAAGTGATGAGAAACATTTTCAGTTACAATTGAATTGCTGCTCAGCAGCAAAGAGAGACAGAGAGGGAGAGAGAGGGAGAGAGAGAGAGAGAGAGGAGGGGAGGAGGAGGAGGAAAACAAGAAAAGAAAAAAAAAGAAAAAATTCCCTAGTTTCTTCTGGGTGATGGTGATTTCTTATAATTTGTTAGAAATCTGCTTACTGATTAATTAGAAACTAACCAATGTTATGGCTTTTCATTCCTGGTGTCAGCTCCTACTTCTAAGTTGATGTGGTCCTGACTTTAATTCTGAATTTTTTCTTTCAATGTGCTCAAAAATAGGCCTTGCCCAGGTATCATATCAAAAATTGACCTCAGATTCCCTTGCTTTCCTAGGCTAACTTAGTGAATGACATTTGAAACACTGTCTCTGAGGCAGTAGTTAAGAAGCTGCTGCTTGGAAAACCAACCTCTCATATCAGTGTTCTTGGATTTGAGTCCTAGTTCTGCTCTTACCCAGCTTCCTGCTAATGCATATCCTGCGGGGCAGCAGGTGATGGCTCAACTACTTGGGTTCCTGTCATCCACATGGGAGATCAAGACTCCTGGGTTAGGCCAGGCCATGACTAAGCTGTTTCCAGGTATTTGGGAAGTGAACCAGCAAATGGAAGCGTGTTCTCTCTCTCTCTCTCTCCCTCTCTCCCTCTCTCCCTCTCTCCCTCTCTCCCTCTCTCCCTCTCTCCCTCTCTCCCTCTCCCTCTCCCTCTCCCTCTCTCTCTCTCTCTCTCCACCCTTCCAATATGTTGAAAATAAAATACTTATAAGTCTTGGAAATATCTACTGAACAATCATAAATGACTTCAAAAAGCAAAATATCAGAACTGGTATTTTGGCATTAACAGAATAAGCTGCCACCTGGGATGCTGCCATCCCACGTGGGTGCCAGTTCAAGTCCTGGCTGTTCCACATATGATCCAGCACCTTGATAGTGGCCAGGAAAGGCAATGGAAGATGGCCCAGGTGTTTGGGCACCTGCCATCCATGTGGGAGATCCAGATGGGGCTCCTGGCTTCTGCTTTGGACTGGTACAGCCTAAGCCATTGAGGTCATTTGAGGGATGGACAAACAAATAGAAGATCTCTTTCTCTCTCTCTCTCTCTAATTATGGCTTTCAAATGAAGGAAATAGGTCTTTATATATATATATATATATATATATATATATAAAATTGGTAGATAACTATAATTCTTTTTAATAACCTTTTTAAGGTTTGAGGAGTTACTTTCAATTTATAATATGTAGCAAGTGGTTCTAAAGTTCTACTTATGGGACTAATGCAATATTTTAAAAATAAGTTCATGGAAATTAAAAATTGGTGGACTAAGGAGACATTAGAGCAAATAGTTCATGGATGTCACAAGTATAGATGTTAAAATTGTAAAATTGATGTATAAATGACTGAAATTTTTAAAACTTCTGCTACTGCATTAGAATATTCTCTACATGTTGGTTTCTGCAGTTTCTTCACCTTCAATGTTTACTGTCTGTACCTGTGATTGAATATTATGCTCCATTCTTTGTCACTATCTCTTGCACACACGCTGTATTGGACCCTATTTGTCTTTCCCAATGCCCAACACTGTTGGAAATAACCCTTCCACCTCCCCCTGCTTACCTCCCTGACAAATGTCTCCTCTTGTTTTAAAATTCTTCAAAAGTATTTTCATTGTTATGGTATCTTAAGTTTCCACATTAATTCTCTCAAGTTCTTAATGTGTAAATGTGTGTTTCAGTCTTGTATGTTAAGGCATTTGACATGAAGCCTGAATCAGACAAGGAAACTCTATCAAATGAATGATTATGATTTTCCTTATTAGTAGTTAATATTTATTATATTAGAGCTATAAGTAAACCTTTTGGTCTGATCCTGTGTATCAATCCCACCATGATTTCTTTCGACCCTGTTTATCTCTCAAATTCTAAACAGAAATATATACCAATCATGAGCCTCGGCAGTCTCCAGATGTTACTTCCAGAAGCCAACAGCTCATCTTTATGTCCTATTCTCAGCTCTAACTGCTTTCCATTACTTATTCACTCTTTTTAAAGAATCTATTTAATTTAAAACTGAAGCATTTCAAACCTTCTGTCCTGCAACCCAGGATGCAGGAGACATTATTCCAAGGCCTGTGGCTTAATAGGTAGATGAGCAAATGGCCCTTTCCTCACAACGTGCAGTATCAAAGATTTCTGAGGATAATTCTGTCAAACACTCCACGAGAGGTTGGAATATTTGCCAATGATTTCTGTTTTCTGGAAGAGAATTGTAAGTTTCACAGAACAGCATTGCATCAATTATTTATAATTAGTCTCTGGCATTCAAAGCCAGACCACTTTAGCCTGAATATGACTTTGACTACCCTCTTGATATTTGCAATCTTTCCTCAAAATTTTTGTTAGTTTCATGATTGTTTAATTCAAAGACTCTTAGCCACCTTTATTTTCTATAAGGCATCACATTGGCCCATTACGTTGAAGACAAAATGCAGGTTAGATTTAGTGAGCAACAGGTAGCAACAACTCTGGACTTATCAATGAGATATGTATGCATCAGAAAGTGGCAAATAAATCTAACAAAAAGCTGAGATCCTTTACGCTTAGTGAAATTTTTTCAGGTCCAGTGGCATAGAGCTTATTGACATAATCCTAGGAAACAAGATTATGCTGTAACAGCTGACCATTCTAACAACCAAAACAGAGGAATATTGGCTGGGGAACCTTTTCAATTTGGAAACAGCATATGCCTTAGCTGGGTGTGTTACTGTGACACTTTCACTGAAAAGTAGTTAATTTTAAGTGAGGCCAGAATGGGAAAAGTTTTGTAACAGGTCCAGGCTGCTGTGCAAGCAGCAGTCTCAGTGTCAATAGCAAACAACCACTCTGTTTGCAGCCTCTGAAAGGCCCCTGTAGATGAATCACAGTGCAAGACTTTGGGACTTGGGAGCAAAGCCCTACCATCCAGTACAGATAACTAACTGCTCACCACTTGAGAAACAATTCTTAGACTGACACTGAGCCTTAGTAGAGACTGAACACCTAAGCAATCATGGGCCACCAAATTATCATGGAGCATGAACTGCCCTTGAAGAACTAGGTATCACTTGACCCAGTAAACCATAAAGTTGAGCATGCATCACCAAATGGAAGTAGTATATATACATAATTGGGCTTGAGCAGGTTCGTCCTCAGATTTAAGTTATGAGACGTAGTCCAAATCCCTCCAGTTCTGTCTCCTGGTGTACTATCTTCTCTCCCCCAGTTTGCATCTGTGTTCTCATGATTAGTCTCCTAATATCAGTTGAAGTTAATAGAGAAGACTCCAGTTTGCTTTATAGACAGTTCTCATTATACACAGCAGTTTGGAAAGTAGACAGCTATAGCACAATCTCTTTCTAAGACTTCCTTGAAATGAAGAGTAGAAATCTTCCCAATGGGAAGAATTTTCAGTATTATATCTTTGCTTGAAAGGACAGATGGCCAGTGGCCAGATGTTTGATTATGCAGTTCATGAACTGTAGCCCATAGTTTGACTTGATGTCCAGGAACTTGGAAGAAATATGATTGGAAATTTGGTGATAAGGAAATTTGGGAGAAAGATATGGAAGTAGATATTTCAAAATGTACATGAAACATGAAAACATTTATGTCCCATATGAATCTTAGAAGAGGAGGATTTTTAATAATAAAATAGATGAGATAGCTCATTCTGTAGATTCCAGTAATCTGCTTTTCCCGCCTTGGCTGTCATTATTCAGTGGGCTCATGAATAAAAGGGCAGGGAGGGAAGTTATTAAAAAATCAGCAACATGAACTTCTACTCACCAAGGCCAATTTTGCTGCAGCAGACAGCAGGTCTAAGTCTCAAAAATGGTGCTTCTCTCCAGAGTCATCAGACAGCTAACAGGTAGGTTATCTTGCATCACTTTCATTATGAAAAGCACAGCATTTTCTTATTAGAGTAGACACTGCAGATGTGGATTTACCAACCCTGCAGGTAACACTTCCATTGCAATTACCATCCATAGACTTACAGAAAGCTGTATCCACCATCATGTGATTCTACGCAGTATTGCTTCTGATTGAGGAACACATCACAGATAAAGAAGTGTGTCAGTGGGTCCATGTTCATGTAATTCACTGATCTTGACATGTCCCCACCATTTTAAAGCAGCTGGGTCATTTGAACAATGCAATGGGTTTCTGAAGACATAGTGATGGCACCATCTAGTTGTCAATACTTGAAGGGAATGTGCAAGCTTCTCCAAGAGGTGTCCCATATGGGCTCTGCTTTAAGACTCTGCTGCTCCACTTCTGATCCAGCTCCCCACTAATGTGCTTCGAAAAGCAGTGGAAGATGGCTCGGGTGCTTGGGCTCCTGCACACATGTAGGAGACCCAGAACAAGCTCTGGACTCCTGGCTTTAGCATGGCACAGCCCTGACTGTTGCAGCCATTTAGGGAGTAGAACCAAGTATGGAAGGATTCTCTATTTTTTCCCTCTCTGTTTGTAACTTTGCCTTTCAAATAAGTTTATTTTTTAAAAGTTTTTATTTAATGAATATAAATTTCCAAAGTACAGCTTATGGATTACAATGGCTCCCCCCCCCCCCGTAACTTCCCTCCCACCCGCAACCCTCCCCTTTCCCGCTCCCTCTCCCCTTCCACTCACATCAAGATTCATTTTCAATTCTCTTTATATACAGAAGATCAGTTTAGTATATATTAAGTAAAGATTTCAACAGTTTGCCACCACATAGCAACACAAAGTGAAAAATACTGTTGGAGTACTAGTTATAGCATTAAATCACAATGTACAGCACATTAAGGACAGAGATCCTACATGATATTTTTTAAATGATTAATTTTCTGTTCAATTTCCAATTTAACACCAAGTTTTTTTTCTCATTTTCAATTATCTTTATATACAGAACATCGATTCAGTATATACTATGTAAAGATTTCATCAGTTTGCACCCACACAGAAACACAAAGTGTAAAAATACTGTTTCAGTACTAGTTATAGCACTACTTCACATTGGACAACACATTAAGGACAGATCCCACATGAGACATAAGTACACAGTGACTCCTGATGTTGATTTAACAATTTGACACTCTTCTTTATGGCATCAGTAACCTCCCTAGGGTCTAGTCATGAGTTGCCAAGGCTATAGAAGCCTTTAGGGTTCGCCGACTTCGATCTTATTCCGACAGGGTCATAGTCAAAGTGGAAGTTCCATCCTCCCTTCAGAGAAAGGTACCTCCTTCTTTGATGGCCCTGTTCTTTCCACTGGGATCTCACTCACAGAGATGTTTCATTTAGGTCTTCTTTTTTTTTTCCCAGAGTGTCTTGGCTTTCCATGCCTAAAATACTCTCATGGGCTCTTCAGCCATATCCGAATGCCTTAAGGGCTGATTCTGAGGCCAGAGTGCTATTTAGAACATCTGCCATTCTATGAGTCTGCTGTGTCTCCCACTTCCCATGCTGGATCATTCTCTCCCTTTTTTATTCTATCATTTAGTATTAGCAGACACTAGTCTTGTTTGTGTGAACCCTTTGACTCTTAGACCTAGTAGTGTGATCAATTGTGGACAGAAATTGATCACTTGGACTAGTGAGATTGCATTGGTACATGCCACCCTGATGGGATTATATTGGAATCCCCTGGCATGATTCTAACTCCACCATTTGGGGCAAGTCCTATTGAGCATGTCCCATATTGTTCTTCTCCTCCCTCTCTTATTCCTACTGTTATATCAAATAAGTTTAAAAAACTAAGTAAATCTTTTAAAAAAAGACTACTGCCTGCTCAGTTGCTTTGGACTTCTTATTCCTCCAAATCAATTGTCAAAGAAGGAAGTTACCATGCTGACTGGAGTGATTGATCCTGACTACCAAGGGATAATTTGACTGCTCCACTACAATAGAAGTCAGGAAAACTATGGAATAAAAGAGCTCTCTTAAGACATTGCTTAGTATTACCATTCCCCATGATTAAGTCAGTGGAAAACTACAACAACCCATTCCAAACAGGACTGCGAATGAGTCAGATCCTTTGAATGAAGGTCTGAGTCACTCCACTAGGTAAATAACTCTGAGAATCTGAGGTCCTTCTTGAAGAGAAAGAGATAAAGAATAGGTAATGAAAGAAGAGAATTACAAATATCAGTTACAACCATGGGATCAGTGGTAGAATGTGGGACTGTAATTGTCATGAGTATTTTGTTATAAGTATGTTTGTATATGTGTTTTTATTTAAGATATTTTCTACAATCCTCTCTTATTTTCATACATTTCTAACATAAGATACTAACTTTTAATAGTTTGTAAATAAAGGTTTATAAAAATAGAATTAAAGGAAAGTTGCTTTTGGTGCAAAAAAATCAAGATTCATGCAAGCAAGGATTTTCAAAAGTTCAAGAACAAATGCATACTATGAAGAAAACCATATTATTAGTTTTGCACCAAAGTATTTATATTATGGCATAGCTAAAAGAGTTAACATTATTCAGGAGGCTTACCTCCTCTTCAGGGGAAGGTGTTAATACATTTTCACTTGTACACAGGAGAGTCAAATCATGTATCATGTCAGATGGGCTTAAGTCACTATTATTGTCTTTCTTTGCAAAGAAAGTATGGGTTAAGGAGATGGGTATAGGTGCTAAGTTGACAATGGTTAGATTAACTTTATGTGCCAACTATATTGGCCCACAGTTTCTAGATACTTGAATAAACATTATTTCTTGGTCTGTGAGTTGTTTTTTTTTTCTCGATGAGATTAACATATGAATTTGTAGACAGTTTTTTTTTTTAATTACTTACACACGCATGTAGCCTGTTATATACGATGATTGTCAGAGAGTTGTAGAGTTTCTGTGGAGTAAAATCAAAGGTCTAGAAGTTCTTAAAGTAATGGTGTAGACTAGGATCCCAATTTTGTAAAATGAATACAGAAGGTGGCTGCTATTCAAGAATATTTATGTGAATGATCCAAAAGGACCTTGCAATTGGTGCTATTGATTTGGTGCTATTTACTTTTCAAAGAGGGTCACTATTAATTGATCCATTAAAGATCTGAATAGAATAAATGTTCAAGTAAGAAAGAATTATCCTTCTTTATCATGTGAGAACACAGTAAAACAAAGTGACTGTCTACAAGTCACATAGGGAACCATTACCTGGGAACTTAATCAGCTGGCCTCATGATTTTGGACTTCTTAGCTTCCAGAATTATGAGAAATGATTTCCTTTTGTTTGAACCACCAAATCAAGGTATTTTGCTATACTAATGAGTGCAACATATATGTCGTAAACTGAAGAAAAATTTCTTAAAATATCAATCAAACTGCATAAGTTTTGTTGTCATGTTTGCTTTAACTTATTTCTGTGTTTAGCTGTTTTTAAGTCATTCAGCCCACTTTATTCTACTCATTCTGGGTTTAAGAGTAAGGGATGATAATCTTAACAAGACATTATTAGAAAGTCATCATCATACCCTTATCCATTTCTTTACAGATATGGATACCCAGACATTGGATATCAAAATATGGAGAACTTCTTTGTTTTAAGAAAGAGAAAAATAGTTTTTCTAATTAATTATACACCTTTAGCCTTCCATCTATAGTGATGGCCTGAGGGTTGCAGAGTTTTTGTGGAGTACAACAGAAAGTCTGAAAGTTATGAAAGTAGTGGAGTAGAAAACTAGGACCTCAATTGTGGACAAAAAAAAATGTAGAAGCTGACTGCTATTGCGAGTCTGGCACAGCTAAGCACCTTTGTTCATGGTACCTGTCTCAAGAATCCTCTCTAAGGGAATGATGCATATTTTAAACCTAAAGCCCCAAACTATCTACTATTTCATTTCTACAGTAAATATGGAAAAGACCTTTGAAACATATTCATGTTATAATCCCCAGGACATGTGACTATGTTGCTATTTGGAAAAGGTGAATTAAAGATGCAGAAAAAAATTAAGATCCCTCATCAGCTGATCTAAACAAAGTAAGATTATTCTGGATTACCTAGATAGGCTCAAGGTATTCATAATTATTGTGAATGCTGGATGAGATATTTCAAAGAAGAGTCAAAGATGACACCTGAAGAAATTCAGACCAATGCTGATGACTCTGAAGAAAGGAATGAAATCATAAGCCAATATAAGCAGGTAGACTCTAGAAGCTGGGAAAGACCAAAAATGGTTTCTTCTTTGGAACTCTAGAAGGAGTGCAACCACCAACACAGTGAGATCTGGATTAGACTTCTCATCTACTGAACAATGATATGATAGATTTGCATTGTGTAAGCCACACAATTTACAATAATTTCTAAAAGCAGTAGAAGAATAACAGAATTTCCAATGGCAGGCATTCTCTTCAGCCATCACAAACACTTCATGGCGTCATTTCCACACAGGAAAATTCATAACACCAAAGGAAGATCCTTTTTAGGAGAATGGTACTGAAGAGATCCTATTTGTACCTGGAGATGAAACTGAACCCCCTGCAATATGTAATCACAAGCTAGTAATTGTATAAAAAGGATGTTTCTGATTTTATAATGGAAATGCACTCTTTTCCTGCACTACACAGTGTGAAAACCACCACTATTTGCACCCTTCTTTTCATGCACAGCATCACAATTGGCAGACCACTGTCTCTCCACCTACTTAGGAATGATGATTCAAACCTGTTCCCTTCCACCTTCAAAGGCACTCGACTGTATCCATTAGTCCTATTGTTCTGTGTATTTAATCCTTCTGTCTGGAATGGATTCTTCCTATTGTAATATTTAACTGCTATTGAGCCTTTTTCATCAGGAAGCAAACAATAATTTTTTCTATTTTTAACTTTTATTTAATAAATATAAATTTCCAAAGTACAACTTTTGGATTATAGTGGCTTTTTCTCCCCATAACCACCTTCCCATCAGCAACCATCCCATCTCCCACACCCTCTCCCATCCCATTCTTCATCAAGATTCATTTGCAATTATCTTTATATATAGATCAATTTAATATATACTAAGTAAAGATTTCAACAGTTTGCACCCACACAGAAACACAAAGTATAAAGTACTGCAAAACAACAATTTTAAAACCCTTCATTTTGTTCCCTAATCAGTCTCTACCTTGGGGAAAAATGTTCACTAATAGAAGTACCACGATTTCATAAGTTCATTTATCATCTCCCCCATTTTATTCATTTAAGCCAAACTCAGAGTTGTAGCTCTCCCTAGGAGACCAATGACTTCAATGTCACTAAATCCAGTAAACATTCTTTTATTTTTAAAGAGCTGTTCATTTATATGAAAGTCAGAGTTATAGAGAGAGGGAGAGACACACAGAGAGAAATATCTTCCATCCACTGGTCTCTCCCCAGAAGGTCAGAGCGGGGGAAGGCCAAAGCCAGGAACCAGGAGCTTCACTCAGGTCTCCTACATGGATGGCAGGGGCTCAAGTACTTGGCCATCTTCCTCTGCTTTTTCCAGGCTATTAGCAGGGAGCTGGATCAGAATTGGAGCAGCCGGAACATGAACCAGCAATCAAAAACCAGGGAAGAAAGGAGAGAAATTCTTCCAAGATTTTTTATGCAGGAATTAAAATGTTATTATGACTGGTACAAGAATCTCTTCTACCACACTCTTGCTCAAAGCAAATCTCAATCTCTAGACTCAAGAGGAAGACAATTATACTTCATTTTTTGATGAGTGGATTTGCCTAACTACAACCCGAGCTGGGTTGTTTCAGGTAGGTGAATAACTCCCACCATTTTTTACAAATAGTGTACCACAATTAGAAATATCTTGTATGAGAATGGTAGTATTAGTTTATTCTCAGTGAGTGGAAATATTCACTCACCTGTAAATCTTTGGAGATAAGAATGGCAAATGATAGTATTTTTTTTTTTTTGCTTGTTGATACTTGAGAGTAAACCTCAGATAATTGTGGATGCCATATTTCACTTAATTCTAAATGTCTTTAGGAGAAACAAGATGATTCTCCAAAGAGAACACTCTAGTTTATGTGTGTGTGTGTGTGTGTGTGAGAGAGAGAGAGATTTGTCTTCTCAGCATGTGGATTATCATTCCAAGGAAGAACAATGGCAAAAAGGTTCACCCAGGTGCACACTCACACATGCCTCCCATTCAGATTGGCAAGGCTGAAACCATGCATACATGGCACAGAAACTGTGGTTCTTTGGAACAATTAAATCATCATCTTTGGTTTTATTTTTAATACGTATTTTTTTCAGACACTAGGAAATTTGAGAACCACCTCTAACCTTCTATGTATTTAACATATTTAGGTCAGGTTATTCTTGTTCAGTTTGGGCATATTGTCTCCACTAAGATAGGCTGTGGGCAGGACAGAAATTATTAGATACCGGGCAGCCAGAATCTGCTGCAGCCCTCCCTATTAAAAGTGCATGCTCTGGCCAACAGTTAAACCTGTCTCCAGGGGTACGTAAAAATATCAAAGAAACACCTGCAAATGGACTGCACCAGAGATCTTCTGGCTCCATCCTCCTGGTTAAGGATACACTTTTCCTGTCCACAGCCAAGCTAAAGGAATGAATCAAGGAAACAAGATCCCTCAGTTTACTTTACTGCTTTAAGATTTCATTATTAATGGAAGTTGTTATTAAGAAACTTTTTTTTCTCCATGTATTGTTTATATTTCTGTTTAAATTCAAATTTAAGCTAGCAGCTAGGGAAATAAGATTATTTGAAGTGTATGGCAAAAATCTCATCTGCTGAAACCCGATTTATTGAGAAGCGTGAACCCTGAATTATACACCTCCCACTTACTCTAAATTGAACTGCCCACATCTTTGTGGGGCTGCCCACAAGGTGTCTAATGAGTTATATGCCAGCACTTATTTAACAAGAAAAGAAACCAAATAGAGCGTAACTGAAACCTGGGTACATTTTGTTTTTGTTTTGTTTCAGAGAGCTGTCAGATATTTCAGTCCAATCTTAAAGTCGTTGCTTCCCTTTATTGCAAGTCGACTTCAGAATTTTAGTTACCTCTTGCTACAAAAGGTTTCAGTTTAAGGGTGGCAGGAAGAATGAAGATCGATGGTTGCTGGGTCTGGTTGGTCATACCAATTTGTACTGCAATCTAGGTGCTGCAGGCTCAGAGATCTGAGTGTAAATGTGTGCCCTGCAGCTTTAGGAGAACGATGTGCATACAGCTGTAGATCAACACCGCAGGTTTAGGCACAGGATGAGGCATCCGACAGGCTGTGCACATGGGCATTTTGTGAGCTAGAAGAGGGGAAAGGAAAGCAAAGGAGACAAATGGGATGAGAGAAGGAAAGAACAGAGAAAGAGGAAAGTATGAAGGAGAGAGGGCAGGATGGGGGAAGGGAGAAGGGAGTAGGCAGGGACATGATTTTGCTAGTTGTCTTAAAACAGTAAAGTTTTACCTAAACCTTTCAAATAAAGTAGAAAAAAAATCATCAGTTAAATGTAAACATAAAATATTTTCAATAAATGCAGACTTAGTAAACATCTCATAATAGCTAAACTATTATCTCCAATATTTTAGTGGAATTGTTTTTTGAAATCTTAGCTTTGGGACACTGCCATTCTGACTCAGCATGAAATAGCACCTCCAATGTTGCAATTTTTGAAATGTCTACATTTGAAAAACTTTGGATAATTCATAATTTATTTTCTGATTCCAAAATAATAAGTTTAAGTTGGAAGTGAAGTTCAGACCACCTTTATTAACTTATGATTTTTTAAAAAAAAATGAAACAGAAAGGGTTAGAAAATCCTCTAATTCTATAATGCAACCATGTTCTGACTTTGTGGTTTTGTTTATTGCTTAACCTTTGAGACATGTCATACAACATGTTACCTTACACATGTGATTATTTTTTAATTGCTTGTTTTCCTGTCCCATGAAACCCTGAGTTAAGCAGTAAGAACCAGCATATTTTCTTTGTAGTCGAGGAAAAATACCTACACCTCATTTTATAAAAACCAAATTTGACATTTGTGTGACATGTGCACATTTGAACCTCTGAGGTCTATTAGGGAGACAATGGAATTTATAGGCTAAAACTTCTCTTGCTTAACAAAAAAAAAGTGTTTATTGATCATTTCTCTAAGTGTTTATTGCAAAGAAATTACTCTAATGTTGAGGCTAAATTTCGCTTCAGTTAGTGAAATGAAATGTTAAAACAATAAACCAGGGCCAGTGCTGTGGCTCACTTGGTTAATCCTCCGCCTCTGGCGCCGGCATCCCATATGGGCGTAGAATTCTAGTCCCTGTTGCTCATCTTCCAGTCCAGCTCTCTGCTGTGGCCCAGGAGTGCAGTGGAGGATGGCCCAAGTGCCTGGGCTCCTGTACCCACATGGGAGACCAGGAAGAAGCACCTGGCTCCTGGCTTTGGATTGGCGCAGGGCCATTTGGGAGATGAACCAACGGAAGGAAGAAATTTCTCCCTGTTTCTCTCTCTCTCACTGTCTAACTCTATCTGTCAAATAATAATAATAAAAAAGAACCGGTATGATTCCCCAGAGAAATAGATGTATTTATTTGTTTAGATAATAGATGCAAATTATGAGTACTTCAAAAGTTTGTGGGAAGCAACTGAAAGGTAAATTTATTTTGGTGCAAAAAAACTTTGAAATCCATGTCAAGTCATACTGTGCACAAACTAAACATTCTTAGGAATGGGAAAATTTCATTTTTGAATATATAATTTAAGAATTAATGCAGTTATTTAACAAATAAGCATGCTCTGACTTTAGAATACATAATTAGAAAAATTCTTTTTTCTAACACAACTTTATTTGGCTTTGTGCTCTTGATCTGATTGTTTTCAGATAGCAAAGAAGAGGCATTGCAGAACAGCTTAAAATGCTAATTGAATGATCAAATTTCTTTAATCCAGGTGAGAAATGTCTTTTCTCTTCACTCAGTTCTCAGAAAATGTAAACATTTAGATCTAGTCAAATTCTACTTAAAACAGGTACTATCACAACCATCTTTCCCATTGCAGATATGAGAATAGTATGCACCATAGAAACAGAACATTTATTATTGATAAAGAATCATATTTAGGAATCTACAACTGGGGACGACTGCTTAAACACCATAGCCATCAATTCAGAAGTATTTACAACAGCGCATACTCTACTCTTCCAATTATTATCTTCGGCTTTCTGGCTCCAAAGAATCCATACAAATTATGTAGTTTTCTGAGCTAAAGTTTAGTTTAGGAACTTAAAAGATGTTAAATACTCTAAACAGTATGCACCTTCTTAACAGATACATGAGCAGCACTAAACCATTGAGTAAGTTTTAGAAAATGAAACAAGTTCCTGCCTTTTTGCTTAATGACCTTGAATTTTTATAAAAATCAAATTTTAAATTTTAAATTATATTTTAAGATTTTTTTTTTGATAGGCAGAATGGACAGTGAGAGAGAGAGACAGAGAGAAAGGTCTTCCTTTGCCGTTGGCTCACCCTCCAATGGCCGCCGCGGCTGGCGCGCTGCGGCCAGCGCACCGCGCTCATCCAATGGCAGGAGCCAGGTGCCAGGTGCTTTTCCTGGTCTCCCATGGGGTGCAGGGCCCAAGCACCTGGGCCATCCTCCACTGCACTCCGGGGCCACAGCAGAGAGCTGGCCTGGAATAGGGGCAACAGGGACAGAATCCGGTGCCCCGACCAGGACTAGAACCCGGTGTGCCAGTGCCGCAAGGCGGAGGATTAGCCTGTTGAGCCATGGCGCCGGCCTATTTTAAGATATTTTTGCATTCTTCTTTGCTGAAACCTAAGTATAACCTTGACCTGGGTCTTGATTTTTTGGGACAGACCTAAACAATAACAATCTAGTCGCATCAGGTTTTTAACAATCTCTGCCTCTTTTTTTCTCATCTTCTTGACTATTTTCATGATGAAACATTTTACTAGAAATAATTGAATTACCTAACATACCCATTAAACAACAACCCAAATAAAGAAAAAAAAAGTTCCCCTTAAGTGGAATTGTCAGCTTTGCTGAGCCTTCAGAGTAACTGAGTATATGGTGCTACCCTGAATTAGCTGTTTGGTTTTCATTAAAACGCTTATTGAATAAGTTAAATATCTTTGTTCCTAATTTAAAATGATAATAAGAAGCTGAAGATAAAAAGCAGTGCAGTGAGAAATATCAGGAACATGCACGTCAACTTTAATAAAAGGTTTCTTCATCCTTGCTTTAGCTATGGCTTCACTCTTCACCAAAAAAGAACACTGGAAACTTGACATGAAAAAGAAGGCTATAAATTGAAGTGTAATAACTTCAGAGATATGTGAATTAGTTCATATATAGTTGATATTGAAATTTAGAATTCTTAAAAAATCCTAGAGTTTAGGAAGAGATATAATAATGATACCCAAAACTATTTTCTGCAATTATTACAAGTATCATATGAAAATACTCTTGAATCAAATCACTTTGATCAAGAAATTACCATTACCTGATGATTAGATTATTTTACTGCTATTTTACCTGTATGGTAACTGGTGTTTAATTCTGTATTAGAACATTAACTTCTGGCTGGCGCCGTGGCTGAATAGGCTAATCCTCCGCCTTGCGGGGCCGGCACACCGGGTTCTAGTCCCAGTCTGGGCACCAGATTCTGTCCCGGTTGCCCCTCTTCCAGGCCAGCTCTCTGCTGTTGCCAGGGAGTACAGTGGAGGATGGCCCAAGTGCTTGGGCCCTGCACCCCATGGGAGACCAGGAGAAGCAACTGGCTCCTGCCGTCAGATCAGCATGGTGCACCAGCTGCAGCGGCCATTGGAGGGTGAACCAACGGCAAAGGAAAACCTTTCTCTCTCTCTCTCTCTCTCTCTCTCTCTCACTGTCCACTCTGCCTGTCAAAAAAAATAAAAAATAAAAAAAAGAACATTAACTTCTAATATAAAATGGCTTATCCAAATTCCACAAAAGTGACTGAAAGGCAGTATTTGCAAATATCCCCTGAAGACATATACACACTCCATGATGTAATCTTTCAAATGATTACTAATCTTACACAAATTTTACATATTTTAGAGCCACCTGTTATTAGCATACAATGATGTAATATAGAACTATAAAAAATTTAGTTATGCGGTTTGAGGTGCCAGTTTCATGTGAAAATAAAATAAAATAAAAGCATAATGTTTCAATTTATGTCAGCTAGAGTTGAAGTTGAGGCATTGGTAGGTGGATTGTATGGCCACAAGAGGGCAGCAGAGGGTCTGAAACTAAGGAACTGCACTCTGCAAATGGAATGGTAGTGCTATCTAAGGTTTTACAATGGATAAAGAGTAGCTTTCGTTCTGAATATGAAAAAGAGAAAAAGGGATAAAGTGAGGAGAGGGAGAGGAAGGAAAAAAGTAAGGAAGGAAAAAGGAAAGAAGGAAGGAATATCACAAAAGACAAAAGAGAGAAAAGCAGTTTGCCTGTGTGCATTTGTGTATTTTTTATTGTGCACATTTGTGTGTGCATACACGAGTTTTTTTCTAAGAGCTAAACTCCTCTGAAGCCCAAAGACAAGACAAATGGAAATTCCTGGTTCTGTCCAACTCTCTATAAAATGTGCGATTATTGATAAAAACCCCTTCCCCACAAAAGAGCTATTTGTTTTTCTCCCACACAATCATGTCTTCTCTCCTAATTAGCCTTCAATCAAAACTCTGCCCTGTGTTTCCTAATACAAGAACCAGAAAGTTCTTTTTTTCTAATTTTTATGTTTATATTCAAAAGCATGTTCAGTAATTTCCGGCCTAAGGTTATGCTTCTTAGCTATGATCAAGATACTACTAGAGAACATGAGGACCTCGTGCTGATTCATTGCTCACAGTTCTTTTCAAAGAACACACAAAAAACGATCTACTAGTTTCCGTTTGCTGTACAACTAATATGCAGTTTCAGGTTTCTGGTTTTTGCCCAAGTCATACTGAATTATTTTACATCATACCCAAGCTCAAATGGGTATCTAACATGTATTGTGCGTGGAGACAATTGGAAGATTCTTCAGGAAAGGATTACACCTTGCCACATCCTCATTAAACAAATGCTAAATAGATAAAGCTGCAGGATGCAGTCGAAATATCATTAGTCCTTATCAGCACAGAGTTTGGGTAAAGAGTCACAGAACAAGTCTGCTCTCCAATTCTCCTTGCGATTACATCAGGATTCCAGATCTCATAATTGGAAATAATGAGGATTCGCTGAGGTCTCTATTATCTAGACTCAAAACCCTAAGAAAAGATATAGAAAATCAATAAAATGTCAGAACTATGTTGACCAATATACACCAAACAACGGGGCAGACATTGTGGTATCAGAGCACCATTGGAGTCTTGGCTCTTCTGCCTCTTGATCCAGTTTACTGCTAATGTGTCTGGGAACGCAGTGGATTATGACTCAAGTATTTGTGTTTCTACCACTCACAAGGAGAACCCAGGTGGACTGCCTGGCTTCTGGCTTTGGCCTAGCCCAGACCCAGTTTTGGGGGAGTGAATCAATGGACAGAAGAGATCTCTATCTCTCCCTGCCCCATCATTCTTTCATATGCAACATTGTTGGATCTTCACATATATATATATATATGCAACAACATATATATGTAACATTGTTGCATATATATATATATGAAACAACATTAATTACAACATTAATTCAAAGCATATCACTTTAAACTGCATCCTTGAACAGTCATTTACAAAGTTTTGAAAAGGAAAGTAAAATATAACGAAATACAATTTTGCTTTATATCAGACATTCCTGGCTTGGAGAAGGAAAAGGATCAAAGATTGGACATCAAAGTGGTAAGAAGATTTTATGAAGAAAATATAGAATACATAGAGTTATAAAGAGTTCACTGATTATCATGAGGAGAGAATAATGCAGAACACTTGCTAACTTTGAGGAAAATAATGAACACATTATATACTAGGTGCTCTTCTAAGTATATTATATGTATTACTTAGTGTTAAAGCATCCCTATGGTTTGATATAATTACTACATATCAATTTTATAGTTGAAGAATGAAATACAAGAGACCCAAGTATTTTGCCAAAGGTCATGCAACTGAAATATGAAGTATTTTTGCAAATCATCTCTTTGTACATGTTGACCTCCCAGGTGGGAGTCATAGGGAGACCACAGAAGCTGCTTTCACTGATGAAGCACCTTATTTTCACCCTATTTCAATTAGAATACAGCTCCTAAAAGGCTTAGGAAAAATAACTTGGAATCATGTCAGCATTTTAGCATAGTAACAGGATCTCATGTTGGAGCACTGGTTTGAGTTCCAGCTGTTCCACTCAGATCCAACTCCCTGATAATACAGCTGGAAAAGCAGCAGAAGATGGCACATGTACTTGGGCTGCTATTACTCTGTGGGAGTCCCAGATGGAGTTCTGAGCTCCTGGCTTTTGTTTGGCCCAGCTCTGGCCATTACAGCTATTTGGGGAGTGAACCAGTGGATGGAGATATCTTTTTTTCTCTGCATCTACCTTTCAGCCACTCTACCTTTCAAATATTTTAAATAAATCTTTTAAACAAAATTAACTAACTAGGATCTACTAGAGTGAGTGAGTGAGAGTAGTTTATTGAACCATAGAAAAGGGTGTTTGCTTGTCTCACAATAACTTAAGAAATTAGTGCACAATCACTTCTAGGCCTTTTGGCTAAGATCAAGTGTAGAAATTAGTGCACAAGTAGCTAACAAAATTTCTCAAACCTATCCTAGACCTTGAGTGTATTTTCAAGTTTTAATATACCTTTTCCTAATAGTTTTGCCTTTGGCATGTTTCCAACACAACTCCTTAAAGCAAAGGAATGAAAATTGCGTTGAAAGTCTGGTTACATGGATCCTAGGGCAAGGTTATGCATCTTATAAACCAGCTAGTCAACTCTAATCTTTTACATAAAATTTATATGTATTTATTCACATATGTATATATCTCTCTTCCTCCATATATACAGATTGATAATAGATCTGATTAGATTCTGCTTTTAAAAATAATTAAAATCAAACATATCTGAAAATATTTTAGGTTCTTTGACACTTAATATTTTCGTTGATGCTATTCTTTGTGAGACAGCATGAATACTTGACAGCAGATGTCTTGGGATATTGGGTCCAGAATAATTTTATCTGTATACCAATGTCTGGCCCATCTAGGGGATCCAGTCCTTAGAGAAATTCTTTCTCCAATATAGGAATAAAACATTTCAGAATGATTTTGTATGCACATGTGTGTGTGTATATGTAGGCATGATTTTTATGAGATCACTGAGTTGAACTATTGCTGTTACTAATACTGCCTTACTCCAAATTACCATGACTCCAATCTTCCAAAGTCAACATCCATGTGTCCTTCATTCTGATGTTCTACACTCAGTTGGACAATAAATCCGGTCACTTCTACCTTAATAAATATATCACACACACACACACACACACACACACACACACAAACACATGTTCACCATCTCCTCTTTCTTATTACTGTTGTTCTCACTTTGGTGTAGACTCTTATTACTCTCCTTGGCTGTTAAATCAAATCAGAATTTCTTTCCCATCCTTCAGGCTCTCCCTACTCTAATCTATCTTCCAGAGAGCTGTCAAAGAAACCTTCCTAAGTGTGACTCTGATCATGTTACTGCTCTCCTCAAAAACCTTCAGTGATGACCATTTTTTACCAAATCAAATGTGAACACATAACAATGTGATTAGGGAGCTCCGGAGTATGACACAGAGATAGCACTCTCTGAAAAGGCAAAATGGAATTCAAGAGAATCTGAGCCACGTACTGGACACTAGACAATGTATCCCCCATTTTCCTCAGTTATAAGATTAGGTTGTACCAGCTAATCTTAACAACACCCTTTAGAAGCCAACATTTCATGTAATATACCTTTTCAGCATTAATTTCTATTTTTCTCCTTCAGACACTAAATATCACCAAGAAGAACAAAACTATTGGAGATACCCTGAATACTGTCTCTATTTACACCCAAGATGATTATACTCATGATTCCCTTCTCTCCAAGCTGTTTCTCTTGCAAATGTGTCCACCAAAACCCTGTCCATCATTAGGATTCTGCTCAAACTACCATCCAAATGTTCTCTCTTCTGCAACCAAAGCTCTTCTGAAAAGCAATTCTTTCTCCATGTTTATGTCTTTACTCCTCTATTAAAATCATGTGCCAAGTAGGCACAAAACATTTATTTGATCATTTTCTCTCTCTAGGATGTTGTTCATTGTAGGTTTTATAAATAGAATTATTTACTGAATTATGGATCATGAGAGTCAAACAATAAAGTAAATGTACATTTCTTAAAAATACCTCAATGGAATTTGCATGCTTTGATGAAGCAGAAGATAGCTCACCTATTTCTTAATTGGCAGTTCACTGAAGCACCAGAGTTCTGAAATGACATGGACAGCTTATATTCATAGAGAGGAAAGAAAACCCCCTTGTGACTTGATTTGTTTCATCAAAAGAACCTCCCTAAAGCAAATAAAAACTCTAAAGAAACAGTGTTAAATGCACCCATCAGTGAGACCTTGAAAAGAAGATATTTTTCAGAGTCAAGTTGACTTCTTAAAATGTCAAAAAAAAAACCTTATCCTTAAGTGAATTCAATTTTAAAACTGAAGCAAAATGTAATTACAGTAATTTACACACATTTATTTAATTTAAAAATGAGAAACTGATAAGTATGTGTTATCTTTAAATAATTTTGTAGGAGACTAAATGTCTTTCCTGTAACAAAAAACTGAGTATAACAAGAAGCTATTTAGGTGTGTCACATAACAAATACATGTCATCTTTCCTCTCTTAATAGTAAATATAATTGATGATGTCTTGGAAAGAATATCTCAATTCAAGACTTTGAAAATTAAACAAAACAAGTCTTGAAAACATGTTATTTTCCATTTGTCACTGAAAAAATTTAAAAACTTGAGCATTAAACACATTTAAAACTTGAACAGAATGGTATCAAAAATAGCCATCTAATTTTGAAAAGAAATTATTTTGATTGAAAATCAAATAGACACATAATACAAGACATGTTTACCAGAATATTCTCTTTTTTGCCTCCAAGATTTCTCCTTCACCAAACCTTATGTTAGAAATTCATCTTTCCCCATTGACCATGGATTTCCTAGAGTTCTAGGCAAGAGTAGAAAGAAATTAAAAAAAAAAGAAATGGAGACCACTGTGACTTATCAAGACTTCAAAAAGTTTCCTGGATAAATGATGTTTTCCAGAATCATTTGAACAGACTAAATACTCTCAATTCAAGGGAGAAGACCTGATAGTTTTATATGAAAGAAAAAATGAAAATCCTTTACGTAACAATATTAACCTCCCCTTCTATAAAGTATTTTTCACATTGATAAAATTATAAATCCAATGCCCTTGCCCCGTAGATAGAGGAAAGGCATTTAGGACAGTTAAACATTGTGGAGGAGCTGTGAGTTGTTGATCCAGGTTTTGATAGTCATCCTTAAATTCATTTATTCATCTTATGACCAAACATATTTTTAGAACTCCAGATGCACCCTCCCTGATCCTGTCCTGTTCTTGGAGGATACAAAGACATATCAGGCACAGTTGCACATACTCATCCTTTCAGTTTAATTGCCTGAGGTCCTTTCAAAAATCTGTCATTGCATCCTTACTGTCTTATTTCAGTACTGTTGTGACTAAATCATGTGTCTTCAGGATACTAATAATGTATTTTTCATGAAAAATCAGCCAGTAACAACTAATTGAAATGTAGATTTCAAATCAGATATATCCTAGATCTGTCACAAAACTTAAATGCCAATTTCTATTTTACATTTCTTATGTGGTTGTGAACTCACCAGAGTAAATTAGAACAATAAACTTTTTTTAATATGAAGAAAGGAATAATATCATTTGAGAGTAGATATGGTAACTTAAGCATGCATATTATAAAATGTAGAGCAATATCTTTAAAAAATAAAACAAAGAGGTATGATAAATAAACTGAAAAGTGATCTAGAAAATGAAAATAATTTCAATTTATGCTAAAGAGGAAGGAAAAATATTTTTTAAAAAAAGATAGAATTAAAATGATAGCACTTAGGGCCGGCGCTGTGGCTCAACAGGCTAATCCTCCGCCTTGCGGTGCTGGCACACTGGGTTCTAGTCCCGGTCGGGGCACGGGATTCTGTCCCGGTTGCCCCTCTTCCAGGCCAGCTCTCTGCTGTGGCCCGGGAGTGCAGTGGAGGATGGCCCAAGTGCTTGGGCCCTGCACCCCATGGGAGACCAGGAAAAGCACCTGGCTCCTGCTATCAGATCAGTGAGGTGCGCTGGCCACAGCGCGGCCATTGGAGGGTGAGCCAACGGCAAAGGAAGACCTTTCTCTCTGTCTCTCTCTCTCTCACTGTCCACTCTGCCTGTCAAAAATAAAAAAATAAAATAAAATAAAAATGATAGCACTTAGGCAGGCATTGTTGTGCAGAGGGTTGAGCTGCCAGTTGGAATGCCTGTATCACATAATGAAGTGCCTATTGAGTCCCAGTTATTCTGTGCTTTCAATCCAGCTTAATGCTAATCTGCCTTGAGAGGTAGTGATTTATTAACCAAGTGCTTGCTTCCTGCCATCCACATGTGAGACCCATTTGGAGTTCCTGGCTCCTAGCTTCAATCTGGTGCAGCTCTGGCTATTGTGGATCTCTCTCTCTCTCTCTCTCTCTCTCTCTCTCTCTCTCTCTCTCTCTCTCTCTCTCTCTCTCTCTCCCCCCTGTCCCTTTCTCTCTGCATTTCAAATAATAAATAAATATTTTTTTAAAAAAGATAGCATCATGGTAGAAAAGAATTAAAAATAACTTGATAATTAAGATTAATTAATAGAACCCATCAAATAAAAGCAAGGGAGTGACATGGTCAATAAAAAACCAAGATCTACTTCTCTATGATAGGCTTGTTTTTATTTCATTTTTATTTTTTAAAGATTTATTTACTTGAAAGTCAGAGTTACACAGAGAGAAGGAGAGGCAGAGAGAGAGAGGTTTTCCATCCACTGGTTCACTCCCCAGTTGGCTGCAATGGTCAGAGCTGCACTGATCCAAAGCCAGGAGCCAGGGGCCTCCTCCAGGTCTTCCCACATGGGTGTGGGGGTCCAAGGACTTGAGTCACCTTCTATTGTTTTCCTAGGCCATAGCAGAGAGCTGGATCAGAAGTGGAGCAGCCAGGACTCGAACCGGTGCCCATATGTGATGCCAGCACTGCAGGCAGTGGCTTTACCTGCTATGTATGCCACAGTGCTGGCCCTAATAGTTTTGTTTTTAATACGAAGAAATAAATAGCTAAACATGTAAAATATGGAAATATATAAACCTCAAAACATTAAGCATAAGAATTTGAAGGTGTCTGTAACTATCAGAAAATGTAGGCTTCAAATGAGGAATAGTCTGAAGAAAAGAATAAGATAATGCATAGTGATTATGGGATCAACTCATTAAAAGAATCTAAGAGCTATATGCATGTAAACATCTAGTAATAAATCTTCAAATTTGTTGAAGAAAATGTGACAGAACTCAAAGGAGATATAAAAATGTATGTTGCGGTTGGAAATCTAAATATCCTTACAGAAAATAAATAATTATATAGAAGATCTGGACATCACTACTAGCCAATTTAATCTAATTGACATAGAATACATCAACATCCATCATTTCAAAATAAATATGTAAAATTCACAAAGGAGGACTGTGTGATGGAACATAAAACTGACCTCAATACATTTCAAAATATTAAAATCATGAGTGTGTTATCTAACAAAATT
This sequence comes from Sylvilagus floridanus, assembly GCA_949820135.1. Lineage (NCBI taxonomy): Eukaryota > Metazoa > Chordata > Mammalia > Lagomorpha > Leporidae > Sylvilagus > Sylvilagus floridanus. The sequence goes on along the minus strand of OX463229.1, from coordinate 78,344,984 downwards.
GATAATAGATCACTTGCCAATAACAGAAAGGTATTTAAAAATTGTAACTATTTGGAAATTTAAAACATACAAATATAAATAACCCATGACTCAAAGAGGATATTGAAAAAATTAGACTGGCTGATTTCACTAAGCGTAATGGTCTACAATTGTATCCATTTTGTTGCAAAAGACAGGATTTCATTACTTCATATGGCTGAGTAATATTCCATTGTATATATCTACCACATTTTCTTTATCCAGCCATCAGTTTAAAAACATCCAGGTCGCCGTGGCTCAACAGGCTAATCCTCCGCCTTGCGGCGCCGGCACACTGGGTTCTAGTCCCGGTTGGGGCGCCGGATTCTGTCCCGGTTGCCCCTCTTCCAGGCCAGCTCTCTGCCGTGGCCCGGGAGTGCAGTGGAGGATGGCCCAAGTGCTTGGGCCCTGCACCCCATGGGAGACCAGGGAAAAGCACCTGGCCCCTGGCTCCTGCCATCAGATGAGCGCGGTGCGCCGGCTGCAGCGCACCGACCGCGGCGGCCATTGGAGGGTGAGCCAACGGCAAAGGAAGACCTTTCTCTCTGTCTCTCTCTCTCTCACTGTCCACTCTGCCTGTCAAAAAAAAAAAAAAAAACATCCAGGTTGATTATGTCCTGGGAAAAAAGTTGGAATTTAAAATGGAAAGAATAACATTTACAGTAGCATTCAAACACATAATATACTCATGGAAAAGTAAAGTTTTTGTAAAACCAGTATGAAGAAAGCTATAAAATATTGCTGAGTACATTTCAGAAACATCTAAATAAGTGCTGATTAGTCAAAATATCTAGTATTGTTAAAACATCCATTCTCTCAAAATAGACCTCCAGATTCTACTTAATTAAAATCAAATTTTCAGCAGGTTTTCTTTTGATAGAAATCAATAAATTGACTCTAAAATGTATAAGAAAATGTAAAGTATTAAGAATAATTAAAATAATTTTGAAAAACCAGATCAGAAAGAAAAGAATTACATGATATAATTTCAAGATTACTCTAAAGATACAATTATTAAGACAGTGTTGAACTAGCTTCAAGATAGAGATACTTACAGACCAGTGGAACAGAAGACTCCAGAAATGTGCTATCAACTGAACGTTCACTTTATAGTTGATGAATTGCTAAGGCCTTAAAACTATGTAAAGATCGTGTTTTCCAAAAATCAGTACCAGAATAACTGTAACTCTCCTATATTGCTAAGGAGGATGCAAAATGGTACAGTAACATTAACAATGACTGTGGAAGTTTCTACTGAAGTTAGGCATGCTTTACTATATGAACCACCAGTTACAACTTCATAAATTTACTCAGAATAAATAAGAAACTACACCCAAAAGTTTGTAAATAAATATCAAAACAGCTTTATTCATAACAGCCCAAGTCTGGAAATAACTTAAAAGCACATCAGCACGTTCATGGATAAACAGAACTTGATATACCATAGGGATATTATTCAGCAACAAAATGGAACAAACTATTGACATATACAGTGTTATGAATGAATCTTCAAAACCTTATGCTGAAGAACAAAAGTCAAACACAAAAGAATATGCATAATGCAATTTACTTAAAACTCCTAGAAGGACATATCTAGCATTAATCAAAACCATATCAGTGATGATCAAAGGCCAGGGGACTGAGATAGGTCTGTACAGAAAATTCCTCAATGCACTTAAAATCCATGCAGTTTATAATTTGTAAATTGAATTTCAAATAAACCTTGTCAAAACTGCCTATCCAGGGCAGGCTTTCAGCTTGGTTAGTTAAGATGTTGCTTAGGATGTCCACATCCCATGTCAAGTGAAGTTTGATTCACAGCTCTGTCTCCCCATTGCACCTTCCAGCTCATGTACACACTGGGAGGCAGTAAGTGATATAGCTCATATGGTTGACTCCCTGTTGCCCATATGTAAGACCTGGAATAAACTCCCATCTCCCAGCTTCAGCCCAGTCCTACTTGGTGTGGGCTTTTGGGGAAAGCACAAACTGATGACTACACTGTATTTCTGTCTCTCTCTCCCCTTTCAAAGAAATGAAGGAAAAAATTAAATATGACCTCTCTAAAAACTTAGAGCTGAAATTTCTTTCCATCATACAGTATGATTTTTGGTGTTTCACACTCCGCAAACTTCACACCTGCATGCTGCATCTAAAATAAATGGGCTAGAACTGACAGTGATCCAATTCAATTAATAAATTAATTGATTATGGATAAAAATTTTCTGGAATTATTCCAAATTAATGATGCTTCAGGACGTCGTTAAGTAAATATTGAGAACATCTTGCATTATTTTCTCTGTCTAAAGAAACTCTTCTCCTCAGTAGAAGGTCCTGAATCTGACAAAAAAGCTTTGGGACTTTGAAAGGTCTGGGTCAGCCTAGGTGGAATGAGTGGACAGCTAAGTTCTTTGTATATTCAGCGATGCCCTTGTTGGACACCAGGTCCGTTATTCTGTCAGCATTTAATAAATGGCAAACCACAAATGCACTAACCTTGATAATTGCAGGGTAAAGTTGAAGAAGTTTAATTTTACTTGGAAATACAAAAGGATTTGTTTACAATCTGAAGACTGCAAGACCAGGAAAAAGAGGACAAATATGTTAACAGTCCATTGCTGTCACCTTTTTTTGCTCTCAAACTAGCCCTTTTCAACCAGCTTTGGCATAAAAAGGAAATATACCACTTATTTTCTGAGCAGGAAAAAGACACAGCTAGAAAGTGGCCCATGAAGCATAGATTCTCTAAGAGCCTTACACAATTCAGCAGTGCACACAGATCTGGCTTCTAATGAAGCCATTTACATGCAGATGCGGGCCCCAGTGTGTGGACACCAGTCCCAACTCTGGGAATTGCTGTTTCATTTAATCAAAAGAAATTTGCACATGAAAGCCACATCCGTGTTCATTAACCCCACATCTTTCTCAATATTGCTTCTCTATTCTTTCTAACAAAATTTCAAACCTTTATAAGATTTGGTACCCCACTTTAGAGCTTTATTTCCCTTCCACCCCCAATCCAGACATGCATCTGAATGTAAAGCTGAATGTGGGTCTGCAAGACTGAATAATTAGTAAAGACACTGAAAACTCACCTCAAGCACCTTTTTCACATTGATCAGCCTGCATAGACACTCTTACTCTCCACAACCAAAAAGACTCTTTTGTGCATACAATTTTGCCATCACCAAAATACATAAAAATACTAATCAGGATAGAAACTCCAAGAAAATAAGTTTAATTGCTACTTTATTTTAACATGCAAAAAAAAAAATGAAAATCGCAAATGGGCCTGGGAGCAATTATTAAACACACATCATACTGAGAAGCAAAGACATGACCAAGGCATTTGCAACAGATCCTATAATCAAAATTTATGGCTATCGGTTAACACAAGACCAACACACACTTAATAATTATTTCTCCTGTCAATTGTGTGGATGTCAATCATACAGAAGTTGTATGGGTGATCCTGTCACTTTCCCCTCTCACATGGATGCAATACCATTTACACCCATTCATTTAACCAAAGAGTAGCCTGAGACTGGACCTTTTGGGGTATGTAACAAGTGTACAATAATAAGTATACTAGAATTGATCGTTCTGCTAGCACTACAAAATTGAATTTCTCTTTCTACAGCATTAGAAAAGCAAGAATAGCTTAGCTTTGTTAATGGAATTCAGCAGTGACCTGCCAGGAACTCAGACTGAGAGGCCACGCACATCTTCCTGCCCACTCAGTGTCTGGCCTTTTTGCTCAAGCTGCCAACAATGGTCTTAATTAGTGCCAATTATGATTTTTTTTAATGTGGACACCTGCATAATGTGGACTAGATGGGAGTCCTACCACATTTTCCATCAACTATCATGCAGCTGTCAAGGGCTGACAAGTTTTAGTTGTTATTGTTCTGGCATGGATTCAGATTACTAGCCTAGAGGTATATTTCTTTATGGCTCATTTGTATTACTCCTGTAAATGATTAGACCTCTATTATTTCCTCTTCTGAATCTATGTATTTATTTTCTGGGGGAAAAAAAAGGCCCAGATCTTCCACCCAAAAAACAAACAAGTCACTGTATGAGACCATGTTTTCATTTATCAGATGACTTTTAAAAATTATATAATTTGTTAGGAATGAGGATTTAGCCTGAACTCGGAATCTCAGCAACTCTTGCAACGAAAATGCAGACTTTAGATTAAAATATCAACTCCAGAGTCCCGTATTCCTCGGGAGAAAACTAAACGTTTAGCCCGGTGATTCTGTAACTATGTTCAGTGCATACATCTCTGTGGCTACTCTAGAGGCTTAAGACCAGAAAGCGGGATTCAGGCTTCCATGTTACCTTGCCACAATTTCCACCCAGAGTGGTCCTACATTTCTGTAATTAGAAATACAGATAAGATACTTCTGAAGAAAGTTTCTGTAGCTAAAAGAATCTGAAATTATTGTTATTTGCAGAACAAGACAAAAAAGATGAGAAATATGAAGAAATTATTTATCATTTCATATGAAAGAAAAAGGAAATAGAAACAGTACTGCAACATTTTCCTGTGATGGCAATGCTCACCTGGAATCACTTTATTCCTCCAGTCGATGAGAGAGCAGTAAAACAACTGTTGGATTTCATTTTCAATTGTTGCTTAGTCTGTAAGAATGTTCAGCAAGTAGATTTGCAAAAACTTTGAAACACTCCATCTGTTCATTTTGAAAGATGAAGGAAAAGAAAAAGATGATAATTAGAAAAAAGAAGGAAGAAGGCAGATTAGATACTGGGGAACATTTCTTGTTTCATATTTGTACATTATAGCTTTGAAGACAAATCCTTGAATTCTGGAATATTTTTTAGTACATAGGAAACTCCAGAAAAGTTGATCAAGAAGTAAAGCATGCATATTATGTCTGAGTCATTTCAACTTTGTTATAACTTCTTACAACCAAACACTGTATATGAATTGATAAATCCATAAAACACTCATTCAGTTATTCACTCATCCATTTGCTAATTATTCAGCAATAATTAGGTGCCAGGCACTGTGTGTTTAGTATTTCAAACACATAACAATACAGAATGGTAAATTATATAATAACAGTAGGCACTGAGTATATGGGAATTTTCAGCTTTGGAATCATGGACTTCTTTTTGATGAAATGCTTAGGGAACAACAGTCAGCAAGTGCAGAAGAGGAAAAGGTTACTATAACTCGGTACTTGGCTGAAAAGCAGTTTATATTTATTGAATAAGGGGAAAGGGATATTGAACGTGTTTTTAATATTTTAATCTTTAAAATAATTTTCTTCAAATAATTGGGATATTATCTACTAGCCTTGAATGATATCTCTCCAAAAAAGGGGTGTATTTAAATGCTAAATACAGTGAAAGATTTAGAGTCACATTTTATACTTGATGAAAAGGGTAGTATCTATTTGTTCTTACATTGGTTGCAGTTACCTTCTAAGGAATATTTTTCAAAGTGATTCCAAATAAAAAATTGTGAAGAAAGATGAGTAAGATATTCTATAATTAAATGGTAAACTAGTATTGCTATTGTTCTCAGCATGAAAAGACCAAAAAAGGAGGTATAGAATAAAGAACCCTTTGGGGGAAGGGGAGGATACTCTTCTCACAACAGTAGTGTACCATCATCCCCCCACTTTCCAGCTCACTGAACACTAGCCTAGGAGGTGCCTCATGAAAAATGAATTCTATGCTCAATTAATTTTTGGAATCACTTTGTTCCAGAGTTCGATTTTGGAAATCCACAGTGCGTATAAAAATAATAAGCATTAAATGTATGAACATTGAATGTGGCTGGAGTGTGTCCCTCAGGGTTTCATGTGTTGTAATTTAATCCTGTTAAAGGTATTAAGAGTGTGGAAACATACTCCAACTGTGGTGTTTAGAAGTGGAGACTTTGGGAGGTGAATCAGGACTAGAGATGGTCATCAGAATGCAGCCCCCAAGATTGAAAACTTTCTCTAAGAGGGAGAGAGTCCAGAAGACACACACACATTCTCACCGTCTCTTGCCATAAGTGTACAGCACTGCCTTGGGATTCTACCAGAAAAAAAGCCATCACCAGTTGCAGGCTCTCAACCTTGGACCAGAACCACAGGTTAAAATAAAACCATTTTCCTTGTAAAGTTATTTTGCCTCAGATATTTCATCATAGTAATGCAAATGAACTAATACGTTGCCTAAAGTCTTTTTTTAAGAAACCTTACCTTTTCCTCCCTCTCACCCAAGCTCATATGAAATGCATGAAATCTGTATATCTTAAATAAAATTTTAAAAGGAAACCTTATCTTTGTATAACTTACTATTTCCCCAAATCATTTGGTTCCATAATGCTTTGTATATCTTTGTAATATCTTATGGTATTAGAGTTTCCAGAGAACACATTGTGAATTCATGATTACCTTTGGTATTTATTTAGAATAGAATAACAGAGAGGGAATTAGTCAGTTTGTTCATTGATACCATTGTGCACATAGACTAGAGGTAGATATTAACCAGGGTTAATATTTTTGCATGTTTCTGTATGACTAGTATCTACTTTTAGCCTAATTTACTAAATAATATTACATTATTGTACATAATATAAATAAATCACCTCTAATTTTTCTCCTTTTTTGATACGTTACTAGAAATGGCAATTTTGGACCAAAGATATAAACATTTTTAGAAAAATTGAACCAATTATCACTAGCATTAGCAAGGATTGGTTACTTTGGCAACTTCTCATAATTTCCTAGTGCTTTTTGTATAAATTCTAAAACCTTTGCTTGGCTTTCAAAACTCTTTTTAACCATGATTCACATGATTATCAATATCTTATTGAGACCATTATATTTTCCCAACTCTTACTTTAATACAACACTCTTTCTTGATCTCAGGTTTCTATTTATGTTACTGTTTTTTTTTTTTTTCTTTTCAGGATGATCTTACTCTTCTTGCTCTGTCTCTCTGCATCCTTGTTCTTACAAGCAGTTGCTTACATGACACATCTTCAATTGACTTTCAGAAATCCTTTTCCCCTTTCTCTGACCTATATCATTACCAATTATTTTTATTTTTGCTCACATTATTGATTAATTTGTTTCAAAGTTTTTAATTTACTTGTAAGTTCATTCTCCCTTTCAAAACTATAAATTATTCCAAATGTTTTAACATTTATAACACAATAGTATTCCACTTATTATGCTCAATTGATGTTTGTCAAATGTATAAAAGTGAAAGTTACTGAGATAGTAACAGTTACATTAGTAAAATATCTAGGAAATGTTCTATTCACTTCTTTGACAGATGAAATTTTGGCCAGAAATTTTTTAAAGATCACTAAGAAAAATTATTTTCAAAATGTTTCACTTTCTCAATTATTCTATTTGCATTTGAATTCTAACAGCAATTGAAGCAGTTAAGTTACAACTGGATTACATCCTCAACCAATGTAAAAGTAAGTCTTAGAGTGGACACTATAAAGTTATCCTCCAAATTATGTGGTACTCGGGAATCAAGAATATTATAAAAGAAATAGTAAATGCTTTCTTCTGAGAAAGTGTTTTAAGAACATTGTTATAAGGACATTTTCCATTGAAGAGCTTAGTAAACTATCAGAATATTTTCCTGAAGATGTATGATCTCATGGCCACAGTCAGTCTTGGCAGTAACTTAACAGCTTATTATCACAAATGTTTCCATAGCAAAATTAGAAAAAGGAATAGAATTTAACTCATAAATTCATTCAAGATAATTGAAATTATGATGTGGACATAAGTTTCTACAATTCCTTACAACAAAAGTAATGCATTTACCAGATCCTTCTATTCGGACAATGTTAAGCTGGATCTTAAAATAATATTGATTGGGGGCTGGTGTAGTAGCGTAGTGCTGCAGTGCCAGCATCATAGTTGGCCACTGGGTCGAGTCCCAGCTGCTCCACTTCCTATCCAGCTCTTTGCTATGGCCTGGGAAAGCAGTAAAGGATGGCCCAAGTCCTTGGGCTCCTGCACTCCCATGGGAGATTCATAAGAAACTCCTGGTTCCTGGCTTCCAACTCGCTCAGCTCTGGCCTTTGCAGCCATCTTGGGATTTAACCAGAGGATGAAAGACCTCTTTCTCTCTCTGCCTCTGCCTCTCTGTAAATCTGTATTTCAAATAAACAAATAACTCTTTTAAAAAAGACTGGTTAAAATTATCCTCTTGATTTCTTTTTTTAAAATTTTTTTTTATTTGAAAGGCAGAGATACAGAAAGAATAACAATGAGAGAGACAGAGAGTATCTTACATCTGCTGGTTCACTCCACAAATGGTTGTACAGCCTGGGCTGAGCCAGGCCAAACTCAGGAGCCAAACTCAAGGACTTGGGGCATCTTCCACTGCATTCCCAGATGAATTTTAGCTGGGAGTGGATCAGAAGTGGAGCAGCTGGGACATGAACCAGTGCCCATATGTGATGCCAGCACTGCAGGTTGCAGCTCAATCTAAGCCACAGCACCAGCTCGTCTTGCTTTCTCTATTACAATAAGATACTTATAGATGTTACTAAATTTCACTTAGTTGACAAGACCCCTAGCCATAATTATAAGAACATTGGGCATTATTCTGTGTTTAGTGTTAAAGGTGAGTTTTAGGAAGCATTAAGCGTATCTGCTAACAGTAGCTAGTAGTTAAGAGTAGCCAAAGGATTGTTCCTACCTCTATCTGACTACATATTTGCTAATAATGTTTTTAAGTACAACACTTCAGACTACCCCCTACTTGATGTTACTTGTATTTGTGCTAAAATATCTAAAAAATAAAATGTATTTATTGTGTTAATTTTTATTTTGCATAAAATTTTGCTAAATTTGCTAAAAAATGAAAAAAAAATTTAAATTACACTTTAAGATACCAAATATGTTCCAAACTTTATCTCATCAAGCATTTGCTTAAGGCTTTATTTCACTGATTTCTAAAAAAATACTAGAGTATACAAATTGCCAAATACCTAATTTTATTTTCTAAATGATTATCCATCACCATGTAGGAATCTGGAAGTACTGTTATAGTTTGTAATAATCATTTTTCATTAATAACTCAAAGGGAATCAAGACAATCTCATTTAACCCAGCAGGGATAAAGAGAGGTTCCAACAGGTAAGTTACCTGGTATTAAAGAACCAATGATATCACTTAGCCTCCTACTTCTCCAGCTCTCCTTCAGTAAATGCCTTATCTAAAGTGGGTCCATGAATAAAATAGGATTAGGAAATTGCCAGCAAAACAATAAAATCCCTAATCTATAACTCCTTACTGAGATGCTAGTTTTTTACATAGATATTTTAGCCAAGTTAAAGTTTACATTTATGTTTAATAATTTATCCACCAAGAACAACTGAGGGATGAAAACAAAATATTCGTGAAACTAAACCTCTGAGTCATGTTTTTGGAAGGGGACTAACTTCCTTTGTTCCAAAGATTTTTGCAATAGTTTTCCATGTGCTATCTCTTTAATACTGCAAATGCACTGTGAGTTCAATTATATGATCCCCACTTTCATAGATGAAATCAGCAAAGCTTAGAGATGATAGTAGTGCAACAATATCACAAAGAAAAATGAAACAGTTAATAAATTAGAATGTAAGGCAGTGGTTTGACTACGAATTTTAATAAAGAATTTACACTTTAAAAGAATAATGGAAAAGCAACTGAAGAAAAGAGAATACTTGCTTTGTTTTTGCTCTTGGACAGGGATTTTTTGGCATCTCACTGATGATCTGAATAGGCTATGATCCCAGGTCCAAGAAATGAATCCAACTAGCACCTGTGCCTGACGCTGAGTCATCTGTGTTATACTTCTTGCTGCCTTGAAAGGACCCCATACCTAGAACAGAGAGTACTTTCAGGGAAATAATGGCATTGACTTGACCTATTCCCCAGCTGCCCACAGAGTAGTTCACACACAGGTCTAAGACTGTTTGCCTATCAAAAGGAAGCTTTGGATGAATTGCTCATTCATCATCCCAACATCATTAATTCAGGGTTTCTCTCTGTGAGGGTGCTCTATTACCCCTCAGTAGTATCAAAAAGGCTAAGTGATACAAACAAGACAACTCTGTGCTCCAGCCTACTGCAAAAGAATGCTTACAGTGTCTGTCTGTCTCTTTCTAGGTTGCTATGATTCCCTGCTAATGAAAAGATGAATAAGGGCATATGTTAATGAGTCATCAAGTGCAAATTGAATGTAAACAAAAGGGGAACTTCTAGTCAGGAAAAATATTTGAGAGGGATTTCTCTTCCTGCCTGTGTCACTTGGAATTCACTTGCTCAAATCATTCTTCCTTTCTGAGTTTAACAGAGCTGTTGAAAAAATGTGTCATTGATACTGAAAATATTTTATGCTGATTTGTATGTGAAAAGGAAAAGAAACAAAACTGTCTATGTTCATTTGTGCATATAAAAATTGTTAATATCTTCACTATTTCATGTTTAATCAGCACCTCCAAAAGTTAAATAACGAAGACTTGTTCTCCTGAATCTTAAAAATGTCACATTTTTTAGTTTAAAAATCTCTAATAAAAAGATTGGATTTTTAATTAATATATGAGTGTTGAAATAACATTACTTTTCTATTTTTAGTATTTATTTATTTATTTATTTATTTATTTTTTTGACAGGCAGAGTGGACAGTGAGAGAGAGAGACAGAGAGAAAGGTCTTCCTTTTTGCTGTTGGTTCACCCTCCAATGGCCGCCGCGGCCGGCGCGCTGCGGCTGGCGCACCGCGCTCCTCCGATGGCAGGAGCCAGGTGCTTTTCCTGGTCTCCCCATGGGGTGCAGGGCCCAAGCACTTGGGCCATCCTCCACTGCACTCCCGGGCCACAGCAGAGGGCTGGCCTGGAAGAGGGGCAACCGGGACAGAATCCGGCGCCCCGACCGGGACTAGAACCCGGTGTGCCGGCGCCTTAAGGCGGAGGATTAGCCTGTTGAGCCACGGCGCCGGCCAAAGATTGGATTTTTAATTAATATATGAGTGTAGAAATAACATTACTTTTCTATTTTTAGTATTTATTTATTATTTTTTTAAAAGCCAGAGCGAGAGAGAGGAGTGAGAGGATTATCCTACATCTACTGGTTCCCTCCAGAAATGCCCACTGTAACCTCCTTCTGAATCTCCCATGTGTCAGGGACTGAAATATCTGTTGCCCTCCAGGATGCACGTTAGCAAGAAGCTGGTGAGAAGCAGTGTGGCCTGAATTTGAACCAGGCACATGAATATGGGATCGGGATATTCCAAGAAGAAGCTAAACTAACTACACCATAATGCCTCTTCCAGTGTTATTTTTTATTGTAAGCCTCCTGATGCTTGCATATAACTAATTCAAATTGAAAATTTTATTTTCATAATTTTGTTCTTATGCATTTGATACATTAAGAAAAAGTCAACTTCTTCAGAAACCTACATAACTCGAATCATAATTCTAACTCTTTGATTCTTTTCCCACGTAATTCCTAATTATTTATCACTGATAAATATCAATCCTGTTATATTAGCCCATAAATGGAATGACTGTATTAATATAGCTTGAAGATATATCACAAACTAACTTCCATGTGTTTTTTAAAAATATGTTTTCTGATAATTCTTGAGTTAAGCATTCATTTCCTGAGATCATTTTTAAAGATTTATTTATTTATTTGAAAGGCAGAGCTACAATAGAGGCAGAGGCAAAGAGAGAGAGAGAGAGAGAGGCTAGAGAGAGAGAGAGAGAGAGAGAGAGGCTTTCCATCTGCTGGTTCACTCCCCAGATGGCCACAAAGGCCAGAGCTGAGCCAATCCAAAGCCAGGAGCCAGGAGTTTCTTCCAGGTCACCCACATGGGTGCAGGAGCCCAAGGACTTGGGCCTTCTATTGCCTTCCCAGGCCACAGCAGAGAGTTGGATTGGAAGTGGAGCAGCCGGGACTCGACCCAGCAGCCATATGTGATGCCGGCACTGCAGGTGGTGGCTTTACCCGCTACGCCACAGTACAAGCCCCTCCATGTGTTTTAAGTCTCGTAAATTTTATCGCTTATGAACAAATACACAGACAAATGTGAACAGATGAAAATTTGGTATTTATTTCTTACTCGTCGTGTTTCAAGAACAACAGTGAAGAGGAAATATATGATATTGTCTAGGAACGTCACAGAATCACCTACAGTCAATTCAAGATAAAACAGAATCCAAATCATGAGGAAATAATTGTTCCTAGCCAGTCCCTTCCTGACAATGTCCAAAACCATGCTTTTGGAGAGATTGCCATCTCTGACCGATGGCAGGGTGGAGTAGAGGAAATGAGCTGTACAGATATGCTGTCTCCTAACCTACATCACAGCATGATAAACAGCATATAAGACTTTCTCACTGCCACCTTCTCTTTGCTGCTACCAGCTCCATGGGAACTGCATGAAGCCACCACCTAAATAAAATTCTGCATATCATAGAATGTCCATTTTCTGGCTCGAGATTGGAGTTATGGTTGCCATGGTAATTTATCTTCCTTTAGACTCTGTTGATCCAAAAGGCTTTGCATTTCACTATAGCAAAAGACGGCAGCTTGTCTCCCCTGTGCGCTACCTAGAGAAGCTAGGCATAGGAATTTACACTGAGAATGCCTTTTTTTAAACCCCACTGAGCAATCCTAGGAACATGTTGGACTACAGAAAAAAATACCCCAAAGTGAAGCACTCAGAAGTAAAGTTTTCTCTGACTTTCTCCTCCTTTCCCGTCTCTCACCACTCATCCTTTTCCAGGCAGCTCGCAGAAAGCAGAATTACCCCGAGAGCCCTGTTTTGCCAAAGGTAGCTATGAAGTAAAAACAAACAAACAAACAAACAAACAAAAATGACTCTAACTTTCCTAGGCCTCTCTCTGTAAGAGCTGCCCATAAAGAAATTCTCTTAACTATTTTGTTTAGTATAAGCCATAAGACTCTCATTACAGTAAGGGTCTTGGTCTCTACCCTGGAAAGTAAAGAGTGCTATGCAGAGAAACAAAGAAGAATGTGAACAGGGCTTACTGGGTTCCACCCACCTTCCATCTATTACTATTGCCATCCTTTTTAAAAATATTTTTGGTTCAATAGTATTTCTACATAGCTGTCTATAATTCATTGAACTTAAGCATAAAAATGGTAGTTCACCCTGGGTCTTTTAGTCTCATGTCATGCAAAACTAAGATTCAATAAATTTCTTATTCTGTTGTCCTGTTATTCTGTACATTGAAAGTCTATTTCAGGGGCTGGCACTGTGGCACAGTGGGTTAACGCCCTGGCCTGAAGCGTTGGCCTCCCATATGTGCACCAGTTCTAGTCCCAGCTGCTCCTCTTCCAATCCAGCTCTCTGCTATGGCCTGGGAAAACAGTAGAAGATGACCCAAGTCCCTAGGACCCTGCATCCTCATGGGAGACCTGGAAGAAGCTCCTGGCTCCTCACTTCAGATCTGCTCAGCTCCAGCCATTGTGGCCATCTTGGGAGTGAACCAGCAGATGGAAGAACTTTCTCTCTGTCTCTGCCTCTCTCTGTAACAGAATGTCTATTTCAGTGGACTCAAATATTGGAACTTCAGAGGGAAAGTTTGAGCCTCCCTGAAAAATGTCTCTTTCTCACTTTCCTGGAGCTAGTTGAGCCATTTCATTTTTTATTTCTCTAACAGCAAATCTAGGAGTTAGGTTTTTATCTGGATAATCGCAGACATGGAGTGAAATCACTATTCAGTCATGGCTTGGACCAGGCCTAAACCAGTAGCCAGGAACTTCATCTGAGTCTCCCAGATAAGTGGCAGAGGCCCAAACATGTAGGCCATCCTTTGCTACCTTTCCCAGGCCATTAGCAGGGAGTGGAGTATCTGGACTATGAAGCAGCATCCATATGGCATGCTGGCATTTCATCCCTGGCAGCTTGACCTGCTACATCACAATGCTAGCCCCAGTAATGGTCTCTCTAATTCTGTCTTCATTAGCATACTGCAAATCATGTGTATACGCAATAGTTATTTTATAAATAATAAATTATCACTGAAAGAATGGAGAAGTAAGTCAATGAATATATGAATGTCTAAGCCAATGCCTTGAAGACAATAATGAAACAAAGTATGTCTTTGCTCATGATAGTATATCTGTTTGATTTCCTTTAATTGCAAACTTTCTATAACTATCTATAAGGCATTTTTACACACCTCCAATTATTTTTCTAACAACAGAATGAATTTATTTATAAAACGATTCTTTGGTATTATAACAACTATAATTGACAAGCCTATATTATTTTATCTTCAGTTGACATCATGACCTACTTACAGGCAAGCGCTCACTCACCATTTGCTGACTGCTCACTACAGAGAATACTTGTACTTCAGGTTCTTAGAAGATACACATTGCGCTACTTCACTACCCTGCAGGAGCTTGCAATTGATTCCCGACCCCCTTGGGAAACATTACTGCCCTAAAAATAAGACAAACAAATGAAGGAGCTCAAAGTCAATAAGCAGATACAGAAGTCAAATCTTTTTGTTACTTTAGCTCCTTGCCTGCACCTACCGGGAGCAATTTATTATATATAGAATGTGATTTAAAGTTCTGTGGCAAAGAAGACATAATCTCCACCCCCACGAAGCTCATATTCAAGAGGAGAACACTAACAGAGAGATAATTCTCAGAAGATACAAATTAGGCTACTTCATTGCTCCACAAGAGTTTTCAATTTATTCCAGATTTCCCTGGGATCCTCAACAGAGTAAGTGATCCCCCAGAACTAAAGCTAAAGTGGGAGCCCACTGAGGGCTGAACAGTAGAGAGAGGATGGCTTTCTTCAACAGATCAGAAAGAGCTGTATCTTCATGAAGGTTATTACACTGATTTAAAGATCAATATCAGAGAAAATATTCTCTTATGATTTTGTGTATATATATAATTCCAACAGTGTAGCACTAACATAATCTTCATGAGTAGGTTTTGTCAAGAGGAACATTAGATAAAGAAACTACACAGGATAATACAGGAACTTTTTATAAGACAGATTTTAATTAAGGCACAAAAAATGTTAATGGTTTAAACAGAAACTATCACAGGACAAAGTAGGAAAAAATCATCCCCCAATTTTTTTTCTGTACTTCTTATAACTATTAGTAATTCCATTTCATGGGAACAAATATTTTCACCATAGAAGAGTGTTTGTAGCTTGATCACTGTAATAGGTAGTCTGACGCTGATTCTGGACTCCTGCATGGGCTACTCACAGCCTGAGAAGGGTTCTTGGCTCTTGGGGAGATAGAAATCAACTGACAGCCAGCACACTGAAAGCAAAAGAATTTTGTTAAAGAAAACAGCAACGAACAGTCTACTCTACTAGCAGCACACTTTGTGGTTGACTTTATACATTTACAAGGTCCAGAAAATGTATACTAATACATGGGCCACACATTCATCTTATTTCTAAGAAAGGGGTGATGACTTCCAGGAATTAGGGAACCACCTTCTGTTCTCTCCTCATATGGTCATTTCTGTAGGTTGTAATGGCAATTGTAAACCGTCACTACAATGAGAGTATGAAGGGGTTGGAGGTCCAGTAGTAGTTAAACTGAGTTCCATGAGGAGTCAACTGATTCAAACCAATTCCTTTGTCTGAACCTTGTTTATTTTATATTTACTTATTTATTTGAGAGACAGAGTTACAAACAGAGAGAGGGAGAGACAGAGAGGTTCTTCTATCCTCTGGTTCACCCCCCAAATGGCCACAACGACCATAGCTGAGCCGATCCTGAACAAGTAGCCAGGAGCTTCTTCCAGGTCCCCCACATGTGTGCAGAGGCCCAATTACTTGGGCCATTTTCCACTGCTTTCCCAAGTGCACTAGCAGGGAGCTGGATCAGAAGTGGAGCAATCAGGGCAAGAGCTGACACCCATATAGGACATCGCCCTGACAGGTGGAGATTTAACCCACTATGCTACAGTGCCAACCCCTGAATTTTGTTTTTTTCAGCCCGCTGCCAATACCAATTTCTTTTTGACATTGTGAAATCTACGCTTTACATTTTTAAGATAAATATTTATTTATTTGAAAATCAGAGTTACACAGAGAGAGAAGGAGAGGCAGAGAGAGAGAGAGAGAGAGAGAGAGAGAAAGAGGTCTTCCATCCACTGGTTTACTCTCCAGTTGGCTGCAATGTCCGGAGTTTTGCTGATCTGAAGCCAGGAGCCAAGAGCTTGTTCCAGGTCTCCCATGCGGGTACAGGAGCCCAAGAACTTGGGCCATCCCCTACTGCTTTCTCAAGCCATAGCAGAGAGCTGGATCGGAAGTGGAGCAGCCAAGACTCGAACTGATGCCCATGTAAGGTGCTGGCACTGCAGGCGGTGGTTTTACCCACTATGCCACAGTGCCGGTCCCAAACCTACATTTTTCATTTGAAATTTGTTGTGTTGTTGGAATTATATATACACAAAATCATAAGAGAATATTTTCTCTGATATTGATCTTTAAATCAGTGTAATAACCTGACAACTTAAATTTCCTATTATGTTGTGAGTTCCTTGGAACATGGAAAGATTGTCTGTGCTTTAGAATGCTTTAGAGGCTGGTGCCATGGCTCAACAGGCTAATCCTCCGCCTTGCGGCGCCGGCACACTGGATTCTGTCCCGGTTGCCCCTCTTCCAGTCCAGCTCTCTGCTGTGGCCCGGGAGTGCAGTGGAGGATGGCCCAAGTGCTTGGGCCCTGCACCCCATGGGGAGACCAGAAAAAGCACCTGGCACCTGGCTCCTGCCATCGGATCAGGAGGGTGTGAGGGCCGCAGCGCGCCGTCGGCGGCGGCCATTGGAGGGTGAACCAACGGCAAAAGGAAGACCTTTCTCTCTGTCTCTCTCTCTCACTGTCCACTCTGCCTGTCAAAAATTAAAAAAAAAACGAAAAGAAAAAAAAAGAATGCTTTAGAATGTAGATTGAGGCATGACACTTCATTTTTGATAAATATTATCAAGAAAAATTTCTATTTGTAATGAAATTTTGAAGGATATCTGAGAAACTGAAGAAGTCTGAATTTTCATAAGAATACAAAAACAAAAATGCTGCTTTGTGTTTATAGATTTAGATTTAAGTTACAATTATTTTTCAAATAACTGAAGAGAGTCTGAATCAGTTGGTTTCTATGGATTTTTTTTTAACACAGGATTAATTAATTCTCATAGCGTGGAAATAATCAACTAACTTCTTGTCAAAGCTATAGTTACTTTGAATATCTTATTATAAAAACATTTAAATGAGTTATTTCTAATAAAAGATTTCACAGATCAGAAATTCTGGCCTCTCTGACTTACGTTTATGAACAAATACCTAAGATTGTGAAAGAGGAGAATTTGTTCAATATCTTCTTTTTCGTGGTTTAAAAAGGGTAAAAAGTAACTGATAACACTGTTATATCATCATAGAACTTAGTAACTTAAGAGTAATTTTGGATTTTCTCAGGTTATCAAGAAGATTTCCAAGTATTGCATTTCTGCAGTACTCATGTTTCAACGTTTTACAGGTCTCCAGACATGATTCACTAAGCTCATAATATTTACATTTCCCAAATACCAGCAATTTAACCCTGACAATGTTTAAATATTCTGTATATTTGTTTATAGAGTTGAACAAGTCAGAATAAAGCCTTCACATAGGCACTTCAAATAATCTATGTACCAACTAGACCCTTTATCTTTCTGAACCCACCCAATGATAATTATGATTTGATGGCTTTACTGAGAAAAGAAACTCAGTATGTTAGAGTATGCTTTGCTAGAGAACTAACTGGGTTTCTAAGAGTTAGTTGCATTTATTACTAAAACATTTCACTTGCTGACTTTCTGAGATGAATCACTGGAAAACATATGAATAAAAGAAAATAGAAACATCAGTGTGGTTCTTGTGTGCCCTCGTGAATGTGAACAAAAGTATATCAGCGCAGTTACCCCTACAATTATTCCTCCCAACAGTGCATATACTATGCACACTATCGAATCAATTTCTCATATGGACAGGTGCAGAATGTTTCATAAATATATACACAGAGGTAATGTACATTTACATGGACTCAATCCATTCTCATTGCAGTGAACTCCACAGGGCATTATGGTTTTCATCTCCTTTTCCCTCCCTACAATAGCAGGATGGCATTGTATACTGCTAGAAATCATATTCCCAGTTGTGGCTGGCAGTAAACAAACGCAAAACAGGATCTTGAGGTCTCTTTATTGATGCTGCCTTGGGAGGAGGTAGTGCATTAACAAGTGGGAAAAAAAGTAGGGGAAGAAGGCTCTAAATTCAATGTGGTGAAAGGAAGGAAAGAAACTCTCAAAGGAAGCCCTTTACTTTTCAGGGATCCCTGATAAACAAATTAATTTCCTCTTTCCTCCTCCAGGCTCCAAAACGCCTGTGCAGGGGGTGGAGGGTGATGAGATTGTGAAAAGGAGAAAAAGGAGCATGAGATGGAATTCTCTAGACCTGATGGTTGTGACTATTTGGGAGAACTAAGGGTGACTTGTTATGGATAGCTTTCTTTTCAGAATGAAGGATTCCACGTGGCTTTAAAACCACTTGTTTAAATTTAACAGTGCAGAGACTCACAAACAACTGATATTTATATGCATTCAACACATAAGTCTTTTTTGGGTTAGTGATTGATAGGGACTTTTATCCAAAGCATTATTTGCTACGAATATTTATAGAGAAAATACACTGTTAATTAAATTAATAAAGCATATCTAAAGAGTATTAACGGAAACATGGATTTTTAGATAGATGTTAAAGTGCCTGTTAAGAAAATTTTCCATGTACAAGCATCTGAAATCCTAGCATGGTAAATGTACTCACATACATGTATAAGATCATTCCTTTCTGCTTAAGAGAAGCCTCTCCTAGGACTTGTTTCTAAAAACTGGATTATGGAGTCATTCACACTAAGTGTACCCTTTTCCAGCTGTTCTACCTAGATATTAGTTTGGGTATTAGATCTGACAGGGCTGTTGACACCATTTTTATCTGCGGAATTTAAGCTCCTCATCCTGCAACACCATTCCTCTGCAGGTGACTGCCCTTCCCTTTTGTTTACTTCACTACAATTAGTTTCTTACACTGGAAGCAAACAGGGAGATTTCAACTGTTGGTAAATAAAGGGCTGCGCATGAGTGCCTCTTAATAGCTTATCATCGTGTGTAATCAAACTGAATAATTGCTGGAGAGGAGAGTTCCTCGCAATGGCAGATGCCCATGGGCTGAGCTGTGCTCTGGAATGTCACTACACCACAAAGCCCTGGATGGGGAAGGCAGCAGCAGCACTGGGGCTCTAGGCATGTCATGCAGGTGGGGAGAAATCAGTGAGGAACTGTGAATGAAAGTGTGCCAATGACATGGGAATGCTATTAGATGGATAGGGGGCAAGTGAAAAGACAAAGAAGCCAAGAAATTGAAGAAAACAGCTTTCACCACTAAATGGAAATTACCTTGAATGCTGCATTGCACCAGTGACTTTGACAGCTGAAGCAGCAGCAAAGAGAACTTGACTAAGATATTGGCCGTGCTGTTTGCTTTGCAAGGAGCTAAGTGTGGTTGACTTTCATCTGACAAGATCAATCACTGTTCACACAACACAATGAGCCAAATTCAAGAATGCTTTCTTGGGGGCATTCATAAAAAGATTGAAAAGCAGTCGACTGTTCCTATGCCTAAATCCACAAGGACACAGAAATGCATTCGGAAAATGGCCACTTGCCTAAGAATTTTTTTATGTAGTATGTAAAACCACACATTGTGTTTGGTATTTGATGTCATATAATTAAACATCACTGTTATTTGTCAATCGGAAAATAGATCTGTGGATTCCAGCTCATCTTCTATCTACCCTTCTTTTGTCCTGTTTTAAACTGGATGTCACAGACTTGAGCCTGATATTCTAGTTCTCTCTGCTCACTGAATTCTGCAGAATATAGCGTGTGTATGGTAGACTGGCTAGCACTTGCTATTTGGTTTTGCAGTAAGGTAGCTTTCTCATATGCACATTCATGCACACACACACACACACACACACACTTGCACCAAGCCAAGTGATCCTCATTATAGGCTGGCATTCCTTGTGACAGACAAGTAACATCTGTGCTGCTTTGTCTGCAAACAGTATGTCTGCTGGGAAATCTTATTCAGAGATCCTTTAAAACACACGGCGTCTTCCTTTTTTCTCTCTCCTTTTGCACAAGGATGTGAATATGAATTAAAATTCCAAATTAACTGTGCCAGATAAAGCTTAAGATTTTCATTAATATTTAAATTGAACTATCAGACGTAGTGCTGTGATATTTCATACCAGCAGCCTGCGCAGAGAGGTTTTTAAATATTAAGGGTCCATCATTTTAAAAGGCTAGAAGTTGTTCCTTTTCTTCAAACTGTGATACCGTGGAAGCCAACCTGAGCTGAGTAAGAAACAACAAAAGCATGAAATTAGCCAAATAAGCATAGGTATCCTCTATGTTACTGCACATCACCTTGATTACCAGAGCTATGCTTTTTCTGTAAAATAACTTGAAAAGGGAGCAACTCCAGTTGTTCAGCCAGCAGTTGTTTCTTTAGCTATTTCCAGGGCCTGGCATAAAATACACACTCAATAAATATCTACTTAATATTGAACAAATAGAAATGTGAGCCAAAATGTTTTGAGAGACACAAATATATTATAAGCATCCTTCATTATTGATTACATTAGAGTACTGATTAAATATTCTCATGATTCTCAGAGTAGACAGAGGAATAAAGAGGAATGGTAAGAATTGGTTTGAATGGGTAGAAAGGTGGAATGACAAAGGCATTCCAGGAAAATGAAACACCGTGGTGAGAAAAATTATAAGTGTTCTAGACTGTTGAAGGCTCCTAAAGGGACACGTGGATATTCAGAGGACCTGGGGCAGCAGGTTTGTGTGGGGTAGCAGCAGAAGTCACACTTGAAAAGAGATGTTGAGAACAAATGGAGCACCCTGAATGTCAGGACTTTGAATATCCTAACCTATTGCATGACAAAAAGGCCGCCAAAGAATGTTTCAACATGAGTAATATGGAAATGAGTGTGTTGGGGAAATTGACCTATCTATCCCAGAGTCCTGCCCATCTACTTAATGGGAAAATATAAATATTTAATTCAGGCAATTTCAAGATTGTCCAAGAGAAAGGCAGCACAACCTTAAATCACTGAGGCTGCAACCATCTTTGTTTGAGCTAGTGATCTTTTAATTGCCTTATAATGTCTATATCAGTCTTTTGATATGCTCTTATGTCTAATTAACTGCTCTTTCTGTGTCTGCTTTGCATGCTCATCTTTCTTCACCTGGCTATTAAACGTTGGAGCATCTCCTACTCGCTAGGATTTAGACTGATTCCTCTTCATGCTCTATATTCCCTTACTATGCCCCTTCCTAAGCTTTGTATTTTTTTCTTACTCATGATTAACACAGCTACCTACCAGCAGATGACATACAAAATTACATCTTCAGCCTGCTATTTCCTCTGAGTTTTTGGCCCTTATAGTCAATTGCTTAATTAACATTTCCTCTTGGGCATCTTGAGGAAATTTATCACCAGCTGAGATGCTAAACATGTATTTAATATTGTCTTTCTTCCCTTTGGGAGAGGTTCCTTGTGGGCAAGGCTTTTTATATTTTTATTCATTGATACATTTCTGTGTATACAACAGGGCCTGATATATAGATACTACTCAAAAATATTTTGTAATGGAGTGGAGAAATGGCTGATTCTCATCCATACATTTGTTATATATCAACTTAACTGCTGTATCAAGTTAATTGATTCTGTCAGTCATTAACTTTGCTAACAATTACTAGCACCTAATGATAATTCAAAAGTAGACTCACTTCTAATTGGCTATATTATTATTCATAGATTTTCTACAAACAATTCACCACTTTATTACTCAGATCTTAGCAGAACAGATTGTACCATATCCTCATTGATAAACTATTAAAAAATGTCTCTCCTGGATTACTTCAAGCACTAATGAGTTAATTTATTTGCATTGATTTTTCTCTACTTCAAATTTTCAGCAACTTTTGAAAATATAGTTCTGATCATGATACCACCTTGTTTAATATACCAAGAAGGCTGCCTAAGGTTGCTAAGATGAAAACAACAACAATATCATAGCCAAACAATTCTGCGTGATCCAGAGACCAGGCTGGGTGGTGTTGCAGTAGCATGGATGCTAATGGCTTCTGACTGAGTAAGAAGGATAATGGTAACGATGATAAGGTGTCCATCTGATAATAAAGCCAACATAACTTACTGATTTGGATGTAATGTGTGAGAGAAAGAGAAGTATCAGTTAACTCTAAAGTTTTTGGTCTAAGTAACTGGCTGAGAGGTGGTAATATCTACTTAAGTATAGTGCACTGGAAAAGGTACAGGTTGAGGAAAATGTTGGATTTGGACATGTCAATTTTGTAATGTCTATTGTATACCAAAATAGAGATATCAGATAAATAGTCGGATATATGAAGCAACATACCATGTTTTAGGACATTATTTATGTGCTGTAATGTATGCGAGTGGAATTGACATCTTGACATTTGATTATTTTTTATAATCCTTGTCAATAATCCTGAGGAAAAGTGGTCTTTCTACTTACTACTTGTATTCTTTATTTAGTGGAAGATGAAGCTGTGCTTATAAAAAAGGGAGTCAAAATTAAAATAAGAAAGTAAGAGTGAGGGAAGGTGGGAGAATGGAAGGGAGGGGTGGAAAGTATCATTATGTTCTTAAAACTGTATATATGAAATACAATAGACACAAATAAATTTAAAAATTCACAGAATTGAAAGCAAGACTGTAACTTCTTCATGAGAATTTGAAAAGAATTACATGCTTTATAACAGTCAAGTCTACACCATTTGACTTGAATGTATGCTACCTTAGAGATACAGATGGTCTTGAGTATGCCTTCTGCAGTCATGCAGTGCCTTACTACGGAGATATACTCTCTGAGAGTGTATCACCAGGCAATTTTGTCATTGTGTGAACATCACAGAATGTACTTAAACTGAGATGGCTACAATGTTACTAGATAAAACATAGTATTGTTTATTTGACCCATTATTGGTCAAAAGATGACTATGTAGTACATAGTTGTTTATCTATTCCAGCCTTAAGTACAATGGGACCAAAATAGCTGTTAAGTAACCAAGGACCAGGGCCAGGTGCTGTGGTTCTGCAGGATAGGCCATTGTTTGGGATACCTGCATCAGCTTTGGGGCAACAGTTGGCATCTCAGCTGCTCCACTTCCAATCCAGGTTCCTGCTGATGCATCCTGTGTGGCAGCAAGATAGCTCAAGTGCTACAGTCCCTGCCACCCAGATTGTGTTCTGGGCTCCTGGTTTCAGCACTAGCCTTGGGTGCTGTGCACATTTGAGGAGTAAACCAGCAGATGAAAGAGGTCTCTCTCTCTCTTTTTCTCTCTCTCTTTGTGTATGCGTGTGTCTCATTCTCTCACAGCCTTTCAAGTATGTGAAAATAAACAAACATTTAAAAAGAATAGTCACAGACTATTTCATTTCCTTTTGATCACGAAAATAAGCAGAGGAAAAACTAGAACAACAACTCAGCTTTTGGCATTTGTAGCCCTGAAGAGAATTCACAGAACACAATTTATAAACTACCTAAGAACAAAAAATTAGGAAACATGAGAGAATGTTTGTAACAGAACAGCAAACAGGGAATTAGCCTTTCAGTTCTGACTCCTTCAAAAACATAAGAGTAACCCTGGGACAACACCTTCATTTTTTTTTTTCTGGTCTTCAAATAAAGTCTGATAAAAATTATATAATCTTTATATTATGAATTCAAAGGAAATAAATTTTATTTTCTTGATTATTTAGCTTAAAAATGGTCTAGATTTTTATTTGCAGTTTTATTTTCTTTTCAATAATGATATTAATATCCATTTCAGAAACTCCTTTAAAATATAAACATTTGTCATTAAGGCAATGATGTTTTCATACCAACCAAAATTAACGTATCAACCTGCTTAGCTACTTAGTTTATTGGAAATGCTAAAATGTTAAAGACCTTAAATGTATTTACTCCTTGGTTAGACATCTCCTGGAGACAAAAATTAACTCCACCCCTCAAGGACAAGGTGGATAAAATGGAGAATCCTTGGAAGGAGGCAGGTACTGTTAAAGAACAATTCTATAAACACTTTCACTTGCATGGACTTAAGAAAAATCCTTCAAAATACAGTATATATGCTAACATTTCATGTATAATGAAAGGAAAATTTAATTAAAATGTTAAGATAATCTCTCTTTAATTTAGTAATCTAGAAATATCTGGGGCACCCATGCAAAAAGAAGCTTAAAATAAGTACAAATGGCTGTAAGAATTCTTGATTACTTCTTTCTGACAAAGCAAATACTCACATTTGATAGGATGAATTGACAACTACCGCTGTCAAGATAATTTTTTTTACTTTTATTGCAAAAGCCCTAATATAAAGAAAGGATATTCTACAGGGACTATGCTGATTTCTATTTAATAGATATATGGCATTATTAAATAATATGGAACTTATGAATAAATTAGAACTATACACTACCATCAAAATGAATTTTTATGCCTATCTTTAATCTTTCTTTAGCTTTCTATGAAATAACTCCTTCCTTCAGGAGAAGAATTGACTCCACTATTGTGTTTTCCAGTTGAAAATTAGTGCTTAAGAAAATGTTAATAATTCTTAACTATAATAATGATAGGGAAATAATTTTTAAAAGGAGACCAAGGTCAAAGCTGGAGAAATGTTGGAAGAATGTTGTATGGTATATCTAGTATATTAATGGTTCTGGAAAATCCTGTAGAAAAACATAACTGATTGCATTTATTTAAACAAGCCATTCCCATATACTTTTCCTCCAGAGACCATTTTTTTTCCTTTTATCACATTTGAACAATTTCCAGACCACTCCCAGAGGCTCTTTGTTGTACAGAATACAATTTTGAAAATAGTTCCTTGGCAGCTGACAAATAGCTCTACTACAAAGCACTTCCTGTTAACATTGTATTGTACTAGACAATGACTGATATGTATCTAGAACCTTTTTTTTAAAACTTTTCTAGAATCTACAGTAGATCTAAGCTACAACAAATATTTACTAATGTTGACTGTGGTGAAAGTCATTTTATTTGACTATATTTCAGATATATCCTTTATATGTGGAAGTCTAATAATTGAATACTCAAATGCATATTTAGGCCAAATAAGAATATATTATCTATTGAGCTCATGCAGATATTTCTGTCTGGTATAATGTACCCCCAATCTACATTGGCTTGTAAAAATAATATGTAGGCCGGCACGGCTCACTTGGCTAATCCTCCAGCTGCGGCGCCAGCACCCTGGGTTCTAGTCCCGGCTGGGGTGCCAGATTCTGTCCTGGTTGCTCCTCTTCCAGTCCAGCTCTCTGCTGTGGCCCGGGAGTGCAGTGGAGGATGACCCAAGTACTTGGGCCCTGCACCTGCATCGGAGACCAGAACGCGGCACCTGGCTGCTGCTTTCGGATCAGCGCAGCGCGCCGGCCATGGTGGTCATTTGCGGGATGAACCAACGGAAGGAAGACCTTTCTCTCTGTCTCTCTCCCTCACTGTTTCTCTCTCTCACTGTCTAACTCTGCCTGTCAAAAAAAAAAAATCATATCTATCCTTCAAGGCTTAAGTAAAAAGAAAAAATCACTTCCTCTATGAATTTTACCTGATTCCCTCTCTGAAATTTTAGTTTCCTCTCCCATTCCTACTCTCTTCCAGCCATTGTTCTGCCATGCCTGTTGATTCTCAGAAGATTTCATAATAGACTTTATTTGTGGCCTCTCTCATCTTCTGAAAGCTTGACCCATATTTGCATTAATCCATGCACTTGTTGTGTATTCTTACAAACAAATATTCAAAAAAAACTTGTTGAGAAAATGAAGAAATAGTTATCCTGTTAAGAAATAATTCAATTGAATAATTTTTACCATTGGACTCTTTGAAAGGGAATTCTCAAATTATATAATAGTGCAACAGAGTAGAAAGGGAAAATATTTGAAAATATTTGGCCTGTTTATTTTCAAACTTAGCTCATCATAGAATTACTTTTAAGCTTTTTAAAGCCACAGTTCCTAAGGCCCTGTTGCACACGTGAATTTCGATGGATTTAGAACTCAAACCGCCCAGACTAGCCTCCCGACCTCACCTCCAACAAAGAAACCGTTGTGTTCAATCTCTTCTCAGTCCCCTAAAAGCAGAATATAAAGAAACAATGGTTGCCTAAGTGACCCAAGAACATGGTAGTAAGAGATACTTGAAGATTATTTGCTAAGGAAGATGACAAGAAGAAATTGGGAATAGCATGGTATTACTTAACAGAAACTACCAGTCAAAGGAAGATCTGCCCATTTAAGTTGTTCAGTACTGAACAATTAATGATGGGATTAGTCACAGGTATTCCACAAGGCTTTTGTAATGATTAGATATGATAATTTGCCATGGCAAATCTAACACATGGTTAAAACTTAATAAATAACAGCTACTCTTGCAGTGTCATTGTGTTGGTGGTGATAAACACACACACAGCAGATCTGTCCCAGCCCTGACAACCATTATGCATTAGGTGACACTCACATTTACCCTTTTTGCTTTTTATTGATCCATTCTCTGTGGATAACGCTGTTACAGAACTCTATGACAACATTCAACTCTTTTTGATTCATATAAAATGGCAATTTCATACAGTTCAACCTAAAATAAACAATGCTGGAATGAATTGCCTTGTTCATTTGTAGTTTTGTGAAGAGGTAAATATAATTCGAGTGTGAAATCCCAGAAGTGGAAGTGCTAGATCAAAGGATATATGTATGTATAATTTTAATGTTTTCCCAATTTCCATTTTGTTAGCTCTAGTTGAATGTTCATCTCCTTATAGCTCCTTCATCAGAGTATTTTTGAACTTTGGGAAATTTGCCAATGTGATGATTTCAGTTTACTTTTTTTTTTTTTTTACCATCAATGACGTAGAGCATCACCTTGTGTGAGTCTGAACCGTTTTGCTTTTCTTCTGTGGTGGGCTCCATTTCATTTTCTTTACCCTTCTTTCTTCTATTTGATGGACTTTTCTAATTGATTTCAAAATTTTTCAGATATTAAAAAGATTAACCAGTTCCAGTCTTCTTCACAGTCATTAGATGCCACAAATCACATTTGTAATTCTTTAGATACAAAACAGAATGGTACCTGTCTTTTTTTAAGGTTAATTTATTTATTTATTTGAAAGGTAGAGTGCCAGAGAGAGAGATTCTGGTTCACTCCCCAAATGGGCACAACACCGAGGACTGGGCCATACCAAAGCCAGGAGCTGCAAACCCCATCCTGGTCTTCCATATCAGTGGGAGGGACCTAAGTACTTGAGTCATCTTCTGTTGCCTTCCCAGGAGCATTGGCAAGAAACCATCAGAAGCAGAGCAGCCAGGACTCAAACTAGGACTCAAACTGGCGCTCCCATATGGCATGCTAGCATGAGCTGCTTAGCCCAGTGTGCCACAATACAGGCCCCAGTAAACCCTATTTGATGTGATTTAAGGCCCTTTAGAGGATTTGTCTCTGCTCTTCCTTTGGCACTTGAAGCTGTTCAAATTTCCCACTTAGAAACACACCATTCCAAGTTAATGTCTTTTTTATTTATTTGAAAGACAGGGAGACAGAGATTGAGATGATAGACACAGATATATACAGAGAGAGATAGAGAGAGGAAGGAAGGAAGAAAGGAAGCAAGGAAGGAAGGAAGGAAGGAAGGAAGGAAGGAAGGAAGGAAAGAAGGGAGGGAAGGAGGAAGGGAGGGTGGGAGAGGGAGAAAGATCTTATCTGTTGGTTTACTACCCAAAAACCTGCAGTGGTTTTGGGTCAGGCTGAAATCAGGAGCCAGAAGTTTAGAATTCAGTCCAGGTCTCCCAAAGCGGTTGCAGAGACCCAACTATTTGAGTTAACATCTTCTACCCTAAGTGTGCACAATAGCAGAAAAATGGAATCAGGAGCGGAGCTGGGACTTGAATCCAGGCATACCAATTTGGGACATGGGCATCCTAAACCAGTGTTTTAAATGCCAGACCAAACACATGCACCTAAGTTGATGCTTAATACGACCTGTGCAGGTATAT
This sequence comes from Sylvilagus floridanus, assembly GCA_949820135.1. Classification (NCBI taxonomy): domain Eukaryota; kingdom Metazoa; phylum Chordata; class Mammalia; order Lagomorpha; family Leporidae; genus Sylvilagus; species Sylvilagus floridanus. The sequence goes on along the minus strand of OX463229.1, from coordinate 78,316,743 downwards.
CTAAGGTTAGGGAACATTCCACTTCATAAAGAAATCACTATGTTGAGGGGCCAGTGCTGTAGCACAGTGGGTAAAAGCTGCTGTGTGTAGTGCTGGCATCCTATATGGGTGCCAGTTCAAGTTCCAGATACCTCACTTCTGATCCAGCTTTCTGCTATGGCCTGGGAAAGCAGGAGAAGATGGCCTAAGTCTTTGGGCTCTTGCCCCCATGTGGGAGACCCAGAAGAATCTCCTGGCTCTTGGCTTAAGATCAACGCAGCTCCAGCTGTTGTGACCATTTGGGAAGTGAACCAGCAGATGGAAGACTTTCTCTCTGTCTCTCTTGCCTCTGCTTCTCTGTAACTCTGCCTTTCAAATAAATAAATCTTTACTAAGAAAAAAAAAGAAATTACTATGTTGAAAGAGTAGACAACATACTAAGCATGGATTAATTGCCAGAATTTCTGGAATTTGATTCTAATGCTATGAGCTATTAGCGTTATGATCTTGAGTAAGTCATTTAAAATCTTTAATTTCATAATACTTGTCATCAAACCACCTTACTCACCACGGAGATTTTAATGGAATCCTTGTATGTATGAAAGCAATTTATAAATTGGAATGTACAATACTAATGCAATGGCTAATTATTAAAATGTTTTGATAGGGATCAAAATTGGAAAATAATGATGGTCACTGACTATTGAAGAAAGAGGTAGCAGAGCTCACAAAGTGGAAAAAGCCAGAAGAAAAACTTCACAATTTCCCTGATGGCCTCTCAGATCAGCAGCATATCTTTAATTTCGTGGCTTCTTCCCAATGCCAGCATCAAAGCTCCTGCACTGTCCTCCAGTTGCAAGATAAAGAGCAAAGAACAAAACCTTACAAAGGGAAGTCCAGCAGGGAGGAAGGTCAAGTTCTTTATGATGCAGTTGCATATTTGAAATAATAATGATAACATTAATAGTACAAAAATAAGAAAATTCTTTGTATGTTTTCCATGTGACAAGCATTGCCTAAGTGCCTTATTTTTATTCATTTATTTATACTCATAAAAACCTTCTGAAGTAGATAAAAATGAAGAAACTGAGGTATAAAGAGGTAAATAAATGTCCAAATTCATACAATTTTTAAAGCTGAAACTGGCATTAGAAACCCGTCAGTCAGATATCTGATCATGTTAAATGTTTCTGACCATTATTGTTTCTTTTGTATCAACCACACGTTCTCATGGGATCGTCCTACTGTTTAAATCTTATATTCAATATAATTCCCCTTGCACTAAAATCGTAGTTAGTCTTTTGGTTATGACCATTAATTTAACTATTTCAAGAAATAGAAGTATCTTATATGTTCAGTCAAGTGTTTGCAATCAGCAAAAATGTTTGAGTCCTGTTAGAGGTTGTGGCTGTGGAGAGGAGGAATAGCAAATGACAGCTAGCTGGTGATAACTGTAGCACATGCAGAATTTAAAAAGATCTGGCAAAGGCAGAGTGACTTTATTCTGTATCAGCTACAGAAACAGGAACAAGGGCTGCTGCATGACAACATCCTGTGTATATACACCTTCCAAATGCATCTCCAGAGGACACTTGAAGTAGATGTGTTTCTTTTGAGCAACTCATATTTTAAATCTTCTCTCTGTATTTTGGAGATCTCCCTTTCTAGGATTTCTAGTGGGAGGCATAACCCACCTGGCACCCCAAAAAAGCGGCACATGTTCTTGTTTTCGTTTTTGTTTTCCTTTTTCTTTTCCAGCATCTCTTACACCTGGGGAGCACGTATTTGACTCTTCCAGTGAGATGAATCTGCTCCTGACTTGAGATGTGGGCTAAGAAATCTGTTCTCTGCCCTCTGCGGTCCTTTTTCATGGCCATAGTATTAAATGGTAAATGTGATATTCTGTTTTTTGAATCAGATGTCATTGTAATTTCCAACAAATAATGTTCAACAACGGTGGCATAAGATGTTCTTGTAGCGCTGGATATGCTTTGCTGTTTTTGGCTTTGTTCTTGATCATGTCATCTTAGAACTGGATTTCCAAACTTACAATCAATACTTGGAATAACCCAAATGGAGTGCAATGCTTTTTTGTGTGTGTGCATATCAGATAGAGCTTAATTCTACTGTTTGAAATAAGCATCTAACATAGCATTTGTTATATAGGAAAAAGTAGTGAACATCCACATTCATTCATTCTCAACATGTGCTTAGAAGCTACATTGAGCAAGATACCAAAGCAATTTCAAGGGCTACAGAGACATCAAACTACAATCTCTGGCCTAAGCTCAAAACACACATTTCTTATCTGACATAATGTATGAGATCTCCAAACCCACTGCCCTCTCCCCATCAGTTTTCCATGATGTCTAAAATTCTTACTACTCTAATAATGATCCTGGATTAAGGTTTTGGAGACACAAAAAACTGGGGTCACTGTATTGCACTGTAAGTTATCCCACTTAGCTGCTTCATTCAATCATTCAACCTACATTGATAGGAGTTACTTTGGTGGATACATCATTGGTAAGTTGGAAGCTAAAATTGAGATAAAGTGACATATTTTGATGAAAATGAGATTATAGCATATACCCACCCAAAATTGTTCACACCCCTCTTATCTCATTGTTTATCTTGTCCATGTCAAACCCCCAGATGGGATCTTGTTGTCTCCATATTTCTCTGAATGTCATGACCTAAGAAACAGTTTATTTTCTGCCCTTCACATAGTCATCCCTCAGTCGGTAAACTTTACTTTGCTTGAGGGTTATACGTTTGCTAAAGAAGTTGGATTCATAGTGATTTTATTGACATCCTATCCCTACCTCTTCTAAAAAATCCTTGATAAATTCTTAAGCACAGCATCTTAGTGCCTGTTCTCTTAGAAATATGTTATGCCTTGGAAGTTGGAGTACTTTGATAGGAGTATTTTCAAAAAATTAAAATGTGAGAATGGACTTCAGTACAGACATACTAGAACTTAACATTTGTTGAGTATTTGTATAATTTTTGTCCTTTTGGGTAGTCCCATCAACAATTGTATAAAGAAACCTTCCTGTGTTATGTATAAGTCTTATCTTTTGCAATAATAAAAAAGTTCTTGAACTGAAATGTAAACATTCCAAAGACAGTTGATGTCGTAAGCAAACCAGGGGTGAGGTTGCAATTGAACCTTAAAAATAGATTGAAATCAGGGATGAGAGTGCTGAAAAGAATACAAAAAGAACCTCTCTCTATTTCTTATCTCTGATGCTCTCCATGGATGTTTTATATTCTTCCACTGGCTTTGGGCAGATTTTTTCTAATTCCCAAGGTGCCTGGAATAAAATGTTCACCGACAACAGCTCCTGTGTTTCTACTGCTTGGTCAAAAAATATTCAGAAAGAGGTGGAATCTGTTATCCTGCATTATATAGTCTCAAAGAAGAGATTAAACATATGATTACCCTGGCCTCCCTTGGAAAATGACTCGACTCCATCTCAGTGCAGGTTCATGCTGTGGGAAATACCACTTCCACCTCCACAACTTCATTACCTGGTGTTCTGCTACACTGGCCATCACCATCACAGTGTCTCTTTTGGGAAATGTTGAGCACTCAGCGGGCTGAGTGAGTTCCCTCACCACAGTACCTTCTGCAGCTTTGTCTGACTGTATGTCTTATATTGCTGAGGAGAGTTAGAGGACGTTCTCAGACTAGGAGTGGGGGAGGGTTGGAGAAAGAATAGACAAACAGGCAAACAAATCTGGAAAGACCATACTGCACAATGGACCATTTGGATCAATCTCCTTGTTTATTTACTTTTTACTTTGTCTTTTCTTTTCTCTTCAAAAAGTATTCATGAAATAAGAATATAAATAACTTAAAATGTTTCTATCATTAGATTAAGAAACACATTTAATATACATATTTATATTTTTAATATCCACATATGCAGAAGTTAAGTTGTATATGCACATGCACACGCACACACACACACACACACACACATAGACCCATAAATTAATTACACTTAGAATGTAACCTCAGTAGAAATAGGGATGCATTGGGTATTATACAATGTAAATGCTGTAAATATAAATGCTACTGCTGAAACAAAATTGTCTCTCTTACCATGGTTAGACTTGTTACCAGCTGCTATAAGATTCTCGTCTCTCATAATATAGTTTTAGTATTTTGAGACTAAAACAAAACAAAAAATAAGATTATCTTAGGTTCTTCCCTCCTACTCAGCCTCATTTGTATTGGCTAAAATAGACTCAGAATGGCTCCTCAATCAGCAAATCTCACAACATTTTGTCAGTAAGATCTCTTAGTCCCTTGTGCTTCAGCAAAGGAAATTTAGGTAATACTATACTTGTGAAAGTGCAGGAGGTGAAGAGAAATGTAACACATAATCATATTCAGTATGTTAATTGTTATGGTAGTTCTTAACAGAAAAATGTCACGTATCTTGGTGACTAATGTATGGAACTATCTTCTTTGCACTTTTGTCTCCATGTCTTACCCTCAGACTCAATAATTTACCATATCTACCTGAATAACTTTCTATTTACCTCATTGATTGAATTGAATATTTCTCCAAAGCCCCTCCCCCGCCTTCATTTTTTCACCATCTAGATTTCCATAAACTATTAAAACTTCTCTTCAAGCTGACTCATGGTTATACAATCTGTCCTCACAGAGGTATCAAAAGGTCTCAACTATGACCATGACAACGCCTTCATTAAGTCTAGTGATAACTTCTCACTACTTTTGACAATAGAATACTTGCTTCTTAACACAACATAAGCTCCTTCATGATCTGACTTCTACTCACCTCTCCAATTTCATTGTCATCATGCTCCAACACTGAATTTTTAGGCAGTTTTCTCTGAATAGTCTGTGTTCTTTGTATTTCAGGCTATCCTGCGTCCAAAATGCTATAACCACCAACTCTAGATAATAACTCCCACCACTGTGACTCTTGATTATTTAGCGGTCTCCTACCTTGATTAATTCAGTGTGATACTGCTTCTTCTGGGACTCCTCGCCTAGATTTCCATTCCCCAGCCTCTGCACTGTTTCTTATAGTATCTTGTACTTCTTTATTTCCTTCTCCTCATTATATTTAATACACCCCAATGTCATGGATCTGGAAGAGTCTGGCTTTCCTATCAGGCTATTCTTATCATGTGACACAACTCTGCATTATTCTCAGAATCTATAAATACACAAATCTGTGAGGGGACTTGCTTTATCTTCACTCATGTTCCTACCTCAGACTGTAAAATAGGAGTTCTGTCAACCTCCCAACATCTCCCCTGATCTCTCCTTTCCCTTACTACCTTAACTGGAGAGGCCATGAGATAATCTGAGAGTCTCTGAGAAAGGATAACTAGGCCTCTCTTGTAATCTGCCTACCAGGAAATAAAATACCATCTCATTTTCTCTGGATTCAGCTCACTGGGACAAGCCCAGTCCCTGAAGAAATGGGGTTGAGCTGCTGAGTTGCTGCACAATGACATGAGTGGCATTAATTCAGAGCTGAGTTGTACTTAGCTTTAAACCCAAGCCAAATGCCGAAATGATCTATTAAGCTCATTTCTCAAATTCAGAGGCAGCAGAGATGTGATCAATTAGTCCCTTAGAAAACCTACAAAGTAATATGAAAGTTAAATTTTAACTTAAAACTATCTTTTAAAGGTGGGAAATGTAACTAGAAAAACATTGGCAATAATACAGTTATTTTAAAATTTGTCTCCAAATGCTAGTTATGGAGTTGTAATTTATGTTTAAAAATAACCCAGCTCCCCAGTAACAGAAACAGAGATTTGAAAATTTACAATCCACAGATGATGCTGGAGGGGATTAAAGAGTCTTTATTATTCACGGCAGTCAATACTCAACTTCTACAGCTTTGATTTAAAGAGTTAATTTATCCTTATGGAGGAAAATTATCAATACAAAATCTAAAATTAATTGTATGTTGAGTTAAAGGAGACTTGAGTAAAGTATTTTAAAATAACCATTCCCTTGAAAAGTGAACTCTATATGACCTTTACTAGAGCTGTATGATGGTTAAAAAAAATTGAGTAGAAAATTAAAATGAAAATATTCTACCATTTTTCTTCAGTCTCACTGACACCATTACCCTCTATTTATCTATAACCAAGAGTCATTAAATACTTCCAATAAATATAAAGTAAAATCATTGTGGAGATATCTTTAGCGTAGCACCATCAGAGGGATTTAAACTGCTAGATAAATTTGAGGCAAGTCTCTGTAGAGAAAAAGGCAGTAAATTTAGGGAGTGGGGCCTGAATTCTGGATGACCTGTGCCAAGTTACTCATGTCTGTAAGTCCTGTTTCCACAACTATAAAATGGGTTGACAACACAGTGAATGTCATAGAGTACCATTAGGATTTTAATGAGAATAATATATGAAATATATATGTAAAGCCTTACTGAAATGTCTAGTATATAATTAATAAATACCAAGGACTAAAACATTCTTGTAAAGTACTTAATACTTCCAGATACTGTCCAAGTGTTTTACATGGATGGGCTTATTCAATCTTCATGACTCTATGAAGTAGAATTTTACTCAATGAAATAGATATTAAACACTAGTTGGCATTACTGCTACATTACTAGATTTTATAAATTATTTATTCACATATATTTAATGCCCCATAGATACCTTATGCTTTTGCACTCCTACAACATTTATTCTAAAGGTATCTTATGGCCAGCAATCATGGATTTCATTGTATTTTCCATAGCTCCCATGATCACATTTTTTAATAACACAGCATAAAAACAGGCAATGACAGAGAGAATATGGTAGGGCAAAAGCATATCTCAGAGATCTAAAGACAAACTATGGGTAAATTGTCATTTCTGCATAAACAGTGACAAGTCATCAACCTCCTTGTGTCTTCTTCTTACCATTGTGCCTAGTAAATTAGGATACAGATGGAAACTAATTATGTGAATGAATAAGGGATACTAACAATTGTCCCATATGGATTCTTTGATACATTGACTTGAGGCAGAGGCCTATAAATTGAGGGCTTTTTATATGACACAAAGTTTACTTATTATTGTAGCTATATTTCAGCCAGCAGCAGCAAAGCCATTGGACTCTGGTAGGCATATGCTCTACAACGTAGAAAGAGAACAGGTTTCTATATTCAAAATTTATTGTTGGAAAGAACTGAAGAAAGAATCTAAGGGCCATCTGCTAGGCCACCTGCAAAACCACACATCTAAAGACTGCTTTCAAAGGCACAAGAAAACCAATTTTCTTCATCGATCTTTGTTCTACGGGAACTCACAGGTAAAGGAACATCAAGCTACAGCATTACAGCCCTTTATGAGCAGAGAAAGAGAAACTGATTCAGAGCAAGGAGGTCAAAGAAGGCTTTGTATGGAGAACACATATGGTTAATTCTTGAAGGGAGAAAAGACAGTACTAGGAGAAAAGAGAAGATGGTCCAAGCAGAAAAGAGCAGCACACTGTCAGCTTTCCAACGTGAGTGGACAGGTTGTGAATGAGAGACTGATGGAATGAGAACCTGAAATGGGAGCCAAGGACAGGTAATGCTGCATTAGGACTTAAGCTGTAGTTCCCAAAGTAACAGGGCTGATTGAGTACATTAAGCAGTAATGACCTAATCAGGTTTCCTTGGCATTAAAAAAAAATCATTAACTATTTGAGAGTTTATAGCATGATATATCAAATAAAATGATAGACGTTTGAAATTTCTTATCACTGCCATGCATGAAGATAAAGTGTATCAGTTATTTTAAATGATAAGCCTTAAAAATGCAGTTTTAGATTTGTGAATATTGGAAAAATAACCTTCCATCCATAGGCACTATTCTAAATGCATATGACTTAGATGTGGACAAATTAAATGAACAAAGTACACTGAGTAAACAAGCTTACAGTCTCACAAGAGGAGAGGATGACTGCAGGGACTGACCCATGTTCTTTTCATCTCCTTTTTTTTAGAAAATGATAATATTTTTAAATACTTTGTTCAAAAACACCGTTAGATATAATCTCTAACTTAAGGCAATAGAAAAGAGAGAGGATTCAAGATAAGTGATTTTACAAAATGCAATCATGAGGCAGGCATTGGGGCAAACAGGCTAAGTCTCTTCCTGGGACATCAACATCTATAGGCTCTGGTTTGATTCTGGCTGCTCCACTTCCACACCATTTCCCTGCTAATGCACCTGGGAAAGCAACAGAAGATGACTCAAATCCCTGCATCTGTGTGGGAGACTGGGATGAAGCTCCTGGATCCTGGCTTTGGCCTGACCCAGCACTGGTGTTGAGGCCATTTGGAGAGGGAGTCAGTGATGGAAGATTCTCTCTCTCTCTCTCTCTCTCTCTCTCTCTCTCTCTCTCTGCCTCTCTGTAACTGTGACTTCCAAACAAATAAGATAAATCTTTTAAAAAAATGTAATCATTGGAATCTAAGCCATTTTTGAAGAAGGTGTTGTAGAAGAATATTCAGATGGCATGGTAAAAGCTTTAATAAATAACATTTAGTGGAAAAATCCAATATTAAATGTTGTACAATAAGTATGATAATGAAAGAAAATATCTGGCTGGACAATAAGCTGTGATGTAGATGACAGGATTATACGTGTTTTTCGTTCTTTATAGTTTATAGTCAGCATTCTGTATCAGCAGACTCTACACTTGTTCATTCAGCTAACTGCAGACTGAAAGTATTCACACAAAAGGGCCCACTGTGTCTTGTAAGACTTCCCTTTCCTTGTTATTTTTCCTTAAACAATATAGAATAACAACTGTTGACATAGCATTTACATGGTATAGGCATTGCAGGTAATCTACAGATTATCTAAGGTCTATGGGAGAATGTGAAAAGGTTCTATGCAAAATGGAACCAATTTCTCATGGGTATTGAAGGGCAACTGCATGTATTTTTATAACTTTCTACAACAGATGTGTATTTGCAGGATAAAAAAACATTAAACATTGACTCAAATTTAAAAAAATGTGTAACAGAGCTTATGAAATCAGAGTTATAAAAGGAGGTGTGTTTCTAACAAAATGTAAAGACAGTGTTATGTATGAATGATAAATCTTGTGTTTTTTAATGTTTTCTTTCTTAAAAATGCTTTTATGTTCATGATACTACATATTTAAGCCAGTATTGATGTGCATTATTTTTACTATTTACTATTTTGAAATAAATGTTCATACAATTATCCCTATTATAACAATATTTAATGATCCCTAACTTGCAAGTGTTGAATAACTTAAAATAACAAATTAAATAACTACAAAATAAAACCAGAAAGATACATAAAAACTGCAAATTAATTCAAGGAATGTACAATAAGCAAATCTAGAAACATTTTTAATGCTTAAAAAAGCTCATTTCTTGCTATGAACAATTTGGTTTAATTTGAGTTCTTTAAATGTACAGAAGTAAAGCTGCAAAATGGTATCTCAGATCTAACTACCTCTTTTGATATGAGAACTATGTAAGCATGAGCTAAGTGTACTTTGCATATATTCAGGTAATGTTTCTGAGCGTATTACACCTACATATGCTATGCAAAATGTTGCAGAAGATTAAATTACCCTAGCCACATTTGGGAAACTGCAGTATGTCTGTCATTGCATGTAAACATATGCAGATTTATGCAAAATATTCTCAACTATGTGTACCTAAAGTCCCAAACTCCCCACAGACATGCAAAGCCAGAAGGTTTTGTTTATTTTCAAGTTATTGGAAAAAAAAATCTATATATGGGACTAAAAGAAATAGATGTGCTTATGTTGTATTCTCAGATTTGGAGCATCTGTGTGGTATTTTTTTCTTTCTTTCTTTGTTAAGTCATTTGGCCAAGATTTTAAATTTATCTACAGTATTCTATATGGTAGACTTAATGCAAGCACAAAATTTCCATTTGCTTCAGAAAGTCCTCCAGGAGTTAGGGAAAGAGGGAGTTCATGTACCATTTTACATAATGAATCAGATTATTTCAGCACCTAAGTCCCTTCTTGGCGGTATTTGTTATTTGTTAGCTTTTCAGGCAGGTGAATTAACTCTTTCAGGTCCTTTTAGCAGAATGTGATATATTGCTCAAGTGGTTACCAGTAGGAAGTCACTCTCCAGAATGGGTGATTTTTCACATCATAATGAATTGCCCTTTGTTTTCATTAACCAGTTAAAAGCACACAGGTAAAAATTACAACAGTGGATTCTATTAGTGTTTGTAATTACAAATTATATTTAAAATTCAAAAAAGATTCAAACTAGGTTTTTCTTAATGGATAGTGTCTGAAAAGCTGTGTGAAAATCAAATTATTGTCAGTTGGATTCTTTTAAAAATCAAGTTGCAATTTTTAGCAGGGAAGGTTTTTTAAAGAGCCATGCAGTATTTTAAAATGTACCCCTCAAATTCTTGATACGCTTCTCATCAAGAAGTAGATTGTATCAAGCCTTTTTGCTGTAATGTAATTTTAAAATATGTGAACTCTAAAACTAAAAAATAAAAATGACAGAAAGAAGAAGAGAGAAAGAGAGAGGGTGGGAGTGAGGGAGGGAGGGAAGAAGAGAATATTATGTTCTTAAAATTGTATCCACAAATCACAATGAATCTGTACAAATTAAAAATTAAAATAAAAAGTATTTAAAAAGTAGACTGTATATTTTATCTTCTTGAACTGTGACTGCTTGACCAATAAAACGTGGAGAAGGTAGCATGGTGACAAATTCTCACACAGACCTCAGTAAACTGGCAGCATCCACCTCCAAAATCCCCTGGGATTTTGATCCTAGTCCCCACGCTGAGAGCAAGCCTGATAGAGAAGCAAGGAAGATGAACTGTAGATGTGGACTCTTAGCTCCAGCTGAGCTGCAAACAACAAGAATGCCAATTTGCCAGCCACGTGTTTGAGTTTCTTAAAAGTGTATTGTCCAGCCACATGGGGCAGAGACAAACATTTTCCACCATGTCTCACACAAATTGCAGATTCATAAGCTAAATAAATGGTTGCTGTATGACTCCACTAGATTTTTAAGGTTTCTTTACTGACAGCAATGGATTACTAGAACAGTAAATTTTGTGCAGTGGCCTTCCTTTTGTGTGTGTGTGTTAAACACATATACATATGTTCACATTCAGGGCTTTTTGAAGTAATGTGTACATCTACAGAACTGTTTTCTACTTAATGAATCTGAGAACTGGTTCCATGGTCTAGGAATAGTTTTTAACTGTACAGGAATATATACAGGATCTGATAGAAAGAAAAATCTGTGCTGAAGAACCCGTGCTTTTGAATTATTGTGCTATTCACCTATATTGAAGGCACTTGTATTAATCAAGTAACATTAACTTATCAAAAGTTATTTCTACTTCCTGTCTTTTCAGTTAGTGATAAAGTAAAAATATGAACGTGGTCACAGTACTGAACCAATTTTTGCTACGTATCTTTAGTAAACGTGTTACTGGGACACTTGTTAGGTTGTTTTCCATTTGCTATCAAACTTTCCTTTCTTTTTTGGTTTATAGTCAAAATCAAATTGGAATTTGCCTCCTGAAAGCCTCAAAGGGACCTTGCTATGACAAGTGACTTACATCTGTAGTCACTGAGAAAGTTCTATAGAGGTGCTTGGTCAGAGTGATTCAGGGCAACCTTCAAAGATATGTTCCCAAGAGCCTTTTCCTGACACCTGAAATTTTTCTCTTAGAAAGAACAGGCAAATTACTCAGTTGTGTAATTAAATTCCTAATGTAAATTGGTTTCTCTTATCAGCTCCCATTTTATGTGACAGCCAGTTCAAAGCTTGTTTGGAAGCCAAAGGAAGAAGAGATGTAGAACTACTGTCTTCAGGAAATCAGGTGTCCAGCAGACCATGATACTGGAGTATTGAAGTCAAACTTGACACTTACACTTATTTGACCCTATTGCTCTAAGTCTCAATCACAGAAAACATACCATGTGTTCAGTGGGATTTCTATCATCCTATTGCTAATATCTTTGTTGGTGACATTTTAATTTCAAAAAAGCGCATTCAAGCTTTCATCCCACAGAGGGCAGCACTTAGCACAAGAAGTCCTCTTAGCTTCCTAGAGTGATGAGCTTCCCTTACTACCAGGGAGTGACTCAGGCAAGGGAAAGACTTAGGTGGTGACTCTTAAGGCTCCTTGCAATATTCACTATTTTTTACAAGTTGAGTTGCACGTCTACATGATCAAATTCTCAAGACAATAACTATATTTTCTGTTCCAGCAGTTGCTTTTTCAGTCACAGTTCTGTGGTGTCTTGAAACTACATGTGGTTGGGGGCTAGTGTCCTGCACCAATTTGAATTGGTGTCAGGGTAATTCTGCAATCCCTTATGATCAATGTTCTATAGTTTTTATAGGCATCCCTCTTCTGCATAAATATTTCCTGATCTGCCTCCCTGCTCTGCCCTAGAGGTCTATAACCATTTCCTAAAATGACTTTTAAAAAGAAAAGTATTTCTTTCACCTCTATTAAAATGTCTCTGCAATAGTAGATAGGAGGCAGGAGCTATTTCTGTCACCATAATTTCCTTCAATCTGTTATGTTCATATATATGTCTTTACCCCATAGATTCTACCCTGCACATTAGAAGCCTCTTGACAATCCAGTGTGAAATTAATATTTTGCCAAAGCAAGGGAGTATAAAAACCATGCTTTTTAAAAAATTAGATGACTATGTGCCAAGTACTTACCACTATTTCCTTTCATTGAGGATTCATTCTTCACTTTCTAGGGTATGTGTGCACATATGAAATGCTCTTATTTATGTGTCTTTTAACATAATAATCTCCTAGTACTCATTTTTCTTATAACTCTTTTAAACTAGCCAATGTTACTTCTGAGTAAATAACGTCAATTCAAAACTTTGGAAAAAGCTTTAGGAAAGACAAACAGAAATGAAGAGACCATCTGAATTTGGTAGGCCTCTTTTATAAGCAAATGCATTTTAGATAATTTTAAACAGTTTTAGATGATTTAAAATAATAACAACAACAAAAAATTCAAGCTGCATTAGCAATTTCAATTGCATATGATGTGGTAGCTGCCGATGCAGTGAAACACAGCTTTAGTTGAAGAAAGAAACAAGCAGAGAGAGGAGAAAGGGACTATTATTTTTAGCCTTAATTTTGTATTTTCCTTAGTCATTTATATGCCTTGTTTCACTTGATAACCACAGCAATATTATGAGATAAGTACTGATATTTTCATTTAACAGGTGAAGAAACTGAAGTTCCTCAATTGAGAATATGCTAAGTTTTGGGACTGGCACTGTGATGCATCCCAAATGCATCCCAAGTGTCCCGGTGGCTCCACTTCTGATCCAGAGCCCTGCTAATGGGATGGGAAAAGCAGTAGATGATAGCCCAAGTCCTTGAGCCCCTGCTAGCCATGTGGGAGACCCAGAAGAAGCTCCTGGCTCTTGCAGCCACTTGAGGAGTGAATCAGCTGATGGAGGACATCTCTCTGTCTCTTCTTCTCTCTCTGTAACTCTGATGAAATAAATCTTAAAAAAATTAAATAAATAAACTTGCCAAATTTAAACAACTAATAGATTTTGATTCATAAATTTAATCTTTTTTATCATCTGCAATTTTAAATTAGCATTATATAAATAGCCAACCTGAAACAATAAAGAATGAACAAATATATAGAATTTTTAAGCTAGGAGATCAATGTTTCAAAAACATGAGTAAATATATAAGGTTTAGTGGAATGGCATATGATAGATGTAAGATGCTATGACTGATAAAATACAAAAACTTTTATTGAAAGTGTCATGCTAGGATAAGAGGTGATATGACAAGACATTAACAACTGTTATCATCAACCGAAAGATCAGGTTTTAGACCACTCAGAGATAATACTGAGCACACATCAGAGAAGACTGCAATTTTGTACTATCTTCTGGATTTCAAATGTTTCTATACCTATGTATATTAACATCTTTTTCCATAGAAAGTACACTTACTCTTTCTAAATGTTGTAATGGATGAGAATGTAGATTTTCCTTGAAGTTGTAAACATGGAGTCCATCAAAGAGAATGTTTGGAAAAAAGAGGAAATTTTATGATACATATGACTTTCATTTTCAATATCTTGTATTTAGTTTTTGAACAGGTGAATGAAGATAATTTCAAAATCAATTAAGTTCCTAGGTCTATAAATTATATTTTTAGAATTTTTTTTTGTTGACAGTGCGGGTTAAAGGGCAAATAAATAGCTAAAATTAAGAACAAAACCAAATAAAGTACTCTACTTAAAAATGAGAATAGGGCTGGCGCCGTGGCTCACTTGGCTAATCCTCCACCTGTGGCGCCAGCACTTGGGTTCTAAGTCCCGGTTGGGGCACCAGGTACTAGTCCCAGTTGCTCCTCCTCCAGTCCAGCCCTCTGCTGTGGCCTGGGAGGGCATCGGAGGATGGCCCAAATGCTTGAGTCCCTGCACCTACATGGGAGACTGGGAGGAAGCACCTGGCTCCTGGCTTCGGATCAGCGCAGCGCTGGCTGTAGCGACCATTAGGGGAGTGAATCAACGGAAGGAAGATCTTTGTCTCTCTCTCACTGTCTATAACTCTACCTGTCAAATAAAAAAAAAAGAGAATAATATTATATACAAATCTCTAGCATTCACCAAATTTTCTAAAGTGTGTTACATGTGATATTGAACTGTAATTCAAAACAGGCTTTTAAAAAGCTCTGGCATTATTCATGAGTTTTAGAAACTAGATGGGTCTTCAACAGAAGATAGGAAAAGTGAGTTTATTAAGTCATTTTTCTTTAAGAACTAGTTGATAACATTGTTAAGGAAAAAAAGAATTCATGACTTATGCTGTACAGCTGCTTTCTTATTCCCATGAAGAGTAATAAAACAAAGAACGAGTTTTCAAGGGAGCAGTGATGTGAATATGAACTTTCAGATCATCAGAGTGATGATATTGTAGTTCCTTTAGAAACCAAGCTGTCTTTGGTGTGCTGCATAATAAATATGAAGATGCATTAAATATTTAAACAATTCACCCCAAGAGATAAATGGTTAATAAAATGAATGAGTCAGAATAAAGCAACACTGCCAGCATACATGCTTTTACCCAGAACGTATGCCAATGACCCTCAGAAAAGGTGAAATTTATATTACTTCCTAAATAAATAGTTCTACTTGAAACAACTTGTGCCTCAACACGGTGGTAATAAGTGCATTTCAAAGTGTCAAAGTCATCATTTATTTGCTGCTTTAATTCTAATTAATGATGTAGACTTACCCATTGTTTGATTTTCTAGTCATAGCTTCCTTGATGCCTGCCACAATTTTGTCTATAGGATTTTCTCTGCTTCATATAAGTTCTCAATTCTATAAAATACTCTGGACTCTCCTGCTTATGAAATTTCTCATAATGGAGGACCCCCAAACCTATGCTCACTGAGTCTCTCACTATGGTTCAAGTTCTGATGTTAACCTAAATGTCACAGTGCCACCACTTCTTTCCATCGTCTATTCTGCTCAATTTCAGGACTCCTGTTTTAAGTTCTGTCTAGGTCATGATCCGTTCTACTGTATTGTGCTCATGATACTTTTTCTGCAAAAGCCTTATAGATCACATTGCAAATGTTAACAGTTCTCAGGGAGCTAATGCAGTCAGAGATGAAATGACCTTCACAAGGTCACATAACTCCCTGCTGGACAAATGCATAATGAGATCAATTTTCTGAATTCATTCAACACTTTTATTTTGGCAATTTCTCTCTTCCACCTGTTTTAACTCCTCATATGAGGTTTTCTCTTTATGGTAGCAGCAAGGAGCTAAGACTACAGCAAGATGCTACAAGTACTTTTAAATCAAACAATTTCATAAAACTATCAGAAGAATAAGTTCAAAGAGTCATATTCTCCTTTGGTTAAGGAGTTTCCATTCAAGAAAAAAAGTGGAACAGAGCAGGAGAAGTGAGGGATGTAGATCTGGGAAACCAGGAAGCTCCCCAGATTGCAAGCTTCTGCACTACTTTTTCTTAGACCAAAGCCATTTCCCTGTGCCCTGAACATCCCTCACAATTTCTTCCCAAAAGATTATTCCAAAGTGAAGCTATAATGCATATTCTATTATCACTTACTTCCTTTGAATGAAGCATTTTTCTACCTAATATCATTTCAATGAGGGTGGCGCCTTAGAGACAGGTCAGATCTGAATTGGACCTGCATAGTCCTCATCAGTTCTGACTCGAGTAGGCCTCTTCTCCATTTGATCGAACTCCAGCTCTGCTCTTGCTTCTTCTCAATGTGTTGTGAAGAATCTAGGTGCTCTGGCTGTATGCTGCTTTACATTTTCTGATTCTTTATATCTTTCTGCTTACCTTTCTCTTTCAAAGCCAGTAAGAAATTATTCTGACATAAGTTTTCCTTTGATACATTCACTGGCATAGATTTACCTACATCCTGTAATTTAGTACATACAATTTCTACTAACATAGCATTCATTTCATACAGCTATTAGTTCACCATAACACATTATTTCCTACCCAACTTTATTTTATTTTCATTTTCATGAAACTTAACTAATATTTATTATATGCTAGGAATTATATGTGGCTGAGGGCACAGGGTTATATGTAAAAGATAGCTGCTATCATCATAAAACATTCCAACAGAGGAAGAGAGATAATAAATAATATTTTTAAAAGAATGATTAACTCAAAATTCAAATTTAAGTTACTATAAAGGAAACTGAGTTTCCTTTTAAGCTAAGACCTAAAGTATGACAAAGAATATGATACACATGAAGCTGATGGCAGCTCTTGAAGACACATACTGAGCCATGGTAAAAGAATAAGAATCATAAAATAATTATTTATATTTAAAGTATAATTTATATTTACATTTACATTATAATTCACATTTATTATAATGAAAAATGAGAAGAAAGAGGAGGAGGGGGGGACGGGAAGAAAAGAATCAATTATGTAATGTGAAATACTATACTGGAATGAAAAATACAGCACGAAATTAAAGAGAGGGTGAAAGACGAAGTCAAGGTAAATGCCCAGAAATTAGAATCAAAAATGACATTAAGAGTCAAAAAGAATGTATCTTCAAAATCTTTAAATTTTTTTTAAAGATTTCCAGAATTTCAGTAACAGAAATCAAAGAAAGTGAGGCTAATTAAGAACAGATGGAAGGAAATTACCAAATAAATAATACACAACATTTACTTTAAATTAGAGGCATGTGTCACCAAATATAAAGAGCTGATAGAAGGTGCTATACAATAAATTCATAAAATCCTAGGTCAAAGCATAGGATTTTGAATGTTCAGTATAACACAAATACAGGAAATTTAAAACTGACAAGAAGCTTCCATACAAAGGAATGAAAATCAAAATGCTACAGAAGTTCTCAAGAACAATTGCCATAAAACCCTGGAGTAACGAAGTCACAATCCCAAAAGGACATGACTTTCCATTTAGAATATGGCATTTAACTCATTTGTAAAATAATTTTAGTATATGTGCTGCTGAAATGAGCACTGTAAATTAATTGAGAGTAAAATAATTTATGCTAATACATGTACAGTATCAAAAATACATTGTCCATTTTTCCTTTTTTACATATATACTGGAATATGCAACCAAAAGCCCAAGAAAATAATTATAAATGAAGGAATAAGATTTACTTTAAAAGGTTGATAAAGATAATTCTCCATAGAACAAGAAATCTCTAAAAGCAAGAACAGACCTAAATATGTAGGTGTGGGCCAAGCTGAATAAGAAAGTAAGTGGCCCAGGTTATAAGGATAGGATACAAGATGTATTCAGAAAAAAAGTGAAGATGAGAGAATCCCTAAATCTCAGGGCAATTGAACTTTTGGAAAACAATGTTGTAGATAGACTGATAGTGTATGAAAACAGATACTCAGAAAACTAAGAAAATTAAATTGTGGTAAATATTAATTTCAGGGAAAATAATTGACATAGGTAATAAAACATGTACATTTTACACTTTTGTTCACCAGTGGATATTATATTTACATAGTTGTAGAACATAAAGGCACATAATAAATTTAAACAGCTTCAAAAAATTATTTATTCATTTATTCATGTATTTGAGAGGTAGGAATAAAGAGAGACAGAGCAAGCTCCCATCCACTTTTACTTCTCTAACATCTGCAGAAACCAAGGCTAGACTAGACTGAAGTGAGGAGCCAAGAACTCCATGCTGGTCTCCCAGATGAGTGGCAGTAACCACAGGGTCTCCATTAGCAGGAAGCTGGAGTAAGGAGCAGAGAAAATACCAAATCCAGGTACTCCAATGTGTGTTGTGGGCATCTCAACCAACATTTAGTAGGCACAAACGCCTTCCCTCAAACAAAGATGCTGGTGGGAATTTTGGAAGGGTGAGTATGAAAGTAAAATCCCAAGATTTCATTATATAAATCAATAAACTTTGATTTGGAAACCTTCATTAAGAAATATTACTATATACATATTATTTTGTGTAGTTGGCATAAATAAACAAGGACAACACTGAAGAAAAATAAAGACGTAAATCGGGGAACAACCCATCTTTTCAAAAACCATAATTATTTTATTTATTAAAATTAAAATAAGTAAAGTGTTACTATCAGAAAAATAACATATTATGTATGTATTTTAACATACACCTTTAAAACTAAGAAAGAATTAAAGACAGAAATAGAAGTCATCCTAAATCCTACATCCTAGAGGTGATGCTTTTCCCAGGAAATATTTCCATACATGTTTAAACTTAATGATAGTTATATTTAATATGGAAAAAAATCTATATATACAAATATTTCTGAAACAATTTGCTAATAATAAAGAGGTCAATAAAATAGGGCAATAATATTCAGTATAAAGAATAAAAGTGTAAAGTATTTACTCCCCATTTTAATACAATGAACTCACGTTGCTTAAATTTTTAGACTATAAATGTGTACTTACATATACAAAGGCTATTAAAAAGTTAATGTAAATGTGTATTAGAAAAGGTTATGCATTGATTCCTATATTTTTGCATAAAAAATTGTCTCTCAATTCCTTGAACTTTGAAAGTCCTTGGGGCTGACGCTGTGGCATGGTGGGTTAAGTCACTGCCTACAGTACTGGCATCCCATATGGATGCATTTGAGTCCTGGGTGCTCCACTTCTGATCCAGCTTTCTTCTATGGCCTGGGAAAGTAGTAGAAGACAGGCCAAGTCCAAGTGCTTGGGCTGTTGCATCCATGTGGGAGGCCTGGAGAAGGCTCTTGGCCCCTTACTTCAGACTGGCATAGTTCTGGCCATCTAGGCCATCTAGGGAGTGAACCAGCTGATGGAAGACTCTCTCTCTCTCTCTCTCTCTCTCTCTGCTTCTTTGTAGCTCTGCCTTTCAATGGTTAAAAAGAAAAAAAGGAAGTCCTCTCACTTATATAATATAGAGAAATATTTTCAAAGAATCAGATTAGACAGGAATAGCAAGTAGAGGAGAAAGGACTCTCCTCTGAATTTACTAAGAGTATATTCCATTGTAGATATTTGAGGGAAGAGTACCGGAAAGAGGACCAGCAAGCTTGGAGTCCATGAGGAAAGTGCAGTCTGAGACATCAGGAAGCCAATGGGGCTGGAGTGGAGACTGGAGGGAAGAAAAATGGGCAGTAGCAAAGTAGAGCTTCTCTCTAAAGACTGAAGAGGTATTGGCAGTTTTCAGAATAACCATGGATGCTGTTACCTTTTTGTAAAACTAATCAATTTAAATAGATAAATAATGATTATATAGCTTTAGCTTGTACAGTATGATGTTTTAAGATATAAAACTGAGCTGGTGCCTCAGCTCACTAGGCTAATCCTCTGCCTTGAGGCGCCGGCACACCGGGTTCTATTCGGGTGCCGGATTCTGTCCCGTTGCCCCTCTTCCAGGCCAGCTCTCTGCTGTGGCCCGGGAGTGCAGTGGAGGATGGCCCAGGTGCTTGGGCCCTGCACCCCATGGGAGACCAGGAGAAGCACCTGGCTCCTGGCTCCTGCCATCAGATGAGTGTTGTGCGCTGGCCGCAGTGCGCCAGCCGCGGCGGCCATTGGAGGGTGAACCAGCGGCAAAGGAAGACCTTTCTCTCTGTCTCTCTCTTACACTGTCCACTCTGCCTGTCAAAAAAAAAGATA
This sequence comes from Sylvilagus floridanus, assembly GCA_949820135.1. Taxonomy (NCBI): domain Eukaryota; kingdom Metazoa; phylum Chordata; class Mammalia; order Lagomorpha; family Leporidae; genus Sylvilagus; species Sylvilagus floridanus. The sequence goes on along the minus strand of OX463229.1, from coordinate 78,296,576 downwards.
TATAACTAATAGAGTATCTAAAATGTAATGTGTTAGAGTTAAATAGACATTTGGAGATTTGATGATTGTTTACAGCCATTGTCTCTTCCATTGAGGAACAGTGTTTTTTGTTTTCATACTATTTGTTGAACTCTTACTTAGTTATGGGTTAACTATATGATCTTATGTAAACTGAAAGTAGATCTTGGTAAAAATAAGAGTGGGAATGTGAGAGGGAGGAGGAAGAAAGTTTGCAGCATTGGTGGAAGGGAGGGTAGGGAAGGAAGTATCACTATGTTCCTAAATCTATATGTATAAAATACATGAAACTTGTATAACTCAAACAAAATTAAAAAAAATAAAATTATTAATAATTTTTTAAAAAACAGTGAATTGAATCTTTTGAGCTAATTAGCATTAACTTTTTTTTTAGTGGTGACAGCAAAAACATGAACTCTCTTAGCAACTTTCAAGAATGTAATATATTAGCTGTTGTACCATGTTGTACAATAGATCTCTTGAATATATTCCTCCTATTTGGCTGAAATTTTTTGTATCCTTTGAGAGACATTTCTCCAACATCATACTGTCCAGCCCCTGGTAACCAGGACTCTGATCTGTGGTTCTGAGTTTGACTTTTTTAGAAGTAAGATCAGTAATCACAGTTTTGAGGCAAGGAGTGACAGAGTGGATTCACATTTTATCATTGTCTCTCTGGTCGCTTTATTGGGTTGAGAATTCCAAATCAGAGGTAAGGACAGCTTATTAAATGTAGAGAAGAAAAAAGTGGTCAGATTTTTATGTATACTTATACTCATATATATGAAAAGGAGCATTGTTGGGATTTCTATAGATTGATAAAAAGTCTATCTATCTTCTTCTTACTTTCAGTTTTTACCCATCAAATGATTAGACTAAAAATATTATCAAATTACATTGAAAAGAAACTCAAAGACAAAATTCAGTGCTCAAGAATTTTTTTGCACTTTTACACACAGTTACTGAAATTTTTATATAATGTTTTATGTCTTGTTGCTGGTTCCAACCCTACTCTTTCATCCCCAAGATACACATACACAGAACAATGAAGAAAAAGAAAAACTGACAGCATAGAACTGTGAAGGCATTAACTCACACTTAACAGCCATTTAAGTCTAATGACACAGAAAAGATTTTACAGTGATCCTCAGAGAATTGCAAATTGATATGTCCACAAGCTTCCCATTAGGAATATCATATTGTCTAATCTTACACATAATTATCTGCATTTACCAGTGTTAAAAGCTTTGAAAATATGAAGTATGACTAAAACATGTGAGTCTATATTAGATCTCAACAAATATAGAACTTCTCCTTTAAATTGGAAGACTTAGTTTCCTGTATCTATCTCTAATCCTCCCACCCCCACGCCATGAGTTGCACTGACCAAGTGGATCTACCATTAATATTGAAAGCATTTGGCTTGAAACATCCCGGCTAGGTTGTGCTGCATTACATAACACAAACGCAGACATGAACAGGCCTGTAGCTCTGCATTTCTGTAGCTTCCCATGCCAATCTGGGCAGCCAACATCTAGCACAAAGTCTACTGTGTTTCAGAAATTGGTTAAATTAGAACAATGATAGGACTCTTCAGGTTTCAAAACATTTACATAGGCATATCTTGTGCATCCCATTTCTACGGTACAGAAAGACAGGTGTTAAATAATCTAGCCAAGATCAGAAAATGTGTGACCAAAAGAATTCTTGAACTGGATCTCTGACTGTAGGATTAAATGTGGTCAGACCTCTGGGTTTCAAGGTTCTACATCTGTAGATCCAACAACCCATGGACAGAAAATATTCAGGAAAAAATTGTATTTGTAGTTAGCTGGTTGCAATTTCTGTTTCGATAAAAAAATCTCAGATTGGCCGGCGCCGTGGCTCAACAGGCTAATCCTCCACCTTGCGGTGCCGGCACACCGGGTTCTAATCCCGGTCGGGGCTCCGGATTCTGTCCCGGTTGCCCCACTTGCTGTGGCCCACAAGTGCAGTGGAGGATGGCCCAAGTGCTTGGGCCCTGCACCCCATGGGAGAGCAGGAAAAAGCACCTGGCACCTGGCTCCTGCCATCGGATGAGTGTTGTGTGCTGGCTGCAGTGCGCCGGCCACGGCGGCCATTGGAGGGTGAACCAACGGCAAAAGGAAGACCTTTCTCTCTGTCTCTCTCTCTCACTGTCCACTCTGCCTGTCAAAAAAAATCTCAGATTGAGTAACATAAAGAAAAGACACTTAACTCGCAGTTCTGGAGGCTGGGACGTCCAAGATTAGACTGCTGAAATTGACTGGGTTCTGGAAAGGAGTTCCTGACAGGAATTCTGCAGGAACTCCTGCAGCATTTGTGCGAAAGGAGCACATGTGCAAGAGAGCAAGTTGTGGAAGCTGAACTTGCTTTATGACATCCAGTCTCACAAGAGCTAGCCACTACAGCAACTACCTTCATCTCATCATGAGAGCAGATACACATGACCTAAAAGGCCTTTTAAGGGCATCATCACCTATCACCACCATTGCACTGGAGACTACCTCAATATGCAATTTGGTGAGCCCAAACCATATTTAAACCGCAGCAAGATTGAACATATACAGATGTCTTTTCTTTCATTGTTCCCTAAATAATAACAACCTTTTACATAGAGTTGATGCTTTTTAGGTAAGTTGTATATAGCTAATATAAAGTTTGTATGTGGATGTGCAGAAGTTAAATGCAAATATTACATCATTTACATAAGGGACTTGGGTATCCACGGATTTTGGTATCTGCAGGTATGGATGGGGTGGGGTAGGTCCTGAAACTAACCCCCTTCAGATACTAAGGGACAACTGTACTTTTTTCACAATGAGATACTCCCCAGCCTTAATCAAAATAGTCTGTCTCAACAGTATGCGTGCTTATGTGCTTCACAGTGATTCTGTAGCAGTTACACAGCCATAGGAGTGAGCACTTAGCCTAGCAATTAAAACACAGGCTTCCCAAATCAAACTGCTGCACTCTGATCCCTGATGCTGGCTCCTAACCTCGGCTTCCTATTATTGTAGACCTTGGGAGGCAGAGGTGGTAATTCTAGTTCAAGTTCTTGCTTCCCACTGTTTTTGGAGTAGGATTGAATTCCCAGTTTCTGGCTCCAGCCTCAACCCAGTCCAACTATTGAAGGCATTTGGGCAGTGAACATCAGATAGGAGCATTCTCTCTCTCTTTCTGTCTCTCTTCCTCTCTCTCTCCTCCTCTTTCTCTACCTCCCTTAAATAAACTATTATAAGTATGTATACACAGAACTATGCCATTTGAAATAGATTCAATGTGTTGCTGTACTATTCATTCCACGAGACATTATGCTCTTAAAACTGTATATATAAAATAAATGAAATTTGTTTCCTTTATATAAATATTTTTTTAAAAAGATGCTAAAAACATGTTAACTACTGGTAAACTAAAGAAACAGTACAGCAATTGTTAAGAGAGCAGCATACACATTTTTTCCCAGAAGCGTATTTACAGCGTGGACCTGATTGGCCTAGTTTTTTTTTTTTTTTTTTTTTTTTTTTTTTTTTTTTTTTTTTTTTTTATTATTTTTGACAGGCAGAGTGGACAGTGAGAGAGAGAGACAGAGAGAAAGGTCTTCCATTGCCGTTGGTTCACCCTCCAATGGCTGCCATGGTCGGCGCGCTGCGGCCGGCGCACCGCGCTCATCCGATGGCAGGAGCCAGGTGCTAGGTGCTTTTTCCTGGTCTCCCATGGTGTGCAGGGCCCAAGCACCTGGGCCATCCTCCACTGCACTCCTGGGCCACAGCAGAGGGCTGGCCTGGAAGAGGGGCAACCGGGACAGAATCCGGCGCCCCGACCGGGACTAGAACCCGGTGTGCCGGCGCCGCAAGGCGGAGGATTAGCCTGTTGAGCCACGGCGCCGGCCCTGATTGGCCTAGTTTTTAAACTCTATATGTTTTAAATGGTTTTCTTCTTTAAAACAGGGAAGTTAGTGGGATTTACCTCAGAGTTTGGCTGTGAGGAAGAAATGAGGAAAAACAAATACATAACTTACTACAGTCTCTACGCTTAGCTGGCACGGTTTAGGAAGCCCATTCTACTGAACTGACAATAAGAAACTCTGTAACCCTAATATTAGTTTGATTCTGCACATAGTTTCCTTCTGTTGAGAGAGCAGAATTTGAAACAATGCAATACAGGGCAAAGTGCTCAGCAGCTGACATGTGCCTGGAGGAGGTGAGGTTTGTTGTATTATAAATAATGTTGCTCAGGTTACTCCTCCTGAGCTTCTACTGCATGGTAAGGGTAATAATGTGTAACTGATGGAATTTCAGATAAAGCATTATTAAAATATTTGTTCAGTGACCTTTTTGCTCCTTACCTTTTGTCTTCTTGAGGCTGTTAACTTTCTGGTGCAATCACCATCCATTTCATACATTTCTTTCACTGCTATTCATGATGGCTCCTTAATTGGTCCAGGACTCCTATTTTAGCTTCTTTGGGGAACTGATATGGGACAATACTGGCTAAGAAGTTAATATACTCACTTGGAAGAGCCACACCTAGAAAAAGACACAGCAGTGAGTAGATTTCTCATTTAAAAAGGAACACAGCATTAGTCAGTTTCTCGTGGTATATGAATTACAACGGGTACTTTGGAAGACCTTTCATGTTTCACCACCTAGCAGAGTGCCATATGGTAAAATACTTCCTTGGTACTAAAAGATGCTTTTGCCTATGTAGGGTGTTAAATCTGTCAGTGGTATTTTATTCCTGACAACCAAGAATGCTGAGATACTCTATAAAACTATTTACATATTTACGATATTCTCAGGATATAATTCACAGATTGGAAAATTTTATATGGGAACAGCAGACAAGAACAGAAATAAGAAAGCATATTTTTTTCAGGAAAAAAATGCTTAGAAGAACAGGAAAAAGTATCTTCTCCTGATCCATAGATTAGAGATGACTCAGAATATTCTCACAATATCAGGCTGTTTCCACAAGACAAAAAGTCAGGGCAACTGGGAGAGCTGAAATCTTTCTTTGTCAAGATCTGTGTCAGGGAAACTTGGTAGTGATGAGTGGAGACCTGTGCAGCTTACCAGACACAGGAATATTACAGATTCTAAGCTTGTGCTGTAGAGAATCTGCTTCACTGAGGACTTTCTAAACTAAGAATATTTTCTTAAGAAAGTATTTAGATTTATAAACTTAAGGATAATAGTTCTAGAAGTTTTTACTTACTGAAGAAGAGATTTACAAAAATAACAAAGTAGCTTAAGTCCAGGTTGATGTCACTTGTGGATTTAGATTTCTCTGAGCAGAGGGATGAACAGCCCATACTAGTTAACACTTCACGACCAGAGTATGAAACCAGAAAGGGAAACAATCTAAAAAAACAGACATAAAGGAAGAAGGGGGATTCAAAAAGCAGCATGTTTTAAAAATGTCCAACTGGATGAGAATCCTCTAACCCTAAAAATCAATATAGAACTTTTTGTGTTATAAAACATTAAAGCTCTCCCGAATCTGACAATATGGCAGACTAATTATATATTGAAGACCATTCTTTCACACATACTTGGAAGTTCTGCATTATATAAACAATAAGTTGATAATAATCAAGTTTAAAAAGGAGAAGAGAAATCAGCAGGTGCTGCAATGAAGAAGAATTTCAAGTCCAGAGTCATTAATGTGCAGATTGATAGCATAGCTTACATGAATGCTTGCACCAGAAAGTGACACTTCTTTGCAAGAGTCAAAAACTCTCATTTGAATTGTGCAACTTTGCAATACTTCAATAATAAAATGACTGATCTCTTATTCTTGTGTTGTTAAACAAACAATTGTACCCTGAGAAATAACTGCAAACAATATAAGTTCTGGTTTACTTAAGAAGAGATTAAGTGACATCAACACTCAGTAAATAATTCCTGCTAGATATAGAACTGCATAATATTTAGCCAATGATTTCAGTAATGTATTCTGATGGTGGAGTCAATAAAACCATGATTTTGGCTAATCATGAATGTAAACAAACTATCGAGGATTTGCAAAGACAGTCATGTTGTATATGGAAATATCAGATTTCTGATGGTAACATCACATCTCCAGCTACTGTGATCTTCTGCTTACATTCATGATTAAAGGAAATAGCACATTTCTGTTATACCTTGATGAAGATGAAGATCTATCTTTTTCTTCAAAGTCCAGGCCTTTAATGTCTACCATGGATCACATGAGGGTGAATGGGTCACTGGTTAAGAACCTTCTACCTTAGGTATGTTACACCATTTGATCTTCACAGGGTCCCTGTGAAGTCAGAATTATTGTTATTTCACTGATGACAAAACCAAGGAACAAAAGTTTAAATCTTTCCCTTATATAATAGGGCAGAGAGACTGTGGAGCTGGAATTCTAGCACAGGTGAACTGACTCCACTGTAAATGCTTTTATTTATTTTGAACTAAATTCTTGTGCATTTTATGTATTTATGCATTTAAACAGTTCTATGTCTATCTAGTACACTGTTTTTTCTAGGAATTTATGTGCCAGCCTTCTAATTGATTCATTACAGTTTTAAAATATGTTTAATATTTGATAGGGCAATTCCTCTGTCAACATACTATACATATTTTTAATATCAAAATGAATGATCTGAATTCAAGAGACAACGTTAAAATTTAGCTCTATTGTAGTACAATCTCATGCATATTAAATCCAAGCATTTTTGAAGTCTGCTTGATGAGTTTGAGGGGTGCATAATGCTACTAAAATAGTGTCATAGAATTTCCCCAGCTCCTCAGGAAAGTTCTCTCTCATTCTCCTTTGTAACGAATCCTTTCTCCAATAATTCCTAAAGAAATTGAGGAGTGAACATTAAGCAAGAGAAGATAGAAAAAAAGGTTGTTTTTATATTCAGACCAAATAAATAAACAGAATATTAAATAAAAAGCAGACAAGCCGCTCTTTTTTTTTTTTTTTTTTTTTTAGTGTTCTATACTGTCAGGCTAGTGACATGGTTTGGAGCCCCTTTTGTTGTCATTGCTGCATTTATTTTTAAACTTTTTTTTAAAACTTATTTATTTATTTATTTAAAACACTGACAGACAGAGGGATAGAGGGAAGGATTTTCCATCCACTGGTTCAGCCCCCAAATGTCTGCAAAGGCCAGGCCTGGACCAGGCTGAAGCCAGGAGCCTGGGACCACATCCCGGTGTCCGACGTGGTTGACAAGGGCCCAACCACTTGGAATATATTTCAGTGCTTTTCCCAGGTACATTAGCAGGGAGCTGGGTCAGATGTGGAGCAGCTGGGACTCAAACTGGCACCCCAACATGAGATGCCAGTGTCGCAGGTGAAGACTTAACCTGCTGCATCACAAAGCAGCCCCATAAAAAGTATCTTCAGATATTTTTTTCGAAATGGTCAAATAGGAACAATATTACATGCGGCAGCAATAGATCACTTTAACCACCACAATTAAATAATATTAAGATTAAATGTAAAGGTTTGAGAGGGATTGTGCTGGGTGAAGAATAGGAATATAATTGTGAAAAAAGAAAAGGAAAGTTGTGATGACTAGATCCACTCTAGGTAGGAGTGTCATATAGCACATGGTAAACTGTGGACTTCAACTGAATATTCGTATTTAAAGGGTAGAAGGAGTAAGAAGGAAATCTTTTACTCTGGATCCAAAGCTGAACTGAAAGTAATTAAAAAAAAAGTTCAGAAGCCAAATACATTGTATTAACCAACAGGTATGTCTATCACAACCAGCTACCAGCTATACATTATACTCAGCAAAATTCTGGTCCCATAGACAAGACTCATTGAAATCCCCTCTATTACAGTATCAATGTCAACTTTCACAAAAGAGTAAAAAATAAGCACTTTGTGGCAAGTATGACTGACACACTTCTATATTTCCCACTCATGTTGGGAAAGAGTTTCACTTTATGGAAAAACACTTGGATCAAATCATGCAGCTCTAATTGTTAAAGTTTGGATTTTTTTTTAAACAGAAAAAATGAAGTAATTTGCAAATGGATTGTTTCCTTTTCACCACTGAAACCATTTCATGTGTCCCTCTTGGGCTAAACATTTGACAAGGAGGCTGTTCGCCTTTGCCTTCCTTTGCCTATTACATTCTTAACTCAGTCCACTGCCTCCTCGGAAGCTACTCCAAATGCAAACATTTTTGGTTCCTCAATATAAGACACATTTTTACTGTTAATTTTTTGTGAATTTGTTGTTCTACTAAATTTTATATTGTAGATCACCCCGTTATGCTTAAAGCATTCTATTTCCCTTGTTCCTATAACACCAAATTTCAGTAATTTTCTTCTCAATAGTCTTGGTTCTCTGTCCCTATTATGTCAGAGATGCTGGTGCACTTTTTCTCCTCACTGAATGAATTTTCTTATTTTAAATGTCTCTTGAAAGATTTCTGTCATTTTGTGACTTTAACTACCGCTTATTTGCCTTTATGGTTTCAACCATCACATTACCCATGATCTCTGTTGAGACTATTAAACATAAGTATCCACCCAATTTCTAGACTTCTACACCTCAGTATCTTTGGTTTTTAAGAGCTAGGAAGTCTAAGATGAAACTCATCATTTTCAAATCCATTTTCCCTTCTAAACTCCTTATGTCAGTTGATGCTTCCACAAATTATCCCAACATCTAGTAAATAATCTTAGGTCTTTTGTTTTTAATGGTCCTCTGCCTTATGCCCATACCTAATCCCCAAGTCCTACTTACTATTTTTATTTTGTAATATGGTCGACTGCTTATATCTGGGTCCACTCTGCTAATTAAGACTTTTATCCAGAGATAGATTTGCGGCACAGTGGGTTAAGCTGCCGACTGCAATACCAGATCCCTTATCGGAGTGCCAGTTAGAGTCCCAGCTTAAGTGCCTGGGAAAACAGCATAAGACCACCCAAGAACATGGATCCCTGCCACCCACATTGGAGACACTCATGGAGTTCCAGGTTCCTTGTCCAGCCAGGCACAGAGTTAGATGTTGAGGCCATTTGGGGAGTGAATCAGCAGATTGAAGATCTCTTTTTTCTCTATCTCTCTGTCACTCTGTAACTCTGCCTTTCAAATATAGAAAATAAAACTTAAAAATAACTTTTTAAATTCTCTTTGTCTTACAGTTTTTGCTATTGATTTTATTTTAGGCTCCTCAAATCCTCTCTCCACACTATGAACTGACCCATGTTTCTAAAACATCAACTTCATATAAACTCATTTGCTTAAAACCCTTCAAACCTCCCATATGCTGTAAAATCTAAATCTCTAGCATGTATATGACAATCTTTATGGCTCCATTTCCTCGATTCTCTAGCTTTGTCTCCTCCTTGCATAGGCACTTTGCAATGGCAATACTTTAACAGTGTGGCACATATAACTGAGCCATTATTACATAGCTTTTCCAAAACTCTTCCCTATGACTCCAATAACATCTTCACTTCACCTTTTTATTCCCTTGATAATCCATAAATTTTCTTTAAGACTCAGCTCTCAATTATCCTCCTCCAGAGTTTCTTCTAACAACTCTCCCTTTTAGGATTAGTTACAACTCAACTTGTTTTGAATAATAGCCCCCAAAATGCATGAATGACCTTGAATATATCAATCAAAAATTGCTTTATGTTTCTGTATTTGCACTCTTTTTCCCCCAATGATAGTGATTCTTTAAAAGCACTTTAATTTTATTTGCATGAACATTGCTTGAAAATTGCATGGTATGTAATAGAGTTAAATACGTGGTGATTGAAATGAAACAGGAAAAGCAAAACAGTTCACATGTGTTGTCCTGTGAAGGAGGTAGAAATATGCTTTCACAAGAAATATGAAACATATTTACATATTCAAATGCTTCTTGGACCATTTTTAGCTGCCTATCACAGGTATTATTCTGGGGATTTATCAGGAAGAGGTTCCAGCTAAAATAGAATAACTTGATTCTAACAATCTCTGATTCCAATTATTTTCCACTTCCCTAGAGCCTAATTTTCAGCCTTTAAGATTTAGGTACTAATAAGACTAAACTACTAAATAACGATCCATGTACTAAGATAGATAAGACAATGTATATATTAATTTGTGTTAGACATTTTGCTCTTAAAATCTCTGATATTTGTTGTATTCTCTAAAATCATTGCCTCTTCTTTAATGCCTCATACATTACAAAAGGGGAGAGAATTCAATCTATTTCAATTTTCAATATACACAAAAAGGGTTCATATTTTATTTTAGAATGTACTAATATATTTGGAAATAAAATTATGAAAGCTATGTTTGATTGCCTTATTTTCAGTTCACTGAGACTTTCAAACTCAGCTCTGTGAGGTTTTGACCCTTATTCTTTTCTGGAGAGTGCCATGTATTTTTTCTTCAGTGCTCTCCCTCCCTGATGAGACTTTTAAAACACTTACCAAAGAAACTTGTGATTAATGACAGTTAGAACTTATTGGACTTGAAGGACAAATGCTTGCTTCACCAGTTAAGGGAACGAGCTAATCAAAATGAAGAAGTGCAGGGCAGGGGAGAACAGGGAGAGAAACGAATGCAGTGAATCTATATGGATTCGCTTGAAGTGATGAGCTGAACTGTTAACTTTTCATTTACTGCATCACAAACTTGACTCAACCTTTGTCTGTATTAAGAATAATGGGGCAGTTCTTATAAAACAAAAAAGTATAAAACTTCTCAAATTAAGTCTCCATCCTCTTACTTTTATAGCTTCTGCCTGGTAATATTCCAGCTTCTTTACAGTAAATGTTTCACAGTATCTTTCACGGATTGGAAAAAGTTTTCCACCTCCACAGTTACAAATCCTACTGAAACAAACTGAACTGGCTGCCTCTTCTGGGATCATACTTCATACTTCAGCACGAAATTGAGACTGAACTTTTTATTTGCTGAACAGGTGACACAATTTTCTTTTATATGGTGTGGTCTCATTCTTCACCTTCTCAGTGACCTCAGAAGACTAGGTGCCTCACATTTTTCATTGCTAGATTGTTTGTGAACTAGAGATGTATGATTTTTGATAAGGAGGCAACAATGTGGCAAGTAACAATTCAGAGTTTGCTGTGTTGATATTTTCTGTTGTTTCATGAAAAAATGCATTATTGATATAAACTTGAGTATCTAGCAAAGTAACCCAGCTGACTGTGTTTTCTTTATTTCCAAATGATCTCTGCAGAACAAAAGAAGAAAGGCTTAGAAAACAAGGATGAAGTTTACTGTGGCCTGAAAGTTTTTGTACTCATTGAAAAAATGGAATAAAATAAAGCCACTATGTGCTCCTACTAATAAAAAATAGTCTACACTGATTTTAAAAAATATTGCATGATATATATAAGGACATTCTATAACATGGACTTTACTGATCCTGGAAATTATAAAGGGCCCTGGGAGCCTGCTTCCCTTTGTTACTTTTAGACCTCCAGAGAAAGCTGTATTTCCTTAACCTATTTCTGCTCTAGATGTGCTAGTCTATCTAGTAAACAACTGCATGGACTAAAAAATGATAGCTAGAAAGAAAAGCAGCACAGAAAATACAAAGTCACTTGGCCTTGATTATTTCTGTGCATTTCATTGTCAAAAATAGCTTTCTGGCCAGTGCCGTGGCTCAACAGGCTAATCCTCCGCCTTGTGGCGCCGGCACACCGGGTTCTAGTTCCAGTCGGGGCACCGGATTCTGTCCCGGTTGCCCCTCTTCCAGGCCAGCTCTCTGCTGTGGCCCAGGAGTGCAGTGGAGGATGGCCCAGGTGCTTGGGCCCTGCACCCCATGGGAGACCAGGAAAAGCACCTGTCACCGGGCTCCTGCCATCGGATGAGCGTGGTGCGCTGGCTGCGCGCCAACTGCGGTGGCCATTGGAGGGCGAACCAATGGCAAAGGAAGACCTTTCTCTCTGTCTCTCTCTCTCACTGTCCACTCTGCCTGTCAAAAATAAAATAAATAAATAAATAAAATAAAATAAAATAAAATAAATAGCTTTCTCTTCTCTTAGTAATTTTCCTGGAGAATGCACTTGTTGTTCCATCTGGGGGTCTCCAGGGGGCAATGAAGAAAAACAACATACCCTTTCTGCAAGTTACTCAAGGGCTCCAATGCAGTAATGGGAACAATGTTCCCAAAGCTGTTCTTGGACATTAGTTGCCTGTTTAGTTTGGCAGATTCAATGGCTAGTGCTTTTCCTTTAGCAGATTTACTGGAAACTCCTCCTTTTCTTACTCCCTCCTCTCTTCTCACGCATAGAAGCTCCCTATGGGTTCATAGCACTTTCAAACGATTTTAAAATGTTCATTTTGTTCTGCAATGAACCATGCTTTTTATTCTAACATGCAAATATTTCAAAATTTTCTTTGTAAAACAACTCTGTTGTATTTTAGAACATCATGCTGAGAGAATCAAGCCAGTCCCAAAGGGACAAATATCACATGTCCTCCCTGATCAGTGACAACTAACCTAACACCAAAAAGGAAATCTTTTGAAGTGAAATGGACACTATGAGAAACAGTGACTTGATCAGCCCTTGTCCTGACTGTTGATGAGCAACTTATTACTTTATCCCTTTTAGTATTTTTATTCTACTTAATACTATTGGTTGAACTCTTTAATTAACACACAATTATTCTTAGGTATTTAAATTTAATTTAAAAGTTATCCCTGTTAAATATAAGAGTGGGAATAAGAGAGGGAGGAGATGTACAGTTCGGCATATGCTCAGGCTTTCCCCAAATGGTAGAGTTAGAAACATGCCAGGGATTCCAATTCAATCCCATCAGGTGGCATGTACCAATGCCATCTCACTAGTCCAACTGATCAATTTCAGTTCACAGTTGATCACAATTTTAGAATTAAGAGTCAAAGAGATCACACAAACAAGACAAGTGTCTGCTAATAATAGCTGATAGAATAAAAAAGGAGAGAACCATCCAACATGGGAAACGGGATACACAGCAGACTCAGAGAATTGCAGATGTCCTAAACAGCACTCTGGCCTCAGAATCAGCCCTTAAGACATTTGGATCTGGCTGAAGAGACCATGAGAGTATTTTAAGCATGGAAAGCCAAGACACTATGGCAAAAAGAAAAAAGAAAGATCTAAAGATCTCTGTGAGTGAGATGCCAGTGGAAAGAATGGGCCATCAAAGAAGGAGGTATCTTTCTCTGAAGGGAGGAGAGAACTTCCACATCGACTATAATCCTGTCCAAATAAGATCGGAGTTGACAAACTCAAAAGGCTTCCATAGCCTTGGCAACTAATGACAAGAGCCTAGGGTGATTACTGATGCCATAAACAAGAGTGTCAAATTGTTAAGTCAACAACAGAAGTCACTCTGCACTTACTCCCCATGTAGGATCTCTGTCCTTAATGTATTGTACAATGTAAATTAATGCTATAACTAGTACTCAAACAGTACTTTACACTTTGTGTTTCTTTGTGGGTGCAAAATGTTGAAATCTTTAATTAGCATATACTAAATTGATCTTCTGAATATAAAGATAATTGAAAATGAATCTTGATGTGAACGGAATGGGAGAGGGAGCAGGACATGGGAGGGTTGCAGGTGGGAAGGAAGTTGTGTGTGTGGGGAAGCCACTGTAATCCATAAGCTGTACTTTGGAAATTTATATTTATTAAATAAAAGTTAAAAAAAAGAAAAAAGAAAGAAAACCACTTTGTAGTATATACCATGGTATAAGTCCTTAAATTCAGTTTTTTAAAAATACAATGATGTATCATTGTTAATATATAGGAAGGACTCAAGTTTCTTATTTCTTTATTGAAATTATATGATGTGTTTTCTGGGAAGCTCATTTTTTTAAATATTTATTTATTTATTTGAAAGTCAGAATTACAGAGAGAGAGAGAGAGAGGAGAGACAGAAAGAGAGAGAGAGAGAGGTCTTCCAATTGATGGTTCACTCCGAAGATGGCCACAACAGCTGATCTGAAGCCAGGAGCAAGGAGCCTCCTCGAGATCTCCTGTGTGGGCACAGGGGCCCAAGGACTTGGGCCATCCTCTACTGCTTTCCCAGGCCATAGCAGAGAGCTGGATCTGAAATGAGCAGCCTGGACTCAACCGGGTGCCCATATGGAATGCCGGAGTTCCAGGCCAGGGCGTTAACCCACTGTGCTACAGCACTAGCCCCAACTCATTTGTTTCTATAGTCTACCAAACAGCCTAGAAATTTAAAAGGGAAAAAACATATTAGCAATTCAAGAGACAATGCATCTCTAAATCTCTCATTCTAACTTTTCTTGCAAAGACACAAGAAAGAAAGCAGTAAAAACCATGCTGGAAAGGAATGAAGTGGGTTGAGTGACATCATCTGATTATAGGATCTAAGTCAATGTTACATTAATCAAGACATTGGAGTTTTGTGGAATGAATGGACACATAGTCCAGTGAAACAAGAAGAGTAAAGAAATAGGCCTACATAGATGCAATTAATTGATTTCTGACAGAACTGCAAAATAATTCACTGGAGAATGATGGGTTTTGTCAAATGATATGGGGAGGAGGCAATGTTGCAGTGTCTTGGGTTAAGCCACACTTTGTGATGCCTGCATCTCATATTGGAGTGTGGGTTCCTGCTGCTCTGCTTCTGATCCAGCTGCCTGCTAATGCATCTGCGACATGAAAATAAAGTACCCAAGTTCTTGGGCTCCTGCCACACACATGGAAGACCTGGATAAAGTTCCTGGCTTCTGGATCTGGCCTGGCACACAGTATGGCCATTTGAGGAATAACCTGTAGGAGAAAGATCTCATTTTCTCTCTCCCTCTAGCTCTGTCAGTTCGCTTTTCAAATAAATATTCTCAAAGGATAAACTTCTAGTATAGCTCAGTGGTTTCTAGGGATCAATAGAAAGCGACTACATGATTGTAAAGGAATAGTACAAGGAAGTTTAGAGATGGTAATGATAGTTACATGATATATATATATATCTGTGTGTGTGTGTGTGTGTGTATGGGTGGGTGAAAATTTTGTAACTTTTCAATAAGGGTACCTTTTACTGTACATTAATCCTGAAAAATAAACTTTCAAGAATGAGTCTATGTAAAAATTAAATAAAATTTCTGTAATTTTAATTTTTATTTCACAAATACAAAGAAGGGGAGATATAGAATGGTTAAATCAATAATGCTCTTCAAATATATAATTCACTTTGAGGATAACAACTAATCTATAATTTGTCCTAGAGGCTAGATAATAAATAAATAGTATGAAATTTCAACAGAAAATGCATAGAACCCTATTGGAAAGAAAAGGAATTTGACTTAATGACAGATGGAGTTTCTGCATCATCCTTCTGTATGTCTAAAATATGTGATTAATTTTCACAACCCTAAAAACATTCAGTTGGTCAAGAACTATGAGTATACTCATTATTTCACATGGTCAGCAATAAACAAAGGACTATTCAATCAACAGGAGTTATTCTAAACAAAATTTTAGTTATTTTTAAAAAATGGATAGTTTAGGAAAAATTAGACTTTATAAAGATAATTATATCATTGTATTCAATGTTGAAGAGATAAGGCAATAATATATAATTATACATTGGCAAGGATGTCATTATTAGATAACAATTTAATAAGTAAACATCGTATTTCCTGACCACATTATCATTGAAATCTACTTAAAGCATATCTGGATGACCTTTCACCCTCTCCTATTTTAAACTGTCAATGAAACACGAGTAACATTTCAGCAGGGCAAAACTAGTCCCCAGATTCCTGTGTTCCTTTTGAAGAAATCAAATTACAAAATAGCAACCAAAATAGTGCAAAATTACTTCTCTTCATATTCACATAGGCATAGATATAAATGCACCATTTACACAAGTGTAGTATATTCTAGTTTATAAGAAATAGATAAGGTGTCCTCTTTAGCTAAATTAATTATGCTTAACTATGAAATAACTTACTATAAAACTGTGTGAATATGAAGTGATAGATATTAATGATTAAGTTAAAAAATCATCCTGGTTTGATATATAATCTCTCAGTTTTCAAGGACTCCACTATTGGAAAATAGAAACATACAGACTAAATTTCATTTTATCTACTTCACATAATTTCTTAGTATCATTTGTAAACTAAATGATCATGCACAGTCTTCTGCTTTTTCTTTCCCTAGTTTGAGCTGAATTTTAAATGTTTTGTAATGAGTACAGGAAATCTTGCCTTGAAATTCTTTAATATGGCCTTCAGTGCCTAACAGAGTATAAGTCTTTAACTCATTAAATGTCCATTGATATTATTTTTATTACTTGTGATTGGACACAATGAATAGTTTTAATGTCTCAGAGTCATCATCATGAACATGTTTTTGTTACATACAAATAAAAATCTCTTTATGTGCTTTACTGTATTTACTAGATTCTGAATAAAAGAAGTGGTATCTTTATTGAATTCTTTAATAAATGCATGACAAGGCTAAATTAATTGTCGTATAATGAAGAATAAAATTTAAATTAGCATATATGGGCTATAGATTCCTTTAAACTCTGTAGATAACTATATGTCTATCCTTTCTCAAAGTGACCAAAAACAACAGGCTTGAGATTCATAGCTCATATTGCTTTAAAATAATTATCCAATGGTTGGTATGCCCTTTCATCTTTTTGTAACAATATTTCTCATTCATGGTACAGAGGACAGAACTGTACCAACCTTCTGAGGGTTTCTATGAAAGTTATTACCTAAAGATATTCTCTCTTTAGTCACTCAGAGCAGAATTTCCCCCCTTAATTCATCAGACTCCAGAGTGAGGGTCATAAAAATGTACCATAAAGTTCCTTTGGTGCCCTCCATTTGTCATCAGACTTCCCCAGAACCATTCATCCCCCTAAGTGATAGATTTCCCATCCTCTTCCTGTTTCTCTTGGCTCTTGACTCTATAAATAATTTCCTGTTAACAGCTTTGTCTCCCACTTTGGAAATGATGTTTCCTAAGTCTTCTGTGGCCGTAACTTCTGGCTTCCCTCCTGACCACAAGAATGATGTACACCCCCTTAGTTACTGTGCTGTAGCATCTCTGAACGCACATTTCACCCGCTCCGGTCTGGACAAGGAAGCTCATATTCTTCCAATAAAACTTTTCAATCAGCGCTGTTACTTGATTTACTCTGCATATATTATACCATTTCACAATATTCCAAATGTTTTCATTTCTGTTATTGATTTCTGTTGTTATTATTATCCATAATAGCCAGCTGAGATTCTCAGGGCATATACAATAATTCTTATATAAAGGATAAGAAAAGAGGTTTAGAGGAGTAAATTCCCTTGACTAAGTCCCCTCAGTAATTTGCTGAAGGGTTTGGAGCTCCTGTTTAGAATTCCTCTCCCAGTGCTCTTCTCACAGATCCACAGTTCATCTAATTTATCTCCTGGAAGAATGAAACTATAAACAAAAGCAGCTGTTTCTCAAAGTGTCTTTTTTCTTTGTAATTTACAAATTCTAAATTTCTAAGGGAAACTTTATAGACTCGTTTCCTCTTCTTAAAATATAAATATTTAATAACTATATACATGGCTTTATGCCTTGCTCTATGCCCAAGAGATATATGACCAGGCCTACAAAAGTCAGGATGTAGTCTAAGGAAAACTTACTACACTAAGCCTCCTATTTATCTTCTATACTTATTAATTTTGCATGAAATGTGCCAATAAATTAACTCTTAGTATCAACTAGTTACAGAATATGCTTTCATATTTTTTTGGAAAATAAAATGGTCTAGCACAGAAAGAGTCAAGAAGAAAGGAAAATGCAATGAGAAGGGCAAAGCCTAGTTTTCAGGAAGTTTGCATACCAATGGTCATACACTTGACTCATGTTTTGGTAGTATTCCTTTTTATTCTGTTTTATTTAGTAGAACATGCTTGTTAATATACTATGAAGATACAAGGCAGAATATGTAATAAATGAATGCTCCAAAGCTTAGACCCTTAGTTAAGAAACATAAAGTTAACCACATTATTGCCAAAGTAGCTTTGTAATTTTAAAATACAGCATGTTTTTATACAAATAGCATACATATAGTGAGTACAGCATAAATATCATCAATAATAATGATTGCTAATGGCACCCATATGGCTCCAGGCTTTCTGCTAGTGAGACTTCTTATTTTTTTTTTTTTTTTGACAGGCAGAGTGGACAGTGAGAGAGAGAGACAGAGAGAAAGGTCTTCTTTTGCCATTGGTTCACCCTCCAATGGCCGCCGCGGCCAGCGCGCTGCTGCCAGTGCACCGTGCTCATCCGATGGCAGGAGCCAGGTGACAGGTGCTTTTCCTGGTCTCCCATAGGGTGCAGGGCCCAAGCACTTGGGCCATCCTCCACTGCACTCCCGGGCCACAGCAGAGAGCTGGCCTGGAAGAGGGGCAACCGGGACAGAATCCGGCACCCCAACCGGGACTAGAACCCGATGTGCTGGCGCCGCAAGGCGGAGGATTAGCCTGTTGAGCCACAGCGCCGGCGAGACTTCTTATTTTAAATATCTCTACTTTCAGCATCTCTACTTTCTTGGAGAGGGGCTTATTTATCCCACTTCTAAGTTATCATTTTTTTTAAATAAAAAAAATGTATTCTAAAAGCATTTCCTGGGGCTGGAACTGTAGTGTAGCAGGTAAAGCTGCCACCTGCAGTGCTGCCATCCTATATGGGCTCTGGTTCAAGTCCTGGCTGCTCCATTTCTAATCCAACTCTCTCCTATGGCCTGGGAAATCAGTAGAGGATGGCCCAAGTCGTTGGGCCCTTGCACCAATGTGGGAGACCTGGAAGAAGCTTCTGGCTTGTGGCTTTGGATGGGATCAGCTTGGGCCATTGTGGCCAATCTGGGAGTGAACCAGCAGATGGAAGACATCTCTCTCTCTCTCTCTCTAACTCTGACTTTTAAATAAATATTTTTTTTAAAAAACGAGCATTTCCTGTTGGTAAACTATGATGTAAAATCATTTTTAAAAAATATATCTCAGGGCAGGTGTTGTGGTTAAGTCACTGCTTGGGCTATTCACATCTCTATATGAGTGCCTAGAATTTAATCCCACCTCCTTTTCCAATCCAGCTTTCTGCTAATTTGTCTGATAAGCAGCAGCAGATGTCTCAAGTACTTGAATCCCTGCCTCAGATGTGGGAAACCAGATGAAATTCCCAGCTGGCGCCACAGCTCAATAGGCTCATCTTCAGCTTGTGGCACTGGCACCCCAGGTTCTAGTCCCGGTTGGGCTGCCAGATTCTGTCCCAGTTGCTCCTCTTCCAGGCTAGCTCTCTGCTGTGGCCCCAGAATACAGTGGAGGATGGCCCAAGTACTTCGGCCCTGCACCCACATGGGAGACCATGAGAAGCATCTGGCTCCTGGTGTCAGATCAGCATGCTGCGCCGGCCGCAGCAGCCATTGGAGGGTGAACCAATGGTAAAGGAAGACCTTTCTCTCTTTCTCTCTCTCTCTCATTGTCCACTCTGCCTGTCAAAAAAAAAAAAAAAAAAAAAAAAACTCTGGGCCCAGCACTTGCTGTTGTAGCCAGTTGAGGAGAAGGAACATTCTCTCTCTCCCTCCCACCCCACTTTATTTTTCAATAAATAAATAAAATTGTTTAGAAGAATGGATCTGCAGAAATTTCAATAATGTCACATCAAGAGAATAACCACATATGGCAGGAACGACAAGCAATAAGTACTCAGAATAGGGCCAATTAAACCACAGATATCCCATAAATGTCTCTGAATAAATGAAAAGATTGAGAGAATGAGCATATACTTAAAGTGGATGTAAGGCAGGTCACATCCTAATACTAGTGCAGGGTGTTACTGATTACCTTTGTCTCACTCAGCTCTTAGACCACATACAAATCTCTAAAACAATCAGTTTCTATATTCAGGTAAATAATAATTATTTTAACAATTCCTTACTCTATCTCCTATATCGGGAAACTGAATTATTGGCAATAAACAAATAAAGAAAAGTGGCAATAGTGGAAGTGGTACAAATGCAACTATCATTTCAAGATCACTGCAACCCCAGTCACTGGCATTTCCAGAGAATAAACAGTGAAATTTCCCATTTTTGAACCAGTCTGCAGGGATATTGACAGGTGGAGGGGTCAGACAAAAATCAATCTTCCCTCTATAATTTATTCACAGTTTGACTGATAGAGATAGGTCATTGAGAAAAAGTCCCTCTGTAGAAAACCAGATGTTCTCAAACAAGTAAGCTTACATTTGCATTTTTTTTTTTTACAGGCAGAGTGGACAGTGAAAGAGAGAGAGAGACAGAGAGAAAGGTCTTCCTTTGCCGTTGGTTCACCCTCCAATGGCCGCCGCGGCTGGTGTGCTGCAGCTGGCCAGTGCATTGTGCTGATCCAAAGGCAGGAGCCAGGTGCTTCTCCTGGTCTCCCATGGGGTGCAGGGCCCAAGCACTTGGGCCATCCTCCACTGCACTCCCGGGCCACAGCAGAGGGCTGGCCTGGAAGAGGGGCAACCGGGACAGAATCCGGCGCCCCGACTGGGACTAGAACCCGGTGTGCCTGGGCCGCAAGGTGGAGGATTAGCCTATTGAGCCGCGGCGCAGGCCACATTTGCATTATCACACAAAAATCTAAAACCAAAATTTTAATCCTCCAACACTATTTCTTTTTCATTTTAACAAGTAAATAAATTCATGGGAAACTCCTGATGATCTACGTTGCTGTCTATTTCTTACACCGAAATATACAAACAACGTTTTATTCATCTTCATTTTAATTAATTGTTAGCAGATTTAGCAGATTCAATTTGTAGATGCAAATCTAGGACCTTAATATTATTCCCTTTCTCTGTCTCTCCCACAAACTTCTTTCCTCACAACTTCTTAGGATAATCTATCACTTTAATGTAAGGAATTGATTGGTTTCCTAAGTTATGTTATTTGCTGTCCATGAAGTCATTTCATAGTGACAATCCTGAGACTAGCTGCTTTTCTTTCAAGGTAGTGAGAAACAATTTGCAGACTCCTATCTGAATCATCCAAAAAGAAAATCTGATTTTTCTCTCTTTCATCTTATAGATGTTTTTAAATTAAACTGTGTTTTACTTTACTGACCTATAATTTTGATTCAAGTCTATTTTAGACTTTATATGTTTCTGTCTCCTATTTTTGACCTGAAATTTAACTATTTCAGTCAATTATATTCCTTTTCAATTGACTTCTCAACCAATAGCAATAGTAAAATGACACTTACTGAATGCTTACTGTTTGTGTTATTTTAATTTTGATCAATATTTGCTATTATATGACTTGGTTGTGTCATTAAAATTTTTGATACTCCATCATTGAAGTACAAAGATAAATGACTTTATCCCCATTCAGTTGTATAAGAAATGAGTAATACGTGATCCTTGAGGCCAGGAGTTTCTCTAGGTCCCAGTTTCAAAGGTATGAGAACATGAAATAAGAAATACTTGCTCTTATGGGACTCACATTTTAACACAGATATCTGAACAACAAAAAATAATGATAATTAAATAAATAAATGCAAAAAGAATGAGAATAAATGCAAAGTATATAATCAAATTAAGCTACTGTGATAAGAAATGGCAGGTAGACATTTTATATCTGATGGTCAGAAAGTCTTTTCTGATAAGGTAACATTGAAACAGATCTAAATTTAGAAAATGAATTGTGCTATCATCTAAGTTCTCGTTTTCTTTATGCCACTGTTTTTGCATTGTTTCTCATTTAGGCTTTTACGATTAATATTGTTATGTTATTAGTATCCACTTTTAAAATTTCCATAAATTAAATTTAATATTTTGACACATTATTCCATTAAACTTGATGAATGCTTATAGCCAAATAACCATGACTATGGTCAAATACCATTTCCTATCCTCAACAGCAACAAAGTCTCTGTTGCTGCTTTTACAGTCAGCAACGACCACAATATCAGCCTGCAGCAAGTACTACTGTGTTTTCTTTTCCTGTAACTTACTCTTCCAGAATACCATGTAGATAGAACCATGACATATGTAACTTTTTCTATCTGGATCAGCTAATTCATTTGCGATTCATCTATGTTGTGTGGGTATAATTAGTTTGCTTATTTTTTTAAAGATGACTGGTATTCCAGTGTATAAAATTGCTGCATTTATTTATCATTTCACCAAAGAAGTAATTTAGCTTCCCCCATTCTTGGCAATAATAAATGATACCATTATAAATAATTACATATGGGTTTATATGAATCTAAGTCTTCATTTCTCTTAGTTAAATACCTAGGATTAGGACAACTAAATCATATGATAAACTCATGTTGAACTTTACAAAAAGATGCTAAACTATTTTCCAATATGGCTAAATCATTTTTATTCTCATCAGCAATTCTACATCATATATTTTTCTAATTTTAATTCTCAATTAGTATTATTTTAATTGTGTAATCTGTGCTTTATTTAAATAATTCTAAAAACTCTGAATAAAATGAAATTTAAAAATCTTTTGTATAAGCATTGAAAATAATAATATTTACTCAGACATGGATCATTAACATATACTTAAAACATTGAGTTAAAGTTGATAAGCATAAAGATATTTAGATGACCTCGGTTAAGTTTTTCCAAGGTATTAGATTGTTTTTGTGGCTATTGTGAATGGGATTGATCTTAGAAGTTCTTTCTCTGCCGTGGCATTGCCTGTGTGTACAAAGGCTGTTGATTTTTGTGCATTGATTTTATATCCTGCTACTTTGCCAAACTTTTCTATGAGTTCCAATAGTCTGTTAATACAGCTCTTTGGACCCGCTAAATAGAGAATCATATCATCTGCAAAGAGGGATACTTTGAGTTCTTCCTTCCCAATTTGTATCCCTTTAATTTCTTTTTCTTGCTTAATGGCTCCGGCTAAAACTTCCAGAATTATATTGAATAACAGTGGTGAGAGTGGGCATCTCTGTTTGGTACCAGATCTCAGGAGAAATGCTTCCAATTTTCCCCATTCAATAAGATACTGGCCGTGGGTTTTTCATAAATTGCTTTGATTGTATTGAGGAATGTTCCTTCTATACCCAGTTCGCTTAGGGTTTTCATCATGAAAGGGTGTTGTATTTTATCAAATGCTTTCTCTGCATCTATTGAGATAATCATATGGTTTTTCTTCTGCAGTTTGTTAATGTGGTGTATCACATTGATCAATTTGTGAACATTGAACCATCCCTGCATACCAAGGATAAATCCCACTTGGTCTGGGTGGATGATCTTTCTGATGTGTTGTTGCATTCTATTGGCCAGATTTTTATTATTCTATGTTCATCAGGGATATTTGTCTGTAATTTTCTTTCAATGTTGCATCTTTTTCCAGCTTAGGGGTCAAGGTGATGCTGGCTTCATAGAAAGAATTTGGGAGGATTCCCTTTTTTTCAATTGTTCTGAATAGTTTGAGAAGAATTGGAGTTAGTTCTTTAAATATCTGGTAGAATTCAGCAGTGAATCCATCTAGTCTGGGGCTTTTCTTTGTTGGGAGAGCCTTTACTACTGATTCAATTTTTGACTCGTTTATGGGTCTGCTTAGGTTTTCTATGTCTTCATGGTTCAATTTAGGTAGGTTGCATGTGTCCAGGAATCTATCCATTTCTGATAGATTTCCCTGTTTGCTGGCATTCAAGTCCTTGTAGTAATTTCTGATGATTTTTTTTTTTATGTCTGTGGTGTCTTTTGTTACATTTTCTTTTTCATCTCTGATTTTATTGCTTTGGGTCTTTTCTTTTTTTAGTTAGTTGGGCCAATGGGGTATCATTTTTTTTTTATTTTTTTCAAAAAACCAGCTCCTCATTTGGCTGATTTTTTGTAATTTTTTTTTTGATTCAATCCTGTTGATTTCTTCTCCAGGAGCCTGGAGATTCCTCCAAGTCCCCAATGTGGGTGCAGGGGCCAAGGACTTGGGCCACCTTCCACTACTTTCCCAGGCCATAGCAGAGAGCTAGATTGGAAGTGGAGCAGCCAGGACTAGATGGGCGCCCATATGGGATGCCAGCAGTTAGATGGCAGCTATACTTGCTATACCACAATGTCAACCACGGCTATATGGTATTTTTAATTACAAAATGAGGAAAACCCAGTACTACCATCATAAAGGTGATATTTCCTAAAAATCAACAAAATGAATGAATAACATATAGAATGATATTTTGAGGCCATCATCCATTGCTTGTCCAGCCCACAGCAGAGAGCTGGATTGGAAGTGGAGCAGCCAGGACTTGAACCGGCACCCATATGAGATGCCAGCACTGCAGATGGTGGCTTCACCCGCTATGTCACATCTCTGACCCCTCAATTCATAATCTTAAACTGGAAGATATTATCTGATTATTTCAAAAGAGATTGTTAACCTAAGTAGGATGAATTAGAAAAGGCCTGTCCCTTCCTGACAATGTGATAATAACTTCCACAACTTCTTAATGGCTTTTCAGATCAAAATATCTATTGTTAAAACAAAAGTGTGAATGAAAATAGTATAAAACAAAACAAAGTGATAATTGAGATATTAGAGGACAATTCCATAACTTGTCTCTAATTCTCCAAATACTACACATTTGTGTCACATACTTGATTCTAAGGTGTAAGAAATTTCTACTCACCTACTGAAAAACCCAATAAATATAAATTTACAAAAAAACGTGTCCCTAAACTCCATTTAGTTGGAAATTTAATCAAATTTTACCATTTTTTATGTAATTAGTTCATTTTATTATATAGTTTTTATGGTATGATATGTATTTATTTACTCTTGTGTTTTAGAATCAGGTGAATGTTTATTTGTGGGCAATGGGAAGCATACATGCTACAACCTAAGTTTAATTTAGAAGCAATTTAGTTAATACTATTCAAAGTTTTAAGCTCATGTTGACTTCATCAGTTATTCATTTCTGAATTGTATGGTATATTAACTTTCCAATTACAAAAAGGCAAAAGTCTAATTCCTTTTGTGGGTAAATATTAAACCCCATATTTAACCTACATAAGAGTAGAATTTCAACTAGGATCCACTAAAGCATAGACTGTGTTTGTTTAAAAAGCTTATATGTTGACAATTAAGCATTAAAAATGTTCTTTCCTTTGCATTTCAATCTAAATTAAACAAAATGATTTTTATAACCCATTGATGAAGAAAACAGTAAATTACATCTTTGAGCATCATATTACAGATCCTTTTCCCACTTTCCACTCTCTGCTGTCCACTCTCACTTTTAATGCAGTGTTTATGATCACAGAAAAAGATCAGCTCTACTTTTTACATGTCATTGAAAATGATGAAATTGTCAAATCAAGATGGCAAAAATGTACCTTAAAGAAGGTCTGTATTTGTATCTACTGTGTACATATTAAAAACTACTTTAAAGCCTTTTTCTGTCTCTTTAGAAAGAGCTGTTTAAGCAAATAAAATTAAAGAAATACACCAAAATATCCTACACAACTGCTTGTGGACAATATATATCTTTAAAGTATTTTGACTTTATATTGTCAACACAGACACACCCTACATTCAGTTTATTTCTCTACTTGCTACATTTTCTCTTTTATACAATTACTTCTGTCTTGTTCTTTCTGGGTAATGCTGCTATATAGAGACACCTGCTGGGAGGTAAATGAACAGAAGAAAATCCAAATCTGTGCTTTGGAAACAGGAAAATCTTCCCTCTTACATAAGTTTAAGTATATTTTCCTCAAATAGCATATTTCATCTCTGGTACATTGGTCCCTGAAATGAATCAAAATCTATTTACATCTGGAGCTTTGCTATTGATCTAAAAATCACTCTCTCGATGTGAAGTTTCCAGAATCTACATATAAGAATACCTGTGATATTCAATGTTATATTACAAAAGAACATCACAACAATCATTTTCAATGAGGTCATTTATTAGATGCTCACAGATGTTTTGAAAGACATTTTATAATTATTTTTCACAGTGATTAAATATTCTTTAGTTCAGAATCTTTACATCTTCATTTGTATTTATGATACTTGCTCAAGTAACACATTTATTCTGGATGAATTTAGCATAAATATTTTGCATTAAAGAAAATGGTGGCCGGCGCTGAGGCTCACTAGGCTAATCCTCCACCTGCGGTGCCAGCACCCCAGGTTCTAGTCCCAGTTGGGGTGCCGGATTGTGTCCCGGTTGCTCCTTTTCCAGTCCAGGTCTCTGCTGTGGCCCTGGCCCAGGAATGCAGTGGATGGCCCAAGTGCTTGCGCCCTGCACTCACATGGGAAACCAGGAAGGAGCACCTGGCTCCTGGCTTCGGATCAGCACAGCATGCTGGCCATAGCAGCCATTTGGGGCGTGAACCAATGAAAAGACCTTTCTCTCTGTCTCTCTTTCTCTCTCTCACTGTCTAACTCTGCCTGTCATAAAAAAAAGAAAGAAAATGGTTTCTGGAAATCTGTTTATATAAAACTTTGTTGCCAATTTCAGTCTAAGTAAATTTCCTAACTGTTAACTAACAGGTTGAAAACTTAATGTAATGTAAAAAGTATACTGCATAATAGTAAATAGTCATTTAGGTATTTCAATTGTGTTTCAGATTCTAGACCAACACTAACTTTTCCAGAACTATGTTGATGTCCCATATTTTATAATATGGTAATGCTTAAACATTATATGACATATCTGATTCTTTCAGTGACTTTTAACAATTTCATTGTTATTCCTACATGAATATCAAAGAGGGCAAAACTATAGCCGTCATTGGAGTACAGCCACTACAGCAGTTCTCAAGTGATGATGTTCACCATAATTCAACTGAATACACACCTGCAACCTGTGGAGAACGGATGGCAGCAGGATTTCCAAGCACCTAGACGATGCTTCCAACCAGATAGGGAGAGTATATTATAGGGTGACAAACTTATATCTGGATTTCAACCATGGGGCAAAGATGCTGACAATTCTAAAATATATTTAAGATGGGGTGAGTATTGAATGATTTCAGAGATGAAAATAACACATCTTTTCCTTTTTAGATCAAGTATGCAAACCCATTCCAAGATTTCCAATAGCACCTTGAAGGAGAAAATACCTTACAGGATAAAAGCACAGGCTCTGGAAGGAGATAATTCAAAATCAGTCTCCAACACTGAGTAGCCAATGCAAGACTTAAAACATTTTCTTTTCAACTTTTATTTAATAAATATAAATTTCAAAGTACAACTTTGGAATTATAACAGCTATTCCCCCCATAACTTGCCTCCCACTTGCAACCATCCCATCTCTCACTCTCTCTCCCATCCCAATCTTCATCAAGATTCATTTTCAATTATCTTTATATACAGAAGATCAACTTAGTATATACTAAGTAAAGATTTCAACAGACTGCACCCACACAGATACACAAAGTATAGAGTACTGTTTGAGTACTAGTTATAGTATTAATTTACATCGTACAACACATTAAGGACAGAGATCCTACATGGGGAGTAAGTGTGCAGTGACTCCTGTTGTTGATTTAACAATTGAAACTCTTATTTATGACATCTGTAATCACCCAAGGCTCTTGTCATGAGCTGCCAAGGCTATGGAAGCCTCTTGAGTTCACCAACTCCAGTCTTATTTAGACAAGGTCATCATTACAGAGGAAGTTCTCTCATCCCTTCTGAGAAAGGTACCTCCTTCTTTTTTTTTTTTTTTTTTTTTTGACAGGCAGAGTGGACAGTGAGAGAGAGAGACAGAGAGAAAGGTCTTCCTTTGCCGTTGCTTCACCCTCCAATGGCTGCCGCGGACGGCGCGCTGCGGCCGGCGCACTGCGCTCATCCGATGGCAGGAGCCAGGTGCTAGGTGCTTTTTCCTGGTCTCCCATGGGGTGCAGGGCCCAAGCACTTGGGCCATCCTCCACTGCACTCCTGGGCCACAGCAGAGGGCTGGCCTGGAAGAGGGGCAACCGGGACAGAATCCGGCGCCCCGACTGGGACTAGAACCCGGTGTGCCGGCGCCACAAGGTGGAGGATTAGCCTGTTGAGCCACGGCGCCGTTCGTACCTCCTTCTTTGATGGCCTGTTCTATTCACTGGGATCTCACTCACAGTGATCTTTCATTTAGGTCTTTTTTTTTTTTTTTTTTTTTTTTTTTTTTTTGCTACAGTGTCTTCACTTTTCATGCCTGAGAAACTCTCATGGGCTTTTTAGCCAGATCCGAATGTCTTAAGAGCTGATTCTGAGGCCAGAGTGCTGTTTAGGGCATTTGCAATTCTATGGTCTGCTGTGTATCCTGCTTCCCATGTAGGATCATTCTCTCCTTTTTAATTCTATCAATTATTATTTGCAGACACTGGTCTTATTTATGTAATCCCTTTGACACTTAATCCTACCTTTTTGTTCAATTATGAACTTTAACTGATCACTTTAACACGTAACATGGCATTGGTACATGCCACCTTGATGGGATTGAATTGGAATCCCCTATCACGTTTCTAGCTCTACCATTAGGGGTAAGTCTTAGTGAGCATGTGCCTAACTGTACATATCCTCCCTCTCTTATTCCCATCCTTATATTTAACAGGGATCACTTTTCAGTTAACTTTAAATGCCTAAGAATAATTGTGTGTTAATTAAAGAGTTCAACCAATGGTATTAAGTAGAACAAAAAATACTAAAAAGAATAAAATAGTAAGTAAATAGAATTCTCATTAACACAAAGAGGGTAATAATGGTTCTATTGGGATGATTGATATTAAACAAGGTAATGCATATTAGGTATTATTTGGAATCTTTGGCAAAGAGTAAGCATTTAACTAACATTAACATTTTAATGTTGGTCATTAGTTACATGGGAGATTTGGTTACTATTTTTGTGGAATTGTAATAATATTGTTATTTATATTCTTTGGAAAACATTTTAGCCAGAATCATAAATGTTGACTTTTAGAACATTATTAAATCAGTTGAAAAAATAAAACTGAAGGATGTACTACAACTAAAACAATTTTAGGAAGTCTTAAATCTACATTTTATTCCAAAATTTATAAACATACTACCAAAAAGAAAAAAATTGTGTTAACTATTGCTTACATATTTAATTATATTTGAAATATGTTTCTGATTTGCCAATGATATTTAAGTGACTTCTCTTCAGTCTTTACCCTGAAATATCATACATATATTCAGATTATTATTGCATGAAGAGTGAAGTAAGTCCTAAGCAACATATTAAAGAAAGTTTAATTTGCGATGTATCATTTCAACCACAATGTTACTGCTTACTTGTAAGACCTGATATTTGAAAGTTAAGTTTTTAATATAAGATAGTCAGGTTTAAAAACTGACAATTGAATGTAGCAAACTAAAGACTCTATAAAATGGAATTTTGAAGGGATTTTGCGTTGCATATGATTGAAATATTTGCTTCTGGCCATAGATTTAAAGTTCTTGAAAAAATAAGACTGTGTAATGTTGATCTTCATGTCTTGTTTGGTTGTTGTTCCTAGAAATAAACAAATATACAAGGGTTGCTCAAAAAATTCATGACAAATTAATTTAAAAGATAAATTTATTTTGATGTAAAGAAATTGGGTCTCCATGCATAGATTTTTCTTTTTGTCCATGAACTTCTTGAAGGATCTTCCTATTCACGGATTCCAAAAATTTTTAACCCAAAATAAACATATCATAATTTCATTTTCTTCAAACTTTCAGAGTACGTGTGTGTGTGTATGTGTTTATGATCTGCTAAGACACCAATTTAAAATTTTCACTATGTAAGGCCAATGAGCATGTTTGATATACTCTTTCTTTAGGTAGTAGCATTATAAATCTCAAGGAAAATAGGTAGAGAGATGATAGGTAGGAAGATAGGTAGGTAGATAGATAGATAGATAGATAGACAGACAAGTATATACTTATAGATATAATAAAAATCAACAGATAGAGTTACTATTAGTTGTTATTTTGATTATGTAGAAAAGTGAAAGATGGGGAAGAGCATGTGATTAAATCTGGAAAGAGAATAAATCCTAACTAAAGATTAAGAAAAATTTAACATAAAGATATCAATTTGGGAAAACTTTCTAATAACATTACTTTGGGCCAACTTTTTTTCTTTAGAAGTAGAGGTCAAATTATAAAATAATAATTTAGTGTTCTGCTCATATTACATTAACTAAGCACTTTTCCCTTTCTGCACCTTATAAACTGTACCCAGATATAAGCAAGACTGAACTCATTATTGTCCCCTGAAGACAGCGTGAATGTAAATCAGCCAAAATATAGGACTCAGGGTAAAATTTGGTGCTGGTAATAAAATTCATGATGCTTAAATTGCTCACTTCTAGAGCATATTTTACAAGTCTCAGAGGAAACCTCTGAAACTCATGGATCCCCCTTTCTCATTACTGTATTTGATGCACTTTCAAACTCTTTAAGACAAATTTAATACTTTGTGAAGTACTGAAAGTTCCTATATGAGATAATATGAAGTTGCTATACAACAGTTTCTATTTATAATACCCCTTGTGATTGCTGAATAGGAAAACAGAGAAAAATATGTCTGAAGTCAGCTGGGATTTATATCATAAAGATCCCAGTCTGGTGCTGAGTGCTGCTGGCTTTTGTCAGATGATCTCTTGATCTAATGAGTTATGAATTCTTCACCATAAGCATTTTATCCTCAAAGTCCATGTTTCTATGGTAGTTACATGCTCATTCTGCTCCTTTTATTTTATCAATCCTTGCTCTTTTTTGGTGTGTTACCGAATGATGGTCTGTGGCCATGAAAGAGCTCTAAACTTACTGGCCTAAATGGGGATAAGTGTATTTTTACACTTCTCTGTGACCTGTATTTCATTGTCATCAATCTTAAATTATCTTCATCAAACCAACCACAGAAATCAGAGAAAGATTCCATTGGGATTGAGAGATGTCAGGAAACATAACAAATCTCTTGGATTCAGCTCCAGAATCCTGCTTTTCTTTAGAAGAAATTTAACTTATTATTGTGTCCAAATAAGTTCTATAATAAAAGAGAAATGCCCACAACTGTTGAGTGATATGAGAATTTAAATCAGGTACATTTGAAAAACTTTAATAAAAATATCAGTGATCAAAAGTGTAAATATTAAAAGTAGACAATAAAACAACTGTTATGGGTTTTCTTGGAGGGGACAAGGCTAATAATTCATTTTCATTTAAAAACTACCAGGTATGGGACAACCCAGAGAGAACTATCCTCTCTAGGAATTTTAAAGAATTCTTTTTAAAAACTTTCAGCTTTCATGTTCTTGAGGATTTGGGGGCTGCTTCTTCAAATCTGCTCTGTTTTTCCACCCCCACCAACCCTTAGCTGTTTTACATCTAACTTTTCACAGCAATGTTTAATGATGTGGGTCTGCTCGTCTGCTCTTTTTTTTTTTTTTTGTCTGCTTCAGATGCTCTGGACTTTTAAATCTATGTATCACTGACTTCTATCACTTCTAGGGAACTTTCAGGCAATATGCACATAATCAAATATTGGTTTTTACTACAGTGTCACCCATCTTTGAGCATTGATTTATTAAGTCCTCTCACCCTATCTTCCATGTTTCTAATTCTTTCTCTTATTTTTTAAAATTTCCTTCTCTGTATGTTTTTGCTAGATTTTCTTCAGATTTGTCTTCCATCTCACTAATCCTCTCTCTATCTTTATCCAATCTGCTATTAAATGTGTACACTGTGAACTTTATTTCAATTATTGTGTTTTCAGGTCAGATTTTGTAGCTTGTTTTTCTGGAAATATGTTAAAATATGACTTCTCTGTTCTAAATATTATTAGTTTAAAATCTAGGTCTGAATACTTTAGAGTTTGAATATATGAGTAGTGATCCTCAGTGATCCTCAGCATTTTTTTCATGTTTCTGTTGGCCATTTGTGTTTCATCCTTTGAAAAACAATGTTTCATTTCCTTTGCCCATCTCTTAACAGGAATATTTTTGTTGTTGGTGTTGGATTTCTTTCTTTTTAAAAACTTATTTATTTATTTATTTATTTGAAAGAGTTACAAAGAGAGATGGAGAGACAGAGATAGATGTGAGAGAGAGGGATAGAGAGGGAGAGAGACAGAGACAGACACACACACACACACACACACACACACACACAGAGAGAGAGAGAGAGAGAGAGAGAGAGAGAGGGATTCCATCAGCCAGTTCACTCAGATGGTTGCAACAGCCAGGGCTGGGACAAGCCAAAGGCAGGAGCCAAAACTTCATCTGGGTCTCCCACGTGGCTACAGGGGCCCAAAAACTTGAACTATCTCCTGATGCTTTCCCAGTCACATTAGCAGGGAGATGGATTGGAAGTGGAACATGAACTGGCACACATATTAGATGCCAGCATCATAGGCAATAGCTTTACCCACTATGCTTCAATGCCTGCCCCAGATGTTGTTGAATTTCTCGAGTTCTTTACAAAATTTAAGGCATTCATCATTTATCAGATAAATAGTTTGCAAATACTTTCTCCTATTTTCTATTGGTTGCCTCCTCCTTTTGTAGAGTGTTTCCTTTGTTGTGCAGAACCTTCTTAGCTTAATCTAACCCCATTTCTCTGCTTTTGTTTTATTTCCTGTGTATCTGGGATCTTATCCGAAAAGTCTTTGCCTATGCCAGTGTCTTATAACATTTCACTTATATTTTCATCTAGAGAATCTTTTAAAGTTGTTCCCATTGCAATGAAAGTAAATATAAATGTAGAAGTACACTAGCCAGCGCTGCAGCTCACTTGCCTAATCCTCTGCCTGCAGCACCGGCACACCGGGTTCTAGTCCCAGTTGGGGCGCCGGATTCTGTCCCGGTTGCCCCTCTTCCGGGCCAGCTCTCTGCTGTGGCCCGGGAGTGCAGTGGAGGATGGCCCAAGTGCTTGGGCCCTGCACCCCAAGGGAGACCGGGAGAAGCACCTGGCTCCTGCCTTCAGATCAGCGTGATGCGCCGGCCAAGGCGGCCATTGGAGGGTGAACCAACAGCAAAGGAAGACCTTTCTCTCTGTCTCTCTTTCACTGTCCACTCTGCCTGTCAAAAAAAAAAGTACACTAAAAATTAATCAATAAATTTATTTATAACTTTTGTTTTAAAATATAGGAACACATATCACCTCTTTGTTGTCACAATATCAGATCTGTGTATGTTAATTTTTTTCACATATGAGATATAAGCATGGAGATTTCACTTGCAATAATATTCTTTTTAAAACTTTATATATTAATTAGTTAATTTTTAATCTATTTGAAAGTTATAGATAGATAAGAGACAGAGATCTATATGTTGGTTCAATCTCTAATGTCCACAAATCTAGGCCTGCAGTAGACCGAACCTATGAGCTTAAAGATCAAACTAGGGGCCAATGTTGTGGCATAATGGGTTAAAGCCCCAGCCCGCAATGCTGCCATCCCGTATAGGTGCTGGTTCGAGTCCCAGCTGCTCCTCTTCCTATTTAGCTCTCTGCTATGGCATAGGAAAGTAGTAGAAGATGGCCCAAATTCTTGAGCTCCTACACCCACATGCAGCAGACCTGGAAAAAGCACCTGGCTCCTAGCTTCTGATCAGCATCATTTCTGGTCGTTGAGGTCATTGAGGAGTGAACCAGCAGAATGAAGTCTCTCTCTCTCTCTCTCTCTCTCTCTCTCTCTGGCTCTACCTCTCTCTGTAACTCTTTCAAGTAAATAAAATAAATATTTATAAAAAAATGATCAAACTATACCTCCTATGTGGATGGAAGGAACCCAACTACTTGGGCCATGGCCTGCTTCTTCCCACAGTGTATATTAGCAAGAGACTGGAATCGGAAGCAGAGCAGGGACTCAAACCCAGTAATTCCTATATGAAATGTAGGCATCCCAAGCAGTACTTAACCACTGTGATAATACCCACCCCATTCTTAACTTGAGTATAATTAGGCCAGAGACTCATTTATCTGGTTCTTGGATATAGTTGGATATAGATGAGAGAGAGAGAGAGTGAGAGAGAGAGAGAGAGAGAGAGAGAGAGAGAGAGAGAATGGATAAACTTAGAATCAAGGTACAAGATATTATTTATTTTATTCACACAAATACTAAATTAATTCTCTCTGATTAGCATTATGGTGAAATAATGAGGATGGCATTAGTATTTGACTTGTTTTGTTAAAAGGGCATTCCAAATTTATCTATAATCCTCTTAAGTAAAACAAGACTCTAATTACTTATTTTTTTTTCCTTTAAGATTGTCTTTTGGAGTTCAGCTTGATCTGTTAGGTTACGGACTGAGCCATATTATTATCTCAGCATTCCTGGTACCAGCAGTTAAGCTGGAAAGCTAATGAAAACTTTATGTAGCCAGACTTTCCAGCCTGGATCTGAAGACAAAACTGAATATTTCCAAATAAAGCTTGCTTGATTATTTTAATACAAAACTTTAAAATATCAAATATAGCCTATGAAACTATTGATCATGTCATTATCATTGCATGAAGCTTGATTGATACACTTTAGAAGTTCCCAAAGAATCTTTATCATGAAAAAGATCATATCAATAATATAAAGAATATTTTAAAAATAAGGGGCAAGGGGATAGCACTGTGGCACCGTGGGTTAAGTTGCTTCTTGGGGTGCCTGCATCCATATAATATGCTGATTCAAATCCCAGCTACACTGCTTCAGATGCATCTTCCTGTTAATGCACCTGGGAAGGCAGAGGATGATGGCAAGTACTCGGGTTCCTGTCACTCATATAGGGGACCCAAATGGAGTTCTGGACTGCAGGCTTTGATGAACATTTGGAAAATAATACAGAGAATGAAAGATCAACCTCTCCTCTCTCCCTCTCTCTTTCTCTTTCTCTCTCTCCCCTCTTCTTTTTCTCTCCTATCGCTTTGTAACTCTGCTTGTGAAATAAAATTTTTTATGTAAAAGAAAATGAGGGACAGTCTTAGATAAGGAGGGAAGAAATAATTTATTATGCAACATCCTAAAACCATTGGAAGATACATAAATATGAAAGGGCTCTCAAAAAGCTTAAGGAAATGCATACTATGGAAGACTATGAATGAATTTCATAATTTTCTGTGCCAAAATGAACTTATCTTTCAGTTTCACTTCTTCTCCCAAAGTTTTTGAAGTCCTTCTGTAATTTCCAACTTTGAATCTGCAAATAATTCCTCAAACAAGTCAACACCATAAAAATTTTATGATTACTCACTTTAAAAAGTGGAAGAGTAATGTCTTTTTTGTGGCACTGTGGATTGACAGGCTTTGTATCTTGAGCTCAATTTAGGTTATGATATATGTTTCCTTTTAGAAATGGCATATTTTTCTTATTATAAGCAAGGAGAAATATAAGTCCTTTTTTTCTTTTTTTGCATAGTACTACATCTTTGTTTGCTACATGTTCTAGAAAGGACAACATGGTAGTATATATTAATCTTCCTACTCAACTGCAGATGAAACAGTAGATGGGAATTTTACCCCTACTGTAAACAAAAGCTTAAGTGAATCAAGCAAGCCGCTTTACCATCTTTGTGACTGATTGATTTAAGATTCAAATGTCTGAAAAAGTTCACCAAACTTATATCTCTTGTTTTCTGAATACTTGACACATAGTTCTTCAAACCTATCCAAGCCATTATTAAATGACATGAAAGGTGTTTACTGCTTCAAAAGGCAACCTACCAGAATATTGCTTTTTTCCCCTTTGAGCTACACAGTCCTTTAAACGGCACTTTCTATAACTGTTATATCTTTTCTAATAAGAAGCAATGTGGTGATTTCAGAGAAACCTCACACATTGTGACAAATGTTTGGGCCTCTGGGCTGTTTATCTAAGGCTGAACTTGGACTGTACTTTTCTCTATATCTGTGTTCTTTCCATGTAGCTCATTTTGTTCAGAAAATAAGTGAAAATATCTCTTCTGCACATTTATTTTTTTTTTGTCTTTTTTTTTTTTTGACAGGCAGAGTGGACAGTGAGAGAGAGAGACAGAGAGAAAGGTCTTCCTTTACCGTTGGTTCACCCTTCAATGGCTGCCGCGGTTGGCGCACTGCGGCCGGCGCACTGCGCTGATCCGATGGCAGGAGCCAGGTGCTAGGTGCTTTTTCCTGGTCTCCCATGGGGTGCAGGGCCCAAGCACTTGGGCCATCCTCCACTGCACTCCCGGGCCACAGCAGAGGGCTGGCCTGGAAGAGGGGCAACCGGGACAGAATCCGGCACCCCGACCGGGACTAGAATCCGGTGTGCTGGTGCCACAAGGCGGAGGATTAGCCTGTTGCACATTCATCTTTTTAAAAAGCTTTGAAGGAGACACACTCTTGAAAGCTACACTGTAGAAAGCTACAGTGAGGTATGCTTTGAGTAAAATTGTCTCATCAGGTCGTACTGAACTCTCACAAATGGAGATAAAACTGCCTGTGCTACATACCCCACAGCCCTTCTCCAGAATAACTTCTTTCATGTTTTTCCCTAAAAAAGATATTGAGTTCAAATGTAAATAGAATTTAAGAAAGCAATTTAGGATTGATTGCAATGTACAATATAATAAGCATTTATGAGGACTCCTGTAATAGAAGGCATTGTGCTACGTACTATGAAAGCAAATACATTACTCCCACCATACCTATTCTTAGGAGATCTCTGGTTTCTTAACCTCTACTTGTTTTTCCAGTAAAATAGTGATATATTTGTTTCCTTACTAATCTGGGCAAGAATACTTGGGTCTTTCACTCTTTTTTTTTAACATTTATTTTATTTATTTGAAAGAGTTAGAGAGAAAAGTAGAGACAGAGAGAGACAGGGAGGTCTTCCATCTGCTTCTTTACCCCCCAAAAGGCTGCAACAGCTGGAGCTGAACTGATTGGGAGCCAAGAGCCAGGAGCTTCTTCCCAGTCTCCCATGTGGTTGCAGAGGCCTGAGGACTTGGGCCATCCTCCACTGCTTTCCCAGGCACACTAGCGGTGAGCTGGATTAGAAGTGGAGCACCATCCTTGTGGGATGCTGGTGCCACAGGCAGGGGCTTTAACCTGCTGCATCACAGTGCCAGCCCCAGACCTTCCACTCCTAACTCATCCCTCCCTTCCTCTCCATAACTTTCCTTCTCTTTCCCAGTCCCCCCCACTTCCATCTTAGATCTTTACTTCAGTTTCAAAGTTCACAATCACATAGGAACTTTCTCTGGGAATCCAAACGTCTCCATGACTTTAACAAAAACATGGATGCTGGTCAAAATGAATTTTTTCTTTGTATTTCATTAAAATATCTTTTCTAGTGACTCATTTTCGTATTAATTTCATTTGTTACTGCACTGACCAATGTTAGAGCCCTTCCTTTTCATCTGTTCACATCAATTGTCACTCCCCACTTCATTTCTCGATCAGATATTTCCTCTTTTTTCATAAACTATTTAAATATTTGAAAGAAGATTTACATAGGGACAGAAATACGTAGAGAGAAAGAGATATATTTTATGTGTTGGTTCACACTCCAGATGGCCACAAAGGCCAGGACTTGGCCAGTACAAAACCAGGAGCCTAGAGACAATCCAAGTCACCCATGTGAATGGAGGACCCAAGGACTTGGACCATCTTCTGCTGCTTTCCTAGGAGCATTATCAAGTTGCTGGATGAGAAGTAGAGCAGCAGAACTTGAACTAGTGTCCGTGTTGGGTTCTGGTGTCATAGGCAGCAATTTAATGCATCATGCCACAATGCTGGTTTCATGTTTCCTCTTTTTAGAAAAGAAAAACAAAATGCATACATTTCACATTTTCATTGGTTCCATGTTTACATCCATTAATAATGCTTTTCTTTTTATTCATTTTTTATCTGAAGGTGAGAGAGAGAAAGGTTCCATCTATTGTTTCACACGCCAAAGTAACAGCAATAGCTAGGATGGGATCAGGAACTCCATCTGATGTCCTATATGATTGGCAGGGAGCAGAGCACTTAAACTGTGATATGTTGCCTCCCAGGGTGTCTGTAAGCAGGAAGCCAGATTAGAAGTGAAGCCAGAACCAGAATGTAGGCATTCTAATAGGGGATGCAGGTGGCAAAAGTGGTAGTTTAATTGTTATCACAATGCTTGCTTTGCATCTACCTTTGTGAATGAAGAGTAGCATTTATTTTCCTAACTCTCCTCATCACTAAGTCAATACCTCACTCTAGCTGGATATCCAGAGCTTTCTTCAGGATCCTCAGCCTCTTTCCTTCACAAATTATGAAATCTTTGTGGGTACAGACATTGTTTCTGTTACCCTTCCTACTTCAGCCATTTTTGCATCACATGTGACACACAGTAAGTAATCAAAATATATGTTTGCACAAGAAGCTCATTATCTAAGTATGGTAAATTCCATAGAATGTAATGCAGGAAATGAGGAAAATGTCATCCTATGATGACCTAGGAATGTGATGGAGAGAATTCCAAACTTTAGCTTAGGGAGCATCTTGTATCTTACAGAAAGAGCAGATTGGACAAAAGGTCAAACCTGAAAAGACATAATGCTCACTAAAGGAACAGAGAACCTCTGATCTATCTGGACCTCAGTGATAAAGAAAATAAAGTTGAAAGATAGGAGAAAGAGTCCTGCATCTGTCAGAAATGGATTTCGATGCAAGTGACCAACACACACACACACACACACACACACACACACACACATTGACACCCTCAATTAAAAACAACAGAAAAAGACGCATGCTTTCCTAGAATTAGAGAGACATCCAGGGGATGAACCAGTTCTTCTCCATGATGCTCAACGCATGTCTTCTACCTTTTGGTCCATGTAGCAGTTTGAATTTTAACAATTCTGCATGTTAAGGAGTAGAAAGGTGCAGAAAATGAGGGTGCTTCACTTTTTCCTTCTGTAGGCATACCCTATAAATTTCAAAGAATTGGTCATAATTTGGTGTCAGGGCCAGACCTAGCCCCAGATGAGGCAGAACCCTTCATATTTAATGTGGATAGCCATGTTCGTTCTTCCTCTCTCACCTAGATAGGACTTTTTCTCCTTGCTCAAGGTTTTTAGTTGAGACATTTGCCTTTTTCCTGGTGAAAACAATAGAGGTAAACACAGAAAACAAGATAGTCTCCTATTGTGCCACTTTTAGGAACTTAACACCTGTTGCTTTGTTTGTGTTGTTAATGTTTCAGAAAGAAACTAAACATTGTTACTGCTAGTTTAGTCACTGTTCATTACAGCTATTTTCCCGTTTTAAATAATTGTTCACTCTTAAAATCGGCTTACAGGAAAAAAGGAAGTCTGGCACGTTTAGTGTTTAGCTCTGTGAACATATAAGTAAGAGTGTTTTTGCTGTTTCTGTTTTTTAGGATTTTTTTTCCCAGTTCCATGAAATGGTACTTTGAGCAAATGACCCTGAAATGCAGACATTGAAACACAAGAAGCTGACTCCCTACTTCTGTTTGCTGATTGATGTGCTTTTGTTGAATCTAAATAAGCAAAAATCACTTCTTTCAATATAGCTGTGAGCCATGATCCTTCATTAATCCCTACAAGGCAGTCTTGCCTGCATCCCAAACTCCAGAGCAGAAGGTACTCACAGTTCATATATCTCCCAAGTTAGTCTGGGAGTGAATCCATTCCACCCAAATCCATATTCTGAATGGAATATATTTTGGTCATGGTACTTTAAAAATGTTTTTAAATGCTATCTTTTAGTCCTAGGTGAAGAAGCAGAGGCAAGACTTTAAATACTACCTCTTAGAAGACTTTATACAATTGAAGAGGTCAAACGATTTCAGAAAAATGTAGGAATTAATTGCTGCCAGATGCATACTTGTATTTTGATAGATGTATTCTCTCTATATTAATTTCTTTTTTTTTTTTGACAGGCAGAGTTAGACAGTGAGAGAGAGACAGAAACAGAGAGAAAGGTCTTCCTTTTGCCGTTGGCTCACCCCCCAAATGGCCACAATGGCTGGTGTGCTGCACTGATCCGAAGTCAGGAGCCAGTGCTTCCTCCTGGTCTTCCATGCGAGTGCAGGGCCCAAGCACTTGGGCCATCCTCCACTGCACTCCCGGGCCACAGCAGAGAGCTGGAATGGAAGAGGAGCAACCGGGAAAGAATCCGGAGCCCCAAACTGGACTAGAAGCCGGTGTGCTGGCGCCGCAAGCGGAGGATTAGCCAAGTGAGCCTCAGCACTGGCCTCTCTGTATTAATTTCTAATCATGGGCAAATGCAACTACTTACATATTATGACTTAAGATGAAATGAATGATCATTACTAACAACTTAGAAGTTTTTTATAGAAATGTTAGTTAACCAGATATGTCTCCTTATACTATACACTACTTGTGAAAAATCAGCAGATGAACCAACATTACTGTATAGCAGGTAAAACCATCGCCTGAAATGCCAACAACCCATATAGGTACCAGTTTGAGTCCAACCTTCTCTGTTTCCCATCCAGCTCCTGTTAATGTGCCTGCCATTGTGCCATTTGGGGAGTGAACTAGTGGATGCAAGCTCGCTCTCTCTCTTTCTGTGTGTTTGTGTGTGTCTCACTCTCTCTCTGTAACTCTGCCTTTCAAATAAATAAATATATTTTTAGAAAGAAAAATCAGCAGAAAACAAATTCATCCATTATCAAAACAAATAACAAAAATTTTCAGAAATTGAATAAATATCTTACTAAACCTAAGGAGCTATTAAGAAAAATAAAGTGTCCTCATATTTTAAAATTAAATAGCATCAATTACATAAAAATATGAGAATATCAATTTCCTATGCATGTTGTATGAATACATCCCCTTAATATATTCTTGATAGTATTATTTAGAAAACAAATCAGTTATTCCTTTCTCTAATATATGGAAGAGATTCCATGAATGACCAGATCATTGCTCTTAGTTGTCTTGAATTCACATTGGTTTCATCTATTTAAAGAAAAAAAAAATTTTTGTCTGTGCACTTCTTGGTATGTATATTGTGTTTTGATAAAATGTTTAAAAATTATATATTTGGGGCTAGCACTGTGGCTTAGTAGGCTAAACCTCTGGCTGTAGCGCCGGCATCCTCTATGAGTGTTTGTTCATGTCCCTGTTGCTCCTCTTCCCATCCACCTCTCTACTTTTGCCCTGGGAAAGCAGCAGAAGACCACTGTACCCATGTGGGAGACCTGAAAGAAGCTCCAGCTCCTGGTTTCTGATAGGCTCAACTCCAGCAGTTGTGGCCATCTGGGGAGTGAACCAGCAGATGGAAGACCTCTCTCTCTGTCTGTAAGACTATCTCTCAAATAAATAAAATATTTAAAAAAATAATAATAGCAGGGCCAGCGCCGTGGCTCACTTGGTTAATCCTCTGCCTGTGGCGCCGGCATCCCATATGGGTGCCAGGTTCTAGTCCCGGTTGCTCCTCTTCCAGTCCAGCTCTCTGCTGTGGCCCAGGAGTGCAGTGGAGGATGGCCCAAGTGCTTGGGCCCTGCACCCGCATGGGAGACCAGGAAGAAGTACCTGGCTCCTGGCTTCGGATTGGTGTAGCTCCAGCCATAGCGGCCATTTGGGGGGTGAACCAATGGAAGGAAGACCTTTAACAATAAAAAATTTAAAAAAATAGCAATCTATTTGGAGATATAAAAATAAAGACTAAAATTTCAAGACAGCAAGAAGAAATTAGGGTTCATAAAACTATTTCTCATGTGCTAAACCCCTGGGACTCAGTCTCATTTATGTGGAGATGAGGA
This sequence comes from Sylvilagus floridanus, assembly GCA_949820135.1. Lineage (NCBI taxonomy): Eukaryota > Metazoa > Chordata > Mammalia > Lagomorpha > Leporidae > Sylvilagus > Sylvilagus floridanus. The sequence continues at coordinate 78,254,868 of OX463229.1, read as the reverse complement.
ATAAGAAGATTCCTAGAAGTGTATAGTGGAGCTTATGCTTCATACACAGCTGATTCAAGATTCATTAGTGCACCATAAAAGTACATAGCAGGACAAATAAAGAAAAAATATCATCTGACCTAAAAATCCTCTGAGGTTGAAAATAGATGAAAATTAATGATCAGTAAATTTTTAAAGAGTAAACAATGAAGCATGTAGGTAGGAGCACAATCCACATTTCAGCAAGATCTAAAAGTTGAGCAAGAGAAGAAAGTAAGTTATAGTACTTTACACGGCTCAGTTTTACATGAATTTGTGAAGAGAAGGCTTAATTGAAGCCTAAATACATTTATAGCTTAGCAAATCAATGTTCTATTACATTATATACATGAAGTTTCATTACACTGTTTGCTCCACATCTCTGGCATTGAAAATGTCTACAACAAAAAGGAAGAAAAAAATTCAGTCAAATGAACAGGAACAGAGATATTCCTTTGATTTATAATCTTGTATTTCCAATACTAAGAAGGTTGGTGTCTGGAAGAAATTCCAGAAAACCGTCAAAACATCAGACAACAAATCAACTTTTAGTATTATTGTAATTTCTCTGCCTTTTGTATTTAAAGTGTTTGAAACACATTCCATTTTTGCTATAATTTTATTGTGTTTGCTACTGGAAAGTGGAAAAAGAAGCATAAACTTTTCATTTAAAATAAGTGATATAAAGCTCTCTACATTATAGACTTGACTAAGGGTGCATTAAGAGCATTTCAACCCATTCTGTCACCAAATTAATTTCTGTTTGTTCTATCTATATTGACTTTTTTTTTAAAACAAAAGAATATTGAATTAAGAGTGTAAAAGATTGGTTCCAAAAGTCTAAGAAAATATGAATTGAAAGATGGGTTTATTTTGTTGTCAAAAGGTTTAAAATTAATGCATAGTTTCATCACAATATACATTTTCCTTGATTTTTTGAAGACTTCTATTATATAGCTGTTTTCATCTTAATATTTTATTAAATATTAAACTTACCCATTGACTATTCATTTTGTTCTATAGTATTCATAGGTTTTAAGTCTTTTGTTGATCTTTTTGGCTCTTTATCTTCCACAATTTTTTGCTCTTTTTACTAGAAAAATATATTTGGGACAGTTGACTCAATTTACAAAAGCATTTGGTTTGAATTTTAAAAGAAAAAAGAATTTGAGATATTATAGAATATGTGATTTTAACTATATAAGAAGAAAGTGAATTATTTTTATTAACTTGTTAAACTAAATCTGTAAAGAATTAGTACTGTATTCTTACTTAAGACCTTCCAAAAGTTTAATAAACATATTATTATCATAAAAATATGTTCAATGTGCCTTATGACACAAAAGATTATGCTGCTATTTTTGATGTCCATATCTCATATCATGGTATTGATTAGTGTCCCAGTTACTCTGCTTCCAATCCAGCTTCCAGCTAATGCATCCTGGCAGGTAACAAATAATAGCTCAAATACTTAGGCCCTAGCCACCATGGAAGACTTAGATGGAATTCCAGACTCTTGACTTCAGCCTGGACCAGCCCACGCTGTTGCAACCACTTGGAGAGTGAACCTATGGATAGAAGATCTCTCTCTCTCTCTCTCTCTCTCTCTCTCTCTCTCTCTCTCTTCTCTCTCTCTCCCTTTTTCCCCTTTCCCCCCTCCTCCATCTCTGTCACTCTGCCTTTCAAATAAATCTTTTTCAAAGAGTCTTCATCACAAGTCAGATTCCAACAATGCAATATATGAATAATAATAAACTGTGTTTAAGTGAATATGATATATCACCCATTATTCTATATTAATTGTGTATTTGTAACTATAGGAACCATTTAAAGATACATATCTTTATATTTTTATTAAAAATTCAACACACATATAAAAATAATCAATATTTATGGATACTATATGATGTTTCCATACATGTATAGATTGTGTTATGTCCAATCAGAATAAATATATATTTATCATCATACACCTAAAATTTATTTATTGTATAAATATCTAAAGTCCTGTCATCTTCTAAGTTTTTAAATATAAAAATAGACAGTATATTAACATTATCTATAGTTACCGTGCTGTGCAATGGAGCTCCAGAACTTATTGCTTCTATCTAGTTATAAGTTAGTAGCTAATTTCCATCCCTCTCTTTCTACTACCCTTTCCAGTCTCATAACCACCATTACATTTTTACTGTCTGTAAGATAACAATGAGATATGTCTACGGAGACACAATAGTTTACATCTAACTTGAAGATACTGAGAAACATACAAACATAATGTTTATCGTTATGAAATGCCTAACCAGCTATATCTGCATTTTACATTGGCTACAATGTACAACGTAGAAATGCATGCATGGTTTGCCTTCCAAATTTTATTAAAAACTGGTTTTTCAAAGATAAGTTACATTTAAGCCTTAACCAAAGATATTATTTTATATGCATATATTTGAGTAATAATGGCAAGAGATAGAAACTTTAGCATTTATTAAAAGCATACTATCTTCTAGGCATAACATTTTTATATGCATCACCTTATTCTCCCTTATCTTTATCTCAAAAATGAAAAATAGATGTAAGGAATTTAAATAGCTTGCATGATATGAGTAAGATAGTCAATGAACAAATTGAGAAATTGTCCAGGATGTTTTCAAACAGGTGCTCAATAAGCATAATTTAAATAAATGGCTGTGTTCATCAACCTTTGTAATGTAATAGCAACGTACTTCCCTCAAATACAGTAAGAGTTCAGTTGAAAAGTTTGTTGATAGTTTCAATAAAGCAGCAACACAATGTACAGAAATTGCAGATTAAAATAGTCTAGAATGGAGTGGAGGAGTTCACGAATATATACATTTTCTAAATCACACCACATTTCTTTTTTTTTTAAAGATTTTTTTATTTGTTTGTTTGAGAGGTAGAGTTACAGACAGTGAGAGGAAGAAACAGAGAGAAAGGTCTTCCTTCTGTTGGTTCACTCCCCAAATGTCCACAATGGCTAGAGCTGCGCCCATCCGAAGCCAGGAGCTAGGAGCTTCTTCCCGGACTCCCACGTGGATGCAGGATCCAAGCAGTTGGGCCATCCTCCACTGCTTTTCAAGGCCATAACAGAGAGCTGGATTGGAAGAGGAGCAGCCAGAACCAGAACCGGTGTCCATATGGAATGCCAGCATCACAGGCGGAGGATTAACCTACTGTGCCACAGCGTCAGCCCCATAAATCACACCACATTTCATCATCTGCAATCTGACTTGCTTAATTCAAGAAAAGAAGAATCCCATAATATAGTCACTTAAAGTTATACTTCATCATATTGCCAATTGTATTTTATAAGTATAGTAGTAGTTTTATTTATATGTTTTGTGTAACTTGGTAATAATTACTTGTTAAAATAGTGATTTATATATATGAATATTAATATATAATATAAAATTTAAATATACAATTCAAGATTGAATAAATATTATAAAGTAAGTATATGAAAGGTCAGAAAAGTAAGAAATTTCAGTGATTAATCTATATATTTCACTGTTTTAGTTCGGAGATAATAATAAAATATAATAAATTTTCTTTTGTTTCAATTAAATGAGTATTGCTTTAGACTTTTTCAGTTGCTGTAACAAAATATTTTAGAATAAATAATTTATAAACAATAAAAATGTATTACTCATAGTTCTAGAGGCTGCAAATTCCAAATTCAAGATGTTAGTATATTTGGTGCCTGGTGAGGGCCCATTCCTTTTAGATGCAGCCATGTATGTGTCCTCACATCTTGGAATGGGGCAAACAGGCTCCCTTAAGCCTATTTTTAAAAGCATTTTATTTATTTGACTTATTTGGAAGTCAAAGAGAGAAGAGAAGAAAGATATCTATTTCATCCTTTGAGTCACTTCTGCAATGGGGAAGGGGAGTGGGGCAAGAGCTATGAATTCAATCCAAGTCTCCCATGTAGGTGTCAGGGACCCAATTACTTGGGCAGTTACCTGCTGCCTGCCAATTAGCAAGAAGCTAGAATTGGGAACAAAGCAGAGGCTCAAACTCATGCCCTTCATTACGGGATGCAAGTATCCCACGTGGTCTTAACCATGGAGCCAAATGCCCACTACAATGCCTGTTTTATAAAACCTTAATAGCATATCTGAAAGCTCAGACTCATAGCCTAATCATTTCCCAAAGCCCTTTTCAATGCAATTTGCATTGGAAACTAAGTTTTAACATATGGATTTGGAGGATAAGTTCATTGTATCTCATTGTAGCTCATCCCTGGCTCCAAAAATTCCTGTCTTTCTCCATGTAAAGCAATGAATTTTATCCCAATCGTTGCAAAGTTTTAACTTATTGTATCATCAACTCAAAAGTTAAAAGTCCAGAGTACCATTTAAATATCATCTAGATTGGTTATGAATGTGACTAAAGGTATGATTCATCCTGAGGCAAATTGCTCTCCAGCTGTGAGCCTGTGACTCCAAAAAGTTCTATTTCCAAAATACAATGATAGGACAGACATAGGATAGATATTCCCATCTCAAAATAAAGAAATAGAAAGGAAGAAAGGGATAACTGGTTCTAAGTAGATTCAAAACCCAACAAAGCAGACAAAATTAAGTCTTAAGGATTAAGAATTATCTTCTTTGACTTACTGCCCCATCTCCCATATACACTAGGCCACCAAGACCCTGAAAAGCTTCATTTCCAAGGTGTAACCCCACTACAGTTCTCCCTGGGTTGGACCTCCATGTCTGCAGGTCTCGCAGACTGGTAGCTCTACCATTCTGAGGTCTCAAGGGCATCTCCACTCCTATAGCTTCATTGTGAGATTGTAGAGGTTCCATGGAGTGAGCTGGACTTTTTGGGAGTTCTTTGCCTGGACCCCAAGGCTCTCTGGGACATCCTTTGAAATCTAGATGGAAGCAGCCCTGTCCATGTGCCTTTTGCACACTTCTTACAGAGTTAGGACCACATGGCTGCTGCCAATGTTTACCAGCTACGTCTGCCAGATGATTGGGTTAAGCTGCATATGGGCCTGCTTTCATCACAGCTCAGGGTGCCAAGGATCACTGCACTGGATTTCAAGGAGCAGCATTCTCAATCCGTTTTGCCTCTAAGGCCCTGGCCTTACTTGTTAATGCTATCGCATTGGAATTAGCTTTCAGAGTATGAATCTGAGGAGGACAGAAACATGGAGACCAAAGCAAGTGTATTTGCTTTGTGTCATAAAGTAGCTTACAATTTAAGGTCTTAGGAATAGGAGAGAGTTTTTTTATTATTATTATTTAAATTCTTAAAAGCTTGCAAGTCCTTTACACTGAGTCATGAATATGGAGATCTGTAGTGGGCTGCTGCTTAAATCTTTTTATTTCCCACTGGCCTAATTATTCCTCCTTGAAGAACCAAAAGAAATGTTATTTGAAATAATCTTTAGAATGTAAAACAACAAAAAATTCAGGTTTTTGGCAATATGATGAACTATTCTGAACTTTTAAAAATATTTAACACCCCATTCAACATAAGCAAGTTTTTGTTCCATTGCATTTGTTACTCTGAGCACAGAAGCATATTAAGAGGTTTAATTGGGCCTTAGGAATTATAATATCTACCTGAATAATTTAAACTAAAGATACACACCAACTGAATTCTGTGCCTCCGTCTCAAGCGCAAAAGGAATTCAATTCAGGAGTATTGTGCAAGGGCTAGAACGAGAAGGGATAGTTCTTGGAGGAGGCAGCCTTGACAGTGTTTTAGAGGATGAGAAGATATGGCCAAGAAAGAGCTGCAAGTTTCAGAGGCATTGAGAGTAACCTAAGAAATATTCACTGCTAGAGAGAAGGTAAATATGAACCTAGGTAGGCATAGCTCTGGCTTAGGGTCCTTAGACTCGATTTTGTAAAAATAAAATAAAATCAAAACCACCTATTGAATATATAAGACAGTGTGTGAAAAGGCACACATACAGATAATACTAGAGGTAAAATATAGAGTGTGAAGCATATTTAAATGCATAAGTTCGTGTTTGCTAACATGAAATAAAAGTGATAAATATTTATAGAGGCTGCCTCTTATTTTATAAAATCTCTCCACGGGAGAAGAAAAACATGAATTTAATTATGGAAAACAATCATTGAAAATAGTATGAGAAAACGGCTGCTTTGTCTGGAGGGCTTGGAGAAAGTTATACTAAACTATTTCTAAGCCAAAGAAAAATGAGTGTTCCTTCACAGGAGCTCAACTATCTGGTGGAAAATTACCAGTAGCGAGATTTTCTCTCCCTATGCCCCGGTCCAGGACCAAGAAAGCAAGAAGCAGGAAGTCCACTTAGACTCCCCTCGCAAGATTATGTCTGAGCCATGAGTTAAACAGAAGGTCAAATAACATAAACATTATTGTAAAGAAACTAACTCATTTGCTTAACTGATAATCTTAAAGTGTACACGTATTTATCACATTAAGAACATGGAGTGCAAAAATACACATTTTGATCTTCCAAATACTTTTTAGACAAAAAAAATGACGATAGTATCTGCTTTAAAAATGAAATTTAGAGTCATAGCCTTCACAAGTGTTTTGGAAAACTAGAACACTAACAGTGCAGTGTTTGGGCATAAATATTTTTTTTTCCAAAAATCACATGGGAGGGGTGGGCTTTGGTCTGCTGCTTACAAGGCCTTGTGAAATGCCTGTGTTCCATACTGTAGTATCCAGGTTTGAGTCCCAGCTCTGCTTTTATTCCAGCTTCAAGCTAAAGTTCACTCTGAAAGAAAATGGTGGTGGCTGAGGTATCTTGGTACCTGTCACTCACGTGGGAAACCTAGAAGACCAGGACTGAGTTCACAGCTTCTGGATGTGGCTCCAGCTGGCCATTGAGGGCGTTTAGAAAGTGAATTAATGGATGGGAATTCTCTTTCTGTTCTCTCTCTCTCTCTCTCTCTCTCTCTTTCTCTCTTAAATATAGAAACAGCAAAATAAAATGTTGTATATTTGGTCTTATAAAATTCAGGGGAAGCTTATATTTATGGAAAATGTCTTTTTAAGTGTAGTTTTGATGTTCTATTTCAAACTAAGCAGATTAAAATTAATTTTATCAATTTTAATAAAGTCTTCTTTAAAATAATTAAGCTAAATAATACAGGATTTGGGTATAGGGAAGGATGAAGAGAGAGAGGGAGAGAGAGAGAGAGAGAGATTAGGTATTGAGACACAGCAGGGAAATTGTTGTTACATTTTTTGCAAGTTAACAATCATAAGTCTTTATTAAGAAACACGAGCTATGTTACAGAGCCTCAACTTTATTTCTAAAGGCAGGTCAAATGCACTCCCTCTCAGACCTAGAGGGCAGTGAATCAGCAAGAACAAAATTGTACAATATCATACCTGGTGTTCTACTTGAGGCATGAAAATCACCACATGAGGTATCAAGCAGCTCTGTCCTACTCAGACACATCTTGAAAAGCTACAGCAGCAAACTGAGCCATGTTAAACATGGATGCATTCCAGGCCAAAAGTCATGGGTTTTCTGGAGGAAGACTTACAAAGTGTACAAATTGTTGTAGTGTTCTCCACTGCTTAAAAAGGAACATTTCCCTTGCACAAAATGTTCCAGTAAAATCTATATAATGTGAACTCCATCAATCTTTGAATTGTTGCAGAGAATAATGGGGGCAAAGGAGTGATGTGGAGAGAGAACCAGGGAGAAAGAAAAAGAGAAGGTGCCTGTTTTTAACCTTGAGGGAAAGTGAATATCAGATCACATAAGTCTAATATCTCTATTTTCTTTCAAACTTCAATGTGTGCTTGTCTACTGAGCTTTAGAGATGGGTATCTCTAACATGTCCAGAAGTACAATACAAAAGGTGGAAAATGTCAGTAAAACATTGAAGTTCACTCCTGTTTGCTGGCAATTCTGCTCTTAAATTAATAAAAGAAAATAGGTCTACAATCCAAAAGTTCATGGAAGTGGGATTAAAAGTTAAGTTTATTTTGGAAATTTTGGCATATGGGAGATCTTCATAAAGTTTGAGAAAATATATTACAAAAAAACCTTTGCTTGGATTTCAAATTTTTCTTTGATACTTTAAATTAAATAAAAATATATTTAAGTGAAAACTTATCACGTTAGCTGAGAAGAGCCGAGAGATCCAAAGACATTTACATTATATCTGTGAAATATGTAGAACTCAGCAGAGTAATTGATGTCTCTCTGGTTAAATAAAAGGTAGAGGAGCAGGTGTTTGTCACAGTTGTTAAAATGCTACTTGGTGACACCTGCATTCCAAATCAGAGTGCCCATATTGGAGTTCCAGCGAGGCTGCCAATTCCAGCTTCCTGGTAATATACAGCCTGGAAGGCAGCGGATAATGGTGTAGGTACTTGGGTCCCTGCCAGTCACATGGGATATCCAGAGTAGGTTCTGGGTTCCTGGTTTTGGACAAACCACATCCCGACATTTGTGGACCTTTGAGGAGTGAATCAGCTAGTGGAGATATATCTGTCTGTCTCTCTTTTTCATATAAATGATATACATAAAATAAGTAAATTGTAAGTATAGTGGAGTTAAATAGTAGTAGTTTGAGTTCACCTATTTCCTATGCAAAAGTAAATGTCAAGTGTATAATATACTTTATCCTGCAAGGTAAGAACCTGAGAAATGTTTTAAATAAATGAAAGAACTAATGAGTTAAGCTGAAAACAAGTTTCCCATTTTCATATGACTTACTCTTTCTTTATAAATCATTTAATTTGTTAGGGTAGGTAGGTCTGTAAGTTGGTGTGGTTGTAACTTATCTTTTTCTTAAATAAAATAAAAATATTTGTAAAAGTAATTATAGATATTAAAAAGCTGAATGAATTCAAGGATTCTAAATGTAGGTATTTAACATAAATACTAGTCCAGTGACAAGGTGACAGACTATCATTTCGCAATAGAGGCTAGAATTCCTCAGACTTGGTTTCCAATTCAAGACCAGGACATATCAGCTGACTCAACAGGCAAATAACAATGCCTGATAATACACTTAGTTAGCTATCATGTAGGTTCCAAAACTGATTTGTAGATACATTATAAGTATCAAAGACAGTTTTCAGTATTATTATTTATACGAATTTGTCCTATTAATCTACATCTTGTAGTTCATGTTTGAGGCACTCTGACCCATTATATCCATGCAACATCTTAGCAAATTTTCCCTCCATTCATTTGTGATATGCCTAAATGAGACCCTGACAAGCAGTAGACCATTAAATAATAATAAAAATCATCCTGTGGCATATGAGAAAGGGACGGAACTTTAAAAAGAGATTTTGATTACAGTAAAGGACAACTTAGAAATACTTTTGGAAAAAGCAGGCATAATATGCAAGTAGGAAGCAGATATGAAACAATTGATCCACAAGTAATATATGAACAGTGCTCTCATTGTTCAATTGCATAATGACAACCAACATGCTCAAAACATATTATAAATGCACACCTCAGATCTAGTTATTAACCACGTAATCATCTGTAGCAAATGGAACAAGTCATGGAGAGAACCAGAAAGCTGATTAAAGAGCTAGGTAATAGTTTATATAAGAAGGTTTGGTAGAGCTTGTTTCATTATATTTTGTTTTTGGCATCAGAGAAAATGGAGTGAGATGTTACTTGACTGATCAAAAATTATCTGTTTAATTTGTCACTCTTGGTACAGACTAAAGAAGTTTCATTCAGGAGGGCAGAATGGAAATTCCTCCAGAAGTTGATTAAGCACATTATAAGAAAGACCTCTTTGAAACTGATGTTTGCATCTTGGTACCTGGTATAACCTGTTTAACATATGTTTGTGGAGGGGAACGGGACCAAGAGCAAGAGCAAGAGTGGGAGAAAGGCAAGGAAGATTCCTCTCTGCTGTCACATAGAGGGTAGGGATGGTGTTCAGCTCCAGTGAAAATAGTAGTTGAAAACTGTACTTACTCATGAAAAGTGACCAAAATGCTTCTTAAAACTGCAGGCTTCAAAACAAAAGCACATAATTAGAATCTGAGCAGTTTTTTAAAAGAAATTCCACCAGGTGTTTCTGATTAGCCAGGCTTGGTAGACATTCCAGTAGGAGAATCCCTGAGTCAGAACTGTAGGTCCCATTTCTTGAATGAAAATGGCCCCCGGAGCCGGTGCCATGGCTCACTTGGTTAATTCTCCACCTGCAGCACCTGCATCCCATACGGGCACCGAGTTCTAGTCCCGGTTTCTCTTCTTCTAGTCCAGCTCTCTAGCTTTGGATCGGCACAGCTCCAGCCATTGTGGTCATCTGAGGAGTGAACCAACGGATAGAAGACCTCTCTCTCTCTTTTTCTCTCTCTGCCTCTCCCTCTCTGTAACTCTGCCTTCCAAATAAACAAATAAATAAATCTTTTTTTAAAAAACATAAGATGATTTGGCTTCGTTGATTGATGAGAAGTTAATTAAAACAGTTTTGTTTCAAGACGCAGACTTTATTACTCATTATAATCTGAGATTCAGAGAAGTGACTAAGTGAAACAAGTTTTCAGAAATGAGAAATAATATTAAGTAGCTCAGAACAAACAAACTTAATTACTGTTTGCCAAATACCTTCTTTCATTATTGGGGTGTAAAACAAAGAAAGAAAAATTTGAGTACCGTGTGCCAAATATTACTTGAGCTAACTTCAGAAGCCTTATTTCCATAACAACTTCTTGATGTACAGTGACAGTATTGACATTCTGTACATGAACAGAAGTGGAGATGGATTAAGGAACTTTCTCAAGACCTTCATATATGTATGTACGTAGGTGGTAGAGCTGAAGTTCAAACTAAGATCTCACAGATTCCATTTACTGACCTGAGAAAAATCAAACACAACACATGTGGAACTTTTCACTTTGTCAGTACTGTAGTCAATTTCATCTTAACTAAATATTCTAGGGGAAGCATGTTGAATATATTAAATATTAAAAGGTAAAAACCACTTAGACTAGCTTTATTCTTTCATTATTATCAAAAGGTTGAAGCTGATCAACCTATCTACCATGCTGAATGAGGTTTCTTCATGAGCATTGCAGTTACTTGAATTTCAGTTTGGTTGAAATATTCTGCAGCAGTATCTCAGTCCCTGCCTGTGTAAAAGCTCCACCCTTTCTGCCCCCATTCCATGATACAGAGATGATACGAGGGGCATTTTCTTATTTATTTATTTGACAGAGTTATAGACAATGAGAGAGAGACAGAGAGAAAGGTCTTCCTTCCGCTGGTTCTCCCCGAAAATGGCCACTACACCAGAGCTACGCTGGTCTGAAGCCAGGAGCCAGGTGCTTCCTCCTTGTCTCCCATGCAGGTGCAAGTACCCAAGCACTTGCACCATCCTCCACTGCTTTTCCAGGCCTTAGCAGAGAGCTGGATTGGAAGTGGAGTAGCCAAGACTAGAACTGGTGCCCATATGGAATGTCAGCACTGCAGGTGGCAGCTTTACCTGCTAAGCCACAGCACAGGCCTCCACAAATCATTTTAACAACTCTCAGGCATCAGAATCTCAATTCAACATTACTGAAGGAGGACCTTATAGAACTCCTACAGGATATGGAGAAAACTTGAAAAATAGATCATTAATATAGTAGTTGACCACAGACAAATATTGTAGGTGACAGAAACGGGGGTGAACAATGTTGTTAGCATTTTTCAAAAATGGAAAATAAATATTTCCACTTGAAAGATTTTTTGAAAATACTACATGGAAATTAACGAAAGGGATACTTTGATGAAAAAAGAGGTAATTCTCAATAATATAGGTTCATGGAGAACAGAGGATAACAGTTTGACTTCACTTATATATCTCTTGAAGACTGAAAATGTTTTTGGATAATTATGTGAGTAAAATGGAAGGAAGAAAATCCTGAAATCCTGATGCTAGTGTATCCAAAATAAGATATAATATAGTGAGTGTTCTTAACTATTGAAAAAAATCTGTGCCACGTTGCTCTACTTAAACTATCCACACCAAACTGAGCATTTATTAAGAAAGTTTGATCTTATTTTACTCCTAGTAAATGCTTCAGTCCTCAATTTAAATGTCAGGTAGGAAGCAATGATTATGGTATTGTTATATACCAGCTATGTGCAAGACATTTTTCAAGCATCTTTTCTATATTATCATCAGGATTCTAAGAAATATTTTCCAAAAGCAGCATCATTATCTTTCTCATAGCAAAAGAACTTAAGTTTAGAAAGCTTTTATAACTAGCTCTTAACAGTTATGTCTTAACAGTTTTGCTATGTTGCAAGGCTTGGAACTGAGATTCACTCCATCCCAATATCAGTTAACTAGCAGTCTATCCTTTTCTTCAGCGGACATGAAAAGCTAACCTTTCAGGTGACACATCAGGCCGGAGAATAAATATCTTGGATATTAGAAGGGATCAAGACATATCTCAATAGGAAGCGGGCTTTGAACATAGTGGTTAAGATGCCCACATCCCACATGGGAGTACTTAGATTCAATTCCTGGCTTTGACTCCTAGTTCCAGCTTCTTGAGTACAGACACTGAAAAGCAGCCATGAGGGCTCAAGTAATTGAGGCAACTTGAATTGTTCCTAGCACTTGGGCTCCCATCCCAACTCAGCTCTTGCCATTCCGGAGTAAACCAATGTATGAAAGGTCTCTCTCTCTCTCTCTCTCTCTCTCTCTCTCTCTCTCTCTTCTCTCTCCTCTCTCCCCTCTCTCTCCTCCCCCCATCAAATACATAAATACATTAAAAGTATGTTGATAACCTGGTAGTGACCTTACCAGGAATCAGAAGGTGTCCCATTCCACATCGATGTTCTCAATTCCTGCTGTGTAATTCAAGCAAAGGAAAGACAGTTTATGGTGAGGGACTATCCTGTGTATGTGGATTGTGTAGGCGTATGAACTGGAATAAGGACATCCTAGTTACCAACATTGTGTAAGGAAGAATTGAAGAATATGAGTTCCCTGCTTTCTGAAAAAATTCAAACTTAGGCTAAATGACAGTTAGAACGGGACTATAGCATAAGCACCGGAAGGATGTATAGAAGGAAAATGTAAGGATCTTTCCAACCCTAACAGCCTGCTGTCAGAATATTTGATATATTCAAATTTTCACATACAAATTAATAAACAATTTTAGGAGAAGGAGAGAAGGAATGTATGTACTCAGTCTCTCTGGCTTGTAATAAATACTTGGGAATCCCATCAAAACAGCAAAATTGTATCTCTCCTGACAAGCCTCACCCGGTGCACACCCCAGGCAATGCTCTCATGTCACTGAGAAACAAACTGGCCCACCCAGAAGAGAGCCTCACTAATCTTGATGCCTAGAAGCTTGAAGCCTCGCTGGAGAAGTGAGCAGTCAAAGGGAGCTTGTCACTGCTGATTAGCTGAAAACAAAGAAAAAAATAAAAGAGGGGGAAAGGAGAGCATTTCTTTGCCAAGAAGTGTAAGATCCACCAGCTGAGCTCTACAGCTAGAGGGTAAAGGTAAGTTACCATCATGGGCAACCTTTATGTCTTGCTGGTGTTTGAAAGCAGTCTGGAGAAAAAAAGAAAAGAAAAAGAATGCAACAGGGAGCACCTTTCTTTGCCCTGCAGGGATTTCTGGCTAAAGGAATACTGTCAGCCACCTTCTGGGGTCCCTCCTCAACATATGTGGACTCTGATTATAGGCAGCCAACCCGGGCTTCTCTCCAGGCAGGGGCATATGGTGAGGTCACAGTGGCTGAAGGGGCCGAGGGAGAGGAAACTATTGATTTCAAAGCCAGGGAATAATCCCTTCACATGCAGGTGCACAGAAATTTAGGAGATCAGAACGGCTCCTTGCATTTTTTGTTGCTGCATTTCCAGCATTTCTTCATTCCCTTGCTCAGTGAATTCTCAGCATACCCAGAACTCAGGGTGCATTGAGAGAAATATTTTTGACTAGCACTATGAATTTTGTAGACTACAAGAATTGTTTTACACAGAACAGCAGTTTATGATTATTGAAGCACCAAGGAATCGCAGTGCCAAGAATTTACTAAGCAGTAGGGCTTCTGGACAGGAACTTGTAGTACCCTGACGTCATTGTGCGCCGGTGAGGGTGCGATTGGGTAGAGTGTGGCGAAGCCTGGCAGGAAAGAGATCATGCAGGTATGTGAAAGCAGGAGTCCACAATTTACACACAGCTCCCCACAGAGCCGGGAACTATAGTTCAGATGGAGGTCACAGTTTTCTGGTGAAACGGAATTCAGGGTATAAAACATGTTTAAAGCTATGAAGTAGTTTTTTGCAACTCTGACCCAATTCGTCCTCCACCTAAGTCCATTAGGGAACGAAACTGCCTAAACAGAGTCAATTAACTGAGGTTAGGATTTCCACAACACAGAGAGCTGAGACTCTAATTAAGGAAGCCTCCTAACCTCACATGTGGAGCAAAGAAGCTGAAGCAGAGAGGACATGGATTCCGTCTGTTTTGCACAACAATAGCACCATCTGACAAATCAAACATCTGTCCCAATGACCAAACATATGCACAGCCCCATGTAAAGTGACAAAACAGAAGCGTTTCCTTGAGAAGTATGTGAGCCCAAAGGAGATCCAGAGGGAAATTGGTCCCAAGTCTTTGGGTCTCACCTTAAATGCCAAAAATGATCTTGGATGTTTAGATTTCTAAAGAAAAAAGAATTGTATATGTGCTTATTAATTTTAAAAATGCAAGGCCCATAATGATTCTCCGATAAAATACTTTTCAGGAAACTTGGCTTCAAGATTACTGCCACCCATGATCTTTTGTTCAAGAAAGAAGTACTGGCTGCTTTTTTTATTTGTTCACTCTGAAGCCCAATGTGTTTGTTCAAATTAGAGCAGAATCCTCCTTCTTTCTTTTGTTTCAAAAGCTAACCAGCCTCGTAAAATAATTGTTATCTGCTTTTAAACTAAAAATTAGAGTAAAGAACAATACACAAGATAACAAAGTAAATGAAAACCTACCGATGTTTTAAGTAATTAGATGGCACAGAAGAGTCTCTGGTTTATTAGGGAATGTCACCTGCCAGCAGCTAATATTTGGACTACGTCTGTATCAGTGACCTGGCCAAACTATGACAAAAAGGAGAAATTGCTTAAGCAAAAACAAGGACAATAAAAACAAAGGTTTTCTGAATTCCTATTGCTCATGTCATTAAATTTCATATTGTGCATGGAATATAAATACATCACTTTGTTCTGCATGACAAGCAGAAGTGAGCATTCATACATTACTCAGCCACTTAATTAAGTGCCTGGGATATTTGCAGTTAGCAGAAACTAATAAGGGAATCACATTTAAATTCAAATCACTCCTCAGGGTAGCTGTCTGCAACATAAGCAAAGCTTACCGGGTAGATGTTCCACTAAACGCTCAGCTAAAAGCTTAAATTCACTGTATTTGTGAATAAAAAATAATTCCACTTCTGATTAAAGGTGAGAGTAAAATAAACAATTCTGTGGAGGATTTTTGAGTGACATTTTATTTCCTCGGTTTTAACTACCCATTTTGTCCATTACTTTGTCTGCTAGAACAAGGGTATGATTTAAGGCTTTGCAAGTGTAGAGCAGGAGGTTCCATAAAAAACAAATGACTAGGCTGACCCTTTCCATGGCAGCCTTTCAACAGACCTGACAGTAACAGGCCCTGCACCACAGACGGTAAACAACAAAATTATAAAGTTTCCATTCAGAAAAAAAGCAAACAGGAAACAAAGTGATGGTCATTGGAGGCGAAGATTGAGGAGCACAGAAACATTCAGGGTTCCAAATGCTGAAGAATTGCCACTGCCCCAGAGTGGCTGTATTTTTAGCTATTTATCTTTATAAATTTTAACTCTTCTGGACTAAAACAGTCCCATATGGTTTCAAATCTGCCCTTGATCCCAAACAGCCCCCACACCGAGCTTCTTCAAAATTCCAAAGCCATCTGGTCGCTGGTGGCATAAATGACCTCTAGGTTCCCTCCTTCTGCAAAGGAGAGTTTTCAGCATCAGGGAACTGGATTCTCAGGCCCCTGCGAGAGTACTAAGGGCAGAGGTAACAGTGTACCAAACACTCCATCACTGAAAGAGAAACATGCCCTAACCCCCAGGCGTTCACAGAAGGTATATTCAGAGCACACAGCCTAATTCGTCTCCTAGTGGAAATTATATCATTTCACCTACCCCTGTGCATCATTTTCCTAAAGAAACCATAAATTTCTAAATTCTAGATTACATTCCTGAGTAGACATAAATCAAACTAAACTTGAATATATTCTAATATTGTGTTTAGAGTAAACACAATATTTTTGGTTAGATGGTAATTTGGCATCTTCTGTAAGTCATAAAATCTTTGAAGCATAAATTCTGATCATCACAATAGGTACTGTCACAGAGCATCATCTCAGACATTGTCAAGGTACCATCTGGCATTAGTTATACAGCAGAGGATGGAAAAGGTGTAGGTCTAGCACCTAATTCTTAACAGTATAGGAATTGGTATTCATATCAGTATCAAGAATCATCACAAGGAAACAGCTCTCATACAGCTCTCATGTAACCTACAGCTGCAAACAAATTTTTGGGAGAATTTACATGGGCACTTATTACCTTGGTTATATGTGGAAAGAAGACAATGATGCTTACTTTTTTTTAAGGATTTATTTTGTTTTATTTGAAAGGCAGAGTTACAGAGACGCTGAGGCAGAGAGAGAGATAGAAGTCTTCCATCTGCTGGTTCACTTCTCCAGATGGCCACAGCAACCAGAATTGCACCAATCCAAAGCCAGGAGCCAGGAGCTTCTTCCAGGCCTCCCACGAAGGTACAGGGGCCCAAGCACTTGGGCCATCTTCCGCTACTCTCCCAGACCATAGCAGAGAGCTAGATCGGAAGTGGAGCAGCCAGGACTTGAACTGGCGACCACATGGGATGCTGACACTGCAGGCAGTGGCTTCACCCGCTATGGCACAGCGGCAGCCCTTGAATACTTACTTTTTAATTGTGTTGACTTTTATAAAATTTACATTTTCCCGGGTGCATATATTAATTTTGTTGAGGAAGCAGTAGTTAGACAAAGAAATAAAGTTTGCCCACAGCCCATCAAGCTTCCCCCAACTTCTCTGAAACACTTCAGTGTGAGAATCCCTTTAAAAGCTCCTATGTATCCAGCAAAACCTATCCTCCCACTCTGTCTTCAACTTTCAAATGAAGTTCCTTCAGAGCCACATCCTACCCAGATCTACCTCAGTCCTGAGGGAATTGTTGAAACTAATTTCTTACCTAAGAAATTTATTTTAATCTTAAGTAAAATTACTTTACATATTTGAATACTTAAGATAGATTTTTAAGAAGTTGAATTTCTCTTGAAGATAGGCTGAATTATGATTCACATAAATAAATACAATAAACAACACCCCAAATCAAAGAAGATTCATGCAATAAATTTATGTATCCCTAATGTCAAAGACCTACACAGAGCAATTTAAAGGTTTTGTTATAGGAAATGAGAGACCTGGTTCTTTTGATTGTGTAACTCAGACATTTTATTCTAGGTTCAAGACTCCTCTACATCCAGTCAACAAATGAGTAAAGACAGAGTATAAAGTATGTATCAGAGTTTTATAGCCAAGTATGAAACTAGCACCTATAACTTCTAAGTGTGTTTCACTGGCATCACTCAATCACATGGGGCTATGTTTTTGTAAGGAAAAGATAATTTAAACATTTTCTCGGAAAGAAAAGTTTGGTGAATACCATAGTAGACTGGGTCTTTGTTCTAATGTCTTCATTTTTTCCCATTTGCCTATACATTTTCCAATTTGATTTTACAAGTGTTTTTCAGAAAGTTGAACAGTATTTTTTCGTAAGCATTAGTTTTGTCAAAATAATTTGCTTTGATCAATGGAAAGTTAATGCAAATCACAAAAACAAATACTTTAAATGCAATTTGGAAGTTTGGCTTGCCCATACAATTTTCCCTTAAGCTTGAGAAGAAGATGGCCAAGGAGGATGAGAGACAAGTGAAGTAGAGCAAACCTCGAGCAAATAAAAATCTGGAGCCAAATCCAGTCAGCCCACAGCCTGAAAAGGAGCCACCCAGTTTTTCCCAGCCTACGTCAGTTAAAGTGCAATTTGGCCTACCCACCTGGTAAATGAGGATAAGCTTGTAGTTGTAAACTGCTGAGTTAAGGGAATAGGGGACAGCTTGTTATATATCATTATTGTGGTAATTACTAACTGATAAAGACACAAAGCAGTGTGTTCTTCGGCTGGCATCTATGAATAATTATAATTTTATGGTACTTCACTGTAATTTATTTTCTGTTTTATTTTTTAATCTTCATTTTTAATTGACATAAAAATTGTGTGTATTTATTGGGGACTTGTGATGTTTTGATACATCTATGTATTGTTTAATGCTCAAATCATTATCAAAAAAATGTATATCCTCAAAAATGTATCATTATTCTGTGGTGAAAATAATCAAGACAATTTCTTTTAACTTTTTTGGGAAACACAGAATATAATTGTTATCTCCAATCAACCTCCGATGCATTAAAACACAAGAACTCCTTTCTCCTATCTAACTACAACCTTATACCCATTGATCAACCTCTCTCTCCAGCCCTCCCTCCATCTCACTCTCCCCAGCCTCTGGTCATCAGTATTCTACACTAAACATCTATGAGATCAACTTATTTTAAAGTCTGCATATAAGTGAGACCATGCAGTATCTTTCTGTGCCTGGCTTATTTCACATAACATAATTTCTTCCAGTTTCAATGATATTTTCACAAACGCCAGGATGAGCATCATTTTCAAAAGAATAGTTCACTTGTATTGTAACACTAGACATTGCTATACATGGATGAATATGGACAGCATTTGAAAATCTATTAGTATTTTATACAAAAAAATGAGTTCAAGCTAGAAAGATATCCTGGATTATACATTGTTATTTCACTGTATTTTTCAAGGACTCTACTAAATAATTACTAACTGTTCTTGAATGCCATATAATGCTCATTTTAAAGTTGATTGCATTTGTGACAGATTAATAATTTTTTGAAAGTCATTTGCAAAAAAAATGAAAAAGAGAAGCATTACACAAAGCCATCCCGAAAATTAATGTAAATTCAGTAATGCTAGTTAATAAAACAGTGGCTAAAATCAAAGGCAAAAATTAAGCTTAGAGATGAACAGGAAAGATGAATTACAAGTGCATAGAGGTATTTGTGATCTCATTTTTATTTTTTTGTTTTGCAACAAAATTTCATAATAATGTACAATTGAACAAGAAAGAACACTTCATAAACATATGAAAACTAAGGGGAAAAATATTCATTTGTTGGATAAGAATGAATCAGTGAGTTTCAAACTCTGAATACACAACTTTTAAACATTTTAATAAAATCCAGTATACCTACCAAGAAATGCATATAAGTGTGGGGATAAATGAGTATCTTTGCCATCTGATCACAGTCATAGCAAACACCCTATTCACAAGTCACTTTTTATAAACAAATATGATAAGATATCCAAAGATTTCCCTCAATCTTTCTCTAAAATAATATGTGGTAAAAAGAACTTCATATGTGATACAATTTTGAAGAAAATACCTTCCAATTTTAGAAGCTATTAAGTTTAATAAATGGAAAATGTATGTTTAGCCAGTGTAACACAGCATGGATTGCAAGTCTTTCTGTATCTGAAGTTCAGTCAAAAAGTACAACCATCTCTCTGAACCTCCAACACATTTACCTTACTAATCAGAACAAGATAAAATCAGCCAAGTCAAGATGAGTTTTATTTTGATTTTTGTATAAGTGAATTGAATTTTTAAGTCAACACAGAACGGTGAGTTCCTACAGGGAACGAGGAATTAGAGCATAGTAAATTACTTGCAATTGAAACAACATTCAACACTTCATGAGCTCACTGGAATTTATGACACCTGCTCCACCTATTGAGTCAGCCCTGTGGTGGGTGGGTGCTGGAAAGGGAGAAGTGGGTGACAAATTCAATTTCCATGCACCAAAATAGGTCCTGGCACATCCAGTCTGTAAGACTTTTCTTCTCCTTAACTTTTCTGAGGAAAATTTTGAATAAAGAGCATTTATCATACAAAGTGTTTTTGATTAAAAATACTTTTATAAAGGTTGAGACAATTCTAGATTCTATTGTAACACAACCTCAAAAGATAAGGGTTTTCTGATTTCTCAATCCATTTTCAATTAAAGCTAGTGCATAAGATTAACTTTTCCCCTAAGATGAGCTTTCTACGTTTTTTATAAAGAACCATCAACCAGGTGACAAATAAGCTTTAAAGAGGCCTTAAATCAGCCAGAATTAGAAGTAAGCTCTTTCCTGCCAAAAATGCAAAGACATCTGTTATTTCCTCCTCAATTCTTCATGTTGAAACTGCAACAGCAAAGCAAATTCTTAGCATTACATCTCACTCAACTATTAATCTATGGAAAATATTAAAATTAAATAATATCATTTATGATAATTCCCAAAATGTTCATCTCTTGAAGTCGTTTCCTCTTTAAGATAAAGTTGAGTATATGCATATATATTGTAGCACTACTCAGCTATTGTTTCTCTGAATTCCCATGTTTCATTAACTTCTCTCAATTCCTATTAATAAGTTAAAATATAATAAGTATAAAACTGAAGTTCTCTAAGAAATATCACTAACATTATTTATAAAGACAGGAATTGACAAATTAAGATGTCTTAAAAAGTTTGTTCTCTCTTAAATTTTGTCACCGAAATATTCCATGAACTGAAACTCTGTAGATGTATTAGTGCCTGCTGTTTTATGTATTTACAATTATTTTAAACACTGTGACATTAATAAAAACTCATTATTAGGTTATTTGCTGTTTTGTGCTACTATATAGCAGATAAAAAGCCACTTTATTAAAATTTGAAAAATAAAAAAATGAAAGTGTAATAACACACTACCCAACATCTGAAGATAATTATATCTTCCAATGAAATAAGTTAATATATGTACATATAATTTATGTCTAAATTATCATGAAATGTTTTTGTAAAATTGCATTTGCTTCCTATGTCTTGTTTCATAACATTTGAAATTGTGATCTCTTCTTACTAATTATAATCTGAATCTCCAAGGATCCACCCAATATTCAGTTTGCTTATCCTCATAGACCCTTTCTATGGACCAATCATTCTTCTCACATTTTATTAGATTTGAAATTTAGTGTCTTATTATGAATTTTATAAAATTATTTGTTTCAGACTCAGCTTTCTTTTGAAAAGTTCATTAATTTTTTTTTTTTTTTTTTTACAGGCAGAGTGGACAGTGAGAGAGAGAGACAGAGAGAAAGGTCTTCCTTTGCCGTTGGTTCACCCTCCAATGGCCGCCGCCGACGGCGCGCTGCGGCCGGCGCACCGCGCTCGTCCGATGGCGGGAGCCAGGAGCCAGGTGCTTTTCCTGGTCTCCCCATGGGGTGCAGGGCCCAAGCACCTGGGCCATCCTCCACTGCACTCCTGGGCCACAGCAGAGGGCTGGCCTGGAAGAGGGGCAACCGGGACAGAATCCGGTGCCCCGACCGGGACTAGAACCCGGTGTGCCGGCGCCGCAAGGCGGAGGATTAGCCTGTTGAGCCACGGCGCCGGCCAGAAAAGTTCATTAATTTAACGACGGTTCTTTATTTAGTGGACTTCAATGCCCTCCGTAAGCACAACATATTTGCTCATCAAAACGTGAATTTTGTGCCTCTAATTAAAGAGATGTGAGCAATCTGAGAACACTCTTCTGTTGTCTGCATGCACAGAAAGTTCTTAGATCTGAGAAAACCCTCTGGACGTTAACCCAATCTCTAATATATGAGAAATCTGAAATCAGCACAACTATCTTTTTCCTTTTATTTTAACCTACTTTGTGATTTTATCTGATTGTCTAAAGGATATTTTAAATTTATTTTTAAAGTAAAACAAAAATTGAGCATAGATGTAAATATATGTTTTCTCAAGCAGATTTTTATTTATGTTCAGCAAACATTTGCAAATCGAAGCTTTAAATCTTTCTAAGCTTCAGATAGTGTACTGTAATTACTTACGTAAGTATTATCTCTCTTTTGTTAGTTACATGTTTTTATCATGGGGAATCTTATACACAACACATATACACACATATGCAACATTTGTTCAGCCTATCCTCCTCCTCATATTTTTCTCTTTGAGTTACAAGAATCTTACTCTGACTTTTCATCTGCACTGTTTTAACATTTCAGTATCATTATGACTGTTACTCATTGCTCACATTGCTTTAATTCCATAAAATTAATCCTGGCAGGGTGGGTGATGTGGTGTGATGGGTTAAGCCACCTGCATTTCATACTGGAGTGCTGGTTTATGTCTCAAATGCTCTGCTTCTGAACCAGCTCCTTTCTAATGAGTTCCTGCCACCCACTTTGGAGACCTGGATGGAGCTTTTTGGTCCTGGCTTCAGACTGGCCCAGCCCCAACTTCTGAGGTCATTTGGGAAGTGAACCAGAGAATTGAAGTTCTCATTGGTTCTCTGTCTGTCTCATTCTGTGTGTGTATGTGTGTATGTGTGTGTGTTACTGCCTTTCTCATATTCAAGACTTTTAAAAATAAATTTAATTATTTTTATGCACTGTTTAGTTAGCCTTACTTCATGCTATTATCTTTTCTTTTTTAAAATTTTATTTAAGTCATGCGTGTTTCATGTATTTCATATATACAGATTTAGGACACAGTGACATTTCCCTCCCACCCATGCTGCAACACTTCTTCCTCCTCCTCCTCCCTTTAACATTTTCCATTCTTAATTTTAACAAAGATCTAGTTCTAGTTTATATTATGGTGTAGTTAACCCTACGCTAAATAAAAAGAGTTCAACAAATAGTATGACAAAGGAAAAAAAAAGGAAGCTTCCGCAATGGAAGAGACAAGGTCTGTAAACAGTCATCAAAGCTCAAAATGTCTATTTCACTCCAATACGTTACATTTCAGATACTCCATTAGTTACCTCAGATTGGGGAAAACATACAGTATCTTTCTGTCAAGGACTGGCTTAATTCCCTAAGTATAATGCTTTCCAGCTGCATTCATCTTGTTGCAAAGGACAGGATTTCATTTTTTTTTCTTATAGCTGAGTAGCACTCCATAATGTGTGTGTGTGTGTGTGTGTGTGTATATATATATATATATATATATATACCATAATTTCTTTATAAAGTCAATAATTGATCAACATCTGGGTTGAGTCCATATATTAGCTATTGTGAATTATGCTTCAATGAACATGGGGGTACAGATAATTCTTTCATACACTGATTTCTTTTGGTTTGGCTAAATTCCCAGGAGTGGGATGGCTGGATCATATGGTAGGTCTATATTCAGATTTCTGATGTATCTCTATAGTGTTTTCTGTAGTTGCTGCACCAGTTTACATGCCAACCAACAGTGGACCAGGATAACTTCAAGTCCTTTGCCTGCTTCTTAAGTGGGTTGTTTTGTTGTTATTGGATTTGTTAAGCTCTTTATAGATTCTGGATGTTAACCCTTTATCAGTTGCATAGATTGCAAATATTTTCTCTCATTCTGTTGGTTGGCTTTTCACTTTGCTGAGTGTTTCTTTTGCAGTACAGAAGCTTTGATATAGTCCCATTTGTCAATTTTGGCTTTGATTGCCTGTGCTTCTTGGGCCTTTTCTGAGAAGTCTTTCCCTATGCCAATGTCTTGCATTGTTTCCCCGATGTTCTCTAGCAATCTGATGGTATCAAGTCATAGATTTAGGTCTTTGATTGATTTTGAATGAATATTTGAGTAAAGAATAAGGTAAATAGGTCAAATTTCATACTTTTGCACATGGAAATCCAGTTTCCCCAACACTATTTGTTAAAGAGACTATCCTTGTTCCAGAGATTGATTTTAGCTCCTTAGTCAAAGATAAGTTGGTTATGGATAAATGGATTATTATCTGGAGTTTCTATTCTGTTCCATTGGTCTTAAAGTCCGTTTTTGTGCTAGTAAAGACTGTTTTGATTATAACTGCCCTGTAGTATGTTTTGAAATCTGGCATGTTTCAAAATCTGGTAATGCCTCCTGCTTTGTTTTTGTTGTACAAGATTTCTTTAGCTAGTCAGGGTCTCCAATGTTTACATAAGAATTTCAGCATCATTTTTTCTAGAACTGCAAAGGAAGCCATTGGTATTTTTATTGGGTTCAAATTGAATCTGTAAATTGCTTTTGGTAGTATGTTGATTCTTCCAATCCATGAGCATGCATGATTTTTCCATTTTTTATGTCTTCTATTTCTTTCTTTTTGTTAAAAAGAGATTTATTTATTTATTTGAAAGACGGAGTTACAGAGAGTCAGAGGCAGAGAGAAGGAAGGAGAGAGAGAGAGACAGAGAGACAGAGAGACAGAGAGATTGAGATTCTTCTATCTGCTGGTTCACTCCCCAAATGGCTGCAATGGCCAGAGCTGCACTGATCTGAAGCCAGGAGCCAGTAATTTCTTTCAGGTTATCCCACTCAGGTGTAGGGGCCCAAGGACTTGGGCCATCTTCTATTGCTTTCCCAGGCCATAGCCAAGAGCTGGATCAGAAGTGGAGCAGCTGAGACTCAAACCAGCGCCTGTATGAGATGCCAGTACTGCAGATCTTGGCTTTACTCGCTGTGCCACAGTGCCAGCCCCTTTTTCTTTATTTAGTCTTTTGAAATTTTCATTTTTAATTTTAATTACAAATTATAGCAACCTTTACAACTTTTTCATTTTGTAATTTTCATTTATATTTGGTCAAATTAATTCCAAGATTGTTTGATTCTTTTTGGAGTTATTGTGAATGGGACTGATTTTAAAAGTTCTTCTCAGCCATGACATTGTCTCTGTATACAAAGGCTATTGATTTTTCTATGTTGATTTTATAATCTGCCACTTTAGAAAATTATTTTATGAGTTCCAATAGTCTCTTAGTGGAGTCTTTTGGATCCCCTTGTATAAGGAATCATGTTATCTGCAAATAAGGATAGTTTGATTTCTTCCTTTCCAATTTGTATCCCTCTGACTTCTTTTTCTTGTCTAATGTCTCTTTCTAAAATTTCTAGGACTATAGCGAATAGCAATGGTGAAAGTGGGCATTTTTATTTGGTGCTGGATCTTAGGGGGAATGCTTCCAGTTTTCCCCATTCAGTAGGATGCTGGCCACAGGTTTGTCATAAACTGCCTTGATTGTGTTGAGGAATATTCTTTTATACTCAGTTTGCTTAAGGTTTTCATTATGGAGGGGTATTGTATTTTATCAAATGCTTTCTCTCTTTTGAGATAATTATGATTTTTGTTCTTCAGTTTGTTAATGTGATGTATCATATTTATGGATTTGCAAATGTTAAATCATCCCAGCATATGATGGGATAAATCCCATTTGGTCCAGGTGGATGATATTTCTGATGTATTGTTAGATTTGGTTAGCTAATATTTTGTTGAGGATTATGCATCTAAATTCATCAGGGATATCAGTCTACAGTTCTTTTTCTCTGCTGTATCTTTTTTCTGACTTAGGAATTAATGTGATGCTGGCTTCATAGCAGGAGTCTGTGAGGATTCTATCACTTTCAATTGCTTCAAATAGGTTGAAAAGAATTGAAATTAGTTCTTCATAAAATGCCTGGTAGAGTTCATCAATGAAGCTATGTAGTCCTGGGCTTTTCTTTCTTGGGAGGGTCTTTATTACTAATTAAATTTTTATATTGGTTATTGGTCTGTTTAGGTTTTCTATGCCATCCTGACTCAATTTTGTCAGATTGTGTGTGTCTAGGAACCTATTTCTTCTACATTTCCCGAGTTGTTGGCATACAGCTCTTTTTAGTAATTTCTGATGATTCTTTTTATTTCTGTGGTATCTGTTGTTACATTTCCCTTTTCATCTCTGATTTCACTGTTTTGGGTCCTCGCTCTCCCCCCTTTTTGGTTAATTGGGCCAATGGTATATCTATTTTGTTTATTTCTTTCCATTAATTGGGGAATTTTTCTGTAGTTATTTCACTAATTAGACCAGAAACTTCTAGTCAATTCTTTCTGTGCCTTCAGGAACTCCCAAGACTCGCATGTTGGGTCACTCGATATTATTTCATAAATCTCCAACACTGTTTTTAAGTTGTCTATTTTCTTCTGCTTCTCCTTCTCATTGTCCTTGTACTTCTTCTTTTTCTTCTTTTTGTCTGACTGTAAAATTTCCAAAGGTTTGTCTTCTAGTCTGGATATTCTTTCTTCTACCTCACTAGGTGTGCAGTTAAGACTTTCCACCATATGTTTCATTTGATCTATTTTATTCTTCCTTTCTAATATTTCATCTTGATTTCTCTTTAAAACCAATTTCATGGAAACAATTCTCATTCATATCACGTATGGTTTTTTTTTAGTTCATAGATTTGATTCTGATTGCTTTTGAGCAATCCTATAATTAAATTGTTTAATTCTATTTTAGAATTTCCTCAATCTCTTCAATTTTACATTCTAAAATTGAAATGTGTGTTCCTTTGAGGGAGGTCATGATATTCTCCCTATTCTTGTTTCTTGAATTTCTGCATATGTTTTTAGGCATTTGTGGGTTTGATTTTTGTTTTGTTTTTTCTTTTTTCTCTAATGGCTTTTATTTTTGTGCTATGCCTCTGTGGCTTAGTGGAATGTCTGCATTTTCAGTGACTACCAAGAGGTATGTGGTGGGTGTGGCCAGGGAGCTCTTGTCAGTGTTCCAGGTTTGGGCAAGTAAGTATCCAGTGTAGTACTCAAGTTAGGAGTGGTAGATCTCAATTCCCAGGTGTTAGCCCCTAGTGTGTTCCTTACCACAATATGAACCACATAAATGATTTATGCGGTCCTCATTGTGAGCACAGTTCCTGCTGCAATGACCTATTCTAGGCAACCAAGGAGCTCTGAGCATGTGAAGCGCACCCAGTGATTGCCCAGAGACCTATCTACACCCTGTGCCTTCTCATGTAACCACCAAGTCTCCACAATCTCAGCATACAAGGCTTCCACAAATGCTGGGTACAAAGGTTTCTCTCTGCCCTACCAGCCTATCCAGAAAACAGAGAGGCAGATGTTCCCTGAGACAGCTCTGCCTAGGTGTCTCGATCCTTGAATGCTGCGGGTGCCTCACCATCCTATGTAAGTGGTGGGTGCCCAACCACCTCCCAGCCAAGCTCAAAGTCAGTGCTGCAGATTATTCCCTCCACTAGAATCTCTAGATCACACATATTTACAAGAAGCACCAGCCAAATAGTACTTTCTCCCTGTCACTTCCGCCAGTACTGCCCAGAAAATGGTGCCCTGTCTCAGCCAGCTGCTATGTGCATTCACAGACTTCCACAGCTCCCACCCAAACCCAAAATGGTGCCTACCCTTTCTTAACCAGGGAGCAGGTGCTGTTGTGCAGAAGTTGGGGTGAGATAAACGTGCCCCCTCTATTTCCACTGGGTCTGTGGGCAATGGCTAACAACCGCTAATACCTAGGGCTCCAGTCCAGACTAAGACCACGCTCTCCCTCCTGCTATATCACCACAGGTTGCTACAGTCTGATCTCACCTCCATCTCCAAGCTGCTGCCTACTCCAGCTCTTGGCTGCTGTAATTGTACATTGTGTTTAGTTCATGCTGCGCATCTGTACCCTCCACACAGATCCATGGAATTCCTCTTCCTCTCGTAGGATTCTAGTGTGGCTTTCTCTCTGATTCTCCTCTAAGAGTGCACTTCCTACTTTTTTTCACTTTTATTTCTTTTTTTTATTATTTATCTCAGCCTAGTGTAGTATTATGTTCCCTAATCCTCCATTTGGAATCCCCTTCTATTTTTTTTTTTTAACTTCATAAAAGCATAATTTTAAAAAGTCTCTAGACATTTATTGTTTCTTGAGTATATTATTTTTTGTATGACAGAGTTGCTACAATTTTAAGTTTGTTTGCATTGTAGAGGAAAACTGGAAAGACAAAAACTTAAAAAAGGCATGTTCGTGGATCCATAGGTATCAAAGACTCCAAAGAAGAAATGGTATCATTAAGTACAACCACAGTTCCAACCAATATTCTTTTTTTTTTTAACGCTTTTATTTAAAGAATATAAATTTCCAAAATACAGCTTATAGATTACAATGGCTTCCCCCCGCATAACTTCCCTCCCACCCGCAACCCTCCCCTTTCCCACTCCCTCTCCCCTTGCATTCACATCAAGATTCATTTTCAATTCTCTTTATATACAGAAGATCAGTTTACTGTATATTAAGTAAAGATTTCAACAGTTTGCCCTCACATATCAACACAAAGTGAAAAATACTGTTGCAGTACTAGTTACAGTATTAATTCACAATGTATAGCACATTAAGAACAGAGATCTTACATGATATTTTTTAAATTGATTAATTTTCTATGCAATTTCCAATTTAACACCAAGATTTTTTTTTCATTTTTAATTATCTTTATATACAGAAGATTGATTCAGTATATACGAAGTAAAGATTTCATCAGTTTGCACCCACACAGAAACACAAAGTGTAAAATACTGTTTCAGTACTAATTATAGCATTACTTCACATTGGACAACACATTAAGGACAGATCCCTCATGAGACATAACTACACAGTGACTCCTGAAGTTGATTTAACAATTTGACACTCTTGTTTATGGCGTCAGTAATCTCCCTAGGCACTAGTCATGAGTTGCCGAGGCTATGGAAGCCTTTAGGGTTCGCCGACTTCAATCTTATTCCAACAGGGTCATAGTCAAAGTGGAGGTTCTCTCCTACCTTCAGAGAAAGGTACCTCCTTCTTTGATGGCCCCATTCTTTCCACTGGGATCTCACTCACAGAGATCTTTCTTTCTTTCTTTTTTTTTTATAACGCTTTTATTTAAAGAATATAAATTTCCAAAATACAGCTTATAGATTACAATGGCTTCCCCCCATAACTTCCCCCCCCACCCACAACCCTCCCCTTTCCCACTCCCTCTCCCCTTGCATTCACATCAAGATTCATTTTCAATTCTCTTTATATACAGAAGATCAGTTTACTGTATATTAAGTAAAGATTTCAACAGTTTGCCCTCACATATCAACACAAAGTGAAAAATACTGTTGGAGTACTAGTTACAGTATTAATTCACAATGTATAGCACATTAAGGACAGAGATCTTACATGATATATTTTTTTTAAAAAATTGATTAATTTTCTATGCAATTTCCAATTTAACACCAAGATTTTTTTTCATTTTTAATTATCTTTATATACAGAAGATTGATTCAGTATATACGAAGTAAAGATTTCATCAGTTTGCACCCACACAGAAACACAAAGTGTAAAATACTGTTTCAGTGCTAGTTATAGAATTACTTCACATTGGACAACACATTAAGGACAGATCCCACATGAGACATAAGTACACAGTGACTCCTGAAGTTGATTTAACAATTTGACACTCTTGTTTATGGCGTCAGGAATCTCCCTAGGCTCTAGTCATGAGTTGCCAAGGCTATGGAAGCCTTTAGTGTTCGCTGACTTTAATCTTATTCCAACAGGGTCATAGTCAAAGTGGAGGTTCTCTCCTCCCTTCAGAGAAAGGTACCTCCTTCTTTGATGGCTCCATTCGTTCCACTGGGATCTCACTCACAGAGATCTTTCATTTAGGTCTTCTTTTTTTTCCAGAGTGTCTTGGCTTTCCATGCCTAGAATATTCTCATGGGCTCTTGAGCCAGATCTGAATGCCTTAAGGGCTGATTCTGAGGCCAGAGTGCTATTTAGGACATCTGCCATTCTATGAGTCTGCTGTGTATCCTGCTTCCCATGTTGGATCATTCTCTCCCTTTTTGATTCTATCAGCTAGTATTAGCAGACACTAGTCTTGTTTGTGTGATCCCTTTGACTCTTAGACATATCAGTGTGATCAATTGTGAACTGAAATTGATCACTTGGACTAGTGAGATGGCCTTGGTACATGCCACCTTGATGGGATTGTATTGGAATCCCCTGGCACAATTCTATTATGCATCTTTCTTTTGGATGACATTTTCTACCTATTTTTATCTTCCATGCGATTACAGAAAATCTTGTTTCAGATAAAAAGTATAGTGCCGTAGAGATTAGAGAGCCTTGTATATTAGGAACACTTAATAGATATTAACAATTATGATCATGATGTGCTGCAGAAATCATGACTTCATGTTATTGTACAACCCTGACCCATGCCGAAATCCACAAATACTTCATGATACTGACATTGCCAGTGTTGTGCTCACTTTATTGAAGAGACAACCAACAATTTTCATTTCAAATAACCAGCAAGAAAATAATTGAGATTACTTGATAGTTGCTATAAAACACAAAAAATGAAAACTTATCATCTACAATAGTGACTCTGAGCTTTCAAGAGATAAGAATCATTTGACCCATTTACGAATAGAACATACAGTCAGTGTATATTTACAAAATTAATTTATAAAAGTGATTCAAAACATGTGTTCCTAGATCATAAGTCCTCTTTTATTAACTGAAATAACCATAATAAGAAATTGTTGGCAGCTAGCTTTTAACAAATATTTCGAATGGAGATTTAATTAATTGTAAAAGCAATGCTTGAATAACCATTGCCAAAATAAATAAATGCCTCCAAAAACACAGACCTTCCATATAATTTGCATTGCATTAACAGTTCTCATTTTTATCATCAGCATCTCTATACTGGAATATATTGTGAACGCAGAATTAGCACAACTTTGGCTGTTACAGATGTTACAGACTATTTTTCTCAGAGGGTTGATAGAGGAAGCAGGTAGATCAAAGGGAAGAGGGAGCAGAAGAGTTTTCTGGCCTTTATTATGGCTTCATCTAGAGTAACTTGGAGTGTTAGGACTGCAACTACAACTTATCAGTTTAAAACTACTGATTTGTCCATCCTTGAAACTTAGAAACAATCACATGTTTTCCTAGAATTAGGAGTCCCAATGAGAGTTCTGGTAGAGAATCAGGTATTTCCCTGTCAAAATATATCTACTCTCAGTCTCTTGTTTTATTGCCTAAATAATCTAAATTATTGCCTGTATATAATCATCTAAATTTAGAAATCCTATCCTTATTTATGTATTTATTTTACTCATAATATTGTTTTTAAGCCTGTTGTCTTAGTTGGTTTTCTCTTGTGCTTTGTAACTGTTTAGTATCCCTACTTCTTTTGTGAAAGTCTTCATGGAATGCAGGAATCTTATGAGATTCAAGTACCTGCTTCTCCAATAAGACTACAACCAAATTCTGATCCACTCTTGCCATCCTACTTTTTTACATACTTCAACAGAATCATTTATTGATCCCAATGTTGTATTATACATCGCTTACTTTACTTTTGGCCATCAAATCGCATAACTCTGAGGGTTAACTCTTTTTAAAAGATGTTATTTATTTATTTATTTATTTGAGAGGTAGAGTTACAGATTGAGAGAGGGAGAGGCAGAGAGAAAGGTCTTCCATCTGTTGGTTCACTCCCCAAATGGCCGCAATGGCTCCAGCGGGGCTGATCTAAAGTCAGGAGCCAGGCACTTCTTCCTAGTCTCCAACCTAGGTGTGGGGCCCAAGCACTTGGACCATCTTCCACTGCTTTCCCAGGCCATAAGCAGAGAGCTGGATCAGAAGAGGAGTAGCAAGGACTCAAACTGGCACCATATGGTATACTGGCACCACAGGCAGAGGCTTAGCCTATTATGTCACAGCACTGGTCCCTAACTTATTATTTTTTTAAATTGAGCTAGTATAAGATAGTTCAATGGCAAAAGTGAGTAAGACATTATTGTGCTGTAGTGGGGGAATTTTAAATTCTAACCCTTATTCTTTGACTGATAGCTGAAACTGGGAAGGAAGAAGTAACTATAGCATGGTGTGTATCTAAATAAATGAGAAACATTAGAACTATACAGTATCTAGGAGATTTTTTCTGCTATTGAAAATCAGAGACGCAAAAGAGAGTGCACTGGTGTCTGCAAAATTCTTTGTGAGAAGCTTCTTAAAAAACACAAGGTGAGACTTTATGTGAAGAAGAAACAAACTTCCACACTGCTGAAAAATCTCAGGAATCTCTCTCTCTCTCTCTTTGACAGGCAGAGTGGACAGTGAGAGAGAGAGAGACAGAGAGAAAGGTCTTCCTTTTCCATTGGTTCACCCCCCACCAATGGCCGCTGAGGCCCTGACCGTGACTAGAACCCCGGGGGCCGGCACCACAGGTGGAGGATTAGCCTATTGAGCCGAGCAGCAGAGCCAGCCAGGAATATCTCTTTAATGCTCCTGATCTGGACCACAACCACAAGCACAGACTTCTCTCAGAAGGACCTTTTACAGCAAGAGCTATTCTATTTGGAGATAAGAAGAAAAAATCCTCCTTACATCCAACATTTCTTGCATGGTGTGGCTTTGGTGAAATAGCAAACAGCATTGGTATACCTAAAACTATACTAGTAACACTGACAAAGCCTCTGTTGATGAATTGGAAGCTCATAAATACTCAACTTCAAGGTGACTAGCTTTATCTGGTGTACAGTTCAGAAGTACTGAGGAGTGATATGTGCAAGCTTACACTAGTATGGGGTGCTAAGAAAAAATTGATGTTAGAGGCTATCAAAATAAGAAATCACGTTCCAAAACGTTAATATCTTGACTGCAGTTGGCCAGGGACCACAGCAGTTTCCCTGCAATGAAAGCTTGGTAATCAACATAAAACTCAACATAAGGACTTCATGCAATGTGATCAGCTATTTCCAGTCAATACCTTTCTTTCTTTTTAAATCCAGTGTTTAATAGAACCTTTCCAAGTACTTTTAGTTTACTCTTTTTTTTCCCTTTTTTCTTTTTTTTTTTTTTAATTTTTGACAGGCAGAGTGGATAGTGAGAGAGAGAGAGAGAGACAGAGAGAAAGGTCTTCCTTTGCCGTTGGTTCACACTCCAATGGCCACTGCAGCCAGCGCACCGCGCTGATCCGAAGCCAGGAGCCAGGTGCTTAGCCTGGTCTCCCATGGGGTGCAGGGCCCAAGCACTTGGGCCATCCTCCACTGCACTCCCGGGCCATAGCAGAGAGTTGGCCTGGAAGAGGGGCAACCGGGACAGAATCTGGCGCCCCGATCAGGACTAGAACCCAGTGTGCCAGCACCGCAGGCGGATTAGCCTATTGAGCCACGGCGCTGACCTAGTTTACTCTTGATTAAGCATGGTAGATGCTTAGACTTAGTTCTTTGGGAGGAATTCCTATTCTAAACAGTGTCAGAGATGGCTAGATACCTGCCCTCATTATTACAGCATGCATTTTTATCATCTACATTTGTGATTCTGTACTGGGCCTCAGCTAATCAAAGTCTGTTCTTGCTAAATGATATAGAATCTGAGAAAGTATCTACAGGGGCCGGCACTGTGGTGTAGTGGGTAAAGCCTCCACCTGCAGTGCTGGCATCTGATATGAGCAATGGTTCAAGTCCTGGCTGCTCCACTTCTGATACAGCTCTCTGCTATGGCCCGGGAAACAGTAGAAGATGCCCCAAGTACTTAGGCCCCTGCACCCATGTGGGAGACCGGGAGGAAGCTCCTGGCACCTGGTTTCAGATTGGAACAGCCCTGGCCATGCAACCATCTTGGGGGTGAACCAGCAGATGGAAGACCTTTTTACCTCTGCCTCTGCTTCCCTGTAACTCTGCCTTTCAAATAAATAAAGAAATCTTTAAAACAAAAAAATGAAAAAGGTATATAGAATGTACACTGATAATTGGTGCAAGACCTAGATCTAGAATACTAGATACTAAAATAAGCTGAGTATTATTAGATTACAAAATGACCTATTTCTTTTATCTACATTTCTCAATTGGATTTAATGAAGTCATTGAAAACAACAATAACAAAACAGAGGAGATACAAGAAAAAATCATATGACTCTTTTCATTTCTCTCTGATACTTCCATTTTTTTCTGAGTTCCATTGCTTTACTTAATGTTTTATGATTCATCATTCCCAAGTATCTGTACATATCAAATTTCAACTTTGCCCTTGTTAGTGTCCATCCTACAAATCTAACAATAAAATAGCCCCCCTTTATCTCTTTTCCATTAAAAAATTCCACAAATCATTTTTTCTTGTGTTATTGCTTATATCCTTGGCCTTCATGCCCTCATTCCTGAGCCTGGCACGCTTACACATGTGAAAACAACACAAATAATAAAGATCAAGTGAAGTAGTTTTACCAACAGTATTTACAATGTTTAATGTTCTTTATTTTGTTCAATATACAACAATTATAAATAATCTGAAAAGTGCAAGGTAAAATAAATTATTACTCTCCTCTAAAGCATGTGTTTGCATAGTCTAATAGCAGTTCTTAACAGATTTACTGTGCAACATCTAGTTATCCTACAAACCTTGGTATGTATTTAATGTAATGTTAATAAAATGGGATCTGCATTAGTAACAATATTCTACGGAATACTTACTGAAAAGTGAAACTAGGGAATATTTATACTTTGTAAACATAGAATGAACAATATTTTATAAAAAAACAGATTGTCCGATAAAAGCACAATTATTTGAGTTGTATTTTAGTCAAAGTACAATGTTCTAATGTAAAAACTTATTTTGCTCAAGTATACAGCACTGTCTTTATGTAAGAGTTATATTTCTATACCATATATTTTAGCCAATCATATTAGTAAAATAACTTCACCAAAACAAAGTGGGTACTCTCAAGTCATTCATACACAAGTAAGGGACACATTCCTGTACTCAGAGGTAATAATTGAATCTACATTACAGAATCTTTTAAAAACTGGTCATCAACAAATTAGCAGGTATATTCTGGTAATACAATACCTATAATAACACACTGAGCATTGTGGTACCGCAAGTTAAGCCACTGCCTGCAACACTAGATCCTATATGGGTGCCAGGTATTGACTGCTCTACTTCTGGTCCAGCTCCCTGCTAATGGAGAGAGAAAGTGTCAAAAGATAGCCCAAGTGCTTGAACCTTTGCCACTTATGTGGGAGATCCAGATGGGGTTGTAGGCTCTTGGCTTCAGCCTGGCCCAGCTCTGACTGTTGTGGCCATTTGGGGAATGAATCAGCAGAGGGAAGATCTCTCCCTCTCTCTCTCTCTCTCTCTCTCTCTCTCATTCTTCCTATCCCTCTCTCTTTTTGACACTGCCTTTCAAATAAACAAATCTGGGGGCTGGCGCTGTGGCATAGCAGGTAAAGCCACCACCTGAAGTGCCAGCATCCCATATGGGCGCTGGTTCGAGTCCCGGCTACTCTACTTCCTATCCAGCTTTGTGCTGTGGTCTGGGAAAGCCGTGGAAGACAGCCCAAGCCCTGGGGCACCTGCACCTGTGTGGGGGACCTGGAAGAAGTTTCTGGCTCCTGGCTTCAGATGGGCACAGCTCTGGCCATGCAGCCATTTAGGGAGTGAACCAGAAGATGGAAGACCTCTCTCTCTCTGCCTAATCTTCTCTCTCTGTGTGTAACTCTGACTTTCAAGTAAAATAAATAAATCTTAAAAAAATAAACCTGTATTTGCAAAAAAAAACATTGCTATATTTTCTAAGGGAAGATTTATACGAAAATATTAATGGTACACCAAAGTAGATTTTAAAAATCTACCACTATGAGAAAAACAAACAAAAAACAAGAGGAAAGCACCAGAAACTACACAGAAGCCCTCCACTGTGTTACCATGACACCAATTACAGAAATCTAAAAAAGTTTAAATCCTGCCTTGGGCAATGTTTCGTGCAACATGTGTAAAATGTATTCTCAAGCTCTGAATTGAAAATTTGCTCATCTTCAGCTGTTTTTATGAGTTGAACAAACAAAAGTCTGCAGGAAAGATATAGTGAACTTGGACAATAAACATAGATTTTTGGTATTTCTATTCCTACATATTGTACTCTGAGGCTCCTTTGTAACTTTGTGTTACTGAAAAGAATAAAATCTTCCCAAAGTTCTACTGACAGTTGAAGAAATATTACACAGATAAATAAAGAAGTTCATTATAATTAGGAAGGAGCTATTTCCAGTTGGCAGTTCACTCAGTTTTATAGTGATGTTTGTACCCAGTGTAACTATCAACCATCACATTTCTGTTCCCAAGAGGTACAGTAGAGGGAGCTGGAAGTCTCTTGGGGCTATTCCATTATGGGTTGAGTCAGGAAGCACTGATAAATGCAGACCAGGATAAGGAACAGCAGGAGAGAATGTTCTTTTAGTTTACTTCTGGGTTCTTAGAAGATATTTTTTTAAAATTAGTTAATTAAACACATTTTAATATTTTACAGATTCTGTATTGGAGTCACTGTTTAGAAGTTTTTGAGTCTTTGTGCATGACAATCTAAATAAAAAACATTCAAAATGAGTAAAATGGATGCACCCACAACCATATACATGCAAATCTATACTTGAGTTCAACCTCAGGCATTAGACTTTAGAAAAATGTTATAAATATTAACTACCAGTTTTAATTTGAAGCATAATGTGCTATATTGCCAAGTGCATCCCTATAGGGGATATGCATAAACACAAATACTCTATTTCTTGAATTTTAAGCCTGTGTTTTGAAAGTAGTGTTAACATTTTTCCTCCACATATTGCACAGGCCACTCCAAATTGTCGGGGTAATTCCCTGGGAAGAAGCAGGGTACAAACTTTACCATCCTAGAACACAGTCCCATTACAAAGGGAATGAACCTTTGGTTTACAGGAAAGGGCAGAGAGAGACTTCTTACAATTCACCTCTTTGATAAGCCACTTCAGCTGTGGAATATGAAGAAAGTATGAAGTCTAGAAGTGCATTGCCCTCCTCTTGAAGTGTGTCTTGAGTCTAGAGAACTCAAGGAAACAAAAAGGAGGTGATATTTACTGAGGATGCATAGTGAACAAAGCACAGCACTTCATGGTTCGTATATGTTTAATCCTTATTTGGCCCCTTGAGGAAGGTGGCAATTATCCCTTTATACCAGTGACAAAACTGATGTTGACAAAGGTTAAGGAGCATGTTCAAGAGCACAACACTAGTAAATAAGGTTCTGCTCTGGCTCAGTGAATGCCAGGTGCTTGATCTGATTCTGCTGTCTGGTATCCCTGGAAAACTCATTCCAAATAAAATCCTGAAGAAGAATTTTTTTTCTTTCATCCAATGCACTACTACGGATTAAAAAGAACAGAATGAGGAATTCCAATGAAAGAGAGAAGCTGGAGACAGGGAAAGTCAAAGAGCAGGGAGTCTCCATCTCAGGATGTCTACTAGGTAAACAGAAAGGAAGGAGGAACAGGAAAGCCATTTTCCACTCAGAAGGACTCCATCAATCAAAGACAAACTGTGGCTGAAAGCTCTAGGGGCTCAGCAAGGGAAGTGAAGATGAGCCAGTTTTCCCAATGCTTGTATTCAACA
Organism: Sylvilagus floridanus; assembly: GCA_949820135.1. Classification (NCBI taxonomy): domain Eukaryota; kingdom Metazoa; phylum Chordata; class Mammalia; order Lagomorpha; family Leporidae; genus Sylvilagus; species Sylvilagus floridanus. Next base: position 78,217,419 of record OX463229.1, on the reverse strand, counting down.
GCTGATTGACAATTCAGTGACTGCAATATCGAGAACGCTAAATGGAATTTTTGAGAGTGGTGTTAGAAATGAAAGCGTTTTATTAAACCATGTGAAAATGCCTTTTTTGTGGATGGTTGAATGTGAAAAAAAAATTAAAGAAAATTCTTAATTATTTGAAAGGCAGAGTTACAGAGAAAGAGGGAGAGGCTCAGAAAAAACAGATCTTCCATCTGCTGGTTCACTCCCCAAATGGATACAAGTATCCTGGGCCAGCCAGGCCAAAGCCAGGAGCCTGGAATTCCATCTGGGTCTCTCATGTGGGTGGCAGGGGTTCACGCACTTGGGCCATCTTCTGCTGCTTTCCCAGGCATATTATCAGTGAGCTAGATCAGAAGTGGAACAGACAGGACATGATTTGGTACTTATATGGAATGCTGGCATTGCAGGTAGCAGTGTAGCCTGCTATGCCACAACACCAGCCCAGAACAATAAAAATTTCATATGGTTCCATTTATATATGATACATTAACACCAATATGAGCATAGAGAAAACCCAAATACTGGGTATACCCTTGACTCTTAAAAAACAGATTTGGACCAGCGCATTTTTTCTGATCAATGTTACTAAGCTAGTTTGCAGGTAAATCACTTGCAGGTAGCCCAGAGCTCTGAAAGATTATTTAGGAAACAGCCACTTGCTATGACAGCAATCAGACAAACTGCAAAGCAAAACACATGTGAACAAAACTTCTTCTCTCATGCCAAGGGCATGAGATGAGCTAGCTCATCTGTGCTTAACTATACTTACAACTGTTTCAAAGCTTTAGCGAGGACCTCAGTATAATTTATATTCAGCCAATAATTGTGTGAAAGCATCAATTTAATTTTTAAAGGGCAAGCCTTCGAGGTTTAGCATAACTAAGCCTGAATTAACATGTTTGCAACAAGAGCTGAGGCAAGCTGCTCACAACACTGGCCAATTCCAGTGTACAACCAAACCCCTTAGGTTTTCTACCACATGCTTGAGAGGCCTGTTCTCCATGGCAGAGACAAAATGTATCCTGTAGGCTCCCTATGCAGCAAGAGGCTGAAACAGCATTTAAATTTGATCCTACATGCCAACGGGGAACTACAAAGCTTTCCAGTTTCAGGAGAAGAGTTGGACTGAAATTCAGCTGATATCACTGTCATGCTTAGAAGAATGAAGAGGCAGACAAGCCCAAGAGGAGACAGACACAACAAATAAGGACTCTGAATCTATACAAAGAAAATCTCCTGCCAAGTCTTCTCATTGAGCAGCACCTGGGAAAACCCAGGTTCTGCACAGATGGGTACTTTGGAGTATGGAGAGTATGGAGAGATGGACATCTTCTGCTTTGTTTTCTCCCCTAAAATATAAACAGCACACTTAGCACAGTCCTGGACAATGGGTCCAGGTACTTAATACAGGAGGACTAAGAAAAAAAGAAAGTTATGAAACACTTTGAAAGGAAAGCATCATTCTGGGAATTTGGGGGGGTAGGGGGCAGGTAATGTGCTCAATATGGAAAAATTTCAATAAAGGTAACAGACCTCAAACAGAAGTTACATATTGAGTGAATTTTAAGAATTTAATTTATAAAAATTTTTATAAATTTGTGAGTATAAATTTATAAGAATTTAAGAATTTTGCATTTTGTTTTCCCCTTGAAGGAGTACACACTCAATGGTTCTTTTGGTTCATTTTTAACTGAGATATCTCTCTCTCTCTCTCTCTCTCTCTCTCTCTATATATATATATATATATATATATATTCATGGAAACCATGTGCGCTCCTGGTATATGGATACTTTGTGGAATATTCAAATCAGGGTAAACTTATCTATATCTTCAAACATTTATCATGTCTTTATAGGGCAAAAATTTAAAATCCTATCTTCTATTTTAAAAAATACACTGTGGTTACCAATAGTTTTCCCATGAGTAACAGAAAACTAGGATTTATTTCTTCTATCTAACCATAACTGAGTACCTGTTACTCACTTTTTTTCCATAGTACCGACTCTCCACAGAGTCTGGTAGCCACCATTCTACTCTCAATTTTTTTGACGTCAACTTTTTTAGATTCTGCATATGAGTGAAGTCATGTGGTACTTTTCTTTCTGTGGTTGCCTCATTTCACGTAACACAATGAACTCTAGTTCATTTACATTTCTGAAAATGAAAGAATTTTTATATATAAACTATAATATTCATCATAATATATCTAAATAGTATTCTATTTGGTATATCCCCCACATTTTCTTTTCACTTCATCTGTTGAGGAACACTTAGGTTGAATTGATTTCTTAGCTCTTGTGAATAATAATAAAACATTAATATATAAACAAAAGGTACAGATGTATTTTAGACAGATTAATTTCATTTATTTCACATATATATCCAGAACTGACATTGTCAGACCACAAAGTAGTTCTATTTTTAAGTTTTGGAAGAATTTCCATATTATTTTCCAAAAATAGCATGTAAAAATTCCCTGTTCTCCATACCCACATCAATAGTTATATCTTTTCAGTTTTTTAAATATAACTTTTCTTTATTTGAAGGAGAGTGAGAGAATGATAGAGGAAGAGTGAGAGACAGATCTTCCATCGGCTGGTTCACTTTCCACATACTTGAGCTGTCACCAGGTGCTTTCCAAGCTGAACATTAGCAAGAAGCTGGAATTGGAGGTGCAATTGTGCACTGAACCCAGGCACTCTGATACAGGGTGCAGGCATCCAAGAGACTTTGCTATTCCAATTTCCTGCCCCTGTGTTATCTTTGGTAACAGCAGGCTTAACTGGAGTGAGGATATGTCCCATTCTGCTTTTGATTTGTATTTTCCTGATGATTAGTGTTATTGAGGATTTTTTTTTTACATACCCGTTGGCCATTTGTATATCTTTCTTTGAAAAATATCTAATTGAAGCTATTGCCCACATTTGAATTGCATTATTTGTGGAGACTTTGGCTATTAATTGACTTCCTTATATATTCTGCTTATTACTTTGTCAGGTGGCTTACAAACATTTTCTCCAATTGTATAAATTATCTCTCTGCTTTGTTTATTGAGAGAGAAAGAATTTTTGATCTGCTGGTGAACTCCCCAAATGGCTGCAATGGCTAGAGCTGGGCCAATCTGAAGCCAGAAGCCAGGAGCTTCCTCTGGGTCTCCCAAGTGGGTGCAGGGGCCCAAGTACTTGAGTTATCTTCCACTCTTCCCAGGTGCATTAACAGGGAGCTGGATCAGAAGTGGAGCAGCCAAGACTCAAACTGGTGCCCATAGAGGGTGGTAGTGCTGCAGACAGTGGCTTTACCCAATATGCCATAGAACTGGTCCCAATCTTTTGGTTTTAATTTGGTTCCTTCAATGTAAATTTTTTTCAAACAAATGGAATTTGTATTGATAAAACAAAGGGGAAAGTATTTTGATGACTTCTAGGTTCAGTCTTATTGTGACAATCTCAATTTTGATAATTCTGTTATCAAATTCTCCAGCACCAAGGGACTAAACAGGAAATGTCTATGCTATATAATTAACGTACATTATTGAAAATAAATACACTGTTTTCCTTTTCTAAAATACAGTTAATTAAAAAATGGCTTTCCCAAATTTGCTTTTGTTGATTATTTACTAATGTACTTGTTAAGTCCCTTTCTTAGATGTTGTAGTGTGCATAGAAGGTTTTTCCCATTTAAGTTGCTTTTTGCCCATATTTTAACAAGGCATGCACATATCCCTGTAGAAAAATAAGATACATTGCATTTTTATTATCAGTTTTCTATTTTCTGTGTATTTACATCCTTAGCCATTCTTCCAATGGTGGGCAAGAGTATATTTCCCTATCTGGTTGATGTTGGGGTTGACTATGTATTTCTTTTAGTCAATGGAATGTTAGTAGACATGACACAGAAGTTTCAGATGTAGTGTTCCAGTATACCCAGTGCCCTTCCACTGTTGCTGTAAGAGGAAGATGCCCCAGATACCACAGACTGTCGAGAGAACAATGAGTCATGTAGAAATGAACTTAAAACAACTAACATTAAGCCAAAGCCTAATGAATCCATCCAAGATCAAACTCCAACTAGCCCACAGAGATAAGAAATAGAAATAATTACATATTGTTATATGACAATGATATTTTATAGTTGTTATTCCGTACCATCGGCACCATATCTAACTGACACCAAAATAAAGCTTTATCCTTGTGAATCCTTGTTAGACTTTCAGTAATGATTCTCTGCTTCCACTAGATAAGAGATGGGCACTTGACCAAAGCGAGGTCAGAACTTCAATCAATCTGAGTCACAAAGACTGAAAACAGTGGTAGCTGTTTCATCTAAGAGTTCTGCAGACTGCGTAGTGCTTCTTAAAACCTAAATGCCTCAAACTGCTGCAATTCTTGACATTTCTAAGCCTATTACTTCAGATTTTTCCTTTATTTCAGTAAGCTATCACATGTTAGTTGAATTCATTCAGTTTTTTCTAGTTAGTGATTAATTTTCTATTTCTGCTAACTCACACACACCATCTGACACAAAGAGAGACACAATTTTTAAATTTTTAAATAAATTTAATAACTGAAAACATCTAGCATTGTTTGTATTTCCCAGAACTGATCAAAATTAACCAAGAGAAAGAAGTTGTCCACACAACAGCAGCTTCTCCAGAGGAATTAAATAAAATAAAACAGAAATGCCTCAACATCAAATAACATACATACGTATTGATTTGACATCAGAAAAATAGTATGACCTGACAATGATGTTTTTTTGTCCTAGGACATTAAGAAAATCGTTTCTTTCCAAGAAACATTGCATAGATGCTATTATTTTTATTTCATTTGCTATTACTATAACTTATGAGTTCAAAGAGCCCTCAAAATTACATGTAACATAAGAACTATAAATTGAGTCAAAATATAAGTTTAATCCAATAATTCATAAAAATGCAAATATTTAATTTTAGAAGATAATATTACTTGATTCCAGCAATATTATGATTGAAGTAATCAGAAATTCAGATGCTATAAAACTGCTAGGAATGTGTAATAAAATATTAAAGGATAATTCTTTAACTGGGTAGCTAATATTGTCATACATGGCCTAACCACAGGGACACATTCCAAGTAATAAAGCTTTAGAAAATTCTGCCATTGTGCAATCACCATAAAGTAAATCTATACAACCTAAGACAATCGGAACATCACTAGGCAAAATAATCTTACAGGACTGTCATCGTATATGCAGTCTGTCATTGACTAAATGTGATTATGTGGCCCATGATTGTATTTAAATTATTATTGTGAAAAATCCTGAGGGACTAAAATTGAAAAGGGAATTAAAAGTAGGGGAAGAATTAATTACCTGATCTAGAGAAGAATAGGCAATAGTTAACTCCTCTTCTTAGTGAACACAATTTCTTGGATTTTGATAACCAGTGAGGATAATGCTCTGTGTCTGAAGAGACAAGAGATTATTAAAGACAGCCCTTCATCATACTAGGAGACTCATCCTCAGCGAAAGGGAGGACATCTGCAGATAAAGAGAGACCACAAATAAATGTGTTTTTCCCCTTGTTTTGTGAATGAACAAAGAGCTATATCTGAGAATTCAAAATAGTCCTGAGCTTAATATGTACTGGAAGTTGCCACAAACCTTAAGTTATGGAATCTGTATAACAAACAACACGATATTGATACACAAACTTTTAGAACTAAGAACAAAGTTACCTAATAAATTGAACATTTAATTGAAAGGGTTACTTTTCTATAAAAACATAACTTGCCAATATTGCTCAGTTAAAGGCCCATAACCATAAAAGAAAATGAGTTAATCTACAGCCAGTTTTCTTAACTTTGGCACCAGTGAAGTTTTGGACCAAGTAATTATTTGTTGTCAGAGCTGATCTGTTCCAGGATAATTATTAGCTTATCTGGTCTCTGTCCACTAAGTGGCTATGGCATCATCAGAATTATGAAAATTGTGTAACCAGACATTTCCTTAATGAGCCCCTGGGTGTATGGCTTTCCTACCGAGAACCTGTGGAAGCACTGATAAACACTGATCTGCATACATGGACTTGTTACTGCCTACACAATTTTACACACATATTCTTTAAAACTTTAATTAACAGATAATCTCTCCCTTAAATTGTCTGATGCTGAGACTGTAGCAGAAATTCATTTTGTTCAATGGGCAATGCATTAATGGAAAATTCACAGGAGTGCAGAGAGATAAGGATATATGTATGTATGATTTTTAAGGTGGATGAAAAAAGTCTTGAGATTAGAAAACTAATTCTTACAATGTACAAAAAGGTACATGTCAGCTGAATTGAGAGTATCCTAGAAACTCAATAAAAGGAAATACAAAAATATGGTTTATTTTTCCATATTGATAGTATACAGATGAATGCAATAGTATGGATTACCTCATAAATATAATATTGAAAAAAATCATAAATGAACTAGTGAAAACACAAAATTAAATATTGTATTCCATTTATATAAATTTCTCACCTAGACACACAGTGATAGAAATGGAGAGAGCAAAGATTCTTGGGATAAGTCAATGCATATATCCACAAATAGACAGCATAAATGAAAAAACAGAAGTACATTTACAGCACCAATTAAAAATAGCAATAAAAAACTAAAAACAAAGTTACCCAATGAATATGAGCATTAGTTAACAGAGTTACATGTCTAGAATAACATAAATTATCTACAATGCTCAATAAAAGGTCTATAACCATTATTGAAGTTCAATTAATCTACACCAGTATGTGCATGCAGGTAGTGGTTCCTTAAAGGAAAAGAGCATCAGGAAGACTACTGGAACCTGATTACATTGAGCCTCTTGATCTGGGTTTGATTACATAGGTGCTTTAACTTTGTGAAAATTCGTGGATTGTACATACTTGAATTGCATGGAATTCCTGAGCAGGTAAAACGTATCATAACAAACTTACCAGGGTCAGTGCTGTGGTGCAATGGGTTAAAGCTCTGGCCTACAGCACCAGCATCTTATATGGACTCTGGTTCAAGTCCTAGCTGCCCCACTTCTGATTCAGCTCCTTACTGATGGGTGTGGAAAAACGGTAGAAGCTGGCCCAAGTCCTTGGGCCCTAGAATCATCGTTGTGGCCATTTGGGGAGAGAACCAGCAGATGGAAGACTACAGACTTTAGCTAACTCTATCAGTCCCCATATGAAGAGGTAAATCTAACCACCATTAGGGAAAGGACAATAACCACTCTAGCTGCTTCTTGCAGGTAGGAGCGTCGAGGGGAATCAGCCAAGAAGTACTCCTCAGAACGGTCTGTCCAAGGGTCCTTGAAAGAAGAAACTGTGTTTTCCTGGATCAAGGTAGAGTATCATTTGCAGCTTAATGGCCTGTATGCCAGAGGAGATTAAATGGGTGAGTCAGTTGATTGTGAGAGGGGCAAACAGCAGAAATATGAAGATGATGACAAGCGGCTCTAAGAAGAGAAGCTGCCAGGAAGGCTTAGGCAATGCAGGAGCCTGGAGATGCTCACATTCGAATTAGACCTTGCAGCCAAGTGGCCTGCTTAGATATCTCTCTGATGGTGTCTCAATCTGTCCTGAATGGCTGCTACTTACATAACTGAAGCAAGTTTTATTAATTACAGTGCAAAGCTCTCCTTCCTGTGCTAGCAAGTGGTCTAACGTGAAGTGATTGTTCAGCACATTGCTGCCAAGGAGTGTTACCGAAGGAGATACCCCTGGAAGTGTGACTCCAGTGCTTTGGGATAACCATTCTAATGAATGGGCAGGACTTGAAGAGTCACCTCATGAAACAGGAATCCTTCCCAGAGAGAGGTGACAGGTGCTACAGCCCCCAGCTACAAGGTCCTGTCAGATGGGTGGCAGATGGTGATAGTCCTTAAAATGACTGTTTCTCTCTAGGCTAATGTCCCCAAGGTGCAGTCTCTTCCTATCTGAGAATTATCTGTGTGTAAAGAAGCAAACACTTTGAGGGTCTGTTTGGGCCACCTCTTTTGCAGGGGCTACATTTTAATGGATTTTTAATCCGGGGCTAAGGAATGGTTTTCTGAGCAGGGAAAGCAGCTGGTGGGCTGGACAGTACAAAAAGGCCAATTTACCCTTTTTTCTGTTTCTTTAGCCAGCTGCAGCTGCAAAGACGAGCACAAGCCTTTCTGGAACAGGTCAACTCTGAAATTGCACCCTATTAAATGTTGTAAACAGGGTTCGCACTGTGGTATAGAGGATAAAGCTGCCGCCTGCAGTGCAGGCATCCCATATGGGCATTGGTTAGAGACCCGGCTCTTCCACTTTCCATCCAGCTGTCTGCTATGGTCTGAGAAAGCAGTAGAAGATGGCCCAAGTCCTTGGGCCCCTGAGCCCATGTGGGAGGCTCCTGGCTCCTGGCTTCAGATTGGTGCCGCTCCAGCCACTGCAGCCATTTGGAGAGCGAACCAGCAGATGGGAGATTCTCTCTCTTTGTGTCTCTGTCAATCTCTGCCTCTGCCACTCTGTAACTCCACCTTTCAAAAATAAATATCTCTTATAGAAAAGAAAAAAAAAAGTTGTGAACTAGATTTACTTAGTTAAAGTGATTACTCAAACATTTTAGAGTGGGGATATGCTGCTGATTCTGATATGAGAGAGAAAAAGAAGGAAAGAGAATGAAAAAATGAACGAATAAAGAAAGCTAAGAGAAGTGTTCCTCAACAGTCTATACAAGGGCGGATCTATGTTATTGCTTCTAGAAGGTGATTTCACCCTCCCCCCCCTTCTTCTTTTCCCTTCCTGTCTCCTCCTTCTTTTCATTTAGCAACTTAATTGTCTTTGAAGAAGAATCCAAGAATGATATATGTTTTGTGAGCTCTTAGACTTAACTATTACTTATGTGGTGTAATAATATCCTCCTTTTAACCTACTAAAAGGGAGTGGTTCTTGAGAACAAATTTTACTATTAAGTTTCATGGTAAAACTCTTTGGGGACAGAGGTCCTTCATGGGAAATTAGTGCATAGTGACTCTTGTTGTTTAACAATTACCACTCTCAAGTATAACATCAGTAATTGCCCAAGGCTCTTGACATAAGATTCCTCAACTATGGAAGCCTTTCCCATATACTAGCTCAACAAGACCATAATTAAAGTAGAAGTTCTGTCCTACCTTCAGAAAAAAGTACATCTTTCTTTGGTGGCTTCTTCTTTCCACTGGAGTCTTTCCTATAGGGGTCCTTTGGGTAGGACAAGTTTTGCTGGAGTGCCTTGGCTCTTCATGCTTGGTATGCTCCCCTTGGACTTTCCAGCTGGACCAGAGGACTGATTCTGAGGTTGTAGTGCTACTTAAAGCAATTGTCATTCTATGAGTCTGCTGTATGGACTGCTTCCATATTGGAGCTTTCACTCCTTTATAATTCTATTATTATTTCCATACATATATGATCATTTGATCACTTTATCTTATCTATATAGTCATTTTAATACTTAATCCTATCTATTTGGTCTTTACAGCACTTAAACTGCTATTTTTATCAGCCAGCTTAGGGGATTTTGGGATCCTATGGCAATTTGTTTAAGTGTACCCTTAGAAGTGAGTCCATAGTAAAGTATGTAGAACTGTACAGTTTTGCAGTTATGCACTTTATGCATTTCATGATTATAGTTTTAGGATATAGGTAATTCTACCAACTATGCTCATCCTCCCACTCTCACTCCCACCCCCTCTTCCTCTTCCCTTTCTTATTCACATTCTTATTCTCTACTCAGATCTATTTTCAATTAACTATATATATATAGTTATATATATATATGTACATATATATGATTAACTCTATATTTAGTATAGAGTTCAGTGATTTATAATAAAGAGAAAAAGATAAAGAAAATATTATAATAGAAAAGAAAGGAAATTATACCAAAAATATAGGCTAAGAACCTATTACTCAATAGTCAAGAGAAGGGCTATTCAAAATTATTTTTTCCCATAGTGTCAATTTCATTCCTACCTGTTATCTCTTAGGTGCTCTATTTGTTACCAGTTGTGGCTTTGATCTGTATTTTTCTGATGGCTAGCAATTCTGAGCATTTTTCCATGTGTCTGTTTGCCATTCTCAATTCCTCTTTTGAAAAAAATGTCTGTTTAAGTCTTTTGCCCATTTCTTCACTTTTTTTTGTTGCTGTTGTTGAGTTTCTTGATCTCTTCATAAATTCTGTTTATTAATCCTTTTTCAGTTGTATAGTTTGCAAATATTTCCCCCCATTCTGTTGGTTGTCTCTTCAGTTTGCTGATTATTTCTATTGCAGTGCAGAAGCTTTTTAATTTGATGTTATCCCATTTTTCAATTTTAGATTCCATTTCCTGTGCTTCTAGGGTCTTTTCCAGGAACTCTTCATCTATGTCAGTGTCTTGTAGGGTTTTCCCAATGTTCTCTAATCATTTGGTGGTGTCAGGTCATAGATTAAGGTCTTTAGTCCATTTTGAGTGGATTTTGGTTAAAGGTGTCAGGTAAAGGTCTTGCTTCATGCTTGTGCATGTGGCAATCCAGTTTTTCAGCACCATTTGTCCTTGCTCCAGGGGTTGATTTTAGATCTTTTGTAGAAGATTAGTTGGTTGTAGATATTTGGATTGATTTCAAGTGTTTTCTATTCTGTTCCATTGGTCTATCCATCTATTTTTGTACCAGTATCAGGCCATTTTGAGTACAACTGCCCTGTAATAGGTCTTGAAATCTGGTGTTGTGATGCTTCCAGCTTTGTTTGTTTTTGTTGTATAAGATTGCTTTAGCTATTCGAAGTCTCCTTTGATTTCATATAAATTTCAACATCATTTTTTCTATATCTCAGAAGAATGTCTTTGATAGTTTGATTGGTATCATAATGAATCTGTAAATTGCTTTTGGTAGAAAGGACATTTTGGCCATTGTAATCCATAAGCTGTACTTTGGAAATTTATATTCTTTAAATAAAAGCTTTAAAAAAATAATAAATAAACTTGGAAGAACCTTCCAAAAAAAAAGAAAGGACATTTTGATAATATTGATTTTTTGAATCCATGAACATGGAAGATTTTCCCATTTTTCTGTGTCTTGTATTTCTTTCTTTAATGTTTTATAATATTTATCACAGAGATCTTTGGCATCCTTGGTTAAATTTATTCCAAGGTATATGAGTTTTGGTAGCTATTGTAAATGGGATTGATCTGAAAAGCTCTTTCTCAGCTGTGGCATTGTCTGTGTATACAAAGGCTATTGATTTTTGTGTGTTGATTTTATATCCTGTTACATTTCCCAAATATGAGTTCCACCAGTCTTTTAGTAGAGTCATTTGTATCCCCCATGAGTAGGATCATGTCATCTATACATAGGGATATTTTGACTTCCTCCTACCTAATTTGTATCACTTTGCTTACTTTTTCTTGCCTAATAGCTCTGGCTAAAACTTCCAGAACTATATTGAAAAGCAATGTTGAAAGTGGGCACCCTTGTATTGTTCTAGATCTCACAGGGATTGTTTCCATCTTTTCCCCATTCAATAAGGGAAGTATTGAAGTACCCCATTACTAATGTATTTGAGTCTACATCTCCCTTTAAATCCATTAATATTTCTTTTAGCTAGCCACGTGTCCTGTAATTACATGCTATATGCATTTATAATATTCACAACTTCCTATTGTGAATTCCTATTCCTATCATTATATAGTGTCCTTATTTCTCTTTTCATAGTTTTTGTGTTAAAGTATATTTTGTCTGATATTAAGATGGCTACACTGGATCTTTTTAGGTTTCTGTAAGCATGGATTATCTTTCTCCATCATTTCACTTGCAGTCTATGTGCATCTTTGTTAGTAAGATGTGTTTCTTATAGGCAGCAAATAGATGGGTTTTAGTTTTCAATCCATTCAGCCAGTCTGTGTCTTTTAACTGGAAATTGAGACCATTTACATTTAGGGTGACCCTACTATTGTTAAGTACCAACATACTATCCATCTTAAAAAAGAGGACAAATGCATTTCTAAGTTTTCCCTTGTCCACCTGAGGTATCCCTCAAATTTCTTGGCTTGGGAGCATACCATCATGAAGCCCAAAGCAGGAAGAGATTGAAGATAGTAGACAGTCTTATTTATGCTTCTACCCATTCCCTTGATTCTCTGAGATGTGAACACACTTCTTAAATCTCCTTAAGGTTTGCCATGTCTTGAAGTATAGGATCTGAAACTAGGCCTTCTAAAAAAAGCCTTTCAAGTAGGACTCTAAGGGAAAGTGTTAAAAGGAACATTAGCTTCCTCAGTGCCTGGATTATTTGACAAGGATACTAATGGGAAGCTGGGTTCAGTAGGAGGAAAGAAACTTGCCCTACTGAGCCACCTCTAAAAAGTGGACTATAAAGAGAACCTGCTGGAAGTGGATCCAAAATAAGAAATCTCTGTAGAAGTATCACCTGACAGTTGAAAACAGAATGTGATTGTTTAGTACACCATCTCTGGGGAGTCAAGCAACTTTTTTCTAAGGAGACAACTAGAAGGATGTAGTCTTTTAGCCTATATAATGGGTACATAAAGATTTATCAGGGGTAAGGCACCAACGGACAGCCTTATTAACAAGGGAAGGAACCTGGGTCAAGAGCATCTGATGGAGGAAGAGCAGGGAGGTTAACAGGACAAAGGAAGTGGCTAGAGGCCATAGTTAGATGAGAAGAAATAGAGAATTGAAAACTGTATCTTCATCAGACACCCTAATGGGTAGTTGCAGACTTGGCCCAATCAAGGAGATTTCAGTTAATTCTGGGGATCTGCTCTGGTGAGAAATCTTCATTTGCTCCTAGACTTTATCCAAGTCTCATGTATTGGGTAGATCTCCATGAAGGAAACAGAGGCAGGATAAAACAAATATGCTCAACACCAGGAATACAAAAGGGGATGGAGTAAAATTTTTCCCCAGCAAGCCTAACCTCTGAGTCTCTAGGATCAGCAGCCATACTATCCACTTTTTACTGGGTGAAAGAGGATCAATGTTTGGACTGTGGTCAAGAGCAGGAATCTCCAAAAATAAAAGATTGAGAAGTAGTCCACCTTACTCAACCTTCCAATGTATTTTGATAAGCCCCCCCAAAAAACGTTGCTGGAATCTGTGGTTCTTGCCATTGTTTTTTGTGTCCCAAGAAGGATGAAGAACACAGACAATGGGAAGATGAGAAGGAAGGACAGTTTATTAAGCAAAAACAGAAATCAAAAGAAAAATCTCCCAGCAGTGCTCTGACTGTCTCAGGAGGAATGATCCATACTAAGAAGTTGCCTATAAAAAAATCAGATAATATATAATTGTGATAAAGGGAATAAATTGAAAGGATTCATTTTCTATTTATGAGAAATTAGATGAAACTGGTAGAAACTCTTTAAGTAAGATAAGCCTGGCACAGAAAGATACTTCATAATCTCACCATTATATGCGAATTCTAGAATAGTTGGTCTCATAGAAGTAGAAAACACAGTGGCAGTTATCAGGTACTGAAGTGGTTATGTATAGGGAGGGTTAGGAGATGGTGGTCAAATGGTACAAGATTTCAGTTTGGAGGAATAACTCAAGAGATATATTGTACAGCATGTGTTCATAGTTAGAAATCTATTATATTACTGAAAAATGTTCAGGGAGTAGATGTTAAGTGCTCTTTCCACAAATATGATAACTATGTAAATAATACACAGGGTAATTAGCTAGATTTAGTCATTTAATAATACATATATATATATTTTAAAATATCATTTTGTATGTAATAAATACATGCAAATATATCTATCAATTTCAAAATGATAACACTAGTAGAAAGAAAAAAGATACAATTCAGATAATTCACTTGAGAATTTCAAAAATGATTACTTATGATAGAGAACACCTCATGGAGGAACTAATATTCGTAACTTGAGTCAATCATTTTCAGATGAGCTAAATTTAACTAATCCATGGTTAAGATTAGAAAGTAGTAAGAGCACTTGCAACTGTTTCTCCCAGCTGTCCAACTCCTCAGAAGATAATCTCAATCCCATCAAAGTTCTGACAGCTCCTAGAAAAGTTCCAATTAGAAAGATTCACGGCCGGCGCCGCGGCTCAATAGGCTAATCCTCCGCCTGCGGTGCCAGCACCCCAGGTTCTAGTCCCGGTTGGGGTGCCAGATTCTGTCCTGGTTGCCCCTCTTCCAGGCCAGCACTCTGCGATGGCCTGGAAGTGCAGTGGAAGATGGACCAAGTGCTTGGGCCCTGCACCCCATGGGAGACCAGGATTAGTACCTGGCTCCTGGCTTTGGATCAGCACGATGTACCGGCCGCGGCGGCCATTGGAGGGTGAACCAACGGCAAAAGGAAGACATTTCTCTCCGTCTCTCTCTCTCACTGTCCACTCTGCCTGTCAATAAAATAAAAGATTTACAATAACTAATCAGCATAGTTTCATTCATCTTATCATAGCTTTATATAATTTTTATCTTTAAATTATTGGTTAATATCTACCAAAAAGCCCTGTTAAATGCTTCCCAGACATTTTCAAAAATCTTGTCAATTTTGGGCTCAGATATTCTATTAGAGCTCTAAAGTCATTGATACTCTAACCACCACAAAGACTCAAACACCAATCCTACTGGTACTTAGTCAATAGTATACATTCCTGCATAAATGAAAGCAAATCTTTGTTAACAAAGATGCTCCAGTTTATGTATTATTAGAATTCACTGCATATTATTAAACCTACACACAATTTATTGCATTGACAGGTGTACCTATGACAAAGATAAACAGTAAATGCAACAAAATTTAAAGAAGATGATTTTAAGAGCTTCTCTTCCTTTTAGATAAATGGTACATGTGTAAAATGAAAGATTGTGTTAAAGGACAGATGGGTTCTTGAGAACTGAGATCAGTATTGCCTGATGCTTCACTTTTTTATTGGAAAAATAAAATAGGCACCTATACACCAAAACAAGTACCTGGAATGTAGACTGTCACTTATCTCTATACAATTTGTCAAACATGGTGAACAAAACTACATAAAAGAAGATACTCATGTATAGCAATTTAGAATCATAAGGGACTTTTTTTGAAGTTTATTTATTTGAAAGATAAAATATCAGAGAGTCTTTCAATTCATTGGTTCACTACTCAACTGCTCACACCAGCCAGGGCTGGACCCAGTCATGCCTGAAGTTAAGAACCCATATGGGTCTCCCATGATGGGACCCAAGAACGCAAGCCACCAGCCGCTGCCTCCCATAGTGCACATTAGCAGGAGGCTGTAGTCAGGAGTGGAGTAGAATACTGAGCCCAGGCATTCCAAGGTGGCATGTAGGCATTTTTATCTAGTAGGCCAAACACCTGCCCCATGAATTTTAGACCCTCTTCAAAAACTAGAAATATTCATCAGAGGACAAAGTACAATTTCTGCATAATTTATGTTATCCAAGAAAATTAAACATTAATTTTAATTGTTATTAATTTTATAACTTTTTCATTCAAAAAGCTTTCATTAATGCATAACTTGTTATAGAATAAAACATTTCTATAATATTTAGTAAAATAATTAGAAGATATTAGGTTAGTTTTGGAGAAAATCTTGTAGAATTTGGGGTCTGTGTTATGGTCTTCATTGACTTTGACTCTCATTTAGCTATTTGAAAAACCATCTATAACTAAATTGTTCATGTTGAAATTCACAAAAAGAAATCAGTTAAAATATTTTAATTTGAGTTCAGAAAATTGCTATATTTTGAAGATCCCATCAGGCCCATCTGGTAGTATTGTTGCTATACATAGTGTACCCCTTTTGTTCAACTTTGCATTTATTAAGGAAGGGAAAAGAGAAAAACACCATGTACCTTGTTGCTCTGTGAATTCTCCAGGCTGCAAGTGTCTGAGAAGCTGCCAGAGCTTTGATTTGTTTTGTAATCTTAAGCTCTTTAAAAAGACCTTGACATTCTGCTTACCTTCCTCATTTCAGCTACCTATTAAACATCAGACTTTAATGATTTTCTAACTATAACTGTAAAATTGCTTTGCTCATCCTTCTGATGTCACAGCCCTTATAACACAATTCTTCCCTTTCCTTATTTGCTCTAGGGTGACATTGAGGGCATGGGCATCAAAATCCTTTTTTTGTTTTCTATTTGATTCCCTGGACACACAGTGCTCTTTCCAGCATCCTTATGTTCCCTCAAATTCACAAAACTGCCCCCTGACCGTAAGTCATTACCCCAAAAAGAAATTCATTTAGTGAGCTGATTTTCTCTCTCATGCACAGTGCATACAAAGCACCTCATTATATCTGGTATGGCCTAGTAAACTGCAGAGACGTGATGGCCACTGTGGAGACTCTGCACTTTGCAGTCCTGATTTCTGTATCCTTTCACATGCTCTCCTCAAAGGAAAATAATCTTTAGGGTGAAACAGTTTTGCAGGCATCTCAAATTGAATTCCCACTCTCCCTCATTCCCTCACTACTATAACCTACCTTGTCAGTTTCATCCTACCTTCGTCCAACGCCCTCTCCCTGAAATTGCTCTCATGCACATCTCTTACTCATCCATTGAACCTTTAAAAGAAGCCGTTTGTATTTAGTAAGCTCTTTTCATATATTTCTCATCCTCTCTGGGAAAGGATTTTATTGATCCATGAATGTCATGACATTTCCAAGATGATGGCAGTTATAGAATTTTTAACTTGGGCAAGACTTGGTTTGGGACAAGACAGATGACAGATGGGGAGGGAGCTGGTGATGGCACACATTACGCACCACAGATTATTGGGCTAGCAGAGAATACATACTTGTATGCCAGCAAGATTCAGTAGTAGATCAACCTTTTAGGATAAAACTAAAGCTAAGAATGAAACAGAGCTTAAACAGGCTATTACTGTTAGAAGGAAAAAGAAACAAGCACAAAAAAATGTCCAAATTTGGGATTTGGACCTGATATTTTATATCAATGATGAATAATCATTTTGGAATGTTGTTCCCATACTCTATGTAACTAATTTGTACAGGGATTTTTAAATATTATACCATGCAGTGACAATCCTTTGTTTTTCCATATAATCAGAGAACAATAGGTAAGATCAAAGAAATGTAGCATTAAATTACAGGAAAAGATTTTCATGTGGGAGAGTTTGATGCTTACATATATATGAAAAAAGAGAGGAAAGAGGGGTACTATAGAAGATTGGATAATTACTCAAGATATTACAAAGGGAATGAAAAATTTGGATCTGTTTCACCAGCAGAGCAAAAGAAGAAAGGCTGACTTTTATAAGTAATGAATGGTTTTTTGGTTTTGATTTTCTTGAATAAATGAAAATAAAATTATTCTTAACTGCATTGTACCTGAAAGGTTTATTAACCATAACTTTATAGTGCTTGGATAAAGAGTTTATAAAATCCCTATTAACCATGGGCCTGAAGAGGCAAACTTCTCTTCCTAAGGACAGTGATTCAGGTGTCTGCTGCTGACAAAAGTCAGCTGCTAGATTGCCTTCCAGTGCAGTTTAGTTAGGTCATTCTACAAATTATCTGTCTGTGCTACGTCTGCCAGCAAGACATTCTCAAATAAGAAGTCAAAATGTTAGCAATTTTCAGTGAATAAGTAGTCCTGGCAATCAAGTGAAAAAGAAAAAGTCATGAAGGGAGACCAAAAGCAAAGATTGCCATGCTAATCAATCCTGCCTGACCGGAGAGTCTCCTACCTAAACTGTATGAGAGTTAATCACCATTTTCTAATGGAACTATATAGGATGTCTTTTTATCAATTTTTCATTATAGTACAGATAACAAAGCAATGTTTCAGTTGTTGATTGGTTTTAGGAAGTGAATATATTCCATCATAATATGATCACCATGGCTATTTCATTTAGCTAATTTAATTTCTTTACTCTGAAATAAGATAATAAACTACACGATATTATAACAAAACACCACTTAAAAAGATTTATTTTATTTATTTGAAAAATAGAGTTCCAGAGAGAGAGGGGGAGAGGCAGAGAGGTCTTCCAACTGCTGGTTCACTCCCCAAATTGCCAAAATGGCTGGAGTTGGCCCAAGCTGAAAGCAGGATCCAGGAGCTTCATCCAGGTCTCCCACTTGGGTGCAGGGACTGAAGCACTTGAACCATCTTCCTTTGCTATCCCAGGCACATTAGTAGGGATATGCCTCAGAAGTGGAGTCAAAGGACTCAAAATGACACCCATATGAGATGGTAGCACTGCAGTTGGAGGCTTAACCTTCTATGCCACAGTGCAGGCCCCACAAACATCATTTTCATATTTAGATTTCTCAGTATTTTTTCTGAAAGGTTATAACTATGAGTAGAAAATATTCTCTAGGAAGTGACCAAGAGCTGGCTTGGAAGATAAAACACTTGTGAATTATCATGGGGAGAAAGGTTCAAAATCCTATTTTCATAATTGTTAGCCATGTGTGAATTGTTAATGTAATCTGACAAACACACTGAGAATATATCATGTTAAAGTCGGTGGTAGTGGTGCTGTTTCATGTAATAAGATGACTAAAGCTGACTTCTAGACTTCACGAAGATGGTAACATAGTGGGAGCTTTTGACACAGAACTCCTCAAATTCCTTGCCTTCTCTCAATAAGTCCTTATATAAAGGATATTTATCTAGCAAATAATAAGAGATATAAGCAGATATTTTCCATTCAATGGTCTTGTGTTTTAAAAATCCCCCAATTCAAGTTAGCCTGAAAAAAATCATATTGCAGAACCATAGGTGTACTATTTCCAGGGAATTAACATCTGCAAAAAGGTATCTATTGTTAAAGCAGCAGTACTATAGTAAACCTTTTCTTTCTTGGAGTTCTTAATCCAAATCCAGCTTTCTTGCCAAACTTGCAACTGAATTTTTTTTAACCTGGGAAAATATGTGCCTCACTTGCAAAGGTTGATTTTGAACCAAGAGAAAATGTCTTGAAATTGTTTACCAACTGGAAGCTGAGTATCCTCTACTATGACAAGTACCAAAGCAAGTCTCGTTTATTCAGGCTGGACAGGGTGAAATTTTGGCTCTCACTACTTATAATGGGAAGGTTAGAGATGCAATAATCAGATAAATGACAATTTCTAGAGAAGCACATTCACCATTTGAACTTCTGTGTGTTTCAACATCCCCAGGACCTTCATTACTTACATTACTTAGAATCTTTTTATGTAAGGGGGGGGGGGTGTACAGTAGGAGGGGAGAGAGGAAAGTAGCTACAGGGACAATTGTTTTCCAGCTACCTGGTTCACTTAGGCTTGTGTTGATCAATAGCCTAAGCAGAGCACAATCAGTCTTGTATCAGAAGCCCAAACTATTATTTCTAGTTTAAAAACAATTGAGCAAAATCAGGGATGTAGTTTATTCCTCCCTAATCTTTCTCTATTTATAGCTTCACTCAGTGACAGGTCTGATGCACAGAGTGGGCTCTTACTCAACACATCTGCTCCCCATGTGTTGCTGAGTCACACATACTTTTTTCGTTACCAAAAGTAACAAATATTTATTTTCTCCTTGACAGTTCCCCAGAGTTGTTGCGACAGAGGGAAAAACAAATGAGATTCCATTCAGCTTTGCTCATAAAAAGATCACTATTAGTGCTTGAGCCTCTACTACGAAGAGAATTGAGAAAACCTTGGAACATGTACAGAGCAGAGCAACGAAAATGAATAGCAAAGAGGATATATGAGAAAAAACGAAATGAACTTATATGGGCCTGGAAATTAAATTGTAGAGACTCACACATTAAATCTTTAAGCAAAATAAAAAATAACCTACAGCAGAAATTTCTTTGAAACAAATACTTGAAAACCTAAGAAAGGATTTGGAAACCACTTGGCTCCTCCCTCCTTCAAATAATATAGTCATGTTGATCATTCATTTTCAGAAAACCTGGATATAATCATTCTGTCTTACATAAAAGAAATGGCATAACTTATATTTGTTTTAACACATGATGATGTCAGAGGTCAGAAGTGCAAGGCTGGGATTTTCCAGTATTTACTGAAATTTTCTTTTAATAATTCTTCAAATTGCAGATTGCCAACTTTGTACTTGTACTTGACCATGTCTGACCTAAAGGACAAGAAGTGAAAATAACTAGACAAAGCCATATCATTTCTCAGAATCCAGCTTTTAATTGAACTGTACTTTAAGCTTCATCTTTAGTCTGCTCAAAAATCTTATAAATGAATGTCACCATGATTTGATTGACTGATTTTTGTTTCACACCCTTCATAAAGTAGCCCAAAATAGCTGCCAGAAAACACTGCAAACCTGCTGAGTATTAGCAGTCATCAACTTTATATTGTCACAATTTCTTGTGAGTGAGTTATAATTAGGTTTATTTATTAACTACAAAAGCTCCTGAAAGACTTTTTCACATATTGTGCTATAGCCACCCTGTCCATTCACCACTTCTCTTCTAGAAAAGACAGCACATATCATCCACCATCACTAAGGATCATTGCTTGGAAAGGAATTTTATGAACCAAGAATATTGACTTCATACTGTGACAGTGAATTTGCCTTTTCTTTAAAGTGGCTTATTTGCTTTCTTAATTGCATATGTGTGAAATCATAAACATTCACAGGGTAGGCTGTATAAACTTGTATTTGCTGGTATAGTGATCACTTTCCTTATATAATCTGGCAATGGGTTTAGTGTGGTTACACACATTTTGAAAAGAATGTTAGCTGACTTGAACATCAGCTACTGCTTCGTGACCTTGATTGTGTTTAGATCACCTACATTCCCCTTGCTTCAGAAGAACCCATATTATGCTAATGACCCTACTTCCCAAAATATCTAACCCTCTCACATCTAGTTAAACTAGTGCTGTAGCAAAAGCATATATCACCCAAATGCTCAGGTGCTGGCAGAAAATGCATCCTTTCCAATAAGTCATTTGGCTTGCTACTGAGAGTGTTCATGCATAAAACATACCTACAGAAATCAAGAATTTCCATGAAAATGCATTCTTCAGTTATTTTACACCACATTAAAATTACGTATTTTAAATTGTACACCCAATGTAATTTAGGGACCCAGCATTTGTTAAAATATATTTAAGTACTTTGAAGAATTATTTTTCTACCTCTGGCTTAGCTAATGCATTCTCTGTGTTATTTACCTGTCCAAAATATATCCAATGAAAATATAAAATTTCTCTCATTTTTACTTATGAAACCCGATTTCTTGTTCAAATGTAAAGTCTCTGAGGGATAGGATATTCGATCGAAATATCTAATCTATTTTCTTGTCTTAAAATCATCTGACAGCTCTCCAAATGCAAAGTACACATACATTTTGAAAGTTAACCTTCAGGGAATATAAATAGAATAGAGAGAAGCACCTCCGCGTCTCATCATGTGTGTGAATGGCATAAATTGATTCAAAATCTATTAAGATTAATCTCTCAAAACTAATACCCCGTGGTTCGAAGGTTACTAAGATAACTTCCCTTCATCCCTTGACATGCTTTCTCATATCTCAAAAGCGTCTTAAGGGCTCACATATCATCTGATGTTTATCTAGGTTATTGGCCCATTCCATTCATAGCCAACCCAAGCTATTGCTTGTCAGACAGAAACTGATAAAACTTCAATAGTATTCAGAAATCTTTTCTAGCTATGCAAATATCCCAAAGGTCATGCAGTAGTATTTTTTAAAAATTAAAAGTCCATTGTATTAAAAGTTGCCTATTTTCAGGGACAGGCTTGCAAGTGAATGACTAAGCACATGGTACTAAAGAAACTACTTAGAAGCATCTAGCACATAAAAAGACAGTGTCTTTAAATATGCATAAATTAAAATGTTGAACAAAAAATAATTGTTAAATGAAGTGAGCAACAAATATCTGATATACATAACCTATGTCCCAAATATTTTTCTCAAGAATACAGTTTTGGCAGAATTCCTAGGTTATGATTCATCTGTCTATTAACTTTACATTCACAGAGAGCCAATATGATAATATATTGTCTTTTTCTAATGAAATAGCCATATAATTAATTTTGTCTCAAATGTGATAAGATTTTGATAAATACAGAAGATTTTTTAAAAAGTGGATAGAAAATTTGATTCTTTAATTTTATCACTATATCTAACAGAATGAAATTAAAGTGATCATAAACTCTTGCTGATATATGTCTTCATGGAGGAGTAGAAAGCATTTATTGGAAAGAACATTTTTGCAAGGAGATGGTTTTTGCATATTTTTGAATACCTAGGAACCTCAGAAATAAAATGATTATTGTGATTTCCTTTCTAGAAAGTTTGGTTGGCATTTATTAAATTAATCCAGCATCAATCATGATTCCATTATTTTTATCCTTGAACATTGTCCATTTCTTCTTCTAAGGCATGCTGAATGCTTCTGAGATATGTGCTCGTGAGGCCAATGTTTGTATCTAGGGAGTGTGCATTGTTGACCTCATTAAGAAAGGATACTGCAGTCAGCCACAGCAGCAGCTTAGGAGATGAATGTCTTGTCTTCAAAAAACACAAATTATCGGTGCTTACTGAAGGTACAGAAGGAAATATTAAGGAGAGTTAGACCTATGCCATATTCTAACAAACAACTGAAAGCTTTAATTATCAGATATCTGAGATTGGAAAGTGGTGCTTCTAAGAAAAGGACTTTCTTAGCGTTACATGACATATGGTTAAAATAATTAAATTATTTTAGAAATAAAGAGTGTCTTTTATTTAGCTGTTGTAAGTGTTCCAAAATTATGTCGAAACTACTAAGCAATGGCATATATATATATATATAGAGAGAGAGAGAGAATAAAATAATGTACACTATTACACTGTATTGTACTGAATGTAATGCCTTTCTAAATACACACCAATCCAGTTAGAACTTTCCAAGTTCTCTCATATGGTATTCTTTTTAAACATATCCAAGGATCAAAATGAAATGTTTTCCAAAGAAATACATACTCAGTAAGCAAAAGAGAAAACTTCAATAGTTTGAGTTTCATTGAGTTCTTTACCTTTGGTTAGGGAAAACTTGCAAAAAAAAAAAAGGTGTAAGCAAACAAAACATTGAGCAAATAGCAAAATTAACATAAGTAGAAGCAATCTCTTAATTAAGAGTCTAGACATGGAAGAGAAGACAAATGTGAAAATGATGATGGAGGGAGATCTAACTTATAAGTCAAATACCTATGGGAAAAGAAGACTTCACATTACTTTTATTATTAATTCTATATTTGCATATTTGTCCAAGGCTAAACTTTGAATTGGGCAAATGAAACAAAGACATGAAGAAAAAAACATGAAAGACACTCTAAATATAAGAAAGTTGGTATATACGTCAATGTAATTCATCTGAAAAATTCATTCATGTTGAGGCCTTAAACCATATTAAAATAATTAGTTCTGTTTAGTTAAGAAAAATTAGTCCGGAGCATAGGCATTTAGCCTAGCTGTTAAGACATTAACATCCTAGGGGTCAAAGTTGTGTTGCAACAGGTTAAACCACTGCTTATGCTGATAGCATTCCACATAGGGGTGTGGATTCAAGACATAGCTACTCCACTTCTTATCCAGTTTCCTAGTAATGTGCCTGGGAAGATGGACCAAATACCTGGGGCCCTGTCACCCATGTAGGAGACCAACATGGAATTTTTGACTCCTGGTTTCAGCTTGGCCCAGACCTGGCTGCTGCAACCATCTAGGAAGGGAACCATCAGATGGGAACTTGCTCTCTTTGCACCCCTCTTCTCTGTCCCAAATACACACAAAAATTATATATATATATATATATATATATATATGCCTACTCTAGTATCACAGAATAGAAAATCGAGTTCCACCCAAATCTGTATAGCTAATAAATGGAAGAAATGAGTTTTTATTGTACATTACTAAAATTAGAAATCAATTTGGTTCCCCTGACAGAAACCAAATCTTCCTAAGTATTTTACCATTTAGTAGAGAAAATGCTTAATCATTAAATGTTAATTTATAAAAATGCCTAGTAACCTTAAAAATCTCACTAAGCTTTAAAGAAATTGAATAGTGATTCATCCCACTAACCAATGATCCTTCCTTATCTCTGTTATCTAAGATATCATTCTTGTTTCCATGAGACATTACTTCTAGAGAAGTTTAAAAATGGGACCTTTCAAATTACTGGCCTTAAGCACACAATATGCTCTCTTGAAAATAACTCTTGGTAGCTACTCTTATCTTCATTTCCCCCACTGTATTTCACCTGCCCAGAGCTAAAACCACATCTATAAACATTCACAAGGAGTCCTCAGAGAGACATTTTTAAAGCTACAAAGGGGCATGTCTGCTACCCCCACCCTGGAGGTGAATAAGTTGTCCAGAAAAATGAATTTCCATTGTATTGAGGTTCTACCGTTAAGAACAACATATATATATATATATATATATATATATATATATTTGATATCATAATAAATGAAAAAACAGAGTTATAGGGAAGAAAAGGTAAAGGAAACTATGATAAGTCTGTATTTTTATTTGCTGAAGGAGGCAATTCAATTCATTAGTGGTGAATGTCAACTCTCTAAGAAATGTAGTAGAGAATATTTCAAGTAATTTGGATTTTATATTACACGTCACAGATGTTAAGTGCATACCCAATAGGTGATAATCAATTTAGAAAATAAGCAACTTCAGTCTGTTTTAAAAGTATTTATGTTTTGTTTTATGACTAAATGCTATCATTGAGCTAAAATAATTTATACAGCTACAAACATTATCCAAAGATGCAATTCAAGGAAGTGCAAGTATCACCTGTCACTTGGCTGTTATGCAAACAAATTATAATTAAAACAAACTTAAATTAATTATTTTATTTGAAATTATCTACAAATATAGTACAGCTATTTGAGAAATGAAAACTAATTTGACTTCCATTACTCATAATTAGCATTTGTTAATAAGGCAAACATTTTTAAACAAGCTATAATATCTTTGTTTCTGTGAATGGAAGAATTGGCTATTATTAAATTAAAAACATAATTGCAGGCCAATGCTTTGGCATTGTGGGTAAAGCATCTGCCTGCAGAGCCAGCACCTCAAACAGGTGCCTGTTGAGTCCTTGCTGCTCCACTTCTGATCCAGCTCCCTACACTCTTGTGGAAAACCCACATGAAGCTCCTGGATCCTGGCTTTCGTCTGGCCCAGCCCTGGCCATTACAGCCATTTATGGAGTAAATCAGCAGATAGAAGATCTCTTTCTCTATCTCTCTCTCTCTCTCTCTCTCTGCCTGTCAAATAAATAAATAAATATTTAAACACACACACACACACACACACACACACACATATAATTGTCCAGCTTCAATGACTTGCCTAAAGTGAACCAAAATTTAGAATTGTCGAAAAGAACTTAAGTGCTCTAGATTACAATCTTCTTGAAGAAAGAATTTATACTTTCTGTTCCCAAATTCCCACCAAAGGACTGTAAAAATCTGTTAACTGGGGGCTGGCGCCATGGTTCACTTGGTTAATCCTCCGTGTGAGACACAGGCATCCCAAATGGGCACCAGGTTCTAGTCCAGTTGCTCCTCTTCCAGGCTAGCTCTCTGCTGTGGCCCGGGAGGGCAGTGGAGGATGACCTAAGTCTTTGGGTCCTGCACCCTCATGGGAGACCAGGAAGAAGCACCTGGCTCCTGGCTTTGGATCAGCGCAGCACTGGCCATAGCGGCCATTTGGGAAGTGAACCAACGGAAGGAAGACCTTTCTCTCTCTCTCTCTCTCTCACTGTCTATAACTCTACCTGTCAGATAAGAAAATCTATTAACTGAAGTTTCATGATAATTTGATCACCTTCTTATTTTCGTATAAAAATCACTGTGTAATAACAAGAGAAGTATAGCCTGCTCTTTTATTCTTGCAGGTGCATGAGCTACTCTTCTGGGCACCTACAGAGGCTGAGACTAAGCAGTAATAGAGATTCATTTTATGTCTTCATACCTGGTTAGAATATAGTTCTCTTCTTACACTTATTGTGGTCAAAGGAAACCTTTCCTAAACACACTGTGTGATTCCACTTGGTTGTCGCAGACTCCCTTTGACTCTCCAAAGTTCTGCCTGCATCATTAAGGGACCCTTGCTCACCACCCGTATGTTCAATCCTGTCATTCTTATTCTGTGTTCTTGTTCAAAGGCTTTAAAAATCCCTTCTCTTAATACAGATTCTCATGACTAAGGAGTGCAAAATGAAGAAAGATAATCTTTATACTCTTAATTTTATTTTTCTCACCAGCACATTTCTGCCACATAGCAGAACCACTTTGGATTAGTGCTTGTACTTTAGCACTTTCTTATCCGTGCTTGTACAAAATGACATAAGAATGCTTCATCCAAAAGAGATGGTGACATTTTAGGCTTTGTATAACCCTATTCTTTTATTTGTTAATCCCTAAAAGTTCCCTTCATTTGAGATTACGTTGAGATCAGGAGCATTATCATTTTGAAATAATTTGTGATCCCATAGAAAATGTACATGTGATGCAATAAAGAGTGTGATATGGAATTTAGACTAAGTCAGCTCAGCATAATTTAAGTAAGCTTGCGTAAACTTGGAGCTATATTGTGTGTGCTGGTGATAATACCTAGTTTAAACCCATAGCAGAAAATATTCACTGGCCAAAATCAAGGGGCTGCCCATGTTGCAAAATCATATTTGTTTAAAAGTCCAAAAATATACTTATGAAATTCTGTATCAGTAAATTCAAGGGATTGGAAATGAAGCCAGATATATTGATTCTTACATTAACCAGAAAATGAAGTATACAGCAAGAGTAAAAGCAACCAAAAAAGAGGAAGGGAGAATAAATGTTAGGTTTTTGCAGTGGCATCCCATAAATAAATAAATAAATAAAAAGTGTAAACATTTGCCTCTTGACATTTACTTAATAAGATGTTATTTCATCAAATATCTTTGTAGAAATTAAGATGATTGCTGTCCACAAACACTATGACATGTACTACAGACAGGGATCCAGTTGCTCACGTGGCATTCAGAAGTCAATGTGTATTTGGAAGGCCCACTGTGCCCTCAAAATTCAACACTAACAATCTACTATCAATTTACACAGCAAAACTACAAGGATAGGCCTATTTAATCTCAGCAATTTAAGCTTCATGATAACTGCAGCCAATACTGGAGCCAACCATTATCTCTATTTTTCACACAAATAAAAAAATGGGTTCAGAAAGGATAAGTAATTTGCTTGAAAATATATTTCTGAAAAACAGCAGGGTTGAAATTTGAATACAGAGTCTGTGTCTACTTGGCTTATTTGAATGTGAAAAAAGATTTGATAGAAATCTTGCCTATCATGATTGGTGCTAGAAATTGATCTGTTAAAGAAGTCAATTAAGGTAAGGAATTATCTTAAAAAATTTACTAGAATGGTGGGGCATCTTTTTTCTGCCAAAGGCCATTTGGATATTTATGACATCATTTGCAGTCCATCCAAAACTACCAAGTTAAAAATTAGCCTGCTATAGTTGTATTGTATTTTGATCCTGTCTGCTGTTTCCTAGACAGGGCCAGACCAAATGATTTTGTGGGTTCTGCACAGCCTGCAGGCCAGACGTTCCCCACGCATGAGGACTGAAACACAAGAAAATTTATTTCTTGATATTTTCATAAATAGCCAAAGTTTTTCTTTCTGTAGCTATCCTATTTTTTGTTTCCCACAAAGCACACATAGAGATAAGGATTTAGTGCTAATGGCTTATTGGGAAAGTAATTCCAGAGAGCACAACTAAAAACACAGGGAAATGACTCAGAGAAGGGAGAAAATGAACAAGGTGCAGATTTAGTTGTGGCAATGGAAATTCAATCATATTTGGTATCCTTTGAGAAACCATGTAATAGCTCAAAATTTTCTTTACATGGAATGGAAAAGTTGGCTGTGCTTTCATTCTCAGACTCCCTTGCCACGTCTGGTAGAAGTAAATCTCTAACATTGTGTGTGAACATGATCTTGCATTGAGCAAAATTCTGTCATCCTAGAGAAATCCCTGGGGCACAGAGTCAGGGAAACGCAGGTTCTTGATGCAGGATGTTTAGAGACACTGGGATCTGTCTCCTGAAACCATAGGTGAACTGAGAGAGAATGCACATGGATCAACAGCACTAACAGTGAGTATTTTTGCTATAGCTATCAAGCCAGCATTTCGGGTTGGGATACCTCCTCATTAATTTTCCTTCAACCACAGAAGTCTCATGCTTTCCACAATTTTAAGTTGAAGTGAGATGTTAAGGATATTTTTGAAAGCAATCAAAATGCAAAGTGTCTTAAGAGGTTTATTTTTCATATTTATGTATTTATTTACATTCATTTGATTTGAGACACTGAATGAAAGAAATACAGAGAGAAATGGATCTTCCATTTAGTGGCTCACTTTCCAACTGCCTGCAACAGCCAAGTCAAAGCCAGAAACTTGGATTCCATCCAGGCCTCCCACGTGGACGGCAGGTGCCCAAGTACTTGAACCATAATTTACTGCCACTCAGGATGCACATTAGCAGGAAGCTAGATCAGAAGTAAAGTAGTTAGGACTCAAATAGGTCAATGTGATATGGAATGTGGATGTTCCAAGTGCAGACTTATGCTGTTAGTCTAAATATCTGCCCTTATGGTTTATATTATATGATTTGCCTCACTCTTTTACAAACATTTTGTTATCAGCTAATTCTAAAGAATTATTCTTTGGTCTAAGAGTCAAAGGGATCACATAAACAAGACTAGTGTCTGCTAATACTAACTGATAGAATTAAAAAGAGGAGAACGATCCAACATGGGAAGCGGGATACACAGCAGACTCATAGAACGGCAGATGTCCTAAACAGCAGTCTGGCCTCAGAATCAGCCCTTAAGGCGTTCCGATCTGGCTGAAGAGCCCATGAGAGTATTTTAGGCATGGAAAGCCAGGACACTATGGCAAAAAAACAAAAACAAAAACAAAAACAAAAACAAAAAAAACCAAACGACCTAAATGAAAGATCTCTGCAAGTGAGATCCCAGTAGAAAGAACGGGCCATCAAAGAAGGAGGTACCTTTCTCTGAAGGGAGGAGTGAACTTCCACTTTGACTATGACCTTGTCTAAATAAGATCAAAGTCGGCGAACTTAAAAGGCTTCCAAGGCCTTGGCAACTCATGACAAGAGCCTAGGGAGATTACTGACGCTATAAACAAGAGTGTCAAATTGTTAAGTCAACAACAGGAGTCATTGTGCACTTACTCCTCAAGTAGGATCTCAGTCCTTAATGTGTTGTCCCATGTGAAGTAATGCTATAACTAGTACTGAAACAGTATTTTACACTTTGTGTTCTGTGTGGGTGCAAACTGTTGAAATCTTTACTTAATATATACTAAATTGATCTGTATATAAAGAGAATTGAAAATGAATCTTGATGTGAATGGAATGGGAGAGGGAGCGGG
The DNA here is from genome assembly GCA_949820135.1 of Sylvilagus floridanus. Classification (NCBI taxonomy): domain Eukaryota; kingdom Metazoa; phylum Chordata; class Mammalia; order Lagomorpha; family Leporidae; genus Sylvilagus; species Sylvilagus floridanus. Next base: position 78,187,949 of record OX463229.1, on the reverse strand, counting down.
AGATGGGACGGTTGCAGGTGGGAGGGAAGTTATGGGGGGGAGCCATGGTAATCCATAAGGTGTACTTTGGAAATTTATATTTACTAAATAAAAGTTTAAAAAAGAATTATTCTTTGGTAAAATGTTCTATAATAAAGCTCCCAAACAACTCAAATAACACTTTACTTTCATTTTAATATTTCAGCAGTATATGCAACAATGTTTTCAAATAGATATGACTCTTTGTAAACAAACAATTTCACTAGTAGAGTGGAGAAGGGGATGATTACGTAGATTTCTGTTTGTTTTGGAGTTTTTGTGGCATGTTCACCAGTGAGGTTGAAACCGTACATCGAATTTAAGTGTTGGTTAAGCAGAATCTACCCTGATAAGGTAACTGGTGTTTACTCCTGCCATAGATCTTATTCTGCTTCAGAAAAGGCTCATCATGGTTATTTATACTTTACAAAAGAAAATGCCATGAGGAAATGATTCAGTACCTAGCCTCAAAAGGCTACACAATTGCCATGTGCACTTGTACTTGGATCACCCTAGGTTACACCCATGGCTAATTGATGAGACAAGTCACTGATTCACCTAAACAATGAGACAATTGAATAAACAACCCCCCCAAAAAAGACTAGGGAATTACACAACTCCTTTAAGCTATTGATGTATTATGAAATCCGATAATCATAGACTACACAACTAAAGTACAACTATATTACCTTTGTTAAGAAGCATTCATATTAGACAAATAGTGGGCAACGACATAAAGTGAGAAAGCTTCTTAGCTTTGCTGTTACCATTTTTGAAACTTCTCTCCTGTTGAGGTGCTTTGGCCTTTTTTGACAGTCTGGCCCTCAAAGACCTACCTTCTCACCTACAACCTTATTATTGGGAAACAAGTGCTCACTTGGGATCCACTTGCATCTAAATGAGGGTATGGTACGTGACTAGCTGTTAAAGATAGAAAAATTGAGTGCTCCATCTCTTTCACTGTCTAGTAACTGAATAACAAAGTTCAGGGTGATCTGGAAGATTACAGAGCTTCTGAAAGCCTGGAATCTGAATGACTGAACAAAAAGATCATGACCCTTTCCTAGTCCCACCTTCTAACCCACAGCTACCTGAGACTGCTCAGCTACTCAAAGAAAAAGATAACATTTGTAATGGTGCTATGTGTTCCTTCAAACCATTTCATTTCTCTGGGCATGCAAGAAGACGATGATATAACCTCTTATCCTTAGGATGGGCGATGGTGTTTGGGGAAGAATCGATGCGAACTATGTCCAGCCCCAGTCAGCAAAAGCTTTCCATGATCCTGCCTTCTCAGTGATCTGCAGTCTTGCAGAGTTGTCTGTAGAACATGGAAGGAGCCTGGGTCCCAAAGTGGAGCAGCTTGTATTGAATATGACAGGAGTCCTTATGGGGCAATCCCTGAATTACAAGATTGTTCATTTCAGCACTGATCTAATTTTGAATAGCACAGAAACTGGATCCTTGAAGTAGGTAGCTGCCATACAGAAGCATAAAATGTGTGGAATCCATGTAGGGGTCAAATGGTAGTTGATGAGGAAACAGGTATTACAGCCTGGGCGATTGAATATCTATTTTTGGATGAAACATATTTTAAAAACTCTTAGCTACACTCTGTGCCAGCTGAACTTGTTCTAGAGTACGAGTTTGAAAAATATAGCAATGAATAGGGCAATAATGTGTTGACTGCTTCTGTTGTGCTTGACAGTATGTTAACAAGGAGATGGACTAAGAAAAAAACTTTGCTAGTTTTGTGGACAGAAGTGAAACAGGATGGGAATCTAGAAATCTGGAGTCTGTTGTCCCCTTATAGACACCAAATAGTAAGAGATAGAACTGAGACGTCTTGACTCAGCGACACATAGTTGAATAGAGGGACTCAACTTTGTGTTCAAATTCAGATTAGGTATCCAACCTTCCTAAAAAGCCTGACTATCTAAGCACAGTGACAGAGTCACAGGTGCAGGACAAAGCAACTAAGCATACTTGGACACTATATCTAAGAAAGATTCTCAAGTGTCGCCATGGGCACATGAAACTACAAGAACCTAAAATAAGCCAGAAGATTCTGTTGGTGACAGAATTCTTGTCCCCCCGCCCAAAAAAAATTATGAGCATGAATCTGATCCATGAAAACATAGGGGGTTTGGGAGGAAATTTTAATAATAATCATTGTGCTAAAAAGCAGCTGTAGAATCTATTCAGTCAAAAGGCACATTCTCCAACTTTCTTCAAATGTCCACAGAAGGAATAGAAACAGCCTCTCAGAGGACAGAGTCAGGCTCCCCCAAGCAAGAGCTCTTCCCAGAGAGTGGAATTAGTGTCTATTCTGGGTCCTTGCTCCCCCCTATAATAGAAGGTATACAAACCAAACAGGTTTCAGAATTTTCTTCTGCCAGATTTAATGCCCATTCTTCACATGATGATGTTATCATGGGTTTATGTTACAATATGGTCTTTCCCAATTATAGGATTGTGACCGAATGTAAAAGAAATACGCCAACTGGAGATTCTAGATTTTGAAATGGAGGCAGTTGTAGGCTTCACTGGAGAGGTCATTAGTGTTTTTTTATGGACAGAAGTGTGAAACAGATGCTTCATATTGGAAGGACAATTTTGACAGAGAAAATGATTTCACCAAATATACCTTTCTTGGATCACAGGGACACATTTCTTGAATCACAGGAAGATTATATTCTTCATATTATTTTGATTAGGTTGGGTATATGATTGAATCTTGGTCATTTGCTTACATATGGGAGTAACGGTGACCCAAGTCTTTTCTACACAATGCCAGAAACATCTGCATGGTCTCTTATGCTCTTCTTTGCCTTTTGCAGGTATGTTGGAAGCTACTTCTTGAGAATGGTAGAGCCATGTGACAGACTAAACCTTGGTATTGAATGACTTCTGGACCAGAGTCCCAAATGCCATTATATGAGTAAACAATTAGCATTAATCAGTAGTCGGGATATATTAAATGACAGCTATTGTATTTGCATTTCCCCTCATTTTATCATCCTTTCAATCTTAATAAATAATCGATTTTATTACAACTATATTTTAAAGTCCAGTTAGTATTTTGTTGAAATGTATTTATATCTGGAAATAACTTAATTTTCCTTGCTTTCATATTTCAACAAAACTTGAAACCTTTTTAAAATAAAGTTTTGATTCGGGTAGTCTTGGGTAGAGTCAATTATCATACATTTCTAATAATTTCTTGATGATATTGCTGCTACTCACCCATGGACCACATTTGAGTTACAATGCTATAGCTACACAATGTAAGTATTTAATTTGAATTTTATTAAATTTATATTGCCTGCAGTGAGTGTAGAGTGATTTAATGTGAATCTAAAATGACACTATCCAAAAAGAAAAAAAGTCACACATAGAGAAGGAAAATTATAAATTTTGAGACTTTAGAACTCTTTATATACTATGGAAATGTTTTATGTGTTCACCAACTCTGTAAAAACTAGTTCAACATTCAACACTTCTCATCTACACAAAGTTTCCTTACATCTTGCTCATTTATTTTTCATATTTTCAGTGTCCACAACTGCACTTGGCAGCTTCACAAGAGCTCATCTCTCATTTCACAGCCATATGTTGCTTAAGTAATAAAAAAGTACATTTGCAAAAATGGAAAAGTGAGAAGTCTTAAAAAAAAGTCCCTCTTGTAGTATAGTAATTACTGGAGGCTTGGAAGGGTAGAGAGGAGGGGGGTTGGAGGGAGGTTGGAATCAGGTACTGAAATATAGTTAGATGGGAGGAACAGGTTCCAGTGTTCCTCAGAACAGTAGGATGACTATGGATTTCAGTTACCTATCGTACATTTGAGAAGGGATCTCGACAATTCCAAACACAAAGAAATTATAAGATAGAAATGCTAATTACTTTGTTGTGATCATTACCCATTATACATATGTACTGAAATATCATCATATAGCCCTCAAATATGTACAGTGAATATGTGCCCATCAAAATTTAAAAAAAAATGAAAATATTTGTTGCCTCAATAAACAAAAAAAATGCCTTGCTGGGATGTTCCAAAAGATGCTCATTTTTGAGAACATCTTCCTACCTAACTTGATGAAATACCCAGCTGATCTTCAGGGTGTTCATTCATCTTTGCCACAATGCTATCCATGAATACCACCTCTCCCAGAAAGATCACTTGTCAATAACAGGGACTCATATTTCAACAGTTCACCCTAAGAAATGATATTCTTTAGAAATCTGCAAAATTTTACTCACAATTACATGCAAATGTATGTACAGACATACACATTTAAAATGGGTTAGCAGGAAGATAAGCTTAAAGAGCACAGTGAGAACATTAAAGAAGATATTTATAGCAGACATATTTGACGGAAGCACAGAACAGCTTCAACATTGTCTCAATACTATGTCTTACTTGGAGGCAGCATGGTTTAATGGTTAAAGACATGCACATGTGAATCAGAGGGTCTTTGAGTACTAGTTCTTCTATTCAATAGCCATGTGACCTAGGACACTTTACTTAACCATTTAGTTTCTTCACAAAATTCCTGCTTCAAAAATCTGTTTTAACTTTTGCTGCATAGAAAAACCTTCAAAACTATAAAGGCACCAAATAGTAAGCACTATTTTCTCAATCACTGCTCTGAGAGTTTTCAAGTTGACTTGGGCATCCACCTGTGAATTAAATCTACGTCACTTCCATGTGCTCCATTCTGAGAGCTGGGTTAGGAGGATAATGACTTTCTGGAGGCAAATTCCCCTCATGGTGAACTTCTGAAGTTTCCAGAGAGTTGAATAGTAGAATGTCATGCCTGTTAAGATCTAGGCTCAACAAGAAGACAGTGCTGCCCTATCTCATATTTTATTGACCAAACCAAGTTATACGCTAACTTCAACATCAAGGAGATGCGGAAGGACACTCATCCCCAAGAGAAGGTGGGAGGAAAGGCAGTGACTGTTACCCAACAACATAATCTTCCCTGATTTCTTGTAAAGGGTTTAAAATGTACTTCAAATACTCAAAGAGTGAGATAAGTACTCAGAAAATGCTCATAAAAGAGAGAGATTTAAAGAAATGGTGAGCAGAACCCAGCTAACTGTTCACTAGTCATTTCCCTTTTATTCTTGGACACACAGCTTGACTGCATTTCCAAGGTGCTGTTGCTTGTAGGTGCAGTCATCTTTCTGAGTTCTGGCCAATGGAAATTGGATAGAGGTGACCCACTGGACCTCAGCCTGGTTTTCCAAAATTCTCCTGGCGATCCCCTTGCTACCTCTTTCTCAACTTCAGGCTTGAAGCAGGAGTCTCAAAGAATGGTCCGGCAGACTTTTTGTGATATTGAAAGTGTTTTATATTTGTCCTTTCCAATAAAATAGTCGCTAGCCAAATGTGAACCTTGAATTGTGGTTTCTGGAGCCTAGAGGGTACATTTTTATTTTATTTGATAGCTACATGTTCCTAGTGACTGCCATATTGAACAATGCAGTTTTAAGGAAGGACAAAGACCCTAGATACAAGGAGGCTGTGAGACTGTAGGCCAATCATTGGATTGCACTGTGACATTAGCTAGAAATAAAATTTTTCTTTGTTAAATTACTGAGATTTGGAAGTTGCTTAGTGGGGCTCTTAGTCTACTCCAACTAATAGGGACTATGTATATTAAAAGTCAGGCATTCAAGATTTAGCATGAGACAGAGGATGTTTGAATCCAACCTCCATAATTATTAACTAATAACAATGGAAAAGTTATACATGCATATCCTTTACCTAGTAAGCTGGATTATTACCAGAATCTACTCAGATGTTTGCATGATGGTTAGATAATATATCATGTAATGTTTTAAGATTGACAGCTAAAGTACAGTAAGAGTTCAATACTGCAGTTGTAACCAGTTAAATAACTGGAAATGTACTATTCATAAAGGTCATCTGCAAATCCATTCTTAGCTTAATGATATTTGAAATAAACTTTTTATGTGTGAGCAAGAAATTGAAGCAAGTAATGCCATTAGTCACATAAATTTAAACAAAGTGCATCATTGAAATATAAGACCACACTTGGTATTATGTCTAGGACTCTAATAAGCTTGAAAGAAACAAAGAACTAAAAAGAACTCCAAGCTATTATAAAAATGATTAAGATGAGGGAGTGTCTTAAAGAGACATACTAATTAATAATGGTAAAAATTTAAACTGTAGTTGAAAAACCACTCAGAAGGAAATAATGTAGCATAAAAATTGGGAAGAGACATGTTTGATTCAAGAATAGTTTTCTTCTAACCTTCTTCGACAATGATTTGTTTGCAATGCTCAGCATTAAGGAAAATGCAAATGTGTGTAGCTGTCCATGCAGTTGCTGAGAAAAGAAAAAGTGGATGGAGATGCAGTGGGTACTTGATGAAGGGACTCTTATCCCAAATAAAATGCAAATTAAGCAGATTATTGTGGAAGTGTGAAATTTCCATAGTAATTTAACAAATTACTTCTAGCATAATTTCATATGCACTTTAAAGCAACATTTATCATCAATTTAGAAATGCCTTATTTCATCTAATTAAAATGAAGTTTAGTACGTTTTGTGTTAGAAATTTATACTAGAAAACAATTTACTAAAATCATATGTATTTTATTTTAAAGAATATGATTTATGTTTAGGAAATAAGAAATCAACTAATTCTAAGAGATAACATTCTCTGCTTTCAAATTCATTGTTAAAATTTGAAACCTAGCCAAGCATTTCTATCTCATTGTGATACATAATTTAAGTAGGGTACTTCACATGTTGTTTGATTGGCATATACATCAAGAGCAAAAATTTGGGGCTGGAACTGCAGCTCAATAGGCTAATCCTCTGCTTATGGTGCACTGGCCGCAGCGGCCATTGAGGGGTGAACCCATGGAAAAGGAAGTCCTTTCTCTCTGTCTCTCTCACTATCCACTCTGCCTGTCAAAAAAAAATTTCAAATGTTTACTTGAAGTGTTATTTTGTCAACTTTTGAGAACTCATCTAATCATTTTCCAATAGTAAAATAAATTTTCTTTTATACACAGACTTCCAAGAGTTTCTTAGTTTGGGGGATATTTTGTTTATTGATTGATTCACTTGTTGAGTACATCTCTCATCACAAAGAAATAAGTGGAGATCATTCCCTTCCTTAGATGATTATTTCTGGTCCATGACATTAAACACAATGGCAATGCCCAATGCTTCTAAATTTTTACCTCCATCTCTGACAGTCAGTCAGTCAGCTATGGAGTTATAACAACTAACTGTAATATACCAGTGGATTTCAGTCACATTTATTTCTTTACCATACCCTACTCAAAAGCCACACCTCTGATAGGCTGGATGGAGAAACTCAGCATCATATGTCTTCTCATCCCAGATATATGTCTTAAGAATCAAAGAATCCCAGGGAGTTATCAGTCTCATGGCGGAGGGCAGAAAAATGGGACCAAATTAAATCATGCAGGCATGTTTAAAGCTTTGGCTCAGATGCAACAAGTTTTCATGTGACCAAACCAAAGCAATGAGTAGTCCATTCTGTATAAGGGAAAGGCAGCAACACAGACAAGAGCCTAGGGTGATTACTGATGCCATAAACAAGAGTGTCAATTTGTTAAGTCAACAACAGGAGTGACTGTGCACTTACTCCTCATGTAGGATCTCTGTCCTTAATGTGCTGTACATTGTGATTTAATGTTATAACTAGTGCTCAAACAGTATTTTTCACTATGTGTTTCTATGTGGGTGCAAACTGTTGATATCTTTACTTAATATATTCTAAACTGATCTTCTGTATATAAAGAGAATTGAAAATGAATCTTGACCTGAATGGAAGGGGAGAGGGAGAGGGAAAGGGGAAGGTTGCGGGTGGAAGGGAAGTTCTTGGTGGGGGGAGCCATTGTAATCCATAAGCTGTACTTTGGAAATTTATATTCATTAAATAAAAGTTAAAAAAAAAAAGATCTGATTGCCCCAATACCTGTAGTAGCAGCCTACGTCTATTTCCCTACACTCCTTCCTTTCATGCTGTCATCCTCACCTAACAGGCCCTCAGCATACTGAGCTTTCTGTTCATCTAATGTTTTCATTGCCTCCAATGCTTTCCAGGGCCTGCTTCACATGGCCTGCCCTTCTTGTTCTTTAACACTCTACTTAGATGATAACTTCTCAGAAGGACATTCATTGTCCATCTATCTGAACCACACACCCACTTACTTTATTTTTTTTTTATAGTGCTTACCTTAATTTGTTGTCTGCTGTTTGTTCAATCAACTAGGATATAAACAACTAGGATATAAACTTTTTTACTACTTTATATTTACGTCTAGAACAATGCCCTCTATAAAGTCTGTGTTTAATAGATATGTACCTGTGACATGACTAGTTTGTGTTGTATGGCTGATAGACTTCTATTACCTGAACCAAATCTGTATCATTTTTATTTAGGAAGTTAAATCAGCCTCACTAAGTCATAGTTTCCAAGTGTCTGTCCTAAATTCAAAGTCATAGAAGACAAGTACAGAAATAGGACGAGGTTGTCTTGCCACTTTAAGATTAAATATGATGATATGTTTGTGTAAGTTAAGTGAAAACGGGGCTTAACAGTGGATTAGGTAATGAATACAACTGAAAAGCAGTAAAAGGCAGATCTAATTTAAGACAATTTAAGAATAGAAATGAAAAATAACATGATTCCATTTTTAGTTTTATTTTTGAGGATTCTGTATATGAACTGAGATCCAATATAAATAATCACTTTGTAGGGATTTTTTTTTTTTGGTTAGCATGCTTGTTAATATGAAACCACTGAGAATTATCATCTCTATCCAATCTTTGTCACACATGAATCAGGATGGATAAATATTTAAACAAAACACATAAGCAATACATAGAAATCAACATACAAGGAGGGCTTATAATTAAAGATTGTATCAACAAGACCACATCTGTAGGCATTGTTGGGTGGGGGAGAAGAGGGATGATAACAAACCTTGTTAACTTTCCTATTATCTCTATCCAAATAATATGGGACATTTTAGTACACTGTCTTGGAAAATACAGCTACCCCTACCACATTTCCCACTTTCAAGCCAGATTACCCCTCCAGAACTCCTTGTTGAGAGAAATTTAAGAATGATCAATCATTAAAGGTATTTTATAAACCCAAAAATATTAATTAAGGAGATTTTAATTAGGAATAAAGTTTTTTTTTTCCTCTGGGGGCAGGCACTGTGGCCTAGTGGGTAAAGCTGCCGCCTGCAGTGCTGGCATCCCATATGGGTGCCAGTTTGAGTCTCAGCTACTCCACTTCCTATCCAGCTTTCTGCTACGGCTTGGAAAAGCAATGGAGGAAGGCCCAAGTCCTTGGGCCCCTGCATCCCTGTGGGAGACCTGGAAGAAGCTCCTGGCTCTCGGCTTTGGATCTGCCTGGCTTCAGCCTTTGCAGCCATTGGGGAGTGAACCAGCGGATAGAAGACACCTCTCTCTCTCTCTTAATCTCTCTCTCTCTCTCTCTCTCACTCTCTCTCTCTCTCTATCTCGCTCTGCCTCTGCCTCTCTGTAACTCTGCCTTTCAAATAAATAAATGAATCTTTTAAAAAATCTTTTTTACTGCCAATTTAAGATACATAACATTCCTCAAATCACTTTCATGTGGATAAAAGTGGCGAAGAAATAAACTGTTTTTCTTGGTTGTGCCATTTACCAATTTCCCTATCTTTCTCTATTTTCTGCTTTAGATACTTAAAAATAAGTCACCACAGTGAATTCCATATTGAGAAGATAACCCAGTTATAACAACAGAAAGACTATCAAACTCAACTGCAAAATTATAATTTTCTGTATTCTCCATAATTCAACTAAGTTTCAATACTAACCTTGTTCTGCCCCCCCCCAAAAAAATATATATATTTTTTTCACTCAAAGAAAGCTGATCGATCCTTCCTCCCATCTCCTTATTCCTGGTGCTGTGTACAAATACTAAGGTCATTGAGGTGAAGTTCTACATGGGAGATAATGTCACCTTGCCTTCCATTCCCATTAAAGTGACATTCACTACATCCTCCAATATAGTCTCTGGACATAATACCACCATGATGGCATAATTTCAGGTGTCCAATTCCCATGTTGTCTCTTATCATAATATCCATGCCACATATGCTGCTGCAAGTCCCCTCCAATTTTTTTTTTAACTTACAAAGCTATGCCAATATTATCCAGAAAAACCATCTGTCCATACTGGAAGTCTTGTTGGTGCATGGAGAACTGATTTAGCCATTTCATTTTCATTCTCCTCTGCCAAGAAACACAAAGAACCTTGGCAGTACAGATTTTGTAATTGCAGAGTCCTAAAATTATCAGGCGATCCTACTTGGTCTCCATCCTTTTAGAACTAACACAACTCAGAGAGGAAATAAGAAATCCATGTTAGTTTCTTGACTGCTAAAATTCTTTTGCTGAGAAGTAAGGATATTCCTCCAATCTAGGAAGGACTCTGGAGATAATCTTGTATGTGATCATGCATTTTTTCCCAAAATTTTGTTGCCTTAGCTCCTTTTAAGACAGAAAAGTGAGAATGTTAGGTCAATGCCTGCTGTTCTCCTGAGAGTGTCCTCTCCTAAAGCAAGGCGTGTCTCTTCTCTAACTGCTTGGACTAAAAGAGAAAAATACCTTTGAAAAATAGAACTAATGCTTAGTACTTCTATATTAGACATCAATATTAGCTTACTTAATTATTTGACTAATGACAACATAGTATTAACTTTTTTACACTTGTTTATAAATCATCTTTTAAAAGATGTAGCTTGAGTTTACTTCATGTTTGATTTCTCTTTTATTTATGTGAAAAAATTTACTAATTAAAAACCTGTCCCATTTAAAATATGTGCCATAATAGTACAGAATTAAATGTAGGCTCATCAGCATTCATCCTTAAATACAACTGATGTGTTTCACTTACAGAATGGATAGAATTTGAGGACTTAAAAAAGGAAACTTACAATTTTTTAAAGGTATCAATAGTATTTACTCATGAATCACTAGTCATTCAAATATTCTAAGCAAAACTGAGAATATTTCAGAATATAGTAGCTAAGGCAATTATCAAAGTTGTTTCTTCTAATTACTATTTCATAGACATGGCAACACAAGCTATTGTGTTCCTTGCCATACAGAATTCAAAAGTTGGAGATAAAACCCAGCTAGTGAATTTATAATAAATGTAATCTGCTATGTAGTAGTGAGTATACAGAATTTTGTTGATTTATAACTCCCAGGATGACATTGAAACTAATCCTCATTCAACTCTAACTATTAATTCTAGTAGGAATGTACAGTATTCTTATTTAAGTGATAAGCAATTAGACTTAGAAGTGTCATCCTCAAAATTACAGTGGCAAAATCTGGAAAAGGGTTTTAACTGCATTTGGAGATTGATTCTACATATTAGCAGCACAACTTAATTAAGCATTCTTATAAGAGATTTGAAAGGGTTCGTAGTTATGTAATTGTTAAGGTTTCCATATATTGTTTTACTTTCTGAATAACCTGTTATTCTAGAATATTTTAAACAATATAGTCTATTCTTGGGGCTGGCATCGTGGCGTGGAGAATTAAGGCACCACCTGTAGCACCAGAATCCCATAAGGGAATGGGTTTGAGACCCAGCTGCTCCACTTCTAATTCAGCACCCTGCCAATGTGCCTGGGAAAGCAGCGAAGAATGGCCCAACTGCTTGGGCCCCTACCCTACATGGGAGACCCAAATGGAGCTTCTTGCTCCTGGCTTCCACCTGGCCCAGCCCTGGTTATTGCGGGCATTTGGGGAGTGAACCAGCAGGTGAAATACCTCTCTCTCTGTAAGCCTAGCTTTCAAATAAATAAAATAAACATTAAAAAACAGTAATAGTCTATTCTTAATAAGTCTATCACAATCTTATTTATAGTACTGCAAAGCCTACTAATTTATTTTTCCAATATTTTGCAAAGGTAAACAAGCATCTAACTGTTTCCTGAAATACCATAAGTCACAAGTTAGTCAAATCATGATTAACAAGGTCTTATTGGATACCAACTTATGAGTCTTCAATAAAGGATACTATTCTTTTTGACTGGATTACATGATTCAATAATTAAGAATGGAAACTGTGATAAATAACATGCTGACATGATAGAGATTTGAGTGGCTCTTTTATCCTCATAGATCTTCAAAGATGTGAACAAATACCGAACTCATTACAGTCCTTCAAATAAAACCAAAGGAGAAAAAAGATCAGTTCAATTTCCATACGCAAGATATTGGAATTCCTTGAAACAGGCTTGTGGTAGTGATCGTCAAGGGAGAATTGTTGTTAACTCAATAGAATCAAGTCCTGAGATTGAGGGGGAGAAAAACAAACCAACCCAGGCTAATGGTTCCTGATGAACCCAGATTAAACACAGAGATTGGCCTGCTTTAAATATACTCCAGGGAATAGTCCTTCAGATAAGAGTATCAATTTTCACTCTGGGTCAATAGGATGAAGAGTGTGTGGTTAAAAATCAGATATTGCAAATGTATACAGCTTGAGTCAAGATACTTGATGGGAAAAAAAAAACACTTGGCAATCAAAAGAAACTCTGAGAGTACATGAAGAATTAAAATAAATATAGCCGAATCAAAATTATTAAATTTAATAAGATTTTAAAGGGTATATAGTTGAAATATACATAAAGAAAAACTGAATACTTTTCTACACATCTGTATCTTGGAAAATGGAAAAATCATAATAACAATTTTTTAAAGATTTATTTATTCATTTGAGACAGAGTTCAGAGTTAGAGAGAGAGAGAGGCAGAGAGAGAGATCTTCCTTCTGCTGGTTCACTCCCCAAATGGCTGCAATGGCCAAAGCTGGGCCGATCTGAAGCCAGGAACCAGGAGTTCTATGTCTCCAAGATGGGTGTAGAGGTCCAATCAGATGGGCTACCTTCTGCTGTTTTCCCAGGTGGATTAACAGGGAGCTAGATCAGAAGTGGAGCAGCTGGAACTCTGGTGCCCATGTGGGATGCCAGCACAGCAGGCGGAGGCTTAACTTACTCCGTCAAATTTAAATTTGACAATAAAGATATATTTAGAAAAGGTGCACATATTACATTAAAAGATCTTTCTACAAGGATGTTCAATGTAGAATTGCTCAAGACAGTGAAAATTTTTATTATTTAAATATTTGAATGAATTACATATCTGATGATTATAATTTTCAAACATTAAATTGTTTTTATGACAAGTATGTTGTCATAAAACATATTTTGAAAATACTCTGGAAATGTGTTATAGTCGTATATATTTTTATGCAGGTAGAAATACCAGTCCAAACCATTAGTATTCCTATCTGGGGCACATAAACCTCCAAAGACAGGAGTGAAGAGGGGAATATTCTATGCCTTGTTATCCACCTTTCATGACAGGCCCATCCCATGCATTTCTGTGTCCCTGTTTCCTTTTGCACTCTGACTCCTTACATTTTCTTCAACGGAATAATTAGAGATCTTGTCCTCTGCTTACTGACATGTCTGTATACATAAATTCATTCATTTATTTTACAACACCTTTCATTGCTTGTTTTGAGAATAGAAAGAAAGCTGCAATACATATTTATTCTATAATCTTGAAACAAAACTGGATAACATTTTGGAAATATATTTTGTCCCTAGCATTCAACAGTGGCTTACCTCTAAATTTACTGAGCCTATGAGTGGGTTGTAGAATTGTGAAAACTTCTTATATTCTGTTTTGAACTTATCTATGTTTTCCAAATGTTTATCTAAATTTCCCTTGGTATGTATTGACTTCAAATTACAAAACCTGTAATATGCTACTTTTTTAAAAAGATTAATTTATTTAATTTGAAAGGCAAAGTTAAAGAGAGGCAGAGGCAAAGAGAAAAAGAGAGGGAGAGAGAGAGATATATGTCTTCCATCTGCTGGTTCACTCCCCAGATGACTGCAACAGTTGGATCTGCATCAATCAGAAGCCAGGAGCTAGGGTCTCCCACATGGTGCAGGGGCCCAAGGACTTGGACCATCTTCCGCTTCTTCCCAGGCCATAGGAGAGAGCTGGATCACAAGTGGAGCAGCTGGGACTTGAACCGGTGCCCATATGGGGTGCTAGCACTGCAGGAGGTGGCTTTACCCACTACGCCACAATGCCAGCCCCAGTGTGCTGCTTCTTAAAATATTCCTTTTAAAATGGTAGCTTCTAAAAACAAGAAAAAATAAATACATTTTAAATACTTGACTTTTATTGTCCTTGGTCACTTATAAAGAGATAATGGATATTTTCTAATAAAAAATATACTCAAAATTATGCCCCCACTGATTTATTTATTAGTACAATTTATTGTACTAATTGGCCTAGACATTATTCTCTTTGATAACAAATTATGTGAACTATATTTTTTTAACTTTTATTTAGAATATAAATTTCCAAGGTACAACTTATGGATTACAATGGCTTTCCCTCCATACTTTCCCTCTCCCCCCGCAACCCTTCCCCCTTGCCCCCTCCCTCCACCCTTGCGTTCACATCCAGATTCATTTCCAATTCTCTTTGTATACAGGAGATCAATTTAGCATGTGTTACGTAAAGAATTCGTCCATTTGCCCTCATATAGTAACACAAAGTGAAACATACTATTAGAGTACTCGTCATAGCATTGAATCACATTGTACAGCACATTAAGGACAGAGATCCTACATGATATATATATATATATATATATGTGTGTATATATATATATATATATATATATATAGAAATTGATTAGTTTTTTTGATGCAATTTCCAACGTAACACTGAGCTTTTTTTTTTTTTCATTTTCGGTTATCTTTATATATAGAAGATTGGTTCAGTATGTATTAAGTAAAGATTTCATCAGTTTGCATCCACACAGAAACACAAAGTGTAAAAATACGGTTTCAGCACTAGTTACAGTGCCACTTCACATTAGATAACATATTAAGGACAGATCCCACATGGGATATAAGTACACAGTGACTCCTGGTGTTAATTTAACAACTTGACACTCTTATTTATGGCGTCAGGAATCTCCCTAGGCTCTAGTCCTGAGTTGCCGAGGCTATGGAAGCCTTTAGGGTTCGCCGACTTCGATCCTATTCCGACAGAGTCACAGTCAAAGTGGAGGTCCTCTCCTCCCTTCGGAGAAAGGTACCTTCTTCTTTGGTAGCCCCGTTCTTTCCACTGGGATCTCACTCGCTGAGGTCTTCCATTTAGGTCTTCCTTTTTTTCCTTTTCCAGAGTGTCTTGGCTTTCCATGCCTAAAATACTCTCATGGGCTCTTGAGCCAGATCTGAATGCCTTAAGGGCTGATTCCGAGGCCAGAGCGTTACCTAGGACATCTGTCATTCTATGAGTCTTCTGTGACTCTGTTTCCCATGTTGGATCATTCTCTCCCTTTCCGGTCCTATCTGTTTGTACTGGCAGAAACTAGTCTTGTTTGTGTGTTCCCTTTGACTCTTAGACCTATCAGTGTGATCAATTGTGAACTAAAATTGATCACTTGGGCCATTGAGATGGTATTGGTACATGCCATCTTGATGGGGTTATGTTGGGATCCCCTGGCATGTTTCTAAGTCCATCATTTGGTGCAAGTCCAATTGAGCTTGTCTCAAATTGTACATCTCCTCCCTTTCTTTTTCCCTCTCTCAAAGTTAACCGGGATCACTTTTCAGTTAAAATTTAAACACCTAAGGCTAATTGTGTGTTAGTTGCAGAGTTCAACCATTAGTACTAGAACAAAAACAAACAACAAAGAGAGATACTAAGATGGGTAAAGATTTACATTGTACATCAACAGACAAGAGCTGATCAAGTCCTATTTTCTCATAGTGGTGAACTATATTTTAATACTTTTCAATGCAACTAGCCTAGGGTGTTCCACACAATACTCAATGAGACAAGTTAAATTAATTTCAAATTTTTAAGACCAACTTATTATCTACCTCACTTTCATATTATCAACCATCTTACAAATCCTAGTTGGATATATTCAGAAGATGTTTTCAATACTCAAAAACTTTTAAAAGTTTCTGAAAAATGCATAAATTATGCTTTAAATAAGAAACTGGGGATATATATTTACAAGTTGTAATTATGGTTTATTTTATTTAAAACACAGACAAGTAGCATCTAACATCAAAATGTTCCCTGAGATACACACATTCTCAAATAAATCTCACAGGATTGAGACCTGAGTAATTCTATTATCTGACTTTTTATTTTTAAAAATGTTTTCCTAGGCACCAACACTGTAGGGCATAGGCTACCACTTATGGCACTGGCATCCTGTATCCGAGTATCGGTTTGAGTCCCAGCTGCCTTGCTTTCAATCCAGTGCTCTGCTTGTGTGTCTGGGAAAGCAGTAGATGCTGTCCCAAGTGCTTATGTCCCTGTCACCCATGTGGAAGACCCAGATGGTGTTCCTGGCTACTGATTTCAGCTTGGTTCAGCCTTGACCATTGCACCCATTTGAGGAGTGAACCAGTGGATGGAAGATCTCTTTTCTCTGTCCCTCCCTCTCTCTGTCACTTTGCCTTTCAAATAAATCAAAGAAATCTTGTAAAAATTTCCTGCAATTACCACAGAAAAAAAGATCTTCGTATAGCTTGTAGCTTTAAGAAAAAAATTACAAGAATGCTTTGCTCTTATATTTTTATGTATTGAAAACATACAAATTTTTCTCAGCTGCCCTCAAAGATTAAAATAAAAGTAACAGACTAGTTATTGGTCTGAATTAGAATGTCATAACTTCTCAAAGCATTTTCAAACTAAACCATTAAGACAATATGGATAACTTGGACAAAAATAACTGTCAAAGGATATATGTTTCCATGGAATTCCAGGAGATTCTGGATTTTGTTAACATTCATGCAAATAAACCACATGAATGAGTTAGGCCCTGTTACCTATCCCTTTATTCATCTTGTTGACCTGGTTTACAAAAGAAGAAAAAGTATATGTCTGTTGAAAATGTGTACATTCCACCTAAGGTTCCAGCAACTATGTATGAGAAAAAATCTAATTTGACTGGACTGCTGATTGATTTTCTAAAGTCTTGTTGCTTTCGATTTCTCAGTGATGACATACTTCCCTGCAGTCAATATGCATCTCTTAATTTGTTTGCAGGAAAATTGGCCTCTTTTTCCTTCTCAAATCACACTTTGTAATCAATGGCTATGTCCTAAATGAAATTCAGAAATGTCTTTAGAAATCAAGGGCAGTTTCAGTAAATTATTTTTAGCTTGCTGTCCCTCTAAGAACTTTTTTATTACCCTAGAGTAGCAATGAATTATTTTTTTCTTCCTTGCATCTGCAAACCAACATGCATCCAACTACTAGAGACCAAAATTTACAGAGCACATGCTATTTGGTATATTTTAATCAATAAAATCTGTTCCCAAATCACTCCTTGGGAATGTGCCCTAGTTCTAAAACAGAAATTGGTACTTCAGTCATGTGTCCTAGTAAAGTAAATCTTCATGATCTGCACATGCAACACAGTCTTTAAAGCGCTTCTAGTACTATTAAAAGTTCTAAGTTGAATGAGACACTCAGGCTTGGAATTCAATGTCAAAATTATATTGCAGTAATAATTACAGCTTAGGGTAAGTTATTTAATTTGCATTTGATTGAGTGCTTGCTATTCCACAAAATAGTTGATCTTACCCAGAGATTAACTAGTATATTACTCTCATTATATTTGAAATAGGATAAATCTGTACCATTTACATTACCACTGCTGAGGTAACCCTCACCAGCAGATGGCTTAAACCAGTAAACCCACTGAGCATGAATCTCTGAATCTGAACACAACATCTTAAGAAGTCATCATCCCTGACTGATCAGACCTATAAAACTCATTCCTTACAAGCAGTAACAGGAGCCAGATCCTTAAAATCCTATAGCAACAGTGGAAGAAAATTCTGTATTAATGCTTAGCCACAACACAGTCTCGTAGTTAATTCACATGGGCAAAAGACATAAATGAAGAAACTACCAGTGTCAAAACAAGAAAGAAGACATAATCACAAGAGTCATCAAAAATCATAGTTCAGTGTTCTTCATAGGATCATTTAGTGTAGAGTTCATTAAGACTTAGGTTAAACTATTGAACTGCCACTGATTGGTTACCCACATCTGTGGATCTTTCAGTTACTAAGTCATCCAGTGCTATCCATGCACAAGTGCTGCTTCAGGCATCAGTCTAAGAGGTGGGATACAGCAGTGTACAACACAGACCAAGGCTCTCTTCCCTGGTGCTCATGGAGCTTCCACTTTGAATGGAAAAAAAGTACACAAAAGAAGAGGGGGGGTATCATGGTGCAACAGGCTAGCCACCTTTGAGGTACCTGCAATTCATATAGGAGTGCCTGGGTTAAGGTATCACCTCCACTTCTGATCTAGCTTCCTGCTAATGCACCAAAGGAGGGCAGTAGATGATGATGAGTCATGTATTTGCATTTATGCCACTCATCTGGGAGACCTGGTTTGAGTTCTTGTCTTTGAGTTTTAGCCTGGCCCAACTCCAGCTATTGTGGCATTTGGTGAGTAAACCAATGGATGGAAGGTTTCTCTGTCTGTCCTTGTCTCTCTCTGTCACTCACTTGACCTTTCAACTTAGGAGTAGGAGGAGGAGGAGGATAAGGTGGAAGAGTGAAGGAGGAAGAAGAGGAAGTGAGGAGGGGGAAAAGAAAGTATACTACATTTATGTGTGTATATATGATTGTGCATATCTTAAATTAGTAAGTGCTATGGAAAAAAAAGAAAAGGTATAGAATTCTCAACCATTTTGTGCTACTTCTGGAAATATATGTTAGACCAACTTAATAGAACATTAAAGTTACAAAACAAGAAAGCATCTTTCCCAGACGTCATTTGTATTCATACTTTCACAAGTAATTTTTCTGAGCTTATTAGTAGCAGGATTAGTGTAGCATTCAACATTTTAAAATTCTAGATGTGTAGTTAGATGTGTTTTAGCTTTCATTAGCCATAGGCTACAGATAAGTTTAAGGATTATAGTATTACATTAAGAAGAGCATTAGAATGAATATCAGCAAATGAGGACTTGAGTTTCAAGAGATCATGAGCAAATCTTTATCTCTTCATGTTGGTGTCCTCCAACAAGCAAATATGCACACATTTTTCAAACATATATAAATGTGTACTTGAGATTTTCTATGCAATTCGACTCATAATGTACCAGATAATGCAACAAGTATATATAATTCATTAGATGTGTTAGAAAAGTGGTAATTGAACCAGCAGATAGAAAATCTCTCTCTCTCCCTCTCTCTCTCTCTCTCTCTCTCTCTCTCTCTCCCCTCCCCTCCCCCTTACTTTCTATCTTCTACCTACCTCTCTGAAGTTCCCTGGAATAAAGAATCAACATTTGTATGACAAAGGTAGTAGAAGTTATACTATCATAACCTTATGTCTGAAAATTTACAAGCCTCAAACTCCAAATAAATGATTCACATGAAAATAAGTAAGGCCTGGAGGTTTCTATCTTTTGCACAAATTTTTTTTAATGAAATGTAAGCCAATAAATGAAAAATATAAGGCACAGCTAAATCTTACTAGTATTTTCAGGATGTGAAAATTACTTCTCTGTTTCATCCTTTGCTTTTCTTCACTCTCTCCCTCTCTCACTCTCTCTCTTTCACTCTCTCTCAGTTCACTCTCCTTTTCAGTACAGATAACCACACTAATTATTAGACAGAATGGTAAAGATAAAATGACACTTGAAATTGTTCATGTTTGTATTGAAGTCGTTGAGAACAGAGTGAAGCAGTTTTCTCTCTAGAAATTTGCCTAATTATAAAAGATTAAACATTAATTTCTCAATGAACTTTGTTTAAAAAAATGTCACAATTACATAGAGTTGACCATTGCACTAAGAATTCTCCCTGAGGCCAGTGCTGTGGTGTAGCTTGTAAAGCCACTGCCTGCATTGCTGGCATCCCTTATGGGTGCCGGTTCAAGTCCTGGCTGCTCCACTTCTGATGCAGATATCAGCTATAGCATGGGAAAGCAGTAGAAGATGGCTCAAATCCTTGGGCCCTCACACTAGTGTGGGAGACCCGGAGGAGGCTCTTGGCTTCATATTGGCGCAGCTCCAGCCATTGCAGCCATCTGGGGGAGTGAATCAGTAGATGGAAGACATCTCTCTTTCTTTGTCTCTGTCTCTGTCTCTCTCACTCTCTCTCTGCTCTCTGTATCTCTGCCTTTCAAGTAAATAAATAAATCTTTTAAAAAGTGCCCCTTAATTTGACTTAGAACTCAAGGTTTGGAAATGAATCCATATATTCATTATAATGAAAGAACAAAGAAATATGATTTTCATGACTTACAATAGTGATATCAATTTTCCGTTAAAAGCTTCAGAATTGAGCTGATTTCATTTAGTAATAACCTAATTAGTAAAGTAAGGAAATAATAATATTCATCAATCTATTATCTTTTTTATATAAATTATATAATGGCATTCATTTAAAGCTATAAGAATACAGGTTATAAATGATTCTGAAAATGTGTTAACACACTGAGAAACCCAATTCAACCTGTAAGTACATATTTCTTCACTGAAATCTCTCAAAATCCATTCATCAAGTTTTCCCATTTGCATTCATTTTCTGCTAGTAAAAAAAAGGAACAGGGAAAGAAGGAAGATGAGAGGGGAGATGGGAGAGGAAGGAAAGGAGCAATTTCCTGCAACAAAACTTAAACTCTTTGAATACCTAACACAAAAAAGGGACCCATTTAATATGCTACAGTAGTAAACATAACCAGTTTCAGTCAAATGTTAGGAAAAAGTAATTCTTCATCTCACCTTTTGTTTTTCCACTAAGAGCTTCAAGGATATATTTCAAAATTATTGTTCTCTTTAAAGCCTGACTCAGTTCCTTTTACCCTTATTTTCATTTACATTTTTGGATAAAAATTTCGTGGTACACAGTTCTCAGTGTGGTATCTAAATGTATTTTAAATTCTCCCTAATAATAACTCACCTTTTCTCCAAAAAATAAAAAAGGCCAACTGATCAGCTCATATGCCACAATTATTTTATCTGTTTAAAACTCATGTTTTTATTTCTCAGTAAAGGTGCAATACAGGATAAATAACTCGTTTATTCCTTAAATATTTCTGTAAAACCAAAGAGTGCAAAGATTGAACAACATAAACACCATCAAAGTTTAAATAGAAAAGAGGTGGTTTGCTCAGTATTTAACAAAGCTTCCTAGCTAAGATCCCCCCAGATCATCCTAGACAAGTAGCCACAGTAAATCTTTCGGCTGGGGACCCCTGAGTGGGCAACAATTGCCAAGAGTCCATGCAGAGACCAAACAGCCCATCATAAGATTCTAATCACTTGAAAATATGCTTCATCTTATATTTAGGCACAATTTGCCTTGTATTTCCAGTTATTTCCATTTACTTTTTAAAAATCCCAAAATTTCTGATAATGTTGAAACTCCCATGTGCCATAAACTCCATGTTTTAGGAAATCCTTGGCACACCACCACCCACTTCCCAGAAGTGTTCATAAATAAGTCTGAGACATAGCAACAAAGGCAACATTTCATATGAGGTACTTATAGACAAACTGTTAAATGATGAAGCTTAAGAGGTTAGAACATCCAACCACAGTTAGATAGGTAAAATTACACAGGTAAAATTACAATTGTTTTAAGAAAAACAGTTTTCCTTTCTGTTTAAAGATCACCAGGAGAGGTTACACATCTTATTTCTTCACTAATTATAATAGCTAAGACATTTTTCAGATCTAAAAATCCTCTTACTTATAAGCCATGGGTTCCAATCCACCCTCGTCGTCAATGCAGAAGATATTAACTACTACTACTACTACTATCATTGTTATCATCTCTTTTAATGTTAGAAGCTAAAAACAGACACTTAGAAAAACAGTTGAATTTTATCATGAATTGTGTAATACCTGTGAGACAATATTAGCAGAAAAGATAGCATTAGACATGAAACAACATCTGCCATAGCTCTACAAGCTCAGAGGGGCAGAAAAATGAATGCATTGTCCAATCCAAGGTCATGCAGAATAAAAGAAGAGAAAAAAAGAGAGTTATGAGGACGCCAGTCCAGGACTTTCAGTCTTCTGTTCTTACTGCTTGAATAATCTCACTATCATTAAAGTTCTTTTCCACTCAGGTTAGACAGAGCCCTGTGGGATTCATTCCCCCTTGTGTGGGTTGCTTGGCTGAGCCATATATTTCTATTGGCCCTATTGATTAGGCATCTGCTTCCTCTGTGAGGATGGTTTGCTCTTGTGGAACCGTGTTTAGCAGCTGTTACAGTTCAGATGAGTGTTGACAGGATGAAAATTAAATTAACGCCCAATAACATTTTAACACCTGGCCCAACAACTGCAATATCATTGAATTTCACCTTTTAGAGATTGCTTCGGGAGTTAATTCATCCTTACTTTGACTTTGACCTGAGGAGACATTCCTATAATTTTGCCACTAAAGACTCTGCCTTGACTGCTCAATTATAATTTTCATGAACCTCCCTGTTATCCACGTTCAGTGCAGGCTTGGAAAACACTCGGTAGAAAAATCCTATTTAAGATATGCTATCCCCTCTATTAAGCCTAAGAAGTGGATAGTTAACGGAGAATGACGTGTTTCATTGTAGCACCAGCCACATTGATGAGTAAACAATCACATTCCCAGGAAAAATAAGGTTGAAAACAATGAGGATTCACAGACTTGTGACTCCCCTAAATCTTGATTGGCTTGTGGAGAATGTTAGAGGATATAACTCTTTTAGCTAGTACACTCTGAAGTCAGGCCGCCTGATCTAAAACTTTAATTCTGCTGCTCCTTAGGAAAATCACATGTGTAAGAGACCTAACTCCTTAAGCCTCTGTTTCCTCATAAAATCTAATAAATCATACTACCTGTTTTACAAGGTTGCTTTGCCAGTGATAAAATTCCATGGAAAATTCCTAAAATGACAGTAGCCAAGAGGATCTGACACATAGTGAATCCTAACTAATTCATAGCTATCTCTGCAATTTCACAAACTCCCTGAGCTGAAAAGGAGCATTGAGATCACTTAATCCTATCTCCTTCTGTTGTTATTAAGTAAGCACAAACAGGGTCAGTAATGTCTAAGGATTTATATCTCTGTGGCCAGTGTTAAAAAGCAAGTTCAGGTTTCCTTGTCAGAACATTATTTCTCCCAGACTTCCAACTTCTTCTTTATTTATTTATTATTTATTTTCAGAGAGAGAGAGAAAGAGAGAATCTTCCATCCACTGGTTCATTCCCACAGCCAAGGTAGGGCTATGCTAAACCAGAAGCCAGGAGCTTCATCCAGGTCTCCAAGTGGGTACAGGGGCCCAAGGAGTTGTGGCATCTTCTGCTGCTTTCTTTGGTACATTAGCAGGAAATTTGATCAGAAGTAGAGCAGGTGGCCCGCACGTTGTTATAGTAGGCTAAGGCTCTACCTGCAGCATCGGCATCCCAAAGAGGTGCCAGTGCAAGTCCTGGCTGTTCTTTTTCCCATCCAGCTCTCTGCCTATCTCCTGAGAAAGCAGTAGAAGATATACCAAGGGGCCTGTGCTGTGGTGCAGTGGGTTAACTCCCTGGCCTGAAGTGCCAGCTTCCCATATGGGCACCAGTTTAAGAACCAGCTACTCCACTTGTGATCCAGCCCTCTGCTATGGCCTGGGAAAGCAGTGGAAGATGGCCAAAGTCTTTGGGCCCCTGCGTCCACGTGGGAGACCAGGAAGAACCTCCTGGCTCTTGGCTTCAGATCGGCACAGTTCCAGCAGTTTCGGCCAATTGGAGATTGAACCATCAAATGGAAGACTTCTCTCTGTCTCTGCCTCTCCTCTCTCTGTGTAAGCCCCACTCTGGCTGTTGGAGCCACTTGGGGTGTGAACAAGTATACAGAAAACCTTTCTCTCCATTTCTCCCTCTCTTTGCCTAACTCTGTCTCTCAAAGTAAAATAAACAAATCTTAAAAACAAAAACAACAACAACAACAAAAAAGTAGAGCAGACGAGACTCAAACCAGTGCCCACACAGAATGCCAACACTGCAGGCAGCCATTTAACCCACTGTACCACAGTGGTGGACAACTGCCAACTTCTTAATGGGTTATTAGTATATAAAAGATTCTGTGCCAATGCTATGTAACACATTCACTTAAACCCCTTCTGGGAGAAAAAAGTTATTTGCTATTTATTAGGACTATTAAGAAGAAGAGATAACAAAACTATCACCCCATCATTTGCTGCTTGTAATTCCTATCAGATGCTAGATATTCTGTCAAAGACAGATAATTTATGGGCAAATGTTATCACATAACCATATCAAAATACAGCCCATTAACAATTGTGAGGTAAGTGTAGTCTTTTTTGTGGTTTTTCCCACATATTCACTTCTTCTCTTATTTCTACTACCTTCTAATTCCTTGCTAATTATATTTGTAGGATCAGGGATTAGCAAAACGGAGAACTGCATCTTTTAATTTTGTTAGTGCTGCACTTGCCAACAGTTTTTGACAAATATTTCGCCAAATATCTCTCCAAAGATTGATACTGTAAATTATCATGGGATTTTAGGATTAGCTGTAAATTATACTTGTTCATCAACTTTTCCTTTCCTTTCTTTTCCTCATCAGAAGCAATTAGAAGTCAAGAATTTAGCTTCCTGTTGTTGTATAATAGATTATTCACTCTCCTTCCCAGCACAGCACATAGTATATTTTAATTTTCCATCTAAAGACATGTTAGAAATAGGCATAATTTGTAACATAGGACTTAGGAATGCTAATTATTTTTAAAAGTGAAGATTTTTGAAAAATTATTTTAATCTTTTAATAAAACATAATCTTATACTCTTAAATTAAAAAATTCAAAATATGTCCTAGTTTTTCAAAAAATTGTATTTCATAAAATGAAGTATAATTTCATGACTAAAAATTGACATATGAATGCGGTGTAAGTAATCTAACTTCTAACCTACTAGCATGGAGAAGTCTGACTTCTAGAAGTGAAAATCAAATGGTGGGAAGTATTGAATGTTTTCAAAATGGTACATAATTGCTTAATTGCCACACTCTCTTAAATGGTTTTTGTGTTCCCTTAGGCAAATAAAGCCTTCATTACTCTAACTCAAGGGTCTGATCACCCTGGGAGAATATCCATACAATTTGAAATATATAAGTATTGAAGATGTAACATTCCAGACAGCACACACCATCACTAATTTCTTCTCTATATCTTAGCGCTCTCTCTCTCTCTCTCTCTCTCTCTCTCTCTCTATATATATATATATATATATATATATATATATACTGAAATGGGTATGTTCATAATACCCTAGAAATAATAAGAACACAATAACAAGAAGAACAATAAGAAATATAAGAACAATAACATTATATAAAATCATACATTGTGGTATAGCAGATAAAGTCATTGCCTATGGGCCATATGGGCCCCAGTTCATGCCCATCCCGCTCCACTTCCAATCCAGCTCCCTTTTAATATGTCTGGGAAAGCAGCAGAAGATGGCCGAAATGCTTGGGCCTCTGCCACCCATATGGGAGACCCAGTGAAGCTCCTGGCTCCTGGCTTTGACCTGGCTCAGCCCTGATATTTGTGACCAACTGGGGAGTGAACCAGAAGATAGAAGATCTCTTTCTCTCTCCCTGTCTTTCCCTCACTCTCTGTAGCTCTAACTTACAAAATAATAAATATTTTTTAAATTACTTCTAACCTCTTGGGTATTCATTAACCATGGGGAAAAAAGGTGATAAGATTCCCAAATTGTCATAGATGCAAGAATGCTTTTCATCTATCATTCACAGGACTATTTAGAATTTAAAAGTATTCTTACTATAATGAATATATTCATTCCATGGTCAGGATTAATATTTCAATGTTGTATGAAGAATGAGAAAAGAGAATTTTTATAAACCTTTGAGTTTAACCAGAATATGGTTGAACAATGTTAAGAGGTCTTGGCAGTAAGTGACACTTTCCTTTTGAATATTTTAATTAATAATTCTGCACTACAATGAGATGTGCTCATCTGGGAAAGAAATATTGTTTTCCTAGGAGAAAGAGAGACATGATAAAAGTGGAATTGAAATTGCCAACTAAATCTCATTGCCAGTATCTGGAATTATCTAGTAATATTTCAGAAAATCAGAGAAATGCAGAGATGTTAATATTTCATTCAACCCACACCCATGCCTCCTGGAAGAAGACAGAAGATCAGAAGAAGAGGAAAGAAGCTAAAGAGCCTTGAATTAAAAAAATAGTTAATTTTCCAGTAGTATCATTCATAGACATTTTAGACACTGGAAAGATCACACTACCTTAAGTGCATTTCATGTGCATAATCAGTTTGTCCAGTTATGTAGAGTATAATGATTTTTGGTGATCAGAACAGGTAGCACTCCACCTGTGCCATTTCATCAAAGACATAATAATGATAATAATTCACTAAAAATCCATAGGATTAAGAACCTAAAATTAACACTCTGGATCATCTGAGAGAAGCATATTATTTTAAATATAGAGAGTTCAGCCACGTAAAAAAGCCCACCAAATTTCAAATGAAGAGACACTGTCCAGCAGGGCAACATTCATTTCATTATATCAGGCCAATGGTACAGGTTGCTCTCTTATTTGCTATTAACACTTAAGTGGCAGCAGAAACTAACAGGAGTATGAAAATTCTAAAAGTTTTACTTTTTTGCCAAGAGAAATTAAGATCTTGGCCTCTAGAACATTTATAAAGACATAGTACAAAAGTCATTCATTTTAATTTCTGCCATTTGGCTTTTACAGTGATCTCACCTGCTATGGATGACTACTAATAATCATATTTAAACCAAAAATATTAGGAAGTAAGGATTCCAGTGTATGGATTTGTTGCATGTATACATTTATACTGTATTTATATATTTATTCATCTAATTTATTTGAAAGAAAGAGAGAGAGAGAGAGAGAGAGAGAGAGGTTGATTGATTCTATTCCCAAATGTCCACGACAGTTGGTGCTGAGCCACACCAACACCATCTGGGTCTTCCACATGGGTGGTAAGGAGCCAAACACTCAAGCCACTATCTGCCATCACCAACGATGTGCATCAGCAGGAAGCTGGATTTCAAGCAAAGGAGCCAGAATGCAAACCGGGCCCTCTGATACAGATGTGGGCATCCCAGTGTGTCTCCACACTGCACCACAACGCCGTCCCCCTATCCACACATATATTAGCAGAAAATTTATATATGTATACATTTTGAAAGAAAATAGATCACGGTATTGTTTTTGCATGTGCAAATACCTCATGTACTAGCTAAGCCATGACAACTACGGAAACATTCTAAATCTGCCTTGGGTGTTCCATAACAAGGAAAACATTTACAATCTCTATTGAGATATTGTTTTGCCCTCAACTCAAAAGACTTTTGAGATAGTTCCCTAATTTTATTTTTAATCTAAGCCACCACTAAAGGACAGAACAAATCAACAAACAAATAAGTTTTCCATAGCAACTGAAATTGCCAAACGTAAGGAAGAAAGCAAAAAAGAGTTCCATAAATGAGCATGTATGCTAGGAAAACAGAAAACATAATGTCTTGACCTGGAGACTCTCAGGTGAGAATGTTCTTCAAAGCAGTTTTGACAGAAACATTTAATCACGATGTCATGTTGCTGTGGCTCATCATGACCACATTCATGTGCAACATAACCTGTAGGAAGAAAAAAAAAAAAAAAAGAGAGACAGAGTCTCTCTTGGCTGATGTCTTATTCATTGCATCACCACCAAGTGTTAAGTAAACAGGAAAGCAGATTTTCTCTTTGACCAGGATGGAAAAAAAGCCTTTATCTAGAGATTTTGATTTAAAATTTTATTACCAAACTGGGAAAAAGAAATGTAGTCATATTGCTTTCAGAGAGGAATCTGGCTTAATACACTTATACAAATGTAGTCTTCCTAAGAAAATAGATATTGAAGCTTAGGCTCCAAGGAGTTCATAAAACTTGAAATGAAGGGAAATTGCCTTTAGAATCAGTTACACAACCAGAATGAGCCTCGAGATGAACTTAGGGAGTAGGGAAAAAACAAATATAACTGATAAAAACCAAAACCTAACATTTTTGCCTTCTCATGAAAAATATTACAAAATAAGTATAAATATAACTTATTTTAATGAGTATGCTCAAAATATATAGTTATTAAGAGAATATGTCATCTAAGTTATTGGTTCTTCTAAGAAACGAATGAGTTGCCAAATATTTGGAAAATAATTACATTCTGTATAAGCTCAAAATTATATTATTGCAGCCAGACCATAGTTGAACACAGCATGGTAACTTGTTCTTATTTATAGAAATAACAACAGTAAACTCAAGTAGCATCCAGATTGAATCAAGCTCTGTTCCATATTTAAAACACATGAAATACATGTTGATTAGGGATATTACTTAACCTGTAGTGATGTCTAATATTTTTTAAAGTAGCACTGGTAGAGGATGATAGCAAAAATTCATAGCTGCAACAAAGATAGTACTATCACCCAGGGAGAATGTTCAGAGTTAGACCATATGGTTATGTTGACTCTCTTCTTAAAGATCTCAAAGAAGCATGTATCAAACTTACCTTCCAATGTCATCTCATTTCAAGACCTACATGATTTCATAATTCAAAATTATTCTTGAAATTTCTTCTTTTCCCTAGAATTAATCAATTTCTCCCTTGTGGATATCCCATGTTCATCATCTTCATACCATTTGTGATTGTAATTTTAAACCCACTGTTTTTATTTAAGTAATCAGAGAAGGAGTCACCAAGGTGTGAGCAGTTCAGAAGACTTGAAATACCTACAAATAACAATGGAGAGGAAGCAGACATAGGCAGAGAACATATTTAGACTGTGATGCAGGTCCAACACGTGTGGAAGAAAAAGGGAAGAAGATTAAGCAGGCAGTCACAGACAAAAAGGCAGCTCCAGGACAATCTCAGCCAGACAGGTAAGAGTTCCCAAGAGAAACTTGTCCACGACCCAAGTCCAGTGACCTGTCATAAAGAGTCACCACTTTATTCCTGCCATGCTTTATCGTTGACTGAGAGCATCCTGTGGAAGCACAGCCTCATGACAGACATGCTCCTTGATCACAGGTATGGCAACTAAAAGTGTCCTTATCTATCCTTCCCAAAGCAGTTGTTCTCCATGGAAGTCGTCCAGTGTCAATGAGGAACGACTGGAGAAATGAACTTGACAACTTAGAAATGGTGGTAGTAATTCAGTTGTTTTTCATAGTTAATTTTACTCTCTCATTTGGAGAGGTTGGAATGCTAAAAGTCTTAGGATACTTTTTTTTTGAAACTGAGTTTTTAGATATGTATGAGGCATTGGGGAGCAGTGATGGCTAATAGGGAAAATCTGACTAGAGTAATTTTGCCTCTGATTGGCTGTATGTTCTGCTCCTTTGTCACCCACCATCTAGGTACATGGTGACAGTGACAGTAGCCTTGGAAGTAGCAGTTTTATTCTTTTATTTTAGCTATGATGTTATGAACTTAAAACAAAAAGTATGATGGTGATCTGCTTTTAACACCACTGAAAAAATGATTCACTGTAGAAGGTCTCATTCCATGAGCCTTTAGTTTCTAAAACACAAGAACACTTAACTGATATATTGATCATAATATACAGCCATATATTTGATTTGAGGTAAATGGACTGAAATCACAAGATGGAGAGTTATGGAATGAATGTGCCTGTATCAAATTGGGAGTTCCCCATGGAGGAGTCCTTATGCCATTTGTTAGAAACTAAGGATCTTCCAAAGAAAGACAACTTAGATAGTAAATCATGGTGGAAGGCAATTCATGGCACGGACTATGGTAGAGTTGCCAAACATAAGGAAGAAAGCAAAAAAGAGTTCCATAAATGAGCATGTATGCTAGGAAAACAGAAAACATACTGTCTTGACCTGGAGACTCTATGGTAGAGTTTAAAACATCACTGGTAGGTTTTTGTAGAGGATGGTGGAGAAAGCTTTCCAGTAATACTCCTAGTATTTAATGATAATATATCTCTGTATTGTTTAGAACTTTTGTATTCACAAAATGGAACCATCTGAGCATTTTTTATCTAGTGCTCTAGGAAAATCTGTGAGATACCTGTGAGAAATACCATAGATGAGTGCAGGGTCTGAGTCCACCCGTACAAGGATGGACTGGGTCCGAGGAAAGGTGAGTGTGCCGCTCGCCCATTCCCCAGCCTCCTGATCCCGGAGACAATCAGACGCAGCAAGGAGTCACATCTAGCAAGGACTCATTTATTCCGTGCGTAACCAAACCTTTTATAGCACAAAACTGCAGAGTCATTTGGGCAGGGCTGAGGACCAACCAATCACTTAAAAGACCACTTTATGGGGGGATTTCTATAGGACTAGCCATATGTCTATACACTTGTTACTACTCTTGTTACCTCCCCTGATGTTGCGTAGCCAATTAGCTTTTGAGTTCCGCCCATCTTACTTCCTCTGGACGCCATCTTCTTTGCCCCTCCTTGGAGCCGCCCTGTCCGGGGGCTGGAGCCACCACTGCCACACACTCCGCGGGGTCGCTGTCTGCCATGGCGGTGGCCGGGGCCACATGCACACACGAGAGGTCCCATCCCTGGGACACCTGCCGGCTGGCTCCGTGGGCCCTGGCTTGGGTTAATTTGCGGGCTCGGCTCCGCGCGGCTCTGTTCTGCGCAGCTAGGGCGGAGGCACCGGGGGCAGCTGCCCATGCGGAGCCCCCGGGCCTGGCAGGGCCTGGCCTGGCCGCGCCATGGCCTCGCTCATGCCCCGCAGATGAGGACCTGGGGCTCAAAGAGATTGTCATAGCCAGTAAGTAACTGTAATATATAAAAATTATTTCCCCAACTTTTTTGTCTATCAATGCATTTTTCTCCAGCAAAATGCATCCAGTCTCTGTACTAACTCTTCTCACACAAGAATGAAAGTTGTATTAAAATGTTCTTTGGGAGCAGGTGCTTGCCTGCATCACATCTTAGAATATCTGAGTTCAAATTCTGGCCTCACACCTGTTTCAGGTTCCTACTGTTATGCACCCTGGGAGGCAACAGATGATTATGCAAGTAGTTGGCTCCCTGCCACCAACATGGAAGACCTGAAATGAGTTCCTGTCTCCCAGCCTCAGCCTAGAGCTGGCCAGCTCTTGCAGACATTTGTGGGGTGAACTAATGAATGAGATCACTTAGTCACTCTTTCATTCTCTCTGTCAGATACATACATAAAACATTTTAAAGTAATTTAAGCATTAGGTAAAAAATTTAGGCATTGGCACCAGTGCAGCAGTATAAGCCACCACCTGCAGTGCTGGTATCCCATATAGGTGCTGGTTCGTGTCCCAGCTGCTCCACTTGTAATACAACTCCCTGCTAATGTTCCTAGCAAAGCAATGGAAGATGGTCTGGATACTTGGGTCCCTACCATCCACATGGGAGACCTGTAAGAAGCTCCTGGCTTCTGGCTTTGGCCTGAATTACCTCCGGCTGTTGCAGCTATTTGGGGAGCAAAGCAGCAGATGGAAGTTCTTTCTGTCTCTCCTCTCTCTCTGTAATTCTGCCTTTCAAGCAAGTAAATAGAATATTTAAAAATTAAGATAGCAAAGAGAAATTGAAAATAATTTGTAAATCTGTAAAAACCTTTATATTCTGTCAAATAAAGAGGATATGTGTCATTTCTTTCAGTGCAACAACTAAAATTTGTATCAACAAGCCTAAACAGCAGTCACAGTTTTTTATGTTGAATAGCATACTGAAAGTGTGTACATTATGCTTTTATTTTTGTCTTCTGAGACACTGTACTTCTTGCTCTCTTGGGGGTATTGTCATCACTCACTTGTTCCTACTCTTGGTGATTGTACCTCTCAATTTCACAATCATAGAGATTCATAGTTACTGAAATTTTACGTGACTGAGTATCATGCAATGTTACTATGTGGAATTTAAGCACCAGATGGTAATGTACACAGCACAAAGGTAATGTGTTTTACGAGATACATCAGCATGAATGGGTTGTATTTCAAGGTGAGCAACAGAATAGAAACAAAAAACACAAAGGCATGTCATCTATCTTACAGCAGGCTATCTAGCATGGACAACCAAAAATCATTGCAAGTGAATAAAATGTAGCCAGAAGTGAATCTATATTTTGAACTTTTCTTAAGGGAAATTTTCTGTGAAAAGGGATTACTATATTTTATATTTACAAGATTTATCAAACAGAATTCTGCCCTTGTCTGCTCATCAAATATAGCCCAAGAACTATATTGTAGGCATTTTACATAAGTTTTCACATTTATATTTTATGGTAGCCACATACAATATTACAATTCATATCTTGGATATAGAAAATATCCAAAAATTTTAAAGAAATTATTATAAGAACATACAATTAATAAATAGCAGTAAAAGTCTTGAGATTGAATCCTTCTGTGTATATACAAAATCAGAAAAATGCTCTAGGTCCACATCAGCAGAAATTATTATATACATTAAACTGAAATGGTCATCTAGTACCTTTTTACTCTGAAAATACTTCTGAGGTACTCCTGTATGTTCAAATCACCCAAATTGTTAGTGATGAAATTAGTGCACTAAATATATTAACTGTAAAGATGGTGAAATATGATAGGAACAATGCTAAAATCAACAATGATAAAGTGAGGAAAGCTACATAAGTTCTGAGAAATAAGCAAATATAATCCATTGTAAGTCAACACCAAACTATACTTTTCTGATAAATCAGGATGATTCTATAGATCTGACAGCATGTGAGCCAGAAATTCAAAGTCAAGTAATAATGAGTGGAATGAGAATGTGGAGAAGTTGGAATGCTTAAACATTAGTTGGCACTGAAGATGATGCCACTGCTTTTGAACAAAGTCAAGTAGTTTCTCAATGGGCTAAGCACAGATTTCCACTTTAACTAGCATTTCTACTACTAGGTAAATACCTAAGAGGATTGAAAAAAATATGTCCACACAAAAACATGTGCACAAATGCTTATAGCAGTGTAATTCATAATAGCCAAAAGACAGAAATGACCCAATGTCTACCCAACTTACAAATATATTTTTAAAAATGTGCTATATTCATACAACAGCATATTATTTGGCCATAGAAAGAATTAAGTTCTGGTACATTCTAGATGTAAATGAACCTTGGGAACATCATGCTATGTGAAAGAATCCAGCTAAAAAAGTCTATGTATTACATAATTCCATTAATACGGAATTCCATAAAAATAAAATTTATAAAAAGGGCAATTGCTTAAAACTGAGGAGGGATGTTGCGGTGGATTCATTTTGAGATGAGGAACATGGTGGGGGCAAGAGGCGCGGAGTCACCACATAGACCCCAGGAGTCGAGTTTATTTCAGTTGGTACAACGGCTTATATAGCCAAGATAGCCAATCCGGTCAAGGGGAGGTTTATGCCCTCACCAATCACAGCCTGTTGCCAGGCAGTATCCGAAGCCATCCAATCACAGCCTATTGCCAGGCAGGCTCCATTGCCAGGTGGGTTTCAAAGCCATTCCTGAGTAACTGACACTCACTTGCCAGCGGCCATGTAAAAGCCAGGGATAGGAACCCAATCCAGGCCTCCCATGGGTGGAAGAAACCAAATAACCTGAGCCTTCACCTCTGCCTCCCAGGGTGCACATTAGTCAGAAGATAGAACCAAGAGCAAACCTGGAATTCAATTCCAGATACTGGGGTATGAGAGAAAGTGATCGCAAGTGGTGCCTTAACCCTATGCCAAATGCCCTCACCCACAGTTTATTTTTAAAATAGTAATCCTTACTAATGAAAAAAGAGAAACACAGAGAACCATGCTGAATGTGAAGACAGCAAGTGAACTGCAGAACCAGGAATATGAACACAGGTACAGCCTGGGTTTCTAAACTCTAATCTTTATCAATGCTTTCAAACACTGCACTAATGCTAAATATTTTTCTCTTCTTTCTTTATATTTGATAAATAACCTTCTGTGTAATGTTTCCCAGATATAGATTGCAGTGAAATCCTTACTGAAACTGAATATGGAGTTCATCACATTTCTTGGAAAACACTGCATTACAGGATTTCCTTTTATGGATATGGGAAAATAAAAAGGTGAATCGTACACAGATGTTCATTTTCTAAATCAACTTCAGCAAATTAAAAATCCAATCTATAATATTCACTTATTGCAGAATATTTTAAATGCACTTTTAAGTGGCTTCTATTTTTAAAGGTATATCATAAGGAAAACTGAGATTGAGATAGCATTTACCGGCTATTAAGACTTACAAAGCAATTCTGGAATGCACTGAAGTAAAGAAAATTTCAATTTCCAGATTCAATTATACTCATGGAAGCAGGAGTAAAAGTATTAAACATATACCACAATAAATCAAGTAGCGTGTAGAAGCAATGCACTAAATTACAGCAATATTGAAGAACACCAAAATGTAAAATAAAAAATAAAAATGGGAAAAATCTAAATTAGTATAACATTTTGATAAAAAGGAAGAACATAAAGAAATCAAATAAAAAATAGAAATGCAACTATATTTTTTTCCAAAATATATACATATTTAGAATCTGATGGATACTTTTAAGGGTTTAAAAATATTTAAAATACTGAAGGCACTACCAGAGTGATTCACAAACTATATCATGCTTTTGCCCATATAATATTCGTCCATGAAATTTACCAAATCCTGGACCTCTCTAGGAAACTCTCCCTCTAACAGCTGTTCACTCCCAGGGGAACGCTGGCTATTTCCTCCTGTCTCCTGCTTGTCCTTTACCTACATACCTACTGCCATTGATTATTTAATTCATTAAATTAAGTGTAAGATTATTTGTTGCTCCACTCTCTGTACCTGACATGTGTGTTCTTTAGAAAGTCTTCCATGTGAAGCACAGGTCATTTTCTTTTCCATATGTTACTTACAAATAAGCGATCATTTCTCCTAGGAGTGAGACATCAAGTCTTTGTCTGGGAAAGTGACTTTCCACAATAACACAGTTTTTTTAGGAGTTCAAATAGTAACTTTCAAAACATCTTTCCATTTACATGAATTCTGATAAATACAATGTAAATATCAGATTCTTGGGGATTGAAAAATAAAATTTGGGGATTTATGAATATTTTCCTTTTACCAGAAGAAAAACTATGGATATTCATGAGAATTAACGTCAAATGTCTACATCTTTTCAAAGTATTGTTCATAATAAAATTTCCTGAATGTATTATTAGAATTCATTTATGTAAAGCATTATATGCAAATAGCTTAGCCAAAATAATACAGTAACAAATGAGAATTTTCAGTATAAAAAGCAAAAAGATAGTAGGCATAATAACATCTAATATTTCTGTCATTCACTTATTATAATAATAAACAATATTTCTATTCTTTCTATGCCAAATTTTGAGGAGTTTACTCTGTTTCTTGACAGCAGACATATGAAAAATTCTTATTGAACTTGCAGCTAAGAGAAAAGTTAAAAAAAATACTGAATAGATGGGCCACAGGGCAACACAGTTCAATGAGGTAATTCAAATTTCAGAACAAATAACTTTTTTTTTTTTTTTTGACAGGCAGAGTGGACAGTGAGAGAGAGAGACAGAGAGAAAGGTCTTCCTTTGCCGTTGGTTCACCCTCCAATGGCTGCCGCGGACGGCGCGCTGCGGCCAGCGCACCGCGCTCATCCGAAGCCAGGAGCCAGGTGCTAGGTGCTTATCCTGGTCTCCCATGGGGTGCAGAGCCCAAGCACTTGGGCCATCCTCCACTGCACTCCCGGGCCACAGCAGAGGGCTGGCCTGGAAGAGGGGCAACCGGGACAGAATCCGGCGCCCCGACCGGGACTAGAACCCGGTGTGCCGGCACCGCAAGGCAGAGGATTAGCCTGTTGAGCCACGGCGCCGGCCATTCTAACTTTTTTAAAGCATTAAGCTGTATCATCCATCCAAATGCAAATGTAGTGGTATCAAAAGGATGAAAGTTTAAACAATAAATGTATGCTTACATATACTCTGGGGAATAAATAAAAATATAAATCTTAGCACAGTTAAAATCTAAAAGACTTATTGCAGGCATACATACGAATGCTTACCTTGCAGAAGCTGAGTTACCCATGAGGTGGCCTCAGCCTCCATGAGGCTATAATAACTCACTACAAGTCTGTATCCTATTCTACATATGAATGTATTCTCCTACATAGAAATTATGGACACTAGCTTCAAGACAGTTCATTTATTGAGTCAAATAAACTTATTAACAATATTTCAAAAATAAATATAATTTGATACCCCAGGGAATAGATGTGTTGAGTCTGCTGCCTTGCAAGACCTTGGATTAATATCCATTTCAGTTGATAAGCTTCAGAAACAAATCATGTTTTCATCAATACTTTCCTTAATTAACTCTAGTACATTTTGTCCATCTATTCAGATAGACTGTGCAGTGCTATTCTGTAAATTGACTGAAGAGAAGGACAATTGATTGAGACTCAGAGAAACAATCTTCCTTGAGACAAAAGAATTTATAGACCAAGAAATCAAAAGGGCCTAAAGTATTCCAGATATTTTAGCACAAATTCAAATAAAAAGTTAGCAATCATTCACGAAGAATTACTGAGATTCAGCAAGGAGTCGTTTTAGTGGGTGCTTCCAGCGTTATTTACAGCCAAGTTTCTCTAAGGATCAATCTATCTCAATTTTCTCTTTTTCCCTTTCTTGCCATATTTCTTTTACTCTTTTGAAATTCTAACAGAATTTTAACTATTCTCTGGAAGCTTAATAATAATTTATTCAATACTCAAATATACTGCTTTGTCATCACTTTTCTCCACAACATTTGAGCTTCTCTGAAGACTCTCCTCCCAACTACAACTGCCTGATGCTGATCATTTCCTAATCTACTCCAAGCTTCTACAAGTGTTTCTTCTCTGGCTTCCTTCCTGGCTCCTGTTCCTTGATCTAACTTTTACAATGTGTGTTCTCATTATTATTCACCTATCTCCTCCTCTTT
This sequence comes from Sylvilagus floridanus, assembly GCA_949820135.1. NCBI lineage: Eukaryota > Metazoa > Chordata > Mammalia > Lagomorpha > Leporidae > Sylvilagus > Sylvilagus floridanus. Next base: position 78,150,751 of record OX463229.1, on the reverse strand, counting down.
TATTATTTTTTCTATCAGTTATTTGTCACTAAGTACCAGTCAGTCTGGGTCCACTATGTTACTTCTTCATCCTCAATTCTGACTACTTATTTCCTTAGTCTACAGTGAGACTACAACAAAATCTCAAAAGCTATATTCAGAAAGCTTAACCTGTAAAATTTTTAGTTGAAAATACTTTCCTGGGACCAGCACTGTGGCAGAGTGCATTAAGCCACCACTTGCAACACTGGCATCCCATATCAGAGCACTGGTTTGAGTTCTGGTTCCTTCACTTCTGATCCAGTTTCCTGAAATTAGAACTGGGAAAGCAGTGGAATCACTCTCAAGTGCTTGGGTCCCTGCCACCCGTTTGGGAGACACTGATGGTGTTCCTCGCTTTGGTCTGTCTCAGCGCTGGTCATTGTGGCAATTGGGGAGTGAACCAGTGGATGGAAGATCTCTCTCTTTTTCTCTGTCTGTCTCTCTTTCTGTATGTATGTGCATGCACCCTTCCCTCTTTCAAATAAATAAAAAAAGAATCTTATAAAAATGCTTTACCTATTTGACTGCCTCTTTTAATTAGTGAATTGACCATTTCCCCATTTGTGTGATCTTTAAACTTAAGTACTTCATTTATGTTTTACTTCATAGATTATGCACGTCACCTCTAGTCATTTGGGGAAAACAACACTGATTCACCAACTAAGTATTCCACATTTATCTCATATACACAATTTCACTATTATTGCTATCATTCCCTCCTGCTTGCTACACTGCTTCCTTAGGTTTTGTTGACATTGCATAAATAGCTCACATTTATTCAAATATGCTTTATAAAACCTTTCAATCTCTTCTTGATCCTGTTTTTCCCACTTTGGAACACATAACTTAAACACATTAATCTTCTTTTAATTTCAAGATCCTGAAGAAGTGGATATAAACTTTTAAATGGAACTGTGATTGTTATCTCTGGGGGAAATATGTAATCGTGCAAAAAATATAAGTAGTTTAGGATTAAAGATAGCTTCATAATATAAGAACATTTATTACGCTGCATCTCACTTGAAAGTCCTATCCCTAGGTTCAGTCAGTCAGTCATTTAATCAGCAATATTTGCTGAGTACTTCTTCTGTGCATGGCACTGCTGTAGGCACTGGGTACATATTAATAAACAAAACACAGCCTCCCTGCATTAATGCTGCTTACATTCTATAAGAACTAGGAGAGTACGCAAAAAGCCAACAGGATAGAGCTTACCTACAAAGTCCTATGTGCTACCAGACTCAAGCATAGGGGTCCAAAATGACAGTTGACTACAGAATCCAGAAAGAAACTTCAGTAATAGACTCAGTAACTACATATTGAAGATCAACACTTCTTTTATTTCAGCACTACACAATTTAACACAGTGGAACATGAGTTAAAGCAATAGCTAGAACTACAGAAACATAGCCTGTACTTTAGTTGCAAGCTTTATGCAATTATAGAGTGAAAGACAAGTAGGTTTCAGCTGTTGGTATAAATTTTGATGCAATCAAGTTACCATCCTAGAGCAGGCATTAAAAAATTATCAACTAGAGAAAGACCACGTTCTACGAGAATAACTTGTGCTTTGATCACACCTGTTTGATATTTCTCCCAATTCCTTAATGGGTGTATTAGTCAGAGTTCTCCAGAGGAACAGAACTAGAAGGAGGAATATAGATGTATAGATGTATGATTTATTATGAGGAATTAGCTCTTGCAATTACAGAGACTGACAAGTCCCAAAATCTGCAATCAGCAAACTGGAGACTCATTAGAGCTGATGATGTAGTTCTACTTCCAAGGCCAGAAACAAACAAAAAATGACATCCCTGCTCAAAGGCAGTCAGGTAGAATGAACCTCCAATTTACTGGTCAGACTTTGGTCTGTCCAGGGGCATCATTGATTAAATGATACCCACCGACATTAAGGAGGGCAATGGGCTTTACTCAGTCTAACTATCCAAATGTTAACCTTATCCAAAAACACTGTTACAGACATGATCAGAATATTATTTGACCAAATGTCTGGACTAGACAAGCTAACACACACATGAGATTAACCATCACGGTGAAAAATGTGAATGACTGCAACAATTACACCAAGTTTCTCTCTCTCTCTCTCTCTCTCTCTCTCTCCCTCTCTCCCTCTCTCCCTCTCTCCCTCTCTCCCTCTCTCCCTCTCTCCCTCTCTCCCTCTCTCCCTCTCTCCTTCTCTCCCTCTTTCCCTCTCTCCCTTTCTCTCTCACTCTCTGCATGTATATAATTCTGCATTTATACAGCTACCCATTTATCATTCTATCAATCATAACCAATTATGTTGATTCAGATATTATCAATTAATACTTTGACTTGTAAACCCTGTATTAATAGAACACCTTCCACTATTAATATTCAATAATAAGGCAAAGAGACTACAGCCTGCAGTTGTCCACAAGGAGTAACAGATGTATTTCCTCTTACGCTGACTTTTATGGTTGATTTTCTAGTAAGAAAGTCTAATTCTTAGACTTTATTGCATCTATGTATCACTTGTAATTTGACCCATTTCTCTATACAGCCAAAGTCAGCCTTTTTGAATGTAGCTCACACTGTGCCATCAGGTTAGTCTTCCTAAAGCACTCTTCCACCACGTCACTACGTGTGCAAAAGCCTGTCCTATTTCTCAACTGGCTACAGAACAGAGTTTATATTAATGTCATAACCTACTATAAAATCTTGAAATATATTATTATCTAGTCAAAACAAAGTACTTGTCTTTCCTCATTTCTATATTGCTCATTCTATTCTCTTTTTTCTACGAGGTACTCTGTCTTTCCCAACTTTATACACTGAAAATCAGTCATACTCTTAGGCTTTAATGCAAATGTTATTTCATCTGTGATGCTTCCCTTACTCAAAATAAGCTATTTAATTTTACATAAAACAATCTTTCTGTACTTTTGGTATGTAGCACTCTCTCCTTGAACTGACCTTCTAAAATTGGAGGCCCCAAGATTCAATCTTTGATTTTCTCTTCGTTATCTGCACCCACTTCTTTCATCCAATCCCTTGGCTTTAAATACATTATCTTTGCCAATGACTAATAATTTGATTTATTCTACCCAGCCTTCTTTTTAATGTCTCAGACATATTTTATCAACTGCCTGCTTGATACCTGCCCCAGAATGTTTAAAAGACTTTTCAAATGTAACATGCCCAAAACTCAAGTCATGACTTTCACCCAAAATTGCTCTTCCAACTTTGGGAATGAAAACAATTAGACCAAAAATTTGTATAATTGCTAATATGTCTCTCTCATACAAATTTCATCCAATCAGTAAACCCTTTTGATTCTATGTTCAAATTTTATTCACAAACAATTTTGCATTAATTTCACTATTATTACCTTGTTTATCTACTATTATCTCCTTGGATGGATTTTTGCAACACCTTTCTACTCAATCTCAATTTTATTCTTACCATTTTTCATACAGAAGCCTGTAGTCTACGAAGACTTACCTGACATGTCATTCCCATTTCCTCTCAAACCTCATGGTTTACCCCTCCCTGCCTGGTTTTGTCTGCTCAAGCTGCACTAGTCTTGATATTCCTCATATATCCTGGGCAAACTCCTGCTATGAGGATTTACAATGACTGATTAATCTTCCTGGAATTTTCTTCCATATATTTTCATGACTAACTTTTTCATTTCTATCAAGTCTTTGCATAAATACTACTCTTTCATGAGATCTACTCTGACCATTCTCTACACATCTGTTTACTTCCATCTGTTCTATTTTTTCTTGGTACTTATTACCTTCTAATATACTATATAAGTAATCTATGCATGTCTTTCCACCTCTTCACTGGGACATAAGACCTACAATAGCATGGGGCCAGCACTGTGGCTTAGCTGGTGCCAGCATCCTATATGGGTGTCAGTTCATGTCCTGGCTGCTCCTCTTCCAATCCAGCTCTCTGCTATAGCCTGGGAAAGCAATGGAAGATGACTCAAGCCCTTGGGCCCCTGCACCCGTGTGGGAGACCCGGAAGAAGCTCCTGGCTCGTGGTTCCTGGCTTTGGATTGGCGCAGCTCAGGCCATTGCAGCCATTTAAGGAGTGAATCAGGGAATGGAAGACATTCTCTCTCCTCTCTCTCTCTAACTTTGTCTTTCAAATAAATACAATAAATCTTTTTTAAAAAAAAAAAGTATCTACAATAGCTGTTATTTTAATGTTTTGATCACAGAAGTTCCTCAAGTTCCTAGATCATTATTGAAATAAAAATTTCACCCCCCTTAAGCTATTCCATAATTATAGATGTCAGCGAATAATTTGTGCATTTCTTATTTCTTTTTTCAGTTTGCCATCTCCTTTAGGAGAAAGCAGTATTTGATCCCTCTTTGTTAACTTCATCTCCATTTACAATGTTCAGCATTTTGTTTCAAATATGAGGTAAGTCTTAATATCATTGTGGTAAAATACTATAAATTCAAACAAGTTTATTTTTTCACATTTTCATATAGAATAAATTGATTTGAGTGTATAATTATTCACTTCAGTATTTGTAGATACTTTACTTTTCACACTTAATATAATTGAAATCAGAAAACTGGAAAGCCATTAGCAAGTCAAAATCTATCTGCTTCTCTGTGAAAACACAGAGTTGTTCATCTCTGTTTCTCTGCATATTTGTTTCATTTTTAACTGTTTCTGACCCTCTGTTTCTCCATTTCTCTTTGGTCCCCACATTGTATGGCTTCTTCATATTCATAAGAAGGAAACTTCTTTATACTCATAGTAGGAAGCCACGTACTGCTTTCTACTTTGAGCCTCCCTTAAAGAACACTTGACCCATTTCAGTTATAGGGGCTTTGGCCTGGTTAATAAAAGCCATAAAAATTTAACCTGTCAAATTTTCTTCCCATCTGTTCCTGACCATTTAAGTAGCCCTCACCATAGCTCTGAATCTTCTACATCAGGAAACCTGCCCAATTCAGCAGGCTGCCAGTGGAGCAACCAAGCTCACTCAAGCAAATAATAAAAAGAATCTTGACTAGGTTGAAGGATTCATTCTGACTAATTAAATCGATTCCTTTGTCCCATTCATCATTCATTCTCTTTAAATAGCTATGCCAATTTACTTTGTCTTACTCTAAGATTTATAACCTTACATGTTTATAGTGGAAAAGAAACAGAAAGGCAAGGGAAAAAGAAAGTTTCAAGTTCAACAGGCAAAAAATATATCAAATTTTACTTACAGCAATGTGAAATTTTAGGCAAGGTATCCCAAGTTACAGTTTTTAAAATGTCACTGTGTACTAGATCCTCCCATTTTCTGCTCATCCAAGGATTCATTTTCTTTTCATTACCTCCAGTTGTCAAAATGATATCAGATCCCAACTTTCCTTATAAGCCCTGGGGAAATGACATTATTTAAGAAAACTACAATAAAATTTTGAGGACAATGATTTCCTTGTTTTGATATTTCAATTCTTCTCTTCATTTACTTCTTCTAAGTGAAAAATGTTTAACAAATACAGACACTAATAGAAAAAACGATATTAGTTGGCACTTGTCATTAGGTTTTTGAACATTCTGTTCCAATTGATACAGTTTTAAAACACAGTCGTATAATATTTGACATTCCTTTTATTGAGCTGGTAGAGCCACAGGCTCTTCACCTTAATCCAGGCAAGGTTGTAACTGCTTTGACCAGTAGAATGTGCTGCGGGACTTTCAAAGCAAGATCCTAACAAATATCCATGCAGCTTCCATTTTTCTTTCTTTCTTTCTTTCTTTCTTTCTTTCTTTCTTTTTTTTTTTTTTTTTTGACTGGAACAGTTGCTCTTGGAACCCTCACCTAACTTTTAGAGCTGCCAAAGTGGGATATGAGCAAAGAAACCATCTTAAAAGAGTATACTTCAATCCAAACAGTGTTAACCTTTGGTCTTTGAAATCACCTCTACTAACTGACCTTCCATGAGCACAGTAAAGTTGTTGTACTTTTGCAGTTCCAAGTACTCTGGTGGTTTCCTACACAGGAATAAGTAACTGTAACACACCCCAAAGCATTAGTTCTTTTGATTTCTAAATAGCTTCTATACTAAAAAAAATATTTATAGCCAGTTATCATTTGTAAATGATTTGATAACTTCTGCAGTGAGGTGCTGACATGTGATCACCCATGATAAGCCACTGAGCCTCCAGCTTCTTCATTATAAAGTCAGGACTATGTGCTTAGTATTCTCTTAAATTCCTTTCAATTTTGTAATCTCTTAAATTCCTTTCATTCTGGTCCACTGTAATGCACATGAGATGTGCTTTAACTTAGAATAATGAGGCATGCATTGTGGCACTTTCGGGGTCATAATTCCATTTCCAATTATTTAGCTTGGAGTTGCTCAAATATATTATTAGGTTTGCATCCTCCTCGGTTTGCTCCAAGATTAACTGCAATCTATGTGGACTCAATATTTCTTAAAGGGGAAATAGACCTCTATATCTCTTTAATTATTTTTAATTAAAGTGTATGATTTCTTTAGATGAATATCTGTACTTTTCTACAATAATTCCGAGACGTACTCTGAGGACCGTACTAACACCATTAGCTGGGTGGAATGTTAGGCTGGAAATCATTCTAGTTATTTGTTTTATAAGGCAAACAAGAATGTCCAGGAAGTTTCCTAAGCATCATATTTGCTCATCTGGCATTTCCCTCTAACACATTCTTTCCTCCATCACTAGAAATAACAACGGCATGCTGAATGTATTCTTCCTTAAGCAAGTGTTTTATCCCCAGTTATTTGTTCATTTAAACAAGTATTTTAGATATCTGAAGACTTTCTTTCCAGTGTTTTTCCTCTCTATCCTATTGCTAGACTATCAGTAAGAGAACCAATGGAATCTGGTCACTAGAGTCGGAATGGGAAGACCATGGCAATGGGCCAAGTTTTAGTAGCTAAGGAAATGCTCATGCTGTGGATTGCATGCTATTCTTTGGAAGCAGAGAAAGACATTTTAGAATAACGGTGAAATTATTTTTAACTGAGAACATATTTAAACTTATCATTATATAACTCTGGTGCTTTGACTAAAACGTAAAATACTTTTACTGAAGCATTGAAGTTTTCATTAAGAAACTCTGCTTAGTCAAAGGATGGTTGTTGACCTTCTGAGCTTAAGTATGTGCTGTTCCATACAGATACAGGCTTTTCTACCACTCTCCTCTTGATGGTGCATAATGGAGTTACATGTGCATATCAGGAGGAGAATAGAACTTAATTTGGAATATTAAGTAGCATAGGCACATAAAAAGCCTTCATTAAAATATTAAAAGTTTGCTAAACCCATAAGAGCTGAAAGATGTGTTCCTGTGGGAGGAAAATTCCAACCTCAAGCTTGTGCCTTATCTCAGTTTCTGACATTTGTTAATAAGAAAGAACATTAACTTAAAAAGTCACTTGTATCCAGTGGCTGCTAAAGTGCTACTAGACAAGCAGAGGACTAGCTCACACTTCACTCTCAGTAGAACACAACAGAAGGATACAATAAATAGTCTTTGTATCCCTGACACTGCCAAACCACATACCTCAGGCTCATTTTGTCATCTTCCGGCTAAGTAGTGGGGAAAATGTCTTTACTATAACCATTTTCATGGCAGTGTGGGTAGTCTCCTCAAAGTTTTGGTATTATGCCTAAGTAATGGGCAGTTGAATGCTCATATTTTCAACAAACATTTGGGTAAAATCTAGCATCTGAAAATATCAGAAATAAAGGGCTTTGAACTTCCAATGCTGATTTTTTTAAATATAAAATATCAAACTGCTTAGAAACTTTTATACATGAGCTAGTAAATGAATATAGTAATTTCTAATTAGTAATTTCTATTAAAAATACGTATCTGAAAACTTAAAAACTAATTTTAAAATAAATATTGCTTCTTATTTGCTAATAATAGGTGTCTAAAACAGTTGTAATATTTATAGATACCTAATCTTTAGATATTAAATATATATTTATTTATTTATTTACTTATTTGAAAGCATTACAGAGAGTGATATACAGAGAGAGAAATTTCTTCCATCTGCTGGTTCACTCCCCAGTGACTACAATGACTAGGTCTGGGTCTAGCCAAAGCCTGGAGCAGGGCCCAAGGACTTGGGTCATCCCCTGCTGCTTTTTCAGGAACATTGGCATGGAGCTGACACCCACTTTAACCGCTACAGCACAATGCCGACCCCTGTATATTATATGTATGTGTGTGCATATATATATATATATATATATCTATATATACATGATGTTTTTGAGTTTCAGAAAAAGAAGAGGAGGGTGGTTTGCTCCCCAAAGAGGTCTCTCATATGAGTGACAGGGGTCCAAGTATTTGAGTCATTATCTTCTGCTTCCCAGGCACATTAGCAGGGAACTGGATAGGAGGTGCATAAGCCAGTGCTGAAACCATAACACTGATATGGGATGTGGGCATCTCTCCTGTATTTTTTTTTAAATATTTATTCATTTATTTTGTTTGAAAGAGTTGTGAGAGAGAGATGTCTATGTGGGAGCAGTGGCCCAAGCACTTGGGCCATCATCTGCTGCTTTCCCAGCAGAAGAGCAGTAGGGATTCAAACAAATGCCCATAAGGGATGCCTGCACTGCAGGTGGTGGCTTAATCTGCTGTGCTAGAGCATTTGCCCCAGATGTGGGCACAGCAAGGGGGCTTAACCTGCTGCACTACGGTGTATGCTAATGATGCACCTTTGGAGTTACCACGTGTTTGAAAAGTACATGGAATACAATAGGTTTTCAAGGACTATTTGTTTTAGAGGTAAATCTATTAAATATTTACTCCAACTAAAAATTATTTAACAGTATTATAAGAATAAACATGCTGTGGAATAACTAGGATTGCTCCAATAACAACTAGACTAGCAAGCAGTTTATAGATCTACAAAAATGGTAAAGATTACACAAATTGGTAGCAAAGAAAGCAACAGGTAGAAATTAATATATTTGTTAAAGTTGCCATAACAAAATCCTATGTATTGGGTGGCTTACACAAATGAAAATTGATTTTCTCAGAGTTTTCGAGATTAGAAATTTAAATCAATGCATCAATAGAATTGGTATTACTTAGGCTGTACATAGCTGCCTCTCACTGTGTCTTCATAGCATTTCCTTTATTTTTGCTCTCTTTGCTCTCAAATGTTCTCTTTTCATAAAGACTTCATTCAGATTGGATCAGGACATGCCCTAAAGACCTCTTTTTAACCTGATTACTTCTCTAAAGACCTTATCTCCAAATACAACTCTATCTTGATTATTAGAGTGAAGACATCACCTTATGAACTAGGGGACACAATTCAGGACCAAAAGACCTGCAATGTTAAAATAGGCATTTTGGACAAAAAAAAAAAACCCTGACATTCAGGGTTTTTTTCTCCCAAAATAAGGAGTTTTGAGGTTTTTTCTCATCCAAACATATAAGAAATTGCAAAAAGTATAAGGGAATTATGTAACCAGTGAAAACAGGCTTTATATCAGCAAGACTAAGACCAACTTAATGGCATGATTGCAACCATCTGGGGAGTGAGCCAGCAGATGAAGTTCTCTCTCTCTCTCTCTCTCTCTCTCTCTCTCTCTCTCTCTCTCTCTCTCTCCTCTCTCTCCCTTATCTCTCCCTAACTCTGGATTTCAAGTAGATAAATACAACTTAATAAAAAAAGTGAAGGGGCACTCTGCTGAAGTAGGTTGCTAACATCTACTTGGAAGAAAAAAAAGTAGGGTATGAATCAGAGCAAAACCCAAGTGTAACATTGGCCATATGTGTATTCCCTCTTCCAAAAAGGCAAAGGAAAATGCTAGTTAGTAGTCTAAGGCTTATCAACCTCTGCAAACCACCAGGAATTGCCTTGAATGACTGTGTCTTCCAATTTACACAGGACTGTCCAAAATTATGCATGCTCTTTACTGTTTCAACTCCAATTAGTATGCCCCCTACTTCAAAATTATCCCAGTTTGGATGATATCAATGTGTGTGAGGCAAGGAGTCAAGAATAGATAAGGAACTAAGGATTGCCAAACACCAAAGCCAAGTACACCACTGAAATCCCATCATATTCTATTTCAATTCAAAAAAGCTGAAGACTTGGCACACGTACTAACCATCATTCAGCTAATCCTCATTTTCCTTCATGCTTCAGATCCCATTACACCTTCCTGGAGACAAACACATGCACTTTAACCCCAGTAACCCCACTCGATATCTTATATGAGCAGCAGGTCTTAGGTCAGTTAATTGGGTCCCCGTCACCTATGTGGGAGACAAAGAATGAGTTCTAGGATTTTGGCTTCATCCTGGCCTAACCCCAGCTATTGCAGGTGTAAGGGAATGAACCTGTGGATAGAATATCTCTGTTTTTCTCTATATTGCTTGCTCACTCTCTGTCTGTATCTGTCTCTCTGCCCTGAATAGTACCCTACCCTCTAAAAGATGACTCCAGTCCCAGTGGCTGCAATTCTTTCTATTGAGGTTGCTCACACTCACATCTGAGTGTGTGCTATCTTTCTGCCTTTCAATAAATCCTGTTTTTCTTCTCTAAGTCTTCTGGCTCTATTCTTACACACAGGAAAACAAGAATCTGGACTAACTCCAACACCAGGAGTCTCTCTGAGCCTAGCCAATACTGTTAACACCCAAACATAATTTGGAGATCCCCATTCCCATTAGAGTCACCATATATTACTCTAGCCCACTCCTGAATGTTTATATGGCAAATATCTGAGATACGGATCTCTTGGCTCCTATCTTCAATAGATGCTATCTCCTCCTACCTACAATTGCTCATCCAATGTCCTTCCCTCTTCACCAGCAAAGAAAACCTGAAAGATCTCAAGTTCTGTTTGTTCCATCTTTGATAACAGAATTCAGGTTCTAAAGAGAAAGGTGAAGAGCTCCTGTGACAGATGTAATCTCAACAGTTATCAATATATAATAGAAAGAGATTTGGGCCAGAAATATCAAAATCTGGCCCCTACTTTGTCAGTTATTAATCCTAAGACTTAGCATACATTGTTTAAACTGTTGAAGTCTTAGTTCCCTCATTCATACCAAGGGAATAGGGTAGACAAGGAGCATATTCCATGATGAATCAAATAATGTACTGGCTAAAGAATGTAATCTCCTTTAGGCATCATACAATGATGGCTATTGTTATTCTTATATTCAGATAGAGAGAAACCAGCAACGTAATAATTAAATCAAAAGTTTATTAAAGGTGCTTATCTATGATATTAGTGGTGCTTTTTAAAAATTGCATCTTCTCACTTGCAAACTATACTTCATATGAGAAGAGCGACAAGATAAAAGCTGGATAAGGACTTGTGGGGTGAAGTACAGTGCAGAGTTAATAATGTAGGATTGGAAAACCTAAAGTTTCAGAGGGAAAGTAAGCTATAGTGAAATAAAACATGAAGTACGCCATAAGCTTCCCAATCAGGTTCTCATTCTTTTTTAAAAAGATTTATTTACTTATTTTTAATCTTTATCTTTTTATTTAAGGTATAAAAATGTCTGTATTTCATTTATACAGATTTAGGAACTCCTGCCCTACCATTCCTCCCACCTATGCCCCACAGTTCCTTCTCCTTCCTCTTCTATTCCCTCTTAGTTTTTACAATGATCTACAATGAGATTACTTTACACTCATAAGATTAACCTTATACTAAGTAAAGAGTTCAACAAATAGTAAGGAGGAAAAAACCTACTGTTCCTCAACAGTAGAGGACAACAGTAGAGAGAGGGGCTTCAATCATTGAATCTCAAAATGTCAATTTCACTCCTATACATTACATTTTGAGACTCTATTAATTACCACAGATCAGGGAAAACATATGGTATTTGTCTTTTTGGCTCTGGCTTATTTCACTAAGTACAATGGTTTCCAGTTGCATCCATTTTGTTGTAAAATACAGTATTTCATTCTTCTTTTATGGCCGAGTAGTATTACATAGTGTACATATGCCATATTATTTATCCAATCTTCAATTGATGGACATCTAGGTTGATTCCATGTCTTAGCTATGGTGAATTGAGCTGCAATAAATATGGCAGTATAGATAACTCTTTCAGATGCTGATTTCATTTCCCATGGGTAAATTCCCAGGAGTGGGTAGCTGGGTCATACGGTATATCTATTTTCAGCTTCCTGAGGTATCTCCACACTGTCTTCCACAATGGTAGTCCTAGTTTACATTCCCACCAACAGTGGATTAGGGTACTTTTTTTCCCCACATCCTCACCAGCATTTATTTGTTGATTTCTGTATGAGAGCCATTCTAACTGGGGTGAGATGAAACCTACTTGTGGTTTGGATTTACATTTCCCTGCTTCTCGTGATCCTGAGCATTTTTTCCTGTGTATGTTGGCCAGCACTGGGCCAGGCCAAAGCCAGGAACCAGTAGTTTCATCCATGTCTCCACGGGAGGTGGCAAGAGCCCAAATACTTGGGCTATCCTTTGTAGCTTTTTCCCAGACCATCAGGAGGGAGTTGGATCAGATCTGGAGCAGCTGGGATACGAACCATTATCCACAGTATATGCTGGCATTGCAGGCGGTGGCTTTACTTGCTATGTCACAGCCCCAGCCCCTTCCCAATCAGGTTTTCAACAACCATTTGAACATCTGAGTTGTCATATATTGGGCACCTTGTGCTGTTGCTTTTTTAAAAAGATTTATTTTATTTATTTGAAAGGCAGATTTACATTAAGAGGGAGAGCCACAGAGAGAAGAGATCTCCATCAACTGATTCACTACCTAAATGTCCACAGGAGCCAGAGCTAGGCTGAAGCAGGAACCAGCCACTCCATCCAGGTCTCTCACGTGGGTGACAGTGCCCAAGTACTTGGGCCATCTTCCATTACCTTCCTAGGCACATTAGCAGGGAGTTGGATGGACAGCTGAGCAGCCAGGACTTGAACTGCCACCCCAATACGGGATGTCAGTATCCCAAGCAGCAGCTTAACTTTCTGCACTACAATACCACCCCTTGCCCTGTGCCCCTTACCCAACTATTGGAGGGGGGATTTAGGAAATGAGTATAAGGAGGAAGAATAATAAAGGAAAAAAAGGAAATTTTAAAAATAGCAATGAGTAGACATTTGTTCTGCCCCATTTCTGACTTTTGTTAGAAGAGTACATACAGTACATGAAAATAAAAATCAAGACATGAGACTACCTCCTTCTATGTAACCCTGGATGGGTGAGATATTACCTTGACTTACAAGATGCATTGCTTTTATTATGCTCATGTGCTTTTCTCATGCCAAATATATTCAGAAATGTGTTGTTTATGCTAGAAAGGATGCTATATATGCCTATTCCTCAATCATGGCAAAAAGAAAATAATAATACACAGTCTTCCAGGTTAATTAATGTTGTTGCAAATAACAAAATTTTATAGCTGAATTGTATTTTATTATGTATACACACCACATTCTCTTCATCCACTCATCTACTGATGGATATTTAGGCTGATTCCATATATGGACTATTGTGGATAGTTCTGCAATAAACATAGAGTGCAGATATCTCTTCCACTGGCTAATTTCATTTCCTTTGGGTATATACCCAATAGTAGAATTGTTGCATCCTATGGCATTCTCCTTTTTAATTTTTTGATGAAACTCCATACTGTTTGCCAAAATAGCTGTAATTCACATTCCCACCAGCAATTTGTACAGCTTCCTTCCTGTTACCGGTCATGGAAGGGAGGGCAGTTGCTGGAGTGAGTCTTGTGGGTTCTTTTCCTCAGCTTATTATAGAAATAAAATGCTAGGGAACAATTTGCAAAGAGGCAGAAACTTTTATTTGATTGGCAAGTGATAGAGAAATTGGTCAGAAAGGAGACCAGGTGGAGTGCCAGAGCTGGCCACTGGCTTTGAGGAAGTGTCCCGGGTTTTTAAGGCATTACTATCTGTTCATTGGGTCATCTTATTGGAGGTGCCCATTGAACAGGGGATTTCACATAGGTATGTTGATTGGCTTGAGGCTCATGGAGATGGTGGAGATCTCTTGGAGACTGTCTGTCTCCTTCGGGGCTCAGACCCGCTCCTCTACTAGCTCTGGGTGAAAGATTGCAACCACCCTGAAAGTGTGATTTAAGACTCCAAGGTCATAGAAGATAGCCTGGATCTCCTGGAACCAGTCTGACTCTCCCCAGGGGCTCAGCTCCTTCCCCTGGCAGCTCTGAGTGAAAGACTGCACCCACCCTGAAGGTGTGATTTAAGGCTGCAAGGTCACACATGCAGCACAAGAAGCTATTCGTGAGGAAGATGCCAGTTGGCCTGGAGACAGGCTTTCCAGCCACAGCTGACTGCTTGTGAAGAACATTCTACCTATGTCTGAAGGGGCCCACAGACTCCCAGCCCCACTGGCCGACCTCACTTCCCTTTTGCCCACTCACCATCACATATCTTTAACCTGGTCAGTCTAACTTGGGGTAGGTGATATCACTTTGTAATTTTGCTTTGATGTTTAGTGATGTTGAGCATCTTTTTCTTATACCTGTTAGATATTTGAATTTCTTCTTTTGAGAAATGTCATTGTGCTAAGTAAATAAGCCAAGGACAGAGCAACAAAGACCACACACACTATCTCATACTTGTATGTGGAATCTAAAACAGATAATATCATGGAAATAGAGAGTATAATGGTGGTTCCCAAGACTGGGGAAGATGGAAGAGTGGGGAGATGAAAATGTTGGTCCCAGGATATGTAATTATAGTTAGATGGGAGTAATAATTCTCAGTATATCTACTACAAAACGAGGTGATGATAGTTAATGATGATATATTTTATTCTTGAGAAAGGTAAATAGTTTGGATGTTATGTACTGTCACCACAAAAACAATAACTGGGTAAGGTGACATTTGTAAATTAGCTAGATTTAATCATTCTACAATGTATATATACTTCAAAACATCATACATATGATAAAAATACAGGTTATATATCAGTTTAAAAAATAATAAAACATGGGTAGATATTTGGCACAACAGTTAAGTTGATGCCTAGGGCAACTGCATCCCATTTTGAATGCTTAGTTCAAGACCCAGCTGCTTGGGGCCGGCTCTGTGGCACAGTGGGTAAAGCCACCACCTGCACTGCTGGCATCCCATGTGGGCACCCACTAGAGTCCCAGATGCTTCACTTCTAATCCAGCTCTCTGCTATGGCCTGGAAAAAGCAGTAGAACATGGCCCGAGTCCTTGGGCCCCTGTAGCCACATGCAACTTGGAAGAAACTTCTGCCTCCTGGCTACGGATTGGCGCAGCTCCGGCTCTTGTGGCCAGCTGGGGAGTGAACCAGGGCATGGAAGACCTCTCTCTCTCTCTCTGTCTCTTTACCTCTCCTTCTTTCTCTTTTTAACTCTTTTCAAATAAATAAATAAATCTTAAAAAAAAAGACCCAGAGGCTCTACTTCCAATCCTGCTTCCTACTAATGCATCCTGAGAGGCAGAATATGATATCTTAAGTACTTGGATCTCTGCCACCCACATGAGAGACCCAGATGAAGTTCTGGACGTCTGACTTTGGCCTAGCCTAGCTTGGCTGTGGTAAACATTTGGAGAGTGAACTACAAGATGGAAAGTATTTGTCTCTCTCTCCCTCTCTCTCTCTCTCTCTCTTAATTTCAAATAAAAATGAAAATAAATAAATGGAAATTTAAAACATATTTTAAAAATAATAGCATGCCATCTAGAAAAAAGAAAATATTTACCAACTCATATCTAAACACAGCAGTCCTCACTTTGCTCTATCCACCCTGTTGTCATCTTTTTTATCAGTCCTGAAATTCCCACTGTTCTTATACCCATAATTTGGAGTGTAAATCACATGTTAATTTGGATATTATTTAGCTATGGGCCACAACATAAGTGCTCTGGTTTCCAAAAAAGTAGTGTTTCTGCTCAGAGAGAACAAGGTCAATGCGACTGAGAAGACACGTGGAGTCAACCCTTGCAATCATTGCAAGTTATTTCACAATATCTCATAAAAACCCTTAAATCATGGCAGGCACCGCAGCTCAATAGGCTAATCCTCCACCTTGCGGTGCCAGCACACCAGGTTCTAGTCCTGGTGGGGCACCGGATTCTGTCCCGGTTGCCCCTCTTCCAGGCCAGCCCTCTGCTATGGCCCGGGAGTGCAGTGGAGGATGGTCCAAGTGCTTTGGCCCTGTACCCCATGGGAGACCAGGAGAAGCACCTGGCTCCTGGTTTCGGATCAGCGCGATGCGCTGGCTGCAGCATGCCAGCCACGGCGGCCATTGGAGGGTGAACCAATGGCAAAAAGGAAGACCTTTCTCTCTGTCTCTCTCTCTCTCACTGTCCACTCTGCCTGTCAAAAATACAAAAAAAAAAAAAACCATAAATCATAATCACATGTAAATTTTAATGTGATACTGTGACTCCATGACTCTATGAGAGCTTCTTTTTCATTTTATTTTGTTTTAACAAAACTCTCTCATACTATATTTAATTAGTTTGCTTTTTGTTGTACCCAAAAACATTAAAATTTGGTGATAACCCTTCTCTTAAATCTGATTCTTGGTTATGACCATATCTAGTCAAGGAAAGAAGAAAAGAAAATTAACATTACTATCAGGACATGTGACCATCACAAATCCAAAAATAGAGCATTTTCCTATTTTTTCCAACTTGTATCCATTATCTCTGGCCACAAAAATGCTGTGATACAAATAAAAAGAATATCTCAGTGGCCTAAAGCAATATATGTTTCTTGAGCTCACAAATCTACAAGTTGATGACTTAGACTGAACCCTGTTACGTGATTCTACTAGTCTCAGATGAGCTCACTTGCATATTTGGGGCTCTGCTGGTGGATAGCTTGGGGCTTATACATCTAGGTTGGCCAAATTTTAGTAGAGTAGCATCTCCACTTCATGCAGCTCTCATTTACTAGCTTTACAGGTTGCATTTTCATGGCAAAAACAGAAGAACAAAGGCGTAAATGTCACTACACTCTACTTCAGGTGCCCGAATGTTACTTAACATTTTCATTTTCATCACTGTTTTCTTCACAAAACTATGACCATTGTCTTTTTCTTCTCTCTACTATATAACTGATCTTGTGTTCTTTACAATTGATTTTTTCAAGGCTTCTCATACATCACATCATCTAACTTCTGATTGGTCAAATAAAATTATATGGCTGAACTCAGAATTCAGTGACAGAGAAATAGATTCCCGTTTTACTGAGGATAACTTCAAAGTTGCATGGTGGAGAGGTGTATTTACAGGGAGAGATGAAGAATCATGCTTCCTTATGCAGTCAGTGCACTCCCCATCTTTTCATTTTAATGTGTCCTGGTATGGAGAGAGGTATAAAGTGTTTCTTGGTATTCAAACAACCTATAAAAATGAACTAATTTCTATGATAGATCCTTTTGTATAGATGCAGCAAAGAGCAATTCTTACATAAATGACTCCACAGAGCATTTGGGGTAGCATTACATGGTTTTGTTGGAATATCCATATATATCCAGTGGGTTATCCATATCTGTCAGTTCTAGATACATGGACTCATCCAACAATAAACTGAAAATATTCAGAAAAATTGCACCTGTAAGGAATGTGTACAGACTTTCCCCCCTTGCCATTATTTCTTAAACAATAAAATATAATAACAATTACTGTAGGGTTTATATTGCATTAGGTATTATAAGCAAGCTAAAGATGATTTATAGCGTAGTATTACAGAGGATATGCATATGCTATATGTGAATTCTGTAACAATTTATAGGAGGGATTTGAACATCCATAGATTTTTCTTTCTGTGATCATTATCAAACCAATCCCCTGTGGATATCAATTGATGACTGCTTAGTTTTCAATCCTCTTCCTTTCCATACATTCTGAATTCTTTTATTTCAATTAAGTAAATGCTTCTTAGATTTCTCTACTCAATTTTTTCATGAATCTACCACATAATTACTGATATATGTCTTATACTGTGTTCTTTTTTTACCCCTAAGTCATCCAAACATGTGCCTGATCAACCAAACCAATAAAGCAAGTAATTCCCTTCCTGTCTAGTTACCAAATTTTCAGATTTTAATTGTGTCCTATGACTAATAAGTCTCCCATGTTTCTCTTACTTGTCTTTTCTTCTCTATTCCAACTCTCACAGTCTTATTTGATGCTTCACTTTTTTTATAATTTAGCTATCGAAATAGTTTACTCTTTCTATTCTATCCTGACCCAAAACTATACTTCCACATGAAAATGTCATAGGAGATCCTAACTTAAATATCTTCAACGGCATCCCATTGTCAGTAGGGTATAGGATGTGGTTCTCCATGATTTAGTCCTTTCTTACTTCTCCCCACACCTGAGTTATCCCTAATTTAGGCTAGTACTAATCTTGAGTAATTGAGTCTTGTTTTGACTAATTATACTGAAATATCACATCTGATCTGAATATTTCATACACATTCACACTTACACAAAAAACTAGTCACTAGAAGTGTACACTTCGGAAGAGAGGGAGTTGGGTTTGAATTATGACTACATCACTCGCTAGCTACTTCAATTTGCAGGAGTGAACTAAATTCTCTAGGGATAGTCCCTTTGCCTGAATAGTTACGTATTTGTGAAAATATATTAAAAAATATCAGTGACTAGAATTTTGTGGAACTTGATGAAACAGGTAGGTTGAGCACTTAGTAGGATAAATAGCATTTCATAAGTTTTCAGTGGAAGCCATTTATCTGTCAGGCCTCAGTTCAAGAACTGTGACTTCTCTGGAATTTCTAAATGACCTAGAGTCTTTCTTGTGCCATTCCTGTGTCTCTGTGAGCTGAATAATCTTTGTTGTAATAGCCATTGCATATCAATGTACTTACTGCTTACATCTGTCTTCACTTTTTTAGACTTTTTCTCACCTTACTCAGATTGCTTCTTATTTATCTTTTTAACCCAGATTCTAGCATGTAACAGATTTTATGCCTGAATGAGCTCAAAGACAGATGATAGGAAAAGTTCCCATTTGTGAAAAGGAAACATTACACATATATCCAGGATGCATGTCATATATTCTCCTGATATTAAATAAAACAGACTGAAGAAAATAGACTGTTTGAATCTTTTTCAACTCTCAAAAGATGTTTCAGGCAATATGCCACTTACTCTTTTTCAATCAGCAACTTCTTCTTAGAGCTCTCTCCAGATGTAGAAAGTGATTTTGTTTAGCCATTGTTTCAAAGTAACTTCCAGGGCCAGCTCTCCAGAGGGTATTGGATTTGTCAATAATGACAGCATGGAAGTGTTGATGCTGTCTTTCATTTCCTTATATCTGATAAAACAAAGAAAGAGGGAAAGGGGGGGGAGAGAAAGAGAGAGAGAGAGAGAGAGAGAGAGCGCAAGCACACACATGTTACAGCTATTGTGCTGTGTTGCCTGATTGTTTCAAATGCCTGATTTACAATTGATGGGCCAAGGGCTTAACCAAGTATATCCTTGCCTTGAGACATACTGACCAAACATTGAAATTTTTTCTACTCCAAGAAATAACCCCTTTTGATCTTTCAATGATATTGTTAATAATGACAAAATATACACAAATTAGCTGAGAGATTCACAATAAAGTTTTATGGACACAATAAACCATGCAAAATGTTTTTATTTTTACTTTAACAAGCTGCATATTCATTTAGGTACTGTTCAAGGCCTCCATGTAAGAGTAGTTACACTCTAACCAATGCCCACGGAGAGAGGTCTTGTGGCTTCAGAATTTCATCTCTTTGAGGAGTTTTTACTTCCTCCTGCCTGTCTGTGTCCAAATGGTATACTTGGTTATTTTTTATAGTCAGCATATACCATCTGAGAATGACTAACAATAAATTGCACTGTGGAGTTCTAGAGAACTGACTATGACCCTGAATTTCTTTCATATCCATTGTCTTCTGAGAAAGAAAGCTGGCCAGCAGAATAGGTGGTGAATTAACATGAACATTCTGAACATATAAAGTAACAAAAAGGTACCAGAAAGTGGAGGAATTTTTAAAACTTGCAGATTAAAAAATGAATAACATAAGACATAGAAAATGGACATAATGAGAAATAGAATTGAGAAGGTAAAAATAGAAAAAGCAAAACGTAGACAGTAATACAAACAAATACATAGAAAATAGAGTGCTTAGAAAAGGGATTAATTGGCACTTGCCTCTGATGGTACAACTCTAAGTTTCTGGGGACAAACAGTGAACCAAAGAACTCAAGACCTAGAGGGTCGCGAAAGCAGCTTCTTGCTCTTTCCTTCTCCTGTAAACTTACAATTAACATCTATGATGAGTGGAGATTCAAAAATGCTTGTTTTCCTGTTTTAACAATTTAGTGGGAAAGTATAAATAAGATGCTGAGTTTACGAGTCAATTTTCCTCTGAAATCTGACCAGGATGAGAACTCAGAACTTTTAACCCTCAGAATCTCATGCATCAGTTCTAAAATTTTCACCTTCTTGCCAATACACTGTTATTTCCAAAACCTTCAAGTAGTACTAAGCTCATCAGAAATAAATGTCACATAATGCAATGATATCATCTCTATCACATATGTTAAAGTGAACAGTTAGTTCATGAATGTAAATAAAATAAGAATATCACAGAATAACCTTAAAATAAAGCTCAAAACAAAACACAAATGAAATAGATGACCTCTGTAATATACCTTCCTCAGCCAGTATTTGTTCTTCCATAACTCTCAGACTTCAATAACATGCCTCAATAACATGTCATCATGGAACAAAAAATATGAAGTATTTCTTTCACTTCTCCCGTGATAAGCTTTACACATGGTTTAAAAGATATCCCTTGAGCACCAACTACATACAGTATCACTTCTGCCATACATTATTGGAAAAAGTAGTCTCAGACCCTGCTCAGATTCCAGAAGTGGAGAAATAGATCTCACATCTGGAAAGAGCAAGGCAAAGTCATGTTGCACAAGAACACGTAAGATGGGGGATGTGGTTGCAGCCATCTTTAGAGAAAATTCGTGCAAGCTGAGAATCTCCAAAATTAGAAGGGAAACATAGTTCTATTTTACAAAATGTATTTTGCATCATTTTATGCCCATAGTCTAACCACAGTACTTGGAACATAGTGTATATTTTATGGCAGTTATTTTATTTCCAAGTACATTTTGAGATGTTTCTAGTACCACAACACCACATACAAAAAAAGAAGTTTTTTGGAGTTAGATATAGACAACTGGGTGCTACCTAAAGAACTGTTTTGAATTTTCACTTAAAATAAGGTTATTGTCTGCCCCATGTTTTCTTTGATGAAAGAGGTCAGGGATGCTTCCATTCTGGGCACCTTACCTCTTAAAATCCCAACCTAGTGAATCCTGTTTTCATTATGATAGGACTAAAATTTATCTCTGAGTGTGAACAATGCAAATGCCTGAACTGAGGTTAATTTGTCTCTTTAAGCAGTTTTTGTTATACATTCCTCAGACAAGTTTGTGATCAGGGAGAAACAAACAAAAATAGCCTCCATGTTCTAGATAAAGGAGCACCTTTTCATGGTTGCCAAGGAGACCTCATCTGAAGCCTCCCTCTGTGTTTGCCGTGCATTGTCTCATATTCATCACTATTGACAGTCTCATATGTGTCACTGTCCAGCAAAAGTTCTATCTGTTACTATTAATAAGCTACCCTTTGCCATATTGATTAGTTGCTTATCTGAGTTTTACAGACAACAACACCCCTGCTTGTCTCAGACGCCTCATATTAGTCAGAATGGTCCCTCTAACTCTTTACTCCCTATCTTCACAACTTTAAGTACACACAGCTTTGACCTTAGATGCTTTCTTTGTACCTACATCTTAGCACTCAAATCAGGACATTTTCTTGTACCTTGTTGCAGAATTAACTCTCAGATTACCAAACTCTGCTTAGCACATGGTACTCTCCAGATGTCATTTGGATGGAAATCATCAACCTAACCTAAAAATGACAGAAAAGTCCTGAACTAAAGTGAAGTGTCTTTCAAGCAATATACACAGAAAGAATTTTTATAAGAACACTCTTAAATACCCTGTTTTCTGCATGACCGAGCTCCATTTCCAGAAAACAATAACATTAGTTAAATGGAACTGGCATAAAACTATTAGCTCTGGTCCAGCAAATCGGCTTTATGGCTCTTGAACTAGACATTAGGAGGGAGAGGAGGAGCTTGTTTGCAGCTTAGTCATAACTGTGCTCAAAGAGTCAAATGTACTGCACTTCCCCAGAGGACTAGTGGGTTGAGCCCTCCACAAATTTACATCCTTGACATCTCCACCTAGAAAATACTTCTCTTAGAGAACTAGGCATGTCAGCTTACTTTGTGAAGGATGGAAGTTTCAGAAGAGACAAATTATGGATAGGAGCTTTATTCTTCAGCCCAGTCTGAGGGTCTCACAACTTTACTCCAGAGAAACTGGCTTTGAAAGAAAATAAGAGCTGTTTTCAAATTTCTATGTATATTGCAAACACAAAGTAGAGACTCTGGGTGCTTTCCTCGAGCACACGTGTATGCAAGCACAGCACAAGTTGGAGAAAAGGCTTCTCTGCCCTTCAGAAGAAAGCAGAATGGCCACATCGACAGCCACTGTGGTTTGCTGCAGCAGAGCAGCTTCCATTCAGTAGAATCTGACACAGCTCAGTTTTCAGTGACTGTCAGACAGAGATTGTGGCAATATCTATCAGTAGACTCAAAATCCCTTGGAAGCATTGTGAAGGCATCGACTGTTTTACCAACATACGTGGAGCACAAAGGACTTTAAGAATGAAAACTTTAAGTTACATAGGAAGTCACAAAATACGTTGAAGAAACTTTGAGAAAGGGTGCAGCTCCCAAAATAAGCAATTGAGAATAAAACAGAATAATACTACATTTTTAGCTTAGTCCCTTTATTATCTCCACAGAAATAATCTGAGGAAAAAAAGCTGGTTTAATATGCATAATCCAGGGACTGATGTTATGACATAGTTGATAAAGCTGCTGCCTGTGATGCCATCACGCCATATAGGCACCAGCTTGTGTCCTGGACACCCCACTTCTGATCCAGCTCCCTGTTAATGACCTGGGAAAAGCAGCAGCACATGGCCCAAGAGTTTCAACCCCTGCCACCCACCCGGGAGAACTGATCGAAGCTTCTGGTTCTTTGCTTTGGTCCGGCCCAGCCCTGCCCATTGCAGCAATCTGGGAAGTGAAGCAGTGGATGGAAAATCTCTCTCTCTGTTTCTCCCTGTCTCTCTGTAACTCTTTCAAATAAATGAATAAATTTTTTAAAGAAAAGAGGTATAATCCAGAAAAACCCCAGCAGTGTAGGCCACAGATAAATATTTGGAATGGGACGTGGTGCAAACCACACCTGGCTTGGCCTGCAGTTCACATTCTGGCAAATAGCAATAGGGTCAAAGTATAATTCTCATCGCTTGAAATGGGTAAATGAGTTGTGAACACAACACAATACTGGGAACATGGGACTTAAGCAACAATGTCATCCTCCCCACCTCTACTCTTTTGTAATCTTTTCTTTGTCCACTTTTCCATATTTTCTTAGTCTCCTTTGTAAATATCTAGCATATTGGATAGAGCAATTGACTTGTTCATTTCTACAAAACAGATCTGATATATAGAGATGAAATAGATAGAGAAAACATCTTTAAAAATGAAAACATCACACATAAAATTAGAAAAAGACGTTTGGGTAATTCATTCAGCTCAAGTTGCTCTTTCTTATTTAGGATGCTATTACAGCTCCTTTGCTAGAATGTTGATTTCTAGAATTGTTCACTGTTAGCAACTCACCATAAAATTCAAGAAGTGTGTCATATGAGATTTCATCAAATATAGCTGTTAATCAGATTCTTTTAATTCTTTGCATACATTTCCTCAAAATAACACATAGTATCCTTAAGAAAATGAGTTCTAAAATATGATCAAAGCAGAAATAACCTGTTCCCTATGGAAACACAAAGGCTTTAGGAACTACCTTTCTAATTTATATAAATACAGACAAATAGGTTCATTTTGTTTATTGTCTGTTTTTAATAACTCTAAGACAGGATCTCATTTATAAAGTTTTTTCATTAGGACCTTGTTTTAAAAGGATATTTTGTCAAGAGAAAAAAAAAACTCATGGCATAATTGGCATGAGTATGTTAAGTGAAATTGAATTATGTTAGCCAGCATTTCACTAATTACCATTTTTTCTTGAGAATCCATTTTTCAACAATAATATTAGGAAATAATTAATACCTCCAGGACAAGGACCTGAACTTCATGCAAATATAGATTAGAGAAGTCCAAATTATTTTTTAATGAGCTATATGTATTATGTCTCCCTATCTAGAGTTCATCTGGACCATGGCATTAAATAAGCTTAGAGTTAATTAAGCGTATTATAACTATTCCTGGCTTCTGCCTTTATTAGTATGAATCTGCTCACTCAGAGACACTCAGCAAACACGGAAATACTTTATCAACACCCTACTCCAAAACACCTTGAAATATTTCAATCCTGCCTATACTCTCGGGATAATTCTAGAGGCTCAAATCTATTGGACTCCTTTTGAAATCCATTATTTTTCTATTTGTATAAATATGAATGTCAGGGATAGAGGAAGCTTTCTTTGTAGAGGTTGATTTATATTAATACGAGCTGTAGTCGAACAATTGCATTCTAACATGCATTCACAAAGGTAGGATATCTTGCTGCAGAGATACTGGCTCAGGCAGCAGATTAAATGAACATATTTACTTCATACTTTAGTGCGTTAAATTGAATGCACATCGTAAGAGAAAATCTCAACATGCAAATGCAATCAGACAGCTTTTTTAATTTTCAGGAAGTAAATGAGAAATCACTCTTTTAGCTAAAAAAAGAAAATATGCAGGCCACTCATTAATAGCTGATCATATTTTGGCACTAGAAAAACTAATTTAACGTATACCTACTCAGAGGTTATGTTAGTTAGAAGACTGAAGCCGGTTGAAAGTAACCGTAGTAAAATTCTACCCCAAATTTGAAAGAAGTAGCATTTACATGAGATAATCCTATGGGAAAAAAAAAACACCATAAATATCAAGAGAAAAGCAATAGACACTCATTTTCTATTATGGACTCAGCAGGGAAAGAAAAAAGAGTAGAGTCAAGTTGCATTTTCCAGTGGGTCTGGTTCAGATTCTATCATATACCCTAAGGCCATATTTCCACAGCTGTGGCAAAATCCTTTATGGGAGGATGATTTGACATTTGAAGAGTTATGAGTTATCTTCCCAGGTTCTTCCATGTAATTCTGTGATAAAACAACAAGCCTGGGTACCCCAGCAAGGAGGTGGGATATCAAAAAAGCAACGAAGTTTGGATTCAGACATACTAGACTTTAAATACACGCATTGCCACACACTAAATAAATTCCATTGGAAAATCAGTTAACCTTTCTCAGCCTCAGTCCTTTTAATATTAGAATTATTATACTACAGCCATTGAGGAGACCATTACTTGCAGATTTTCTGAAACATCATAAACACTCAATAATTATTTACTCACTTATTTCCCTTTCTTCACTTATTATTTCCACTCTAGTTTTCTTTTTCTTTTTTTTAATTTTTATTTATTTATTTATTTATTTTTTTTTTTTCTTATTTAGAATATAAATTTCCAAGGTACAACTTGTGGATTGCAATGGCTTCCCCACCCGTACCTCCCCTCCCCCCCGCTATCCTCCCCCCTTACCCACTCCCTCTCCCCTTTCATTCACATCCAGATTCATTTTCAATTCTCTTTGTATACAGGAGTTCAGTTTAGTATGTGTTAAGAAAAGATTTTAAACCATTTGCCCTCACATAGCATCCTAGAGTGAAGTATACTCTTTGAGTACTAGTTGTAGCTTTAAATCACATTGTACAGCACATTAGGGACAGTCCACTCTAGTTTTCTTTGCTATTGGCTATTACTTAAAACTTTGGCTTCGTCTGTGTGATTTTGATTTTAATCTTTTATATTCCACCTTATTCCTCTGTGTTCACAGGTCAGACCACATTTGGAAATACCCCAAGACTTTGTCTCTGCACCAACTCTTGTAATTTCTCCTAGGTCTAACATGTAAACCAGAACAATGGCCACATGGGAACAACATTATTGGGTTTTTATACCAGAAGTTGGTGATTCTCTTACAAAGAACAAAAGAACTATAAAGAATGAAATATCTTTACCTCATAAAGAATAAATTTGTTTTCCAAAAATAGGAACAAAGTATCTGTTCATGGAACTTGCAAGAATCATAGATTATGTATCCAGATGAGTATTTATGAATATTACTTCTTGATGGGCCAGTGTGGTACACTGGTAAAGTCCTTACTCTATCCTAAGATACTTACATTCTACTTTCTGGAATCTGCAAATGTTATCTCACATGACAAACAAATTCTGTAGATGTGATGATCAAATATAAGACCTTAAAGTGAGGAGATTTTCTTTCATTTCTATTGGACTTTCACTGTGAGGGAGGCAGAGAGGATTTGCTATAGAAGAGATGATGAAGATGCTGCTAATTATGCAGTTGGAAGAAGGGACCATGGACCAAAGAAGGCAAAGCATGTATCTTTAGAAGTGGAAAAAGGTGAAGGACCACATTCTTCTATAGAGACCCTTAAGGAGCACGACCTTGCTAATACCTCAGTTAGGTTTCCGTGGAATCCACTTGGAACTTGCAATCTCCATCAAATTAAAAGAATATACTTCTGTTCTTTTAAATCAACAAATCTGTGGTAATTTGAAATCAAAACAAAATCCCCCAACCAAATGGGAACTTACGGAAGACCAAATAATTTGGAGATAAGAAAAGGAATTACCAATGTCTTTTACCAATGTCTTCAAACTTGAATAGGTACTCCCAGGGCATGGCCTTATCCCCTCTCACTGCATTGCATCTTATATGCTGTAGAGCATGATTGTTCAGCTGCCTTTTTTCTCTACCAAACAGAAAGTCCACAAGAAGAACGTTTGTATCTGCTTTGTTCATCTGTACCCCCGAAGTTAAACATGGTGGCTAACATGTGCAGCATCAAGAAATACTGTTGAAAAGATGAGTAAATGAATTAATAAATAATTTGGGAATGGGACCAATGGAGAAATGCTGTGAGACAACACAAGAGAAAAGAGCATTGGTTCTCACACTTATCAAACTGTTGCTCAGCGTAAGGAAGAAGAGTCGACAGCCTCAGACGACTGTTTCATTTTCCTCTTCATCATCTGTTGCTGACATTTAAGAAGCAAAGTGCTACAAGGCAGACCCAATGAAGTCAAAGTTTTCTACGATTCATAAGCTTTAAAGCAAACTGCAAATAATAAAATGTAAATATTCACACATGAGCCTAAGATAAAACCAATTTAAACCTTTCAAAGTAATTCACTTAACTCATTTTATAAGTTGTAATTAAATGATTTAATTGTACAGTATATATTATTATTGTATTACTATGTGTTCTAAATTGTGATTTTTAGTAAGAGATTACAACATATGCAGTAATATTACAACTTTACCGAAGTAAAGAATCAAGAGATTTCCAGAAAGAATTTGTTTCTTTAGAATGGAAGTCCTTTACATACCCCATATGGTTGTGTTTTCTTTCTACACACAGCAACAAAGACCAACAGTATTCACTAGAACTTCACTTTTTTGATAACTAGCATTTATCTCTGAAACACACTCATACACATAGAAATGTGCAATTCTGCTTTAGTGCACCTAAATCACCTTTCTGCTATGGTTATTTGTCTAGTGACTTGTTTCATGCAAATAGAAATATTGCTCAGTAATAAATGTTAGAGTTTTTCCTTCTTAATCATTTTGACCTAACGTATACGAAAACTCTGTGCTTATAAAAGTTTTCACTGTCTGTATACCTTTCAGTCATAGCCAATCTAATAGAAATGTATCCCAAATGAAAGATTTCCTCTAAACATACGGTTATATCCTGGGACCTTCTGCACCTGTTAATCTGAAAGAAAAGTTGATCTGAAACTTTATTTTTTAGATTTTTATCTCAGCAGTTTTGTGCAGCTGTTCAAACTAATATGCTAATATGAAAATCAAATATTATTTATGCAGAAAGGGAATTAACTTTTATAATAACACACATTTCAGAAATTCCCCATGTAGATAAATATTGTTTTTCCCCATATTTAGATTCCCTTTACAGAGATTTGTTCTGTGTCACTGAGTTCTTCTTGTCTCGAGTTTGGAGCTAAAACTGAATATGCAAATAAACTGGAGCAGCAGAATTGTTCACTGGAAAACAATACTAACACCAACACCAATTTTATCTTACAAAGAATTTCTCAGAGTTAGTATACACTAGTGTGTAGTATAGTATAGTTAGAGGCCGAAGTAAAAAAATTCTAACTGGACATTAATGTATGCATCTATTACTATCAAAAAGATACATAACTAAATGTTATAAATTTTCTTTTTTTTTATAACGCTTTTATTTAAAGAATATAAATTTCCAAAATACAGCTTATAGATTACAATGGCTTCCCCCCCCATAACTTCCCCCCCACCCGCAACCCTCCCCTTTCCCACTCCCTCTCCCCTTGCTTCACATCAAGATTCATTTTCAATTCTCTTTATATACAGAAGATCAGTTTACTATATATTAAGTAAAGATTTCAACAGTTTGCCCTCACATAGAGACACAAAGTGAAAAATACTGTTGGAGTACTAGTTATAGTATTAATTCACAATGTATAGCAAATGTTATAAATTTTCACTTCCATGTATATATAAAAGAATGCCTGCACCAGTATATCACAATGAATGTGAAGATGTTTCCAGAAAGAACCCAAGTTCAAATATTTCCAATCCTCAAGTAGCAATGAAGAATATGTAGACAATTGCAGGTTTAAAACTTTGTATTTCATATTATTAATACAAATTGAAAGATTTTATCTATAAATTAATTAATATTTACTCCATAGTCTCCCTAGGAAGGAAACATAATTTCTGTCCTAAATGTATACTATAAAGATCTTGTTAATACAAGTGAGATTATATGTCTAAAATTATTTCATCAAATGATTAATGGATACACATATATGGTACAAGTACCCAATGGAATATTCCTCAGACATAAGAAAGGATGAAATTGTGCCCCTGACAACAACATGGAAATCATTAGATTAAGTGAATAAGAAAGAAAATACCACATAATCTCACCCATACGTGGAATGTAAAAATACTGATAATGTCATCGAAGTCAAGAGTAGAATGACAGGTTCCAGAGGGAACCATCCCCAGGGAGGGAGGTATGAGAAAATGTTGACAAATGGTACCAAGTTATAGCTAGATAGGATGAATAAGTTCTGGTGTTCTATTGTACAGTAGCATAGTCATATATAATATTTATGTATTGTATATTTTTAAAATAATCTAGAATAAGAATTTTGAACTTTCCACCAAAAAGAGATTATAAATATTAAAGAAGTTAGTTTCATGAATATAGTACAATGTATATGTGGATCAAGACATCACATTACACCATATATATGTACAGTTTTTATGTACTAGTTAAAAATAAGAATAAAATCATTTCAAATATTTTAGATAAGAGTTTCATTTCTGATCATTGAACTCAACCCTATTATCACAATTCCTTCACTCTAAACTGCACGTACTTTGCTGTTTTAACATTTATATACAATTTATATTCAGTGACATTTGATAATTTGACAATTTTTCCTTTCTTATTAGTGATACACAATAATGGTGCAATAACAAGTGATAACATCTTAGACTGAGAAAATGTCAAAACTGACAACATCAAAGAGAAACAAATATTTATCTGCTTTATCTTTCATTATGTTATGCAGCACATAGAAAAAGTAATCATAAACCAGTTTTAAGTATTAAGAAATTATAACCTGGTATTTCATATGAAGAAATCAAAATTAAAGTTGAATTTTTTTTGTGAGTTGTACAATTCATTTACACAGAGAAGGTAATCACATATAAATATGGAAGATCTGTAGAGAAATATCTAAGTACTTTCAGCTATTAAATTTGGAATAATGTTCCCATGTATTTCTAAATAAAAAAAAAAAAAATTGGGCTAGCATGGTGATGGGGTAAGCAAATGTTTGCGCTTCTGGCATTCCATATCAGAGTTGCTGGAGTCCTAGTTGCTCCTCTTCCGATCATGCTCCCTGCTAATATACCTGGGAAAGCAGTGGAAGATGTCCCAAGTGCTTAGACTCCTCCCACCCATGGAGAGACCTGGGTGGAGGTCCAGAATCCTGGCTTCAGCCTGATCCTGTCCTGGCCTTTATAGTGATTTGTGGAATGAACCAGCAGATGGAAAATCTTTCTCTCTGCCTCTCTCCTTCATTTGTCACTCTGCCTTTCAAATAGATCAAATAAATCTTTTTAGAAAGAAAAGGAAATAAGCCTATATGATTCTTTTCTTTTGCCACCAAAACGTTCTTACAGATTAACACTTATGTATAGGTCTAAAAAATCATATTGTAGGGTAGTTTGTACATAGGAGGAATGTATGATGCTTATTCAGAAAAGTATTACTATAATACAAGCAAGTGTGAACAGGTAAGTAGACATCAACCTATACCATAAAATTTTAGAAAATGACGAAAAGCTTAAATTTACTACTAACCTATGCCTAACTCTCCTTACCACATTGTCTCAAATCCTCAGTCCAAGTGGTTAAGACATTACTATTGACATGAGATGGAGAAATGCTGTCAGGGTGAGGGAGAGGGTTGTGGAGGCTCCCTTCCCAGCTGAAGAGAAACAAGCTGCAAAGAAGGACGCCTGAAGGTTCTGTGGACTGGAAGACATGCCTCCAGAATCCCACACCTGCAACTTCCTTAAAAGATCTGCAAAAGCCTTGAATTTGGGCCATGGGAACTATGAAGGTCACCCCACACCTGATCTTTGCCACCACAGAGGCCGCCATTGGCTCTTTTTTCAGTTCAGCTACAACACTGGAGTCATCAGTGCTCATGAGATGATCATAAGAGACTTCCTCAACTACACGTTGGATGAGAAGTTAGATGAACCTCTCAGTAGGCTGCTGCTCACAAATCTT
This sequence comes from Sylvilagus floridanus, assembly GCA_949820135.1. Lineage (NCBI taxonomy): Eukaryota > Metazoa > Chordata > Mammalia > Lagomorpha > Leporidae > Sylvilagus > Sylvilagus floridanus. Next base: position 78,119,586 of record OX463229.1, on the reverse strand, counting down.
TGGTCCTTGTCTGTGGCTGTCTTCTCTGTTGGTGGCATGATTGGCTCATTTTCTGTTGGACTCTTTGTCAACCATTTTGGCAGGTGCAATTCAATGCTCATTGTCAACCTATTGGTTGTAATGGGTGTCTGCCTCATGGGGTTCTTTCAAATATCTGAGTCAGTCGAAATGCTGATCTTGGGCCACTTGGTTATTGGCATTTTCTGGAGTCTCTGTTCAGGTTTTGTGCCCATGTACATTGGAGAGATCTCTCCCACTGCTCTATGAGGGGCATTTGGTATGCTCAACCAGCTAGGCATCATTGTCATGATTCTGGTGGCTCAGATTTTTGATCTGGAATTTGTCTTGGAGTCTGAAGCCCCATAGCTGGTGATTCTGAGCTTCATCATTATTCCAGGCATTCTGTAAAGTGCAGCCCTTCTGGTTTGCCCTAAAAGTCCTAGATTCTTGCTCATTAACAGAAAGGAAGAAAATCATGCCATGCAGATCCTGCAGTGGCTGCGGGGCACCCAGGATGTGGCCCAGGATATCCAGAAGATGAAAGATGAGAGTGCTAGGATGGCCCAGGAAATGCAAGCCACGGTGCTGGAGCTCTTCAGGGCACCCAGCAACCAGCAGCCCATCATCATTTCCATCATGCTGCAGCGTTCTCAGCAGCTCTCTGGGATCAAGGCTATGTTCTGTTACTTCACAGGGATCTTCAAGGATGCAGGTGTTAAGGAGCCAGTCTATGCCACCATCAGCATGGGGGTTGTTAATACTATCTTCACTGTCATTTCTGTGTTTCTGGTGAAAAGAGCAGGAAGGAGAACTCTATATCTGATAGACCTCAGAGGGATGGCTCTTTGTTCAGTCCTCATGACCATTTCTTTGTTATTAAAGGATAAGTATGATACAACAAGCTTAGTCTGTATTGCCACCATCTTGATCTATGTGGTCTTCTTTGAAATCGGACCAGGCCCCATTCCTGGTTTATTGTGGCTGAACTCTTTACCCAGGGACTGCACCCAGCTGCAGTGGCTGGTTGTTCCAAATGGATATCCAACTTTTTGGTTGAACTGCTCTTCCCCTCAGCTGCATACTATTTCAGAGCCTATGTTTTTATGATCTTTACCGCCTTCTTCATTGCCTTCTTTTTTTTTTTTTTTTTGACAGGCAGAGTGGACAGTGAGAGAGAGAGAGACAGAAGAAAGGTCTTCCTTTTGCCGTTGGTTCACCCTCCAATGACCGCTGCGGCCGGCACGCTGCGGCCGGCGCATCGCGCTGATCTGAAGCCAGGAGCCAGGTGCTTCTCCTGGTCTCCCACGGGGTGCAGGGCCCAAGCACTTGGGCCATCCTCCACTGCACTCCTAGGCCATAGCAGAGAGCTGGCCTGGAAGGGGGGCAACCAGGACAGAATCCAACGCCCTGACCAGGACTAGAACCCGGTATGCCGGTGCCACAAGGCAGAGGATTAGCCTATTGAGCCACTGCGCCGGCCATTGCCTTCTTTATCTTCACCTTCTTCAAATTCCTGAGACCTGAGTCAGGACTTTTGAGGATATCACACAGGCCTTTGAAGGGCAGGCTGTGGAAGGCAATTAATTAGGAAAGGGTCCCACAATGAAGATGAACATTTAAAATAGTATGACTGAAGGTGCAGTGTAGCTTGAGAGTACAAATGTGTGTGAACTGTCACTTTGCTCTGGGTAGAACTAGTTTATGATGATTTGTTTCCTGTGTTCCTACAGTCTCTTTTTGGATAGAATATACTAAAAAAAAAAAAAACCCATCCTTATACATGTAAATAACACTGCCTCTGCTGGGTGGAATTTGCATCCAGAACTTTAGAATTCTGGCTCATTTGGCTACCTTTTTCTGTTGGAGAAGGGGATAGAGAACTTCCTAAATCTTGAGGTTGAGGGTGGAGGGCTCTGCCTCACTCCAGATTCAAACAATGAGAGTGTGAAATCGGGACGTTTGACCTTCTGGGGACCCTGATTGTAGGGAGAGAAGGAGGCTTCCATTGACAAGGATAATAAACAGACAAAAGAATGAGAAGGTGAGAGCTGAGACACTCCTGCCACAGGTCATGTACACTGCCACAGTCATTGCCTAGTTTACTGGGACTTTCATAAAAAGATTGCACCTGGATGGCACCCTCTCTTCCCTTTTCAATGGTTGCTTAGTCTCCCTTTCCCTACTTGGTGCTTAAACATTTCAGACCCTTAGCAAAACACTTGCTGATAGCAATATTTTAGTTCTCATCATTCCCTGAGGTCATTGAGCCTTTGGATGAAAACCTCCTTGACTGTATGATGGGGCTCTGCAGGAAAGGGTGACTTTCCTCTAACTGCACCTCTGCTTCTGCTCTTTAAACGGTTGGCAGTAATGTAAGCAGAAGTTTTTTTCCCACATCTCAGTGACCAGGTTGTGCATATTTCCACGTGGATTTTTTTACTATCAATGTTACTGTTGTTTTGAAATAAAAATTCTGGAATTACCTATAGTAAAAGGAAATGAGGGTCCAGTGCTGTGGTGTAGCGGGTAAAGCCACCGCCAGCAATGCTGGCATTCCATGTGGGTGCTGGTTCAAGTCTTGGCTGCTCCACTTCCAATCCAGCTCTCTGCTATGATCTGGGAAAGCAGTGGAAGATGGCTCAAGTCCTTGGGCCCTTGCATTCACAGGGGAGACCCGGAAGAAGCTCCTGGCTTCGGATAAGCACAGCTTTGGCTGTTGCAGCCATCTAGGGAGTGAACCAGCAGATAGAAGCCCTCTCTCTCTCTCTCTCTCTCTCTCTCCCTGCCCCTACCTCTCTGTAACTCTGCCTTTCAAATAAATAAAAATAAATCTTTAAAAAAATGAAAAATAAAAAAAGAAATGAAATGTTTCAGTTTTAAACCACTACTAGTCATGGACACACTGGGATAAAATGGTCTAAAAGATTGACTTAGTCATTAACAAACAACACACTTAGGAACAACATAAATTTTGATTAGGACCAAGGAAAAATGTCCAGGATGACAAAGATTATAATGTGAGTCAGCTAAAATAAGAAATATTAATAACTTGTATCAGTGATGGATGAATAAAGAGAGAACTCCAAGCATACTGAGAGATACAGATTCTCTGCTAAAGTATAGAACTGACATAATCAAGACCAGCACTGAAAATGAATGAAACAAAAGCCACAGAATGGTAAGTATGATTTGAATGATTATCTGCTAGAAGAGTTATTCTATTGAGTTTTCTTGAGTTAGAAAGACCCCACAAGTCCTTTTCTCACCATAAGGCAGTGTGATAATAATGACTGGGTTATATTTCCATAAAATACCTCTAAAAAGAAGAAATGAGAAAAGAATAATTTAAAGTTAAAATTGGATTTCCTTATAATATATGAGATTATGAAGAAACAAGCTTCCTGAGTGAGCATTGGGGTGCAGTGTATTAAGCTGCTGCTCAGGTGCCCACATCCTACGTCAGAGTGCCAGTTCAATTCCTGACTCCTCTGCATCCTATTCAGCTTCCTGATAACGCATTCCAGAGCCCAAATGGAGTTCTTGGCTTCTGGCTTTGTCCTAGTCCAGTCCTGGTTATTGCAGGCATTTGGGAAGGGAACCAGCAGATTAAATCAATCTCAATCTCTCTCTCGCTCTCTCTCTCTCTCTCTCTCTCTCACCTGCTTTTCAAATACATAAAAGTAAAGAATGTTTATTTTTCAGAAAAGAAAGCAACTCCCTCTTTTCTTGGGTAAGAAAAAATAATCCAGCCAAATTGGAGCTTGTGAAAAAATTGTTAAGAAACAATCACTTGTTTTGTACATGAATTCTATAAACATATTTTGCATGTGTAACTCTGCCAGCTTGCTGTGGTCTTGGTCTCAGTCTGGCACCTCTAATGTTCACACAGACTATTTCAAAAGGAAATTTACAAAACAAAGATCAAAGTACATTGCAATATGTGTTTAGGTGTGGGCATTTAACTTAACAGATAAGATGCATATATCCCTCATCAGACTGCCTGGTTTCAATTCCTGACTCTGGCTCCTGATTCTGACTTCCTGCTGCCAATATAGATATTTGGAGACAGCAGTAACGGCTCAAGTAATTGGGTTCCTGCCACTCACAAGAGGAACCTCAACTAGCTTTGGTCTCAGTCATTATGGACATTTGGGGATGGAGAACCAGTAGATAGGATCTCTCTCTCATTCTCTCTCTCTCTCTCTCTCTCTCTCTCTCTCCCTCTCTCCATCTCTCCATCTCTCTTTTTCTCTCTTTCTCCCAGTCTCCCTCTCCCTCTGTTTCTGCATATCTCTTCTAAAACTAACACAAGCAAAGTATCATTTTGGTCCAGAGGTTGAATGGAAGTAATCAGGTTGGGATTGTGGAATTCAATAAGTAAATTGTGCCTTCCAGTTCCTTATGGTTACAGTTTCAAATGAACTTCTTAAAGAATAGTATCACACAGTGGAAATCCAAATCTATGAAGAGGACACATGTTGGAAATGGAGAAGATTTAGAATTCATGTCATAAAACTCCATCATGTTGCAGAGACAACATGAGAAGAAAACTCCTTGCTTAAAACTGCGCAAACTTCCATCTCAAAGGAGGAAAATGACTCCACAGCACCCTGCACACTGTCAAGCACTCTTCCCCCCAATATCATGATGCTTCCCCCGTAAAGCACAAAAGAAAACAAATGAATGTGAGGAAATGACTTACCCCATGTTATCCTTGAGTTTTGGCAGCATCTCACTAGTTTTAAATCCACAGTTATCTGAGTTACGAAAGATCGACAGGACTATTTCAGTGAAGTTTATTGTTCACATGAAACCATTACGAAGTATAGTAAAAGATAGAACAAATTTGATTTTGAAGTTGACTTTTTGTGCTTAGAGCATGTGATGAGGGAAAATGTTCTGACAGTTCAAGCTTACTCAAGCTTAATGACAGATCTAAATTGGAGCTTGGAGATAAAAGAAATTCTTTAGTGATGCCTCAGTTGTCATTGATTGCTATGAGCAATTTTAAAGCTATTCAAGATGAGAATTGCCAGCTTGGTTCTGAAAGGAGAGAAAGTGGTATGTAAGATTAGAGGCTGGTACAAATGCTATCTTGGTTTAAAAGGAGAGGACAGTTTTGTATCACATACATAGGTGACAATCGTGACTACATATAGACGTTTATCAGCAGGAAATGACTCAATGAATGCTCAGGGTAGGGGAAGCACCAGCTGTGCTAAGGAAGATGAAAATGAAAGGCAGCTTCCCTTCTAAGGATCACAAGCAGCAAGATGGCTAAAAAGAACAAAAAGAAAGAAAGCAGTTGCTAAAGCTGAAAGCTCATAAAAAATAATAAAAACTATCTTCATAAATTATAGGAGATTGTGCACTTACTTGCTGAAAATCTTTAAATTAAAAAGATATAGAGTCCATTCTGAAAAATTCAATTTCATCAAATGGAAAATGAAAATATCTCCAGTTATACATATACACAGAAGCCTTCATGCCCCATTTGCACTACTCGTACTGAATATCTTAATAAATTTCTACCTATTGAATCCAAATAAATGGTAGTTATCAAAGCGTCCTATTTTTAGCAGATCTTTGTGAAGTTGCTTTCTCTCTATTATTTTGTCCTTATAAAATAACTCCTTTAGACATTAATTGATATGCTCTCCCTTAAATACTTAATGGCATCATTCTCTTAAAGGTGGGAGCCAGAAACAAAAGAATTAGCAGTTCCCAAGGAGTTTCTCTATAGAAAGAGTTCTACTACTAGTAGGGTGCATGGCTCCAAAAAAAAGTACAGGGGCCCTCTGGAGGACCCATCTCCTCCTCCTTGTCATTCCCTAAATACAATATAGATATTCACACTCAGTGCTTTAAAAAAATGAAGCTGTTTATCTATATGAAAGACATTTTCCAATATTGTCACTCAATGCATATAATGCAGTTTCCAAATTCTAATTCCAATAACATTTTAGTGACAAAAAAGAGAACTTTGTTAGAGAGAAATAAGTATACCCACCTCTGTATTTCTAAAACACACACACATATCTCCAACATAGCCATATCACATACAATTTATTGATTGGAGCATCGGGTAGGAATTGATCTTTTAAGGTTGTATATTTCTTTGCTTCCTATGGAAATTGTGATATGAAATCTAGTAATCAATAGCCCCGTCAGTGAGTTTTCCTTTTACATATCTCATACATTTACATTTTTGCCCTATTATATGTCCTATGGAAAAAATCATTATGTCTATTTCCTCCTAAATATTGATCATTAACAGAGGAAATTACATAGCAAACAAAGGGGTTTGTATTCTCAGATAAACATTTCTCTTTATTTTTCAGCAATGCAGCAAAACTCATCAAAATTATATTCTCTATATAATCATTTTGGGATTAATAAATATAGAAATGGAAAAACAAGAACCCATTTCTTTTGAGAATTATATGTGAGTTAGGGAGAGAAGGAAATGAGTTAACAAATGTGTATATTTACAAGCACATTCATGTCTTGTCTGTAACTGACATCCCCCCCAGCCCCTGCAGTATCTTAGCTTTCAGGGTAATACCAGACACAGCCACAATGTCTTCACGACACCATACTGCCTGTCAAAGTATTTCCTTGTACCATTATTTTATAGGATAAAAACTCCTCAATGTATTTATTTTTGCTATTTGAGTAGATCTGGGTAGAAAAATACAGATGGTTTGGTTAACATGAGCTGGAAAAACTCAATCTAAATTTCCTGATAAACAAAGGCAAATATTTTAAATTGTAAATTGCACCACATTGGGGGAAATCTCATAGTCACAGATGTTGCAATTTGCTAATAATATATCCAGACCCAACAGTCTGGTAATCTTCATATATTTGTTTGTTTGCTTTTTATTCGATATAATCCAACTGGCAAATGCCATTGTTTTCTAATTTGAATTTTCATATAAAGAATCTTACATTACTTTCTAAGAACGATACTATATTCTTGTCCATTCCCTCAACTTACTGTAATAAGATAGAGAAAAAAAGTTTCATTGAAATAACCTCCCAGATGAGTGTTTGTTCCCTCTGAAAGTATATGTAATTGGATTATCCTTAGAGCAAAAATAGTTCTGATCTTCTTGAGAATGTATATAATCAGCCTAAGAATGAGATACTTACTTAATACACCTTATTCTTATTCAAATGAAAATCAAAAGGATCCAAGGATGTATTTGAAATTCTACCACAGGATGTTCTCCTAGAAAATGAATGTCAGTTTTTTTTGCTGATGTTTGTTCATATTATAAAATTATTAAGAAGCCAAACATTCCTAAGTTATCATGAGAAGTTTGCAATTCACATTCATATAAAGATCAAAAGTTTCTCTTTTCTAGTAATCCTCTGAAATTATTTTAAGTATAATATTGATGATACTAAAGAATTCTATCAAAAATGATAAAGTTGGGCTGCAATTGGGATTTTGTCATAATAAATTTTGCCCTGTGGTTTCTGATGTAATGAGGAGAAATCTTCCAGTACACAAGCCACAACAAAATAGCAAGTTATTCAGGGGCTGCTGTTGTGGTTCTGTGGATTAAGCGGCCCCGTGCAGTACCAGCATCCCATACTGGAGTACCAGGTCTGTTTCAGTTGCCACTACCCCACTTCCTTTCCAGCTCTCTGCTATGGCCTGGGAAAGCAGTGGAAGATGGACAAGTGCTTGGGCCCCTACTGCCCACACTGGAAACCCAGATGGAGTTTCAGGCTCCCGGCTTTGGCTTGTCCCAATTCACTATTTGAGGAGTGAACCATCCGTTGGAAGATGCTCTCTCCCTCTCTCTCTCTGTCATTCTGTTTTTCAAATAGATAATAGATAAATTTCTTTATAAAAAACAAAAACAAGTTATCCAGTTTTGGGAAAGCTGATTATTTCTACAAGCTATAGATAACTTAGTAAATTAAAAATAGGAATATTAAATATTATTTTGAAATCCGCAAGAGACATGTAATCTATTAATTATTTACAGGTACAAATTTAAACAGTAACTTTATACATAACTACTCATTGGTAGTAGCAATTATTTTTTTAAAACTTTCATTTCTGATAATTTTGTGGCCACTATTTATCCAAGTTTGTACCTTTGCTTAGTTTACTCTCATTAATTAAAAAAAGGATGCATATTACCTTGAAATATTTGTTCTTTTGGCTCTGTAATATATATATTCTTTACTTATTTTATCAAATTATATAGTTAAATTATTATGCAATTTTATGCTTCCCTCTAAAGCATATTAATATATATTTTCTCTAGTGAAAATAAAAGAAAAACATTCAATCGTCAAAGTACTCTCACTCATATTTTTAAGTTTCTGAAAATTTGGCATAATCTATAAGTCCTCTGACTGTTATACTTTCAATGATCATGCTTTCATAACCTTTTGAGAAGTAATATATTTTCTTTTAATCTAAAATAAATGATTGGCTAAGGCTTATATACAAAGAAAGCTCACATCAAACCTAGAAAAATTGGATTGATAACTGTAACTAAATGATAATCTGATATGAAATTGGAATTTTAATTTCAATAGCATTTCATCTTTAGTTCCCATAACAGATAGTTGTCAAGATACAAGAATATAAGGTAAGGCTGAAGAGATTGCTTTGGGTGAAGGAAAGCACTGTAAACAATAATTATCAAGACAAGAATACTGCTGTGAATCCCTTTTACTGTTATGGCACACTGCTATAACATTTTCACCATATTCTGTGGAGCATTCTTCAAAGAAAACAATGAAAGATGTGCTCTTTCTGAAAGAGATCCAGTAAATATATCCCTGGGGAGAGAAAACTCCCTGATATGCACATTCTCAAACAATCCACTTCTATTACTTGTATATTTATTTTTAACAATGGGGGCTACTTTCAATCCCTCAATACTGCAGGACATGCCTGCCACTGATGGACTTCAGCATTATCTAGTAAAACGATGCAGTGATCTCTTTCATGATTTTAAAATATTTAACTGACCTGTGAGAGTTGTACAGATTTATGGATTAACTTGTGGTGATTAATACATGTAGGCATCGTGTCACACCCAATCCAGGGAAAACATATCTGTCTCCTCACCAATTATCTATGTTTGTGTCCAGTGTGTATGGAATTACATCCGCTATTATATTGCTATTATTTGTGTTTAGAGTAGCTTTTTCTCCTATGGATCAGTCTTGCCAAGATTTCAACTGTTTAATAATCTTTTAACAGACTCATTTTTATTAATAATCTATTTCTTGCTTGCTTGATTCTTGGTATGTCTCTATTACATTTTACCAATGTATATTTTATATGTATTATTCATTAATTTTTATATTATTTGGTCTTAATCTGTCCTTTTCCCTTAATTTGTCCTTTTCCCTTAATTTGTTTCAGTCTCTAGTGTTAGGATATTATACCAGGTAGCTTGCTTTTCCCTTATGTATTATCTTCATTGTGTGCTGTGGATGTTGATATGCAGTGAATTAAGTATCAAATATTAAGCAATTTCCCTTTTTTATTTTATTATCTTTTAAAAGTGTGCTTTTAATTTGTGAATGGTGGTGGGTTTTTATTTGTTTTTATTGCTGCTTCTTTGTTATTTAGCATATTTTTTTTTTACATTCTGATCAGACAGTATTACCTTCAACATTATTTTTGATATTCATTTAAATGTATTACCTAAAAAATATGGTATCAGCATTTATGAAAATAATCAGTATATCCTCTGTATTTGACTCTGAAATTAAAATGCAGTGGCTGTGTTGCGGCATATGGGGTTAGCTGCCACCTGCAACGCCAGCATCCCATATGGGTGCCAGATTGTGGCAAGGTTGATTCACTTCCAATCCATCGCCTAGATAATGCGCCTGGGAAAGCAGTTGAAGATGACCCAAGTTTTTAGGCCCCTGTACCCATGTGGGAGGCCCAAACAAAGATCCTGGATTCTGGCTTTGGTCTGGTCTAGCCCTTGTCATTGAGGCCATTTGGGGAGTAAACCAGAGGTTGGAAGAGCTTTCTTTCTCTCTCTGTCTCTACCTGTCAAATAAATAACCTAAATCTTTAAAAAATTGCTCACATAGCAAGAAAATTTTATATATTTATATATATGGAGGTTATATATTGTTATATTAAAATATTTCAAGATTCTCAGAATTATAACTATAAATAAAAGATTCATTTAAAATAAAAATAAATTTCCATTACCAAATGCAAAATCTGTTTTCGCAAAGGCAGCATACAGCATCCACATGCAAGATTGCATGTTATACCTGCCAAGCAATGGGAAAAAAATAATAGTGTGACTCTACTTTAATTGGAATTACTACAAGATTTTGAGAAAAAAATGAGTCAACTTTGATAGTACTAGGCTTCTACATCCACAAAATTAATGTAAGCAATGTCACTCTAGTAACATCTGTTTGAAAGTATCATATTCCAAGACCCTTAAAACTGTTTATCTCAAATATTTATTGTAATAATATAAGGGCTATGAAGCTATGGACTTGGTTTAATGTTTTCCCACTAAGCAGTCATTATTCAAGTGATGAAACAAAATATGAAAATTATTGTAAAAATACCATTGAATGAATTAAAATATACAATTTTTATCTTTATATGTGTGTTACAATATAAATGATCATTTTTATATTCCATAAGCAGATATAATAATGATTTTTTCAAATAATACAGTTATTTAAAGGCAGACACAAAATATTACTCAGTTTTAATTCTGTTCACTGTTATTTCCTCAGGAACAGAGCAGGATTTCTAAAGCTATTAAAGAGACACACACACACACACACACAGTATGGTTCATACTGAGAGAGAACTAGTTGCGTTAGAAAACGTGACAATATGAATAGGAACCAATAAGAATTAGAACTATTGGACCATGACAGTGCAGTGGATTAGCTGCTGCCTGGGATGCAAGCATCCAATTTGAGCATCAGTTTGGGTCCTGGCTGCTCCACTTCCAATCCAGTTCCTTTTTAATGAGCCTGGGAAAACAGCAGAAGGTGGCCCAAGTAACTTGGCCCCTGCCACTCATGTTGTAGATTCTAATGGAATTTCAGACTCCTGGTTTTGGTCTGGCCCAGGTCCATGTGTTGCAGTCATAACTCTGTCTTCCAAATAAATGAATCTTTATGTATGGGTGGTGTTTTATATATAATATATATACGTGTGTGTATGAATGGCTTGAAATTGCTCTTTTAATTTCATGTAAAACCTGAAACTCTAAAAAATGAGCTTGTTTATTTTGCTTAAAATCTCTGTCCTCTAAAGGACAAACATCATTTCTTCCAGAGCAGTTTGTTTACCTATCTAGTCATCCATCATTTTTATCTTAATGATACCACTCAGCACCAAAAATGGAAGTCACACAAATAAAATAAAGCAAATGGAGTCTGAACAATCATGATAAATAACAACTTATCGTGTTTACAGAGAACTGTGACCTTGTTATGCCTCTAAGCTCTTAAGAATAAGAAATTAATATGTAACACTGGTTTACTTGTAAGCATGACCAACAAAACTTCAACAAAACCTCTCAGCATTCCCCATTATTTTTCAAGCAATTCCCTTTTCACTTCACCAGAACAGTTCGACTGGGTCATTCCTGCACCTACAACTTTAGAATTTCATTTATTGCTGGGATAAGAAAGAACCCTTTTAAGAAGAATTCAGTCAAACTAGAATTGTGTTAGCCTTAAGCTCAGGATTGTGAAGGAAGTTAAAGCTACACTGAATGAGAAAAAGTGGTGGCATTTATCAGCAAGAAAACTCCAAAGAAATATCAATATCATAGTTTTCAAACAATTGAAAGGTTCTAAGTTTCAAAAAGGGCTATACTTGTAACAGAGATAGCGGTAGTTCTAAAGAATGGAAGTTTAAGATTACAGATTTCAGTTAAATATAAGGAAGTCAGAACTATTCAAATACAGAAGGATTATGCAATTCAGCCCACGTGGAAATCTTCACTATTTATTTGTCACGGGACTTACCCATGGATAGGTTAAAAAACCACTTTGTAGAGTTGATGCAAGCCAATTCAATCATTACATTAAGGTTTGGATTTCATGACCTTTAAAGTCTATTCCAACCCTGAGATTCACTGGGGCTCTGAAACCCACTCCACTGGGAGTGCTGCCTGCCAAATTAGTCTTTGCATGAAAGGCATAAAATGATGTCAATTGTTGCAGCTGCAATGAGTCAGCTGGAAACTGCTTGACAAAGGCAAAGTTCAACCTAGTTACTAAACCCCAACTAATTTTAAATGATTTTAGCTTTCTTAGATGGTTCCAGAATTACACACTCAATTAATGCTGTTGATTTCAGCCAAACCTCCACAAAAAGAAGTGGAAAGCAAGGCAACAGTTATTTGGGTAACACAAACCGAAGAAAGTAGATTTTTTTTAGGGCTTTTTTTAAATTTTATTTATTTTTTTGACAGGCAGAGTGGACAGTGAGAGAGAGAGACAGAGAGAAAGGTCTTCCTTTTGCCTTTGGTTCACCCTCCAATGGCCGCCGCGGCCGGCGCACCGCGCTCGTCCGATGGCAGGAGCCAGGTGCTAGGTGCTTTTCCTGGTCTCCCCATGGGGTGCAGGGCCCAAGCACCTGGGCCATCCTCCACTGCAGTCCCGGGCCACAGCAGAGAGCTGGCCTGAAAGAGGGGCAACCGGGACAGAATCTGGCGCCCCGACCGGGACTAGAACCTGGTGTGCCGGTGCCGCAAGGCGGAGGATTAGCCTGTTGAGCCACGGCGCCGGCCGAAAGTAGATCTTTCTATTTTAACTCTAGCTTCAGTCATCCTGAAAACTCAGACCAAAAGTCTATCACAACTGATGACATAGAGGATTAAACTGGAAAAAAGAGCTCTTGGTTCTAACTTCTATTATATTTCACTGTTTTTATGAATGAAGAGGTGTCAGAATAAGATCATAGATTTGAGTATTAGCTTAATCAGTACTAGCTGTGGTGTCTTGGAAGAGCTATAATATCCTTGAATGTCAATAGTCACATCTATGATAGCAATTACAATAAGCAATCACCATTTGTTGACAGCCATATTTATAGATTTCTATGAGATGGCTTAGCTTCTCGTATTTTAGAAATGAATAAAGTGGACTAAAGAGAAAAAAAATCACTTCTTGAAGCCAACAACTAGTAGGATTTTAATCAAATTGGCCAGTACTTGTTTTGCATTTCAAATTCTAGTCAATCATATGTAAAATCAAAGTCAGGTAGATCCTTCAGGAGGCTTCCTCTGAGAAGAAGACCATGCCCTGCCTCCTTCTTTATATCTAGAAGATGTCTGTGATAGCTAGAGCTCTATTAACTAAGTAGGTCTGGTAAACCACTAGGCAAGAAGTCACAAACTGCAGAACCTGGATCTGTGATGACTTTAGCGGAAAAATCCTATATGTCGAAAGCAGTTCTTGAATGCAGTTCTTTAATATGGCACAAAAAAACTTCTCTCATTTTAAGCATTGTAAGGCACTGTTAAGATAGTATTGGTTAAATGATGCTGAGCTGAGAGATCCTAAGAGACATATACACATTCAAATAAATTATGTTTCTGGGTCAGAGGCTCATGCTGTGGCATAATATCATAGAAGTTTCATTAAAAGCAATGCAGATTGTCACTGCAGACATCAGACAGGTCATCTAGCAATGAGCAATTGCTATAAGGTTTATACAGCAGATCATAATAAATCTGGAGGCAGATATAACTAAGTAGTATATATATAAAATAAATTACCATTAAGGACAAAAGTATATGTAAATAAGCTGTAACGTTGAGAAATAAATCCTTATTATGGTCTTCCTCTAGAACCAGATAATAATAAAGAAAAACTAGTCATCATTTAATATAATAGTAATCTGACCCTTTGTCTGATTTATTCATTTAAATAATTAAGTTTTATTTTCTCATCTGCCATGCTTGCTATATATGTTAATGTGCTAAGGACTGGCAGAAGACACAGAAATTCAGAAGTGTGATCCTTTGGTCTAGTGAAAGAGATTTAAAAGGAAACAAACACAGAAATGAGTACTGTGATAAAAGTATACACAAAGTACCTTAGAAGTCCAGAGGAGAAACACTTCCTATTACATTGTAGGAGAGGAGTGAAGAAAAAGACTTCTTAAGAGAGATGATTATTAACTTGGAGCTTCAGCAACATGTAGGCACTAACTGAACACCAAAGGGGAAACCTGTTGAAGTGAAATGAACTCTATGAGAAACTATGACTGGATCAATTCTTGTCTGGACGGTTGATATACAATATAAATCTTTTCCCATTTTAGTATTTCTTGACGTTGTTTGTTATTGCTCTAGTACTATTGGTTGAACTCTGCAATTAACACACAATTATTCCTAGGTGTTTAAATTTCAACTGAAAAGTAATCGCTGTTAATTTATGAAAGAGGGAAAAAGAAAGGGAGGATATGTACAATTTGGGCAAACTCAATCGGACTTGCCCCAAACGACCGAGTTAGAAATGTGCCAGGGGACCCTAATACAACCCCAGCAAGGTGGCATGTACCAAGCCATCTCACTGGCCCAAGTGATCAATTCCAGTTCACAATTGATCACACTGATAGGTCTAGGAGTCAAAGGACTCACACAAGCAAGACTAGTGACTGCCAATACTAACAGATAGAAGTAAAAAAGGGAGAGACTGATCCAACATGGGAAGTAGGATACACAGCAGACTCATAGAATGGCAGATATCCTAATAAATCACTCTGGCCTTAGAATCAGCCCTTAAGACATTAGGATCTGGCTCAAGAACCCATGAGAGTATTTTAGGCATGGAAAGCCAAGACACTCTGGGAAAAAAAAAAAAAAGAAGAAGAAGAAGAAGAAGAAGACATAAATGAAAGATCTCTGCGAGTAAGATCTCAACGGAAGGAACAGGGCCACCAGAGAAGGAGGTACCTTTATCCGAAGGGAGGAGAGAACCTCCACTTTGACTATGACCCTGTCAGAACAAGATCCAAGTCGGCGAACCCTAAAGGCTTCCATAGCCTCAGCAACTCATGACTATAGCCTAGGGAGATTACTGACGCCATAAACAAAAGTGGCAAATTGTTATATCAACAACAATAGTCACTGTGTACTTACGGCCCATGTATGATCTGTCCTTAATGTGTTGTCCAATGTGAAGTAATGCAATAACTAATACTGAAACAGTATTTTTACACCTTGTGTCTCTGTGCAGGTGCAAACTGACAAAATCTTTGCTTAGTATATACTGAATTGATCTTCTGTATATAAAGATAATTGGAAATGATTAAAAAAAATTGGAAGTTACATAAAAATCAATCAATTTTTAAAAAAATATCATGTAGGATCTCTGCCCTTAATGTGCTGTACAAGGTGATTTAATGCTATAACTAGTACTCAAAGAGTATATTTCACTCTGTAATGCTATGTGAGGGCAAATGGTTTAAAATCTTTTCTTAACACATACTAAACTGAGCTCCTGTATACAAAGAGAATTGAAAATGAATCTGGATGTGAATGAAAGGGGAGAGGGAGTGGGTAAGGGGGGAGGGTAGTGGGGGGGAGGGGAGGTATGGGTGGGGAAGCCATTGCAACCCACAAGTTGTACCTTGGAAATTTATATTCTAAATAAAAATAAAAAAAAAAAGAAAAGAAAAGTGGTACTCTAAAGAGAGTAAACAGGTATGCACCAATGTATAGAGTTGACAGTTTGACATATCTGGGCTTGTGCACACACACTGAGGTGGTACAGAGGAAAATGGGATTGGAGATATGAGGAAAGGGACAGATCATCAAAGACTTAGTTTATTTGCCAGTGAAGCTTAAATTTTACTCTTAAAACTGAAGAGTTTTCTTTAGGAAGACTGAAATGATAAAAATGCAGGTGTAAATTGCAGGGTTCTTTGCAGAAATTTATAAGAACAAAGAAGGGTCCACCAGATTTAACAACCTCCAGGCCAAGAGGTTGAAAAGCGACAAGATATCAGGGGTGTGAAACAGACCCAAAATTGACTCGGGAGAGGACTGAATGAGCAAGGAAGTGAAAATGGGGGGTAGAGGTGGTACAACGTTATGATAGTTTGTTTTCTGTCAAAACAAGCTGATTGGATTGGGACAATGTTTTAAAACTTCCCGTGAAAGAAGAGAAAGGAGTTTGATTTTTCCTAAATTAGAAAGAACTGAATCTATATATATTCTGGTAGGGGTTGGGAAGTTTACAGAGGGGTAAGAACAATGATTGAAGAAAAGATCATTAGGACTTAAAAGGGAACAGGATGCTACATAAAATATAAAATACATACTACAGTCAGGGAACAGATACCATGCATAAGGCCAGCATACAGTTTTGAGAATGTTGACTCCTAACGCCTACTTCTCTATCCCAGGTGTGAACCACCTAGGATACCAACAATAACAACAAAACACTTGTGCAGAAAGTTTGAAGAGCCACACTACCCAAGGTATTTTATAATTGATACAAGGACCAGAACAAAGTTTTATGTCCTTTTGCCTTATCCCTATATTCTTTTTTAGGATACATAAAAATTGTATTTACTTATGGGTTACTGTGTTACATTTCAATAGAAGTATACATTGTGCAATGTCCAATCAGATAAATACAAATTTTGTCCCAAACATTTAACATTAACCCCTTTGGTGAAAATATTCAAAATGTCTTCTAAGATTTTTTGAATAGAGAAACACATAGAACTCCAAATATGCAACATAACCCCAAAACTCATTACTCTTATATAACTATAATTTAGTGCCTGTTAATCTGCTTTTCCCAGTCCCAAACTCATCCCTTCCGTCCTCATCCCCTGGTAACCAGACCTATATTTTAACCTCTTTAAAATCAATTTTGTTCACTCCTCAGATGAGTGAAATCATGCAATACTTGGTTAGTACAAACACTTTAATAATATTGAGTCTTCTAATCCATGAACACGGTATGTCTTTCCACATCTTCGTGTCCTCTTCAGTTTATACTATCAATGATTTCTAGCTTTCATTATAGAGCTCTTGAAACCTTTTGATTAAATCTACTCCTAGGTATTCTGTTTATTTTTTTAGGTATTGGCAATAGGATTGCTTTCCTAATGTCTTTCTCAGGTAATTCACTATTGGTACATACAAGGCTACTGATTTTTGTATGTTGACTTTGTATCACGAAACTTTGCTGAAATTACTGTCTATTAATTTCTTGGTGGAGTATATATATAAAATCGTGTTATCTGTAATCTAATTTGGATATCACTGATTTTTTTACTCTTGCCTATTTGCTCTGGCTAGAATTTCTAGTACTACACTGCATAAAAGTGGTGAAAATAGGCATCCTTGTCTTTTCCCAGATCTCAGAAAGAAAGCTTTTAGCTTTTCCTTAAATAGTATAGTACTAACTGTTGGCTTGTTTTATGTTGTAGCATTCTCCTCCTATACCTGATTTCTTCAGATTTTTTATCATTCAGATGTATTGGATTTTGTCAGTTGATTTTTTTGTTTCTACTGAGATCACTTCTGAGTTCTGTCTTCAGTCTCCTGGTATGGTGTACATTCGTTATGTACATTGGAGCCACCACATGGATGAATCCCACATAATCATGCTGAGTAAATTTTCCAAAATGTTGTTGGATTTGGCTTGTTAGTATTTTGTTAATGAGTTTGCATATAATTCATCAGTTCCTTAAGATTATTGGCCTGTAGCTTTCTTTTTAGATTGTGTCCTTATCTGTTTTTTTTTTTTTTTTTAAATCAAGATAATGCTGACTTTGTATAAAGTGTTTGGAAGATTTCCCTCATTTTCGATTTTTTTAGAATAATTTAACATTATTTAAATGTTTGGAATCTGCCTATTCCTCTTTTTTTTTTATCAAATGTGTGGCATATAATTGTCCCTAGTAATCCCTAACAATCCTTTATGTTTCTGTGGTATGAGTTGTAATGTCTCCCTTTTCATCTCTGATTTTATGTGTTTGAATCTTCTCATTTTTTTCTATTAGTGTAGCTAAGTTTGTCAAGCTTGTCTATCCTTTCAAACAGCCAGCTCTTCATTTCATTGATTCTTGCAGTAGTTGTTAGTCTCTGCATTGTTTATTTGTGCCTGGAGTGCTATTATTTTGTTTCTCTTGCTAATTTTGTGTTTGGATTTTTTCTTATTTTCCTAGTGCCTTGATGTCTAGTGATAGCTGTGTATTTGAGAACTTTCTACTGTTTTGATGTAAGCATCTACTATTGTAAACTTTCTTATTGGTACTTATTTGCTTTGTCCCACAGGTTTGGTATGTTGTGTTTCCAATTTCATTCTTTGCAAGAATTTATTTCCCTCTTAATTACTTCATTGATCCATTTGTTGTTCAGGGGGAAGTTGTTTAATTTCCATGTTTTTATGTAGATTTTAAAGGTTTTCTTCTTATTGATTTCTAGTTTTGTTTCATTGTAATCAAAAAAATTACTCAATATGACTTCTATTTTTAATATACTCTAACTTCTTTTGTGACCTACCACTTGATCTATCCTAGAGAATATTCCTATACTGTTAAGGATATGTATTTTATAATTATTAGATGCAATGTTCCATAGATATCTGTTAGGTCCAGTTGATCTAAGATACAGTTGAATTCTATAGTTTCTTTGTAGATTTTCTGTCTGGATGTTTGTCTGTTGCTTAAAACGGAGTGTCAAGTTCCCTTATTTTTATTTTATTAGGGTCAATCTTTCCTTTTAAGACTATAAATATTTAGGCTGGCGCTGCAGCTCAATAGGCTAGTCCTCGCCTTGCGGTGCCGGCACACCAGGTTCTAGTCCTGATCGGGGTGCTGGATTCTGTCCTGATTGCCCCTCTTCCAGGCCAACTCTCTGCTGTGGCCCGGGAGTGCAGTGGAGGATGGCCCAGGTGCTTGGGCCCTGCACCCCATGGGAGACCAGGAGAAGCACCTGGCTCCTGCCTTTGGATTAGCATGGTGCACCGGCTGCAGTGCGCCAGCTGCGGCAGCCATTGGAGGGTGAACCAGCAGCAAAGGAAGACCTTTCTCTCTGTCTCTCTCTCTCACTGTCCACTCTGCCTGTAAAAAAAAAAAAGACTATAAATATTTGCTTTATTTATTTGTGTGCCCCAACATTGGATTATATATAATTATTATTTCTTCTTGCTAAATTGAAACTTTTAGCATTGTGTCATGACCTTCCCTGTCTCTTATGATGGTTTTTGATTTAAAATCTGTTTTATCTAATGGAAGTATGGCTACTTTTGCTTTCTTTAGGAATCCATTTTCATGGACTATTTTATTATATAATTTTACTTTCAGTATATACATATCCTTCAAGTTGAAATGAATTTCTTTTAAGTAACATATACTTGACTCTTTTGTGGGTTTTTAAAACATCCATTCACTCACTCTGTGTCTTTTAGTTGGAGAATTTAATCCATTTATATTTAGGGTAATTATTGATATAGGTACAAAGTTATTACTGCCATTTTGATACTTTTTTCTGACTTTCTGATTTCTGGTTAAATTACTTTATCTAGCAGTGTGTTTGTACCCTTACCATTGTATTTTGGTAAGTCTATTTATATTTTTGCTTTGTGGTTATAATGAGACTTACAAAATCATCCCTAGGTTTTAATAAAGTATTTTAAATGATAACCACTTTACAATGGTTATAAAGATAGTAAAAGAAAAAGTAGAAAGAGATAAGAAATACTAATAAAGAATTCTATGCTTAAACTCCATTCTTCCTCACATGTCAATTTTTTCATGTCTCATTTAATACTTCATATGATTCTTATCTCATAACATTTTCAGTAGTTACTATTTTTAATTTTATAATCTTCACACTACAGATATGTATTGTTAATTCACTGTGTTTTCACTATTGGAGTATTCTTAATGTGTTTGTGTAATTACCCTTATGATTTTCTATTTTCAAAAATGTCCTTCTTCCTCTCATTAGTGTCTCTTTTCCTCAGTTTGAAGGATTCCCTATAGCATCTCTTGTCAGGCAGATCTGCTGTTGTCAAATAATCTTAGTTTTTGTTTGCCTGAAAAGCCATTATCTCTCCTTCATATATAAAAAACAGCTTTGCACTGTGCAGTATGATTGGGTGTAATTGTTTTCCTTCACTACTGCAAAAATCTCATTCTGCTTATTATGCAAATTGGGAACTCTTTATTAAGTAATTTGTGGGGTTTTTTGTTTGTTTGTTCGTTTGTTTTGCTTGCAACTTTAAGAATCAGCTATTTATTTTCAATCTTGGAGAGATCGCATATGATACAATGAGACAGTCTTGGTTGTGCTGAATCTGACTGGGTACCTCTGACCTTCCAGCACCTAAATGAGTGTTTGTTTTCCTAGATTTGGGAAGTTTTCTGTTCCATCTCATTGAATTTGCTTTCTAACTCTTTGGCAGTCTCTAATCCCTCTTGAACTGCAGGGACTTGCGAACTTTCTCTTCCCATGCTGTCCTAAAGTTCTCATAAGATTTCCTCATTCTTACTTATTTTTTTCACTTTCTTACTTCATTTGAAAGAGGGAGAGAGAGCGAGAGAGAGAGAGCGAGAGAGAGAGAGAGAGAGAGAGAGACTTCCAATCTGCTGACTCACTCCTCAAATACCTATAGTAACTAGGCAGAGACAGTTCAAAGTCAGGAGTCAGAAACTCAATCCCAGGTCTTCCATGTGTGTGACAGGAACTCAACTACTTGAGTCATAACCTGTAGTCTTCTTCTTTTTTTTATTTGACAGAGTTAGACAGTGAGAGAGAGAGAGAGAGAGAGAGAGACAGAGAAACGTCTTCCTTCTGTTGGTTCACCTCCCAAATGGCCGCTATGGCCAGGGCTATGCTGATCCAAAGCCAGGATCAGGTGCCTCCTCCTGGTCTCCGATGCGGGTGCAGGGGTCCAAGCACCTGGGCCATCCTCCACTGCCTTCCCGGGCCACAGCAGAGAACTGGACTGGAAGAGGAGCAGCAAAGACTAGAACCCAGTGCCTATATGGGATGCCGGCACCACAGGTGGAAGATTAACCAAGTGAGCCAGGGCGCTGGCCCTGTTGTCTTCTAAGGTATGCATTAGCAAGAAGCGGGAATCAGGAGCACAGCCAAGAACTGAACCAAGCCACTCTGAAATGGAATGGCAGCATCCCACGCAGCATTTTTACCACTATGACAAAAACCTACCCTTGATTCCTTTTTCTTTCTTTTTTCTCCCTTAACTGTACATTTTCAACTAGCCTATCCTCAAGCTCACTGATCCTTTACTTTGATCTATTCAGCTATTGACTCCTTCTATCACATTTTTAATTGTGCTTAGTGTATTTGTGAACTTAAGGATTTCTGACTTTTTACAGTTAACTCTGTCTCTGTCAATTCTATTAAAGTACAGAATCATTTCTCTTTTTTCTTGAAGTTTTTTTGCATTGCCTTAACCAGTTGTTTTGAAGTCTTCAACTGAGCAACTGGAAATTTCAGTTCCTATAAGGATGGTCTTTAGCACCTTACATGGTTCATTAACAGAGGTCATAGTTCCCTGTAAATTCTTGACACTTGTTTGTGTACAATACTGAGCACTGAAGGATTAGTTGTGGCAATCTGGCTTCTTTTGTGGCAGCACCTCCAGAAATTCTAAGATATTTTTTATTCTCTGAAACTGATATTAGTGCTGTTTCAGGAGTAGATGATACTCTTATTAGAGGTTTGGTACAGATCCACTTTTAGTATGTTTTCATTGTTTAAATCTTAAATACACCCTAAGCTCTGATTTATCCCACATCTGCTGTTGATGTATAGTTCAGAATGAGTTAGAAAAATGTCTAAAAAGAAATAGTCAGTTCCCACCAGTTTCTTCCTGGGATTGCAGTGAGCCTAGATGCCTGGCCCCATGGTCACCAATGTTTGATGCTAAATCGCCCATTAAAGTTAATGCCCACAGAAACTTGTCTAGCCTGGGAATGGAATTGAAGCTCACACTTCTTATGGTCTATCTTTTGTTGAGGTGAACTCTCAGCCCATTTCACCCTTACCAGCCTTTGTTGATGCTGACTGAGATATATGGTTCATCAAGTTGGGCTAGAGAACTCAACTTTGTTCTGCACACACAGACATGGGCTCAAGACAATTAGGGTCTTCTCAGTGCTGGGTACTATCAGCTTGGCACTGAATCCCAATACAGTCTGTGGATCCTGGCTGTATTCCCAAACTTGGAGGAGGAGTGATACTGAAAGCATATCAGCTGCCAAGGAAGGTAGTAGTCGGGTTACACCTGGGTCTTAAGGTCACCAGGTTGTATGCAGTCTCAGGGGAGCAAACCAGGGTCACATGAAGCTGCTGGTATTGTATGCCAAGACAACTCTGTCCTACCAAGACTCAGGTCTCTGATAATGGGGAAAATCTGAAGATTCCATCCACAATCAATGTCCTAAAACAGGGACTGTTAAGAACTGCCCAAAGTTGCACATTCTAACCCAACATGCAGTCCCAAGACAGTCTTCTAGTTCCTACTACCTGGCAATGGTTGATAAAGGAGTCACAAAGGCAACTGCTTGGCCACCCAGACTGATACCAGCCTGAGTCACATCTGGGTCCCATAGTCACTTGGCCCTGTGGAGACTCAGGGTTGCATATCAGACCCATCCGAGACTGGTAATGATATAACTGAAGAAGTCTCTACCTGATGCCAAGGTAAAGTCTAGAGATTCTGTCTTCAAGCATTGGCGTAAGAGTAGAGGCCTATAGGTTTTACCATGTGCTGGGTCACAGGCTGGCTAACCTGGCACTAAACATCAAGGTAATTTTTTCCCAGAAACCTTTTATTTAAGTTATAAAAACTTTATGCATTTCATAAATACAACTTTAGGAAATAGTGCTTCTTCCTACCCTATTTGCCCTCCCACTCTTCTCCTTCCTCCCCCTCCTATTCCCATACTTGATTTTTTACTTAGATCAACTTCAATTAATGTTATATACATAGGATTAACTTTATACTAAGTAAGAGTTCAACAAATAATACTAATATTTCATTCTGATTTCTCTTTAATATCTCAATTTCATGGGAAATTTTTTCATTTAGTTCTTGAATTTGCTTCTGGTTGATCTAATTAATCTAATGATTAATTTTCTGAATTCCATTTCTGACATACACTCAATCTTTCATCTTCACCTTCTAATATTGAAATGTAGAGTTCCTTTGGGGGCCTCCTAGTGTCTTCCTTATTCTTATTTAAGTTTCTCCCTTTGTTTTTTGGCTTTTGTGCAGTCTTTTTGTCTGTTTGCTTTTATCTTTGATTTGTGTGGTTTTGGCTTAATGTGATGTGTATACTTTCAGTGAGTACCAAGAGGTATGTGCTGCGTGTGCCCTGCTTGCATTGTTCAGTATTCCGGGGTAGACCAAGTGTCCAAGGTAGGGCCCCCTGTGGGGCTTCATAGCTCTCCTATGGTTACCTGGAAGGAGGAGGGTGTTCACTTCAAATGGTGTGACCCACCTTTCCCCTCCCATCTGCAGGATGCCCTGGTGTTAGTCCCTGGTGTTTTCAGCACTCATTTACACGGTTTAATAAAGTGCACATATGATCTCTTGGCATCCTTCCTGTGAGCACAGTTCCCTCTGTTATGAGCTGCTATAGGTCTGTGAGTAACAGGCATGACACACTTCTCAAGGGTGGTGGTGAACCCAAGCTTTAGACAAACGGGGTTTCCCTTGCTGTAGGCTACCTGCTTGCACCCAAAAATAGAGAAGAAAAAAGGAGTAGAGTAGTAGAGTAGTTTCTCCTAGCTGGCTGGCTGCTGGTCCCTGCAGGGTTGGAGGAAGGGTTGAAGGAGGCGCCACCTCCCTAATTGTTCATTTATTCCCCCCACCCCACCCAGCGTGTGACTTCAAAAGTAGTTCACCAAGCACTTCCTCCCACTGCTATCCACAGCTCCGTGGACCCGGGGAATCTCCTCTCACCTGGTCAGCCAGGGCTGGCATACTCATCTCCAGGTTTGAACTTTCACTGTTCTGTTTTATTTTCCTTCTTTGTTCAGTGTGTAACCTGGACCATCTCTGTTGTTCTCACTGGGTTTCCTGCTGTGAATTCCCCCATGGCTTTATCTCAAGCATGTAGTTTCTATCTTTTTTAAAATTATTAATTTTGCTCTGCATGATTTGGACCATCCTATTTCTATTTCACCATCTTGGAACCCCCTTGGAATAATAATTTATTAGTGATAGTTTTCAAAAAGTAGAATAGATAAAGCTAAAAAAAAGTGCTTTTGTATCTGAGCTATGCTTTCTAAAAACTACCAAGAAATCTACATACAATTGTACCATAAGATTTTTCACATTAAAAAATAAGCCAAACAAAAATCCAGGAACCTTTATTGTTCAACCAACCACTGATAGTCTGGAGTATCACAATCTTCATTATTTAAATGTTTATAAAATAGTATTTTTAATTCCCTGCCATCCTGCCCTCTAACTCTAAATTACAATTCCCAACACTTCCCTGAATATTCACCTGCCACACTACCTTATTTCAAACCAGCATCCAGTATAACAAGCCTTAGATCAGCATTTAACTTTTAATAGCAGATTTCCTGGATGCCAGGTGCTTAACTCCCTATGTCATACTCTAGTCTTCAACTTGAATATTCCTTGGATTACATCCATAATGTATTCTCCTGCATGAGTATCAAAGAGCAGGTTGATGTATCTTTGATAGATCACCAAAATTACAATCTATTCTCTCCCACACTACAGACATCTATATTTGAATTTGAAAGTAAGAATTGATTCATCTTCAGATATGTCTTCATTACCTTCACATTATGAATTTATCAATTTAGATTAATGTAAAACAGCAGTATCTGATTAGAACTGTATCTATGAACTACATTGAATCTGTTCCCTTTGTATTAATAGTACATTAACATAAAAATAAAGTATCACAACAGTATTGGAATTTTCCACATTCTGGTACAAATTATTGTTTTTTTAAGATTTATTTATTTGAAAGGCAGAGTTATCAAGAGTGATAGGGAGAGAGAGAGAGAGAGATCGTCCATTCACTGGATTATTCCACAAATCACAACAGCTGGGGCTGGACCAAGCCCAAACCAGGAGCCTGAAACTCCATCCAGATCTCCCACATCTGTGCAAGGGACTGAGTACTTAGGCCATCTTCCATTGCCGTCCCAGGTGTAGCAGCAGAGAGCTGGATTTGAAGTGGAGCCTGGGACTCAAACTGGAGCCCACATGAGATGCCTGCATTCCAGGTGGCAGTTTAACCTGTTGCATTCCAATGCTGCCTCCTCCCCAGCGCAAATTCTTTAACAAAAATATAAATATGCTTAGATTTCTAATCTTGGACTAATGTATTGTATTCCCCTTTCATGCCAAATCTACCCCATCCACTTATGGCTCCATTTCTGAATTTGGTATGGAGCCTCCTTTTTACTCTCTTGGAAATCAATAATTGAGCACCTACTATATACCAGAAATTGTCCTATATTCAGAGATAGTCAAGAAATTTTCAATCTGTAACAGAGTTTCTCCTTCAAATGAAATTATTATTCATATGTACTTTGAATTGTATTCTAACTGCACTTTATTATTTATTTCTGATGTACATTCTTAGATTACTGTAAATATATGAGTTTAAGAGTCTTAAAGATTTAATCACCTATTATAAAATGGGTAAAATAGTGTAGAATCTATATTGGAGTTTTCTTTAAAAATGTTAGAAAATATCTAATTCAACACTTCTTACTCAGATCAAGAATACATTGAACAGTGTCTTTGTATATCATTTAGGCTTTGCTCAACTATCTAGGAAGAAAGAGTTTCTTTTTTTTCATGAAGTAAGTTCATATTTTTTTCTAATTAACATCATCTACTTTTCAGAATCAACAAAAGAAAAACATCGTCATAGGACAACCTCTAAATATCTGAATATATTCTCTGATCTCACCTTATTTCTCTAAGTTGAAGAGCTCTAATTTGTGACAGAGTTTTACAGATCCTTCACCATCTTGACCCCTTTTGTCTGTGTGTGCTCTAATTTTTGCAGTGTCTCTAAGGTGTGGCACTCGGAGAATAAAATCATCTAGATGTGCACCAACAGAGAGCATCACATAAACTCCTGAGACCTAGATAACCTAAAATCTCAAGGGTAAGTCACAGTGAGTTCACAGAGATTAAACCAGATATCTCTATATCTTGAAATGAATTAACAATTATTTATGGCTAAATAGAGTACATTATATTTGCACTTAATAAGTTTTTATTGTTAATTTCAGCCCCATACTCCAGTTCTGGCAAGGTTGAAACTTGACTCAAGCAACTACATTATAAACTACCCTTCCCAATTTCTTCCTTCTAAAAGTATGATAAGCTTGTCACATATGAGTTCAACAAAATAATTGATAACATTTTTCAACAGTCTGTAAGCAGAAGACAGAGCCTTGTGGCACTCCCAGATGGCAGTAAGCCATTAATCTTTTACTCTTCTTATTTGTCCTCTTTGTAAATATATTCTTAAGGAACTAACAAATGCTTGCTATAAAAATTTAAGCAAAACAAAGATGGAGAAAGTAGAAATAGAAGTTTTCCCATTGCTATTCAACTCTCCAGTGGAATGAGTTTTAATATTTTGTTCCATATTCCTATGTCAAGATGGATCTATTTATCTACTACTACCTATCTATCTACTACTAATATTGCACACATTTATATTTTTTTCAAAAATGGACTATTAGTAATATTAGTATTAATAATATTTTGAAAAACAGTGGTAATTAAAATCTTATCTCAGGCCGGCGCCGTGGCTCAACAGGCTAATCCTCCGCCTTGCGGCGCCGGCACACCGGGTTCTAGTCCTGGTCGAGGCGCCGGATTCTGTCCCGGTTGGCCCTCTTCCAGGCCAGCTCTCTGCTGTGGCCCGGGAGTGCAGCGGAGGATGGCCCAAGTGCTTGGGCCCTGCACCCCATGGGAGACCAGGAAAAGCACCTGGCACCTGGCTCCTGCCATTGGATGAGCACGGTGCGTCGGCCGCAGCACGCCAGCCGCGGCGGCCATTGGAGGGTGAACCAGCGGCAAAGGAAGACCTTTCTCTCTGTCTCTCTCTCTCACTGTCCACTCTGCCTTTCAAAAAAATAGAAAAATAAAAAAGAAATCTTATCTCAATTTATTTAGATTTGTTTTGTTTTGGGTTTTGGTAAATTTGTGTTTTAATTCTTAGCACATTTAAATTTCTTTCAGAGGGAACCACGCTATGGTGCAGCATGTTAATGCCCTGACCTGAAGTGCCAGCATCCCATATGGGCGCCAATTTAAGACCCGGATGCTCCACTTCCAATCCAGCTCTCTGCTATGACCTGGGAAAGCAGTAGAAGATGGCCCAAGGCCTTGGGCCCCTGCACCTGCGTGGGAGACCTGGAAGAAGCTCCTGGCTCCTGGCTTCAGCTCTGGCCGTTGCAGCCAATTGGGGAGTGAACCATCGGATGGAAGACCTCTCTTTCTCTCTCTCTCTCTCTCTCTCTCTCTCTCTCTCTCTCTCTCTCTCCCCTCTCTGCTTGTAACTCTGACTTTTAGATAAATAAATAAATCTTTAAAAAATTTTCTTTCAGAAATTATGAAACTACGTCTTTTTCATATTTCTCTATTGGGTTGTCTTCTTTAAATTGATTTTAGGAGTTCTGTGAATTGCAGAGATCTTTTGTGTATGATACTTTTCCCCAAACCTCAAAGAATCTGTTTTCTTTCACGTTTCAGTTTTTGTTAGTGTACAAAATTTTTAATTGTCATAAACTTAAATTCTTAATCCTTTTTAAATGATTTCTGAATTTCATTTTATGCCTGGACATGTTTTCCCCCCTCAAAATACTAAGGGAAAATTTTTTTCTAATATTTTGTGCATTTATTGAACATAAAGAAATGTTTAATCTATCTGAAAGTTATATTGGTATAAAGAACTTAAAGAGCCATTGTGGACCATGGCTCTCAAATGGCTAGCTTGTTTTCCCGTTGTCATTTCATGAATCTATTATTCTAAACTAATTTGAGATGAAACTTATTGTCTTCCAATTCCCCATATATATTTACATTTACATCAGGATATTATATTTAATTTGACTTGTGAATATCATGCCATTTTACATTAAAAATAGATGCAATTATTTCTAAATATTTATTTATTTGAAAGTCAGAGGGTCAGAAAGGGAGAGAGGGATTCTCCATTCACTACTTTACTCCCTAACTTTTCACAATAGCTGAGGCTGTTCCAGGCTAAAGCCAGGAACCTAGAATTCCATCCAGGTCTTCCACATAGGTGGCTGGGACTCAAGAACTTGAGAGCCATCAACTGTGCTTTATCAGGAAACTGAAATGGAAGCAGAGTGGCTGGACCATAAACGCAGGTACTCCATTGTGGGATGCAGGCATACCAAGTGTGCTAACAAAATCCTATATATAACCATATTTTTATTTCCCCATTTTAGGACCTCCAATAAACTATATTTACAAAGTATTACTCATCAACACCAATATTAATTGTATTTATATTAGGAATATTAAAGCAACACAGTTCCAGTGACAGGGAAAATTTAAAAGATAATATTTTAAGGAAAGAGTTAATAGCTGTTTTCTGATAATTCCTCTAGCTTCATAGATGCCTGAATACTTATCCTTTGGTCAAATTCTTCTTTTAGTAGTAACTAAAGGAATTATCAGTTCTAACCAACCAAGGAATTAAACCTCATGGGAAAAAGTCTTGATATAAAATATTTAACCAGTATTGATGGAATTTTACCATCAAAAATTGGAAGCTAAACCCATAAATCTGAAGGCTTAGAGACTAGCTAGGTATAAAAACTTAAGGGACCTCAGAACTCATTAATGTTTTGAACTTTACATAGTTTTTACCAATCTGGTCTCATCCCTCTTGATTGTGTATACCCAAGTATAGATGAGAAGATTCTAATATTAATAAATAAATAGAAAAGGAAACATGATGTCCATTAACTCTCCTCTACCTCAGTTTGTAGCTCTATCATTTGATATATAAGAAAGATGAAGTGAAGGCATGCATTTTTGCAAAATCAAAAACAAAATCTCTCCCTCTGCTTATGATTTGAGTTTAGTGTAATGTATGGATATGAAATGTTTTCTATTTGACAAGAAAGCATGATATATTTTTTCTTGTACAAAATACAACATAAAATTTCCCATTAACTCCGTAATGTATAAAAATATCCATTTAATTAAATCTACAAAATACCTGTTACTGAGGCACTGCTTAGTAATCTCAAGCAATAGTTGCTCATTATTCAGTAATTGGAAAGCTCTAAATTACGCTATTAATCTTAAGAAAAAAATATGAAGCCATTCCTTTCAAATCTAGATGATTCTAGTATCATTTAAATAATTATAAAATAATAACAATAATAATAATATGTCTGAAACTAAACACTGGAGATTCTAATATATTAGGAATGGCGTGCAGCATTGGGAATACTTTAAAAATATTTTCAGGTAATCTTCTAATTTACTTAAATATTTTAGATACTTTCCTGGACACTTTATAACATTGGTTCTTAAATCACCAAAATTGATATACATGGATATATGTTTACATGCATACAAGTAGGTTACAGTACAGATACACTGACTCAGGACATTGAGAAAGGCCTGGAAATTCCAGTTTTAATTCCAAAATCCAAATTACCAGATTTCAGGAATACACTGTCATTAACAAGCATCTCTACAATAGCACTGTTGTAATAGAAATGCAAAAATAGGGCCAGCGCCCTGGCTCACTTGGTTAATCCTTCGCCTGCCACACCGGCATCCCGAATGGGCTTCGGGTTCTAGTCCTGGTTGCTCCTCTGCCAGTCCAGCTCTCTGCTGTGGCCTGGGAAGGCAGTGGAGGATGGGCAAGTGCTCGGGTCCCTTCACCCGCATGGCAGACCAGGAGGAAGCTCCTGGTCTCTGGCTTTGAATCGGTGTAGCCCTGGCCGTGGCGGCCATTTGTAGGGAGAACCAATGGAGGGAAAACCTTTCTCTCCGTCTCTCTCTCTCTCACTAACTCTGTCAAATAAATTTTAAAAATGCAGAAATAGGCAGATTACAGTAATAGTCTCAGAATTTTCTTTATTCAATACTTTCAGCCAAACAATATCATCTATTATCAATTAAGCCAATGCAGTTGATTTTAATTTTGTTGGTGTTGTGCTTTTTTTCTACCTAATTGGAAATTTTGGTTTGGTTGCTTAGTTTTCAAAGAGCTAAAGAGTAAGCCTTTTATACTTGATCATAGATTAAAATATATTTAAATATGATTATGGAAAAATTAATCTCAGATGACATTGGTTATAAGTGAGAAAGTTTTTCCCATTAAAAAAGTAGCCTGATTGACAGTAGACTCACACCACAATAATCCCTCTGAGAAAACAGATAATTTTCCAAGAAGTTGCAGGATTACCTTTCGCCCTCTTCTGGGATGTGATGGTTAATGGTATGTGTCAACTTGGTTAGAATATAGTACTCAGATAAGTGCTCAAACATTATTTTACATGTTGCTTTGAGATATATTTTAGATGAGATTCACATTAAGATCAGTAGAGTTTGAGTAAAATACATAATAGTATACAATGTTGTTGATATTCATCTAGTCCATTGAAAGCCATGAGAAAAAAGATTCATAGCCCAGCAAGCATTCTTCCAGCAGCTACAACAACACTTCTCTGGGTCGCCTGTCTACCAGCTAGATTTTGGGCCTCTTCGCTTCCACATTCATGTGAGATAATTCCTGAAAATACATATTTTTCTTCCCACCCCCACCCCTTTCCCTCATTGATTTTCTTTCTCTGGTGAATCCTGAGTAATCCAAATGACCTACTACAAGAACAACTTCCACACTCTCCAATTCATATGTTTCAGCATTCAGATGCAGCTGTGTTTTTCTTCACTATAATTTAATAATTTTTCTCAAATAAAGAAAAGTCTTATTACCATCACCAAGGCACATTTTGATCCCCTCTCATTCCAAATTACCCTGTGCTTACTGGATCAAAGTAGACACATCCAACTGGATATCATACAGCTGAAGTCTGATTATTTTCTGAATTACAAAATATACTCCATTTCCTTCTCTTTAGTAGTATCAATGACTCACAAAAGTTCTGCAACTTTTACAAAATAACTAATTTTACATTATAAAGTGATCAACTTATTGTCTCAGACTTCAAGTTCCAGGTAATATGGAATATACACTTCTCCCTATCTTTTCCACTGAATGTAACTAGAAAACATGGACAGAAAACACTGGACAGTTATCTATCTGAGGACCTTACAAGGTAACTGTCAGAAAAGAACACCAGAATTATAAACACCACTTAACTAGTAAATTTTTCTTACTTTTTCCTCTAGTATCCACTGGCCAGAACTTAATTATAGCAGATGCACAGAGCTAATCACTAAGATAATACAAAACTCCAAGAAAAATCTTTTTTTTTTTTTGACACAAGGAATAGGAAAAGAAACATTATGTGTTCAGAGACAATGTAGAAATCCCCATTTTTGTTTTTGTGTCTGTTCACTCATGTTTCAGCCTTCAAAAAAAAAAAAAGCTGTGGCAAAAGTGACAGTGGTAGCCATAGGAAGATTAACTGGAATAAGAGGATTCTGGTCTGAGAACTGAAAAAAGAGCTCCAGGGAACCAAAAGTGTCAGTAATCACAAAGAGCAAAGAAGCCAAGAACACACCCCAAAAATTATTCATGAACTTCAGAGTACACTCTCAGCCTCATAGGTGGTAGATTTGATCATAGTTGGCAAACCAAAAAACTATTAAAAAAGAAAAAGACTTACAGGGACCAGTGTTGTGGCACAGCAGATTAAGCTATCACCTGCAATGGCATCATCCCATATAAGTGCTGATTCAAGTCTCAGTTGGTCCACTTCTGTTCCAGCTCCCTACTAATGTGCCTGGGAAAGCAGCGGAAGGTGGTCCAGGTACCTGGGCTCCTGCCACCAACATGGAGACCCGGATGAAGTTCCAGGCTTCTGATTTCCACCTTCCCAGTCCCAGCCATGGCCATTTGTGGAGTGAATCAGCAGGTCCAAAATTCTCTCTCTCTCTCTGCCTTTCAAGTAAATAAATCCTAAATAAAGAAGCCAAGTGATCTAAAACAGGGCATATGTATTCAAAGAAATCTATATCCAGATGCATGACATTCAAACCATTGTACCTTTAAGACAGAATACTCTTGAAAACAGCCAGAGGAAACAACAAATGACCTACAAGACAATGACTCAAAAATGATCAATTTCTCATTAGAAACTATGCAGACCAAAAGGAAATGGCACAACATTTTTAAAGTGTAGAAGGAAAAGAAAAAAAAAAAGCCCACTAGACCTATATCCATCAAAAACAAATCCTTTAAAATGGAGACAAAAATAAAACATTCAAATTTATAATAAATAAAGTAAGCAGGGAGTCCAAAAGGTTTGTGGGAAAAGTAGAATTAGAAAATAAGTTTATTTTTGGCCTGAAATTTTGGAAATCCACGCAGTTTTCTCATGATATGCATTTCCACTGACTTTTAGAACATCTTTAATAACTATGTGTGTCAAAAATTATTTGCAACAAAATGAACTTACCTTTAATTTAAATTTTCTGGTATCTTTTTAAAGTACTTGCATATATAAGCAAACTACAGCACAAATGGGATACTGTAAGGTAGTAAGGTCTCTATCTTCCATGAAATAACAAAATATTTTGATGCTAAGATTATAAATAAGGTTTTAAATCTATGTACTTGTTAGTATTTGTTAGTATTTGGTGGTTTTCTGAGCTAAGAAACTTGCTTCCATATCTTAGCCTAATACTATTATCAAATCTATTTTTATATCAAGTTATCCACTAACATTTATCTGCCAATTTTTAAAGTTTTAAAATTCTTCATGATGTCTTTAAATCTAGCTTTCTGTTTCTATGATTAAAAAGTAAAATTTATGTGATTAAGCGGAATCTATACAACATCAGAATCTCATTTTCAGCTCATTGTCAATCTTTTTCCTTAAGCAAAAGGAAGGAAGGTAAAAAGAAAGAAAGGAAGGAAGGAAAGAAGAGAGAAATGAATAGAATGATGGAGGGAGGGAGGGAAGTGGGGAGGGAAAAGAAAAGAAAAATGAACTGTGATATGTCTATTATCAAGCATATCAAAAACTACCTACTTTTTCAATTATGTAAATCTTGCAATAAAAAAGCTGAATTTCACAATGCATAAATAAACAAGACCTACCAATATGTTGCCTGTTAAAAAACTTACTTCAAAAGAAAGGGAAGGCCAGCGCCATGGCTCACTAGGCTAATCCTCTGCCTGCGGCGCCAGCACACCGGGTTCTAGTCTCTGTAAGGCGCCGGATTCTGTCCCAGTTGCCCTTCTTCCAGGCCACCTCTCTGCTGTGGCCAGTGAGTGCAGTGGAGGATGGCCCAAGTGCTTGGGCCCTGCACCCCATGGGAGATCAGGAGCACCTGGCTCCTGCCTTCAGAACAGTATGGTGCACTGGCCACAGCGCACCAGCCACGGCGGCCATTGAAGGGTGAACCAATGGCAAAGGAAGACCTTTCTCTCTGTCTCTCTCTCTCACTGTCCACTCTGCCTGTAAAAAAAAAAAAGCAGGAGGGACTGGACTCACCCTAAACAACCTGCTTTCCTTGCCCCTCTTCGTCAAGCCCTAATGATGTAATCAGTTTTTACGGGCCCTCACCTCTGAGTAACATCACAGTGGCAATTAAATTTAAACATGAGTCTTAGAATGTACAGTCTAACCATACTGATTGAAAAAATTATGTTTATATATAAAATTATTTTTATAATTATGAAAATAATATATAGTCATATGGAAAATTAAAAATAAGAAAAGACTATTACTGTATGTCCTGAAATCTGATATTGTGATGCCTCCAGCTTTGTTTTTGTTATACAAGATAGCTTTAGCTATTCGAGGTATCCTGTGTCTCCATATGAATTTCAGCATCATTTTTTCCAGATCTGAAAAGAACGTCTTTGCTATTATGATTGGTATCACATTGAATCTATAAATTGCTTTTGGAAGAATGGACATTTTGATGATACTGATTCTTCCAATCCATGAGCATGGAAGATTTTTCCATTTTTTGGTATCCTCTTCTATTTTTTTCTTTAAGATTTTGTAATTCTCATCATAGAGACATATCATGTCCTTGGTTAAGTTTATTCCAAGGTATTTGATTGTTTTTTTGGCTATTGTGAATGGGATTGATCTTAGATGTTCTTTCTCAGCCATGGCATTGTTTATGTATACAAAGGCTGTTGATTTTTGTGCATTGATTTTATATCCTGCTACTTTGCCAAACTCATGCATGGTACTGGTACAGAAACAAATGGATAGACAAATGGAACAGAATAGAAACTCCAGAAATCAATCCAAACATCTACAGCCAACTTATATTTGATCAAGGATCTAAAACCAATTCCTGGAGCAAGGACAGTCTATTCAACAATGGTGCATGGAAAACTGGATTTCCACATGAAGGAGCATGAAGCAAGACCCCTACCTTACACCTTACACAAAAATCCACTCAACATGGATTAAAGATCTAAACCTATGACCTGACACCATCAAATTATTAGAGAACAATGGAGAAACCCTGCAAGATATTGGCACTGGCGAAGACTTCTTGAAAAAGACCCCAGAGGCACAGGCAGTCAAAGCCAAAATTAACAATTGGGATTACATCAAATTGAGAAGTTTCTGTACTGCAAAAGGAACAGGAAATTGAAGAGCCAACCAACGTAATGGAAAAAAATAATTGCAAACTATGCAACAGATAAAGGCTTAATAACCAGAATCTACAAAGAAGTTAAGAAACTCCACAACAATGAAACAAACAACCCACCTAAGAGATTGGCCAAGGACCTAAACAGACCTTTTTCAAAAGAGGAAATCCAAATGGCCAACAGACACATGAAAAAATGTTCAGGATCACTAACCATCAGGGAAGTGCAAATCAAAACCACAATGAGGTTACACCTCACCCCAGTTAGAATGGCTTACATACAGAAATCTACCAACAACAGACGCTGACAAGGATATGGGGAAAAAGGTACACTAACCCACTGTTGGTGGGAATGCAAACTGGCAAAACCACTATGGAAGTTATTTTGGAGATTCCTCAGAAACCTGAATATAACCATACCATACAACCCAGCCATCTCACTCCTTGGAATTTACCCAGAGGTAATTAAATTGGCAAATGAAAGAGCCATCTGTACCTCAATGTTTATTGCAGCCCAATTCACAATAGCTAAGACATGGAATCAACCTAAATTCCCATCAACAGAAGATCAGATAAAGAAATTATGGGATATGTACTCAATAGAATACTATACAGCAGTGAAAAAAATGAAATCCAGTCATTTGCATCAAAATGAAGAAATCTGGAAAACATCATGCTGAGTGAAATAAGCCAGTCCCAAAGGGATAAATATCATATGTTCTTCCTGATCAGTGACAACTAACTGTGCACCAAAAAGGAAACCTGTTGAAGTGAAATGGACACTATGAGAAACAATGACTTGATCAACCCTTGTCCTGACTGTCGAGAAACAACTTGCTACTTTATTCCTTTTAGTGTTTTTTTGTTCTATTAATACCATTGTTTGAACTCTTTAATTAACACACAATAATTTTTAGGTATTTAAATTTAACTGAAAAGTGATCCTTGTTAAATATAAGAGTGGGAATAAGAGAGGGAGGAGATGTACAGTTTGGCACTTGCTCAATTGGACTTACCCCTAATGGTAGAGTTAGAAACGTGCCAGGGGATTCCAATTCAATCCCATCAAGGTGGCATGCACCAATGCCCTCTCACTAGTCAAAGTGATCAGTTTCAGTTCATAATTCATCATAATGATAAGGTTAAGTATCAAAGGGATCACATAAACAAGACTAGTGTCTGCTAATACTAACTGATAGAATTAAAAAGGGGAGAACAATCCAACATGGGAAGTGGGATACACAGCAGACTCATAAAATGGCAGACGACCTAAACAGCACTCTGGCCTCAGAATCAGCCCTTAAGGCATTCGGATCTGGCTAAAAAGCCCATGAGAATATCTCAGGCATGGAAAGCCAAGACACTCTTGAAAAAAATAAATGCATAAATAAATAAAAACCTAAATGAAAGATCTCTGTGAATGAGATCCCAGCAGACAGCACAGGCCATCAAAGAAGGAGGTACCTTTCTCTGAAGGGAGAAGAGAACTTCCATTTTGACTATGGCCTTGTCTAAATAAGATCGGTATTGGCAAACTCAAGAGCTTCCATAGCCTTGGCAGCTCATGACAAGAGCCTTGGGGGATTACTGACATCATAAATAAGAGTTTCAAATTGTTAAATCAACAATGGGAGTCACTGCGCACTTTCTCCCCATGTAGGATCTCTGTCCTTAATGTGTTGTACTATGTGAATTAACAGTATAACTAGTACTCAAACAGTACTTTATACTTTGTGTTTTTGTGTGGGTGCAAACATTTGAAATCTTTACTTAGTATATACTAAATTGATCTTCTGTATATAAAGATAATTAAAAATGAATATTGATGAAGAATGGGATGGGAGATGGATGGTTGCAGGTGGGAGGGTGGTTATAGGGGGAAAAAGCCGCTATAAAACATTGTATTTATATTTATTAAATTTGTATTTATTAAATAAAAGTTAAAGAAAAAGAATAAGAAAAGACATAAAGAAGCTAGAATTCGTGTAGTGTCCCACAAACTGAAAGTAACTAGAGTATATATGCTTGGGATAAAAGTCTAAACATTTCTCTCTATATATATGTATTTTTTTTTTGCTGTTTAGCTTATTTCTAACTCTTTATTATAAACAATGTATTATGCATAACTGTTCATGTATATCCTCATATATGCATTTGATATTTTCTTTCTCATAAATTCCTAGAAAAAAGAGATATTCATTTTAAAACATAATCATGTTTTAGTAGTCTACATTTATTTACAAAATTTCCCTATAAGAAATACCGATGTATTATATATGTGCTAGTTTCCTCATGTGCTTATAAACCTGAAACATTGTCAATGTTTTAATATTTCCTAGTCTGACAAGCAAAGAGTGTGGTAAGTCATTGTTCTGAGTGTGTGGTTTTTATTTAACATTTATTTATTCAAAAGGCAGAGTTACAGATAGGTAGAGGCAGAGAGAGACCCAGACGTCTTCCATCTGCTGTTTCACTCCCGAAATGGCCGCAACGGCTGGAGCTGCACTGATCCGAAGCCAGGAGTCTGGAGCTTCCTCCAGGTCACCCACGTGGGAGCAGGGACCCAAGGCTTTGGGCCATCTTCTAACGCTTTCCAAGGCCATAGCAGAGAGCTGGACTGGAAGTGAAGCAGCTGGGTCTCGAATCAGCACCCATATGGGATGTTGGCGCTGCAGGCAGTGGCTTTTCCTGCTGTACCGCAGTGCTGGCCCTATGTTTGCTTAAAAATAAGTGATGTTGACATGTTTTGCATGTTTAATAGCCATTTTAATTTCCTTTTTGGTGTGTCCTTTTTTAACTGCATATTTGTTTTGTCATTGATTTTTAATTTTCTGTGAATACTGTTTTTTAAAATTTATCTTACATGATGCAGATTAACTCCCAGTGTTTTTATTTCTTAATTTTGATTTGTTTTGACAACCTGAAGTTTTTTAATAAAAAAAAAATACTTTGCAATAAAAATTGTTAGAAGAAGGCAAAGAAAAATGCTAATGATTTAGCTTTCGTGTCATAAGATGCTAAGTGACAGTAATGGGCAGTGTGCTGTCATTTCTGCCCTGCATAGGAATATTTAGTTTAGCAAGCAATTTCTTCTCACTACTCTAGTATGTGCAAATGTTTTTCTATTAACAAATTCCATCAGGTAGAGCTAGGGGACTGAAAGTGGCCAAGTAGTGGCTGCGACCCAGGGAAATGAACTTTGGGGCTTGCCATAAAGTTCAAGTGC
Source organism: Sylvilagus floridanus (assembly GCA_949820135.1). Lineage (NCBI taxonomy): Eukaryota > Metazoa > Chordata > Mammalia > Lagomorpha > Leporidae > Sylvilagus > Sylvilagus floridanus. The sequence continues at coordinate 78,081,548 of OX463229.1, read as the reverse complement.
CGCACAGAGGTTCTGTGAAGCCACTCTCCAGGAGTTGGCAGTCTGGTTGCATGACATAAAACACATAATCAAAGATGTGGAGTCCAGCCCCACAGCAGCTAATCTGTCAATGGCATTAGTGCCAGGAATGTCGCATACCAAGGGACAATTATACCAAAGGTGATAACCTAAGCAAACACTTCCTGTAACAAGAGCTTGGATCTTTCAGGCTTCCTTAGATTCTGCCCAGTCTGGTTCTTATCCTTCATATTGATTATGTAGGCTCTTTATATCTTCATCAGAAATGAAACACAGTCAACTGCTGTTTGCATTTCTAGATCCTGGTAAACTCCATGACTCTTCTTTTACTTGTTTCCAAGGCTTCTATAATCCAATTATATAATAGATTGTGCAATATTCATGTTTTAATTAACACATAAAGCAATAAAAATATATTCATTGCCTCAGTCTTTAACTGTGTAGCAAAATTTTGTAGATAATTTTCAGATGTGTGTTTGTCCAACTTGCTTTAGGAAATTATATTTAAACAAGCAAGAAATTAAATCTGGACTTGGAAATGCCTTAAGAATTTTGTGATGCATATAGCAATCGTCTCTCATTTGAAGAGGAAAATATGGATAACAAGGAAAGCAACCTTTTTTATTTACGTATCTGTGGATGAAGCAACACAGAAGCTTTGTTTAAAAGAGGTATCATTCACCATCACCTGCACATGTTGAAAGCTGCAAAGACGTGATTAGGCTCGAAACACAGGTACATGACTTTATTTAAAGTAAGTTTTCCTCCATAATAGTACCAACCTCCAAATGTCAGAAATTTTGAAGAAAGAAGAAAATGAGTGATTCTTCAATTAAAATCCCCACATGAAGCAAAATAATTTGCATGTTTAATTTGACACTTACAGACATCTGGAGAAGCATTTGGCAAATTTAGAGGAGTTCCAGTGGATGTTTCAGACCACCTCACTGCATATTTCTCTCATTAAAACTAAAGGCAAATCATTATTTAGAACGGCATCTTCTTTTTCTATCAGTAATTATAACAAAATCCAACTTTTAATAACATTTAGCTGTACATTACTTTTTAAGTAACCATTATCTCTTGGTAGGTACAAAATTCTGACAAGGTAAAGGCAAATTGACTTTACTTATTAATATCCCAATTACCTCGTCCAGTTAGCTTTGTAGCTACTCTGTGGTTTGCTTTGGCTAACAAAGGGTGAAGGGCTGTGGTGGATGTCACGACTGAGAAGCTTGGGGAACTTCAGGCCTTGGGCTCACTTACTAGCTCTTCTATTAATACAATGATAGCTGCATGGTCCAAGTAGAGATTGTTTCTTCCACCAGAATCCTCCAATGAAAAGCAAGTGGAAAAAGAGCAGTTGTCACTGACCAGCAGAGGCCTGCAACTGACATGAAATGAGAAACCAATATACTTTGTATGAAATTCAAATTTGAGAGATATTTGTCACATGTTGTAATCTAATGCAAGTTGACTAATGCATGTAGTGTTTGTCCTCATTCTGACCCGATCCACGTTTTCAGTCAGAACATTCTTTAGGTTCTGTTACTCATTTAAGAAACTAATGGCAGGGGAAAGTTGGAGGAGAGAAAGAGAGAGAAACCTGAATTTGAATCCCAGTGTCACTGTAAAAATTCCTGTTTTGTATTCTAATTAGTGCAGTTTAATCACATGTTACTCCTGACTTAGGCTAGGGGTATTAAATAAAGTATTTATGATAGCCTACATGTTCCACCTCTGAAACATGTTCCTCTACAACTGAAAAGAACACTGAATAAAAAGCCATAGCTTTGAAACCCAAGAAAAAAGAAACAATCAGAAGATAGTTAACAAGTATTTCACAAACTCTGAAACAAGATATTTCTCAGTGTCATCACTTAAACATTATTGGAGCTTTTTAAGAAAATGGAGATGCATTGACATTTTAAAATGCTTAAAGGATGTCTAGAAATATACTTCAGATTCAGATCAGCACTAATACTATGTTTGTTATGTAATAAGACTAATCTCAATGGGTAAAGAAGTAAAATTTCCAAATAGCTGGATCATGTTCAGAATTCAAGGAATATCAATGAATGAGGTCATTAGGAAAAAGGAAAATACTCATGAGTTTAAAAATATTCTAGATTTATTCCCACTAGATACTTCACCACTCTGGGGCTTCACAGTTAGTCTGAGACAGAAGTCACTAATATATTTTTTAACCAGTGAGAAGATTATAGATGAAATTCGATTTTTGTACACATATTTGAGTCTGCAATGCATTTCAGATTAGTTACTGAAGATAACTGATAGAGAATATTTTACCATTTGTATCTTCAAAATATATGTTGTCATGTCTGAAAATTAAATACAAGTATACATCATATAGTATGTCCATTTTATTTACCAGTATTAGGCATAACAAGGAGGCATATGTTTTCTGTCTTCAAGTTCTCTAGCAGTTAAGTGAATTATTTGACTACGATCATGCCAAGCATAACTATCTCTCAGAAAACACAGACTACATAAACTCTTGCAGTTCCATAAGGTTATAATGGAGCAGCAAAATTCATATCCCCTAGTGATTTCCTAGCAGTCAAACGTTGAGTGCAATGCATTACTCACCTGTCTGTGGTGATGCTGGTGTAAACAAACCTACAGCACTGCCAGTCACATCAAAGTCTAGAGCAGACAATTATGCTCAGTCTATGATAGTTGGTAATAACCATCTTACTGGTTTATGTGCTTACTGGGCTACACTTACATTATTAATTTAGAGTATATTCCTTCTATTTATGAGAAAAAGTTAATTGTAAAATAGCCTCAGGCAGGTCCTTCTCGAAGTAGAAAAAGACATTGTTGTCACATGAAATAAAAGAATTATGCCTGTTATTGTCCTGGACAGCCTTACAATGGGACAAGGTATGAAGGTAGAATACATGGATACTGATGATCCTGACCCTATATAGGTCTGGAAGAATGTGTGTATTCATGTCTTAAGTTATAAAAAATAATTTTAGGGGGCAGGTGCTGTCGCGCAGCGGGTAAACACCCTGGCCTGAAGCGCCGGCATCCCAAATGAGCACCGGTTTGAGTTCCGGCTGCTCCTCTTCCAATCCAGCTCTCTGCTATGGTCTAGGCTAGCAGTAGAAGATGGCTCAAGTCCTTGGGCCCCTGCACCCACATGGGACACTCTTAAGAAGCTCCTGGCTCCTGACTTCAGGTGGGCACAGCTCCTGCCATTGAGGTCTTCTGGGGAGTGAATCAGCGGATGAAACACCTCTCTCTCTGTCTCTACCTCTCTATGTAACTCTTTCTTTCAAATAAATAAAATAAATCTTAAAACAAAATAATTTTAACTGATACATTAAAAGCATAGGTATTTATGGGAATATCATGGGATGTTTTGATAGCTGTGTACATGGTACAATGGTCAAATCAAGATAGTCAAATCAAGATATATATATATATATGTATATATATATACATATAAAAGCATTTATCACCAACACTGTGGCTCAATAGGCTAATCATCCACCTGCGGCGCTGGCACCCCGGGTTCTAGTCCCAGTCGGGGCGCCGGATTCTGTCCCGGTTGCCCCTCTTCCAGGCCAGCTCTCTGCTGTGGCCCAGGAGGGCAGTGGAGGATGGCCCAAGCCCTTGGGCCCTGCACCCACATGAGAGATCAGGAGAGGCATCTGGCTCCTGGCTTTGGATCAGCGCAATGCGCTGGCTGCAGCATGCCAGCCATGGTGGCCATTGAGGGATGAACCAACAGCAAAGGAAGACCTTTCTCTCTCTCTCTCTCTCACTAACTCTGCCTGTCAAAAATAAAATAAAATAAAGTTTATTTTGAAAAAAAAGCATTTATCCTTTTTATGGTGAAGATGTTCAAAATCTGTTCTTCTAGGTGTGTGTGTGTGTATATATATATATATATATAAACATTTATATATATATATATATGCATATATATAAAATCTTTGTCTGAAGACTCCCTACTGTAAAATAGAAAACCAAAACTGTGTTGATTTCTTAAAATATGTGTTAAAAGTGAACAAAAATTAAGCTTTTAAAAATGGACAAAAACTTATAGAATAAGAATATTTAAAGTTTTTTATTCATTTTTATTTGAAAAGCAAAAGCACGAGAGAGAGGGGGAGAGAGAGAGAGAAATAAAGAGGGAGTGTTCTTTCATTTGCTGATTAACTCCCCAAATACCCACACTAGCAGAAGAGGACCAGACCTAAGCCAGGAACCAGGAACTCCATTTAAGTCTCCCACATGGATTGCAAAGACTCAGTCTAGAGCCATCTTCTGCTGCCTCCAAGGATGTGCAACAGTAGAAAGCTGAGTTGGAAGCAAAGGCAGGACTTGAACCACTCTATAAGGAAGAGGCATCTCAAACACAGGTTAATCTACTGTACCACAGAGCCTATCCCAACAGGTATACAAGGTGTATTGTTTTTTGTTGTTTTTTTTTTTTTTTTTTTGACAAGCAGAGTTAGACAGTGAGAGAGAGACAGAGAGAAAGGTCTTCCTTTTTCTGTTGGTTCACCCCGCAATGGCCACCATGCCCAGCACGCTGCACTGTGGCCAGCGCACTGCACCGATCCAAAGCCAGGAGCCAGATGCTTCTCCTGGTCTCCCATGCGGGTGCAGGGCCCAAGCACTTGGGCCATCCTCCACTGCCTTCCCGGGCCACAGCAGAGAGCTGGACTGGAAGAGGAGCAACAGGGACAGAATCCGGCACCCCAACCGTGACTAGAACCTGGGGCACCAGTGCCACAGGTGGAGGATTAGCCTTAGCGGCCCAGGCACAAGGTGTGTTTTAAGGTAAGCTTTATTATAAAAGAAGCAATTTAAAATTTTACAAATTTGAGACATAAGGTAAGCTAATGTTAGTTGCTGAAAAAAGAAAAGATTTTATAAATTGAATGTAGCCCAATTGTACAAGGTTTACAAAGCCTAGGCAGATACATAACATTCTAGAACTTTACATTCATTTTGAATTCACTCTGGCATGCAGAACAACTTCCAATCCCCAAGCTCCATTCATGATAGTTGCTTATAAAGAGTGAACCATTTACTATCATTTATATTGCACTTTTACTGCATCTTATTGATTGTTAAATATGTTTACATACTCAAATATAGTAGTTTCATGATTGCCTACAGTATTCAGTAGAGTAACCTGTTCTACAGGTGTATACACCACCTAGCCTAGGTATACTGTAGCCTCCATGATCAAGGTGTGTGTTAATATACTTTGGTGATTGCACAATAACAAAATAGTCTACAATGTATTTCCCAGCAGATATTGCTGTTGTTAGTAATATGCAACTCTATATTTAACTGTTCAATTAAAAACTGTACAATTTGGGACAAGCTCAATCGGACCTGCTCCAAATGATGGAGTTAGAATCGTGCCAGGGGATTCCAATACAATCCCATCAAGGTGGCATGTACCAAGGCCATCTCACTAGTCCAAGTGATCAATTTCAGTTCACAATTGATCACACTGATAGGTCTAAGAGTCAAAGGGATCACACTAACAAGACTAGTGTCTGCTAATACTAACTGATAGAATCAAAAAGGGAGAGAATGATCCAACATGGGAAGTGAGATACACAGCAGACTCATAGAATGGCAGATGTCCTAAATAGCACTCTGGCCTTAGAATCAGCCCTTAAGGCATTCAGATCTGGCTCAAGAGCCCATGAGAGTATTTTAGGCATGGAAAGCCAAGACACTCTGAAAAAAAAAAAAAAAAAAAGACCTAAATGAAAGATCTCTGCGAGTGAGATCCCAGTGGAAAGAACGGGGCCATCAAAGAAGGAGGTACCTTTCTCTGAAGGGAGGAGAGAACTTCCACTTTGACTATGACCCTGTCGGAATAAGATTGAAGTCGGCGAACCCTAAAGGCTTCCATAGCCTTGGCAACTCATGACTAGAGCCTAGGGAGATTACTGACACTATAAACAAGAGTGTCAAATTGTTAAATCAACAACAGGAGTCACTGTGTACTTATGTCTCATGACGGATCTGTCCTTAATGTGTTGTCCAATGTGAAGTAATGCTATACCTAGTACTCCAACAGTATTTTTACACTTTGTGTTTCTGTGTGGGTGCAAACTGATGAAATCTTTACTTAGTATATACTGAATCGATCTTCTGTATATAAAGATAATTGAAAATGATTTAAAAAAACTTGGTGTTAAATTGGAAATCGCATAGATAATTAATCAATTTTTTAAAAAAATCATGTAGGATCTCTGTCCTTAATGTGCTGTAAATTGTGATTTAATACTATAACTAGTACTCCAACACTATTTTTCACTTTGTGTTCCTATGTGAGGGCAAACTGTTGAAATCTTTACGTAATATATACTAAACTGATCTTCTGTATATAAAGAGAATTGAAAATGAATCTTGATGTGAATGGAAGGGGAGAGGGAGCGGGAAAGGGGAGGGTTGCAGGTGGGAGGGAAGTTATGGGGGGGAAGTCATTGTAATCCATAAGCTGTACTTTGGAAATTCATATTCTTTAAATAAAAGCTTTATATATATTTAAAAAACTAGTAATTTACAAAATTAGAAGACATAGGTGGCAAAATATATTATATTTAAAAGATAAACAATTGAAGGTGTCTCCAGGATGGATGAATAATAAGCACTACGTGTTACCAAGAAGGCTGGAAGGGATGGAAATGTAAGGGGCTACAGTGAAGGCTGGCAGAAAAGAAGGTGCCACACTCCCCTGAAAGCGTCTCAAGATGAAAATGATAACTTCAGTGGGAAGAAGTTGAAAATTGTTTTTCCTTTTACTAATAAGCCACATCACATTATTTCTCCTCTTCCTATAACAGAGATTATCAAAAATTTTCAGGAAAAAAGTTGAAGTCAAACCAATGAGAAATAATTGTCTTCCATATTTTCAAAATTGTTAGGAAATCTATACATAGAAAACTTGAAGGAAAGATGTCATTAACCTGGTCTTTTGGGATATCTGTGATTCTAAATTCAGGAGATAAGAGGAAATTGAAACAGAATTTGAATGTGAATATGCCTTTCTACCCTTCAAAAAATGCCCCCTGAGTGAAACTATTAGTAAAAATCAGTTCAGTTGCATCATCACCTACTGTGAGCACACAGCTGCATCAATAGTGTTTTTTTCCTCTTGGCAAAGCAAAAGAAAAATTCTTAGGCGACAGGAAATTTTTAGGAAGAAGAAAGAGAGGGTAAGAAATTTCACTGTTGTTATTGTGTGTGTGTGTTTTCATTCTGGGAATGAAATGAGTTTGTAGAAAAGACAGATGCAACAAGTTATAAACGCCGATTGTTATAGATGATGCTATAATGGCTTCTAGAAGTTACCACACTATGCACCTCATGATTGCCTGAAGTCTGCTCTCACGCTTGTAACTGCATGCAGGTGTCAAAACTCTTTGACTTTTCTTCCCCTGCACCACTTCCCTCTTCTGGAAGCTTTCTCTTTATCCCTTGCAAAAGTATTTGTGCAAAGCTTTACCTTTGGACAGGTGCCTTCTCACTTGGGACCAGGATGCTATGTTGGAAAATTCCAAGAGTTCTAGTTTAAAATGTAGTAAAAGCCAGGATATAGATATTTTGGGTTTCTAGAGGGCACTATTTACACAGAAAGCAATGTCAGCACTGTCCCCTGGGTTGAGGCTAAAGCATTTGTTCAACAACATAGGCCTCAGTGAAATTCAGAAGCAGCAAGACCACATCTCCTCCATCATCATCTTTCTAACAATAACAACAGTGTGGACAGAAGTTATTGCAAATTTTACACTCTTAATCTGACAATTTACTTTCCTTCATTCTTTACCTTGTGGCTATTGCTTTGAGGATTTAGTTGGTAATGAATATGAATGTGAACACTATGAAAAATAACAGGTCATTGTGTTTATAGATAATAGCAAATTGACTGGTTTATTAATAGTGGGAAAAGATCTTAGAGTTGGGGATTGTAGATAAGAAAACGGCCATTTTGTTCTGTAGTTTCAATTTATGGATGAGAAAACAGAAACCTAAACAGGATTGGAGATCATGGAGCAGGATTCTCAGTGCCTAATCCAACCTAAGTAGAAAAGCTTTACTTCTTTTTGTTTCACTTTCACATAACTCCTTGTAAGATTTCCTACATAAAACAGTCTCATTGTCCAGCAAAACACTGTTTACCTCCTCTCCTCAAAAGCTATTTTAAGGAGGTACTTTCGATCTTTAGGTGCAGAACCAAAATCCCATGAATGAAGAATACAGAAAGCAAAAAGAATTAACAATGTTTATTTAAAACAATAATAAATAACCTTTTGGTTAAAAATTAGAATGAAAACATACAAAAACCAGTAATGTATAAGTCCTGGGAACAAGTTTTTTGTTGTTGTTGTTGTTAAGATTTATTTACTTATTTGAAAGTCAGAGCTTCACAGAAAGAAAGAGAGAGAGAAAATGAGAGAGAGAGAGAGAGAGAGAGAGAGAGAGAGAGAGAGAGAGAGAGAGATGTCTTCTATTCACTGGTTCACTCCCCAGATGCCTGCAAAGGCCTGAGCCAGGAAGATCCAAAGCCAAGAGCCAGGAGCTTCTTCCAAGTCTCTCATGCGGGAGCAGGGGCCCAAGCACTAGGGCCAGCCTGTACTGCTTTCCCAGGCCATAGCAGAGGGCTAGATCAGAAGTGGAGCAGCCGGGACTGGAACCGCACCAATACAAGATGCCTGTGCTGCAGTCAGCGTCTTTACCCGCTATGCCACAGTGCCGGCCTCCAGAACAAGTTTTTTTTTTTTTTTTTTTACAGGCAGAGTGGACAGTGAGAGAGAGAGACAGAGAGAAAGGTCTTCCGTTGCCGTTGGTTCACCCTCCAATGGCCGCCGCGGTCGGCGCACTGCGGCCGGCGCACCGCGCTCCTCCGATGGCAGGAGCCAGGAGCCAGGTGCTTTTCCTGGTCTCCCCATGGGGTGCAGGGCCCAAGCACCTGGGCCATCCTCCACTGCACTCCCGGGCCACAGCAGAGGGCTGGCCTGGAAGAGGGGCAACCGGGACAGAATCCGGCGCCCCGACCGGGACTAGAACCCGGTGTGCCGGCGCCGCAAGGCGGAGGATTAGCCTGTTGAGCCACGGTGCCGGCCCAGAACAAGTTTTAAACAGATAAAATGTCCTTACATTAAGAGGGAAAAAAAGTGTTGAATGTTTTTGGACTTAAATGAATTGTGTATAAATTCTGCCTTAGAGTATTATTACTAACATATAGAAAAATTCATTTACACTAGAGCAGAGAGGAAATAAATCCTCTAGTTGTTTCCTCTGCTGTTTTCTTTCATATTTCTAGATCGACTATTACATGTTTATGTGGCTACTCAATTTTAGACACTGCTACCTGACTTTTATGCAGTCTCAATACTTATACACATGACCACACCATTTTCCCTTCTTGTATCCTCCCAAATAGTCATTTCCTGATTCAGAGGTAAATCACTACTCATATTTAACATATATTAACGTTACTTGTTAAACCAACTTAATAACAGATGTGTTCCTTTTCTTATAACTTTGTCATTTTTCTGAATATTGAACTCTTTTCTTTGCAAAGTTCTCCATTATTTATCTCTAGTTCTTTATGAAAGATTCTTTGGAATGAAAATTGTGGATGCAAAGAATGGAAAAAGCTGAATATTGAAGTATTTGACAATCAAATAGTCTCAGTCCACAGGTAGTTACCAGCCTGGGACATAGGAATTCAGGAGGAAAGGCTGGTATATGTTATTGTCATGTTACATGATTTGGAGTACTGTTAATCTTTTAAATTTTTAGGAAGTGTGTAAAGCAATAATGAAGATTAATTTAAAATGAATTCGTTTGGTTATATTTACTCCTTTAAACCTAGCAAATCTACTTGATGCTATAAATTATGTAAAGTTAATAAACAAAATAAAATGCAAGTAAGTATTTCAGACAAAATTCCATAAGGGAAACTGTTTCTGCTGTAACAGAACTGCTCAGCAGGAGAGGTGCTTACTTTCTAACAAATATTTTTCCTTCTGTTTGGAGCATGAAGCTGAATAATATACACCAACATCTTTGAAGCAAAGTGAGTTGAATTAAAGAACTAAGGAAGATATACTCTTGAGCAAACTGTTAAGAAATTACATCCCATTAGGTGTTAATTTTCAACAGGTGCTGTTTCAATGTAATGTAGTACCATCCTTGTATTTAATAAGTCTCTGAATTGTGAGTTCCCGTGTCAAATATTACATAGATTTATTTAAATTGGGTAGTTACCACATCTCCCTCAATGCAGAGACAGACATGCCATTTAGACTATAAGGGGCAGCACATTAATTATCATTTTTAATTTCCCTCCAGAAATATCTTGTGTCAATAATTCTGTTTCAACTAAGATGAATGGGTGGCAAGGGCATTAGATTTTAGCAGCAGGCTGCTGACAAACAGGTTTTGGGACTATAGATGAGATTTTATCACAGAAGTATGAACTAGTGCAAAAGAGCCTCCTTCTTCTGAAGTGCACTGATATACAGGAAAAGGAGGCCAATGATGTTTCATAACATTAAATTTTTGTTGAAATATAGAGTATTTGTGAGTACAAGCACCTTTACAGATTCCCAGGAAGTTCTCTTGACTATACAACTAAAATTGAATTTTCCTCTTATCTCTTGGAGTATAAAGGCAATGGCCTGAGGCAAGACCCTGTGAGAAAAATTTACAAATAAAAAGATATGGGGCAGGCTTTTTGGTACACTAAATTAAGTCTCTACATCTCATAATGGAATTCCCATTGGACATCCGTCAACTCTGCTTCTGATCCAGGTTCTACTAATGCATCCTGGGAGGCAACAGAAGATGGTTCAAGTGCTTGGGCCCCTACCACAAAGGTGGGAGATCCAAATAGAGTTTCTGGCTTCAGTCTGGCTAAGCCTTGGTTCTTGCAGGCATTTGGAGAGTGAACCAGTGAATGGAAAATTCTCTCTCTCTCTCTCTCTCTCTCTCTCTTTCTCCCTACCTCCTTTCCTCTCTCTCTCTCTCTGTTACTGTGCCTTTCAAGTAAATGAAAATAATCATTTAAAATAAAGTCAAATAAAATAAAAAGGCAAAATTGAATAATTAAAACAATATGGAATTGGTTTTAAATATTAAAACTGTGAATATCATGCAGTATATAAAAATAAACTATGATAAAGCATTAGATTATTTTATTCAGTTAAGTAAATACGTTAGAGAGGATTCTAGATATAGGCAGACTCTTGCTCTTCCCTTGTGATAAATGTAATTTAGAAGTGAATACACACTTAAGTAAATATTTAAAAATAAAAAAATTAGAACTGTACATTTAATTTTACCTAGAGTGCAATAAAAGATGAATTTATCTACAAGAAATCAATTTGAAATATATGTAAGTGATTATTAAATAGAGAAAAATACATTCTGGGTAGGTGGGACAGCAAGAAACTATGCAAGAGCATAACATGTGCAAGGAAGCATAAACAGTGAGAAGGGGTCAGAATTTATGTCCACCTGTTTTGTCTAGAGAGAGCACTTACTGAGAGGAAGTAGTAGTCTAATTTGTTGCTGTTTCCTGATATTCCTTAAACGGTTAGATGAAGAGCTTGCTGTGACTGCATTATGGCCCCTGCTTGTGTTTACTTGTGCTCTATTTCATAATTGTCACTTGCACCTCAATTAGAAATTCACTGCCTGATGTGTATGGAGGTATTCCCTCCCTGACCAAATCATGCACCCAGCAACAGACTCCAGAGCACTATCTCGAAGCAGGGAGGGAATCTACCAGAAGCCTTTATAGGCACATTTTTCCTTCCTATTTCTTCCTTGTACCAGCTTACACCACATGACATGATCAATAAATATAAGGTATTATTAAAAAGGAAGATATGTTCTTTTTTAAGGATTACAAACTTCATATATTTCATAATTACAACAATAGGAATATGGTGATTCGTCCCACTGTACTTGCAATCCCACCCTCTCTCCTACCCCTCTTCCTCTTCCCTTCTCTATTCCCATTCTTGTTTTTTACTAAGATCTATTTTCAACTAGATCTATACACATATGATTAACTATACGTTAAGTAAAGAATTCAACAAATAGTATAAAAAAAATAAAAATGTCCTTCAACAGTCGAGACAAGGACTGTTCAAAGTCATTGCTTCTCAAAGTGTCAGTTTCACTTCTATAGATTAACTTTCAGGTGCTCTATTAGTAATCATAGGTCAGGGAGAACAAATATTTGCTCTTTTGGGAGTGGCTTTTTCACTAAATATGATGTTTTCTATCTTCATCCATTTTGTTGCAAACCACCGGATTTCATTTTTTTTTAAGGAACATATATTCTTAGCAATTCATATTGGGGTATATTTCAACTAGTAGATTTATATGAGCTTATAAATAAATAATGATATAACTATACACAAAATATATATGCATATATATTTATGTTGTCCTTTTTAACCAGCTTGTTGTTCAAGAAATACAATATTTCTGCATTAAAAATATTGATTGCATTATAAATCCATATATGTGAAAGAAAACAGTAATTCACTCATTTATTGTGGGTTTAGACAGCTTTCTGAATGCCTGAAAACATGTAAAATTTCTTATATTCTCCAAAACACTGTGCATAATACATATTTAATAAATATTCCTGTATTGTTGGGATATTTTGCTCATGAAGATGTTTATAATACATCAAACTTTGAGATATGTGTCTATAAAATATTGTTGCATTATTTCTGTAGAAGTTGTATTTATTGATATTATATTCATTAGCATTAATACAAAATGCTAAAATTGATACTACTTGTGTGGAAAATTTAATATATTTGTTCTAACAACACAACATATCAATATGCATATGTGCTTTTTGGGATTGATTTTTCACAATAATGCTTAAATAAAAAGTCATATTTAACAAAAAAAAGACATGAACCAAGAAAACTAAATTTGAAACTTGATTATTTTTCTAGCACATCAACCAAGAAATAATTATTGTCCTCAGCACATTAAAACACTGTTGCAGAAATTTTTAAGAACTGTGGAAATTTAATCCATTACAATAAATTGCGGAAAGTCCTAGGGAGCTAGGCAGCAAAGATAAAATAAGAAAGATGTTACTCTTTGCATAATTTTCATCTCCTTAAAAATACCTTCTTTCCAATAAATAAAAATATACATAAAAGTTTTACATTAATTCCAGTTAGTTATTGTGACCCTGTCAACTTGGTTACTCTCAAAATATCCTGACCTGACACAGGGAAGCAAATGCTCATAATTTCACATAATTCTCTCAGTGTTTCAGTTACACTGCCAATAAATCTGGAATGTTAATAAAAATGTATGAGGGTCTTTGGGGGCACATATTTTTGCTATGGCTTGGATAAAGGGAATTCAACACTTGAATTTTTAATCTTTACTCTTGTGACCTGTTTTCATAAATAAGATCTCCAGAAATCTCATATTTATAATTATATTGACTGTGATAGCATTAACACCTCTGGTTTTAAATTATGGAAATTATCTTTTCCCAATTCTAGCTCTATTGAGACAACTATTTCTTTTAAGTGTTTTTAGTGCTAGTGACCCCCAAGTATCAGAACAGTCCTGGTGTCAGAGTACCTTCCAAAATAACTGTGTGTTTATTTACTCTCACTCTCAGGAGAACATGCCCCAATCTTTACTTTCCTTGTACTAGGAATTTCCAGCTGTAGAAATAACAAATGGACATCACTGATAATTTTTAAAGTCAAAGTACACAGATATCTGTATCTTCGAAGTCAATTATGAATATGCTGTTAATGGTTTCATGTAAATTACATCATCACTCCTGCCCCCAGATTCTTGAACATTTGCTGGAATTTCCTAGACTATTAAAAAACTGATTTCATACAAGGAAAATTCATTTAAGTGGTAAACATGCCAATTTGTGTTAATTTATAGACTGATATTTTCCCAGGTTATTACTTATTATATATATTTCATTTAGAAATTATTAGGAAAAAGGAACATTTTCATTGTATTGATTGACTGCCTAGATATTTGTACCAGCATACTAGCAGGCAAATGATTATTACTTTCTTTTTTTTTATGCAGCTTTTATTTAAAGAATATAAATTTCCAAAGTACAGCTTACGGATTACAATGGCTTCCCCCCCCACCATAACTTCCCTCCCACACGCAACCCTCCCCTTTCCCGCTCCCTCTCCCCTTCCATTCACATCAAGATTCCTTTTCAATTCTCTTTATATACAGAAGATCAGTTTAGTATATATTACGTAAAGATTTCAACAGTTTGCCCTCACATAGGAACACAAAGTGAAAAATAGTGTTGGAGTACTAGTTATAGCATTAAATCACAATGTACAGCACATTAAGGACAGAGATCCTACATGATTTTTTTTTAAAAATTGATTAATTATCTATGCAATTTCCAATTTAACACCAAGTTTTTTAAATCATTTTCAATTATCTTTATATACAGAAGATCGATTCAGTATATACTATGTAAAGATTTCATCAGTTCGCACCCACAGAGAAACACAAAGTATAAAAATACTGTTTCAGTACTAGTTATAGCATTACTTCACAATGGACAACACATTAAAGACAGTTCCCACATGAGACGTAAGTACACAGTGACTCCTGTTGTTGATTTAACAATTTGACACTCTTGTTTATGGCATCAGTAATCTCCCTAGGTTCTAGTCATGATTATTACTTTCTAAGCTTATGCATTGAAAAATAATATCTATTCAATTTCAGGTATCTAAGAAAATAAGCTTGCATCTTTTTTTAAGATTTATTTATTTTAAAGGCAGAGTTACTGAGGGGGCAGAGGCGAAAAGAGAGAGACAGAGGCAGAGAGACAGAGAGGGAGAGAAAGTTCTTTCATCCACTGGTTCACTCCCCAGGTGGTCTCAACTGCCAGAGCTGTGCGGATCCAAGGCCAGGGGCCAGGAGTTTCTTCTGAATCTTTCATGCAGGTGCAGAGGCCCAAGGACTTGAACCATCTTCTACTGCTTTCCCAGTAGTAGAGAGCTGGATCAGAAGTGGAACAGCCAGGACTGGAACCAGTACCCATATGGGTTGCAGGCAGCAGCTTTACCAGCTATGACACAGCGCTGGCCCCTAAGCTTGCATCTTAACATATAAACAATTACGCTCTCATCTGGATTCACTAAAACCAGCACTAAACCTCTTGACAAAATCTCATGGAAGTCCATTAGATAGGTCAACGTCAGTATTGTTATTTAAAGCTTAATATGGAAAGGATTTGTCTCACTTATTTTAAAGGATAAATAACACTGAGCAATGATCACTCCCTTCTAAGTCATCCACTCTTTCATCCATCATCAATATAGAATAAACTAGATATCCAGAGAATACTGGTTTTCTGTGTGACAGTCAGATCAAGACAGATATAGAGAGCTCCTATCTACTGCTTCACTCCCCAAATGTCCAAAATAGTTGGGACTGGGCAGAGCAGAAGGTATGATCAAAGTATGAAATCCAGGTGAGCTATCACCAATGCCCCCCGTGTCTATATTAACAGGAAGCTGGAGTCAGGAACCAGAACTGGGACGTGAACTGGTAAATATGAGACATGGGCATTTTATTCTGAATCTTCACTACTCCACCCAATGCCTATATCTCTAGAGAATATTTTAATGACATTCTTGATCTTCTGTCACAGAAAAGAAACTCAACTCCTCTTAAAACTGAACTTTAACATTTTCAAAAGGACAAAAGTAAAGAATCACTTCAAAATTTGAAATTTATTCCCAGATGCCAAGATCCAGAAAATTGCATTTTTGCATTACAAAAAGTGACCCAAAATATAAATAAAAATCATTGAGGCATAACTGATATTGTAACTAAACTATGTAGATAAGGAAAACACCAGAAATCAACAAATGGTATAAAAAGAATCAGAAAATCCTGAAGTCCCCAACTGTTTTATAAGCATACACCAGCAATCAGAAACCAGCCTGAGTCATTTTTAAATGATTATTTTACTGGACCTCATAATGAAAGTACCTATTATATTCTATTGTATTAGCAAAGGGAATATAGCAAAGAAAGTAGACAGGCCCCATACCCTCAACAAATTATCATTCATGCTTTTCCTTTAATACCCACAAGGCAAGAACTAAAGCTTATCACACATTTAAGACACTTCTACACCACAATGTTGTGATGGATCTTTTCATTTCACAATCACAATGAAATTATTTTCTTTTTCTAAAGGTTTATTTTATTTATTTGAAAGGTAGAGTTAAGAAAGAGAGGAAGACACAGGGTGGGGGTAGAGGGGAGAGAGATCTTCCATCACTCAGAGATTGCTACAACAGCCAGGGCTGGGCAAGGACAAAGCCAGGAGCCAGGAGCTTCTTCCTGGTCTCCCATGTGGGTGCAAGGGCCCAAGCACTTGGTCCATCTTCTATTGCTTTCCCAGGTGCATTAGTTGGAAAAGATAAGTTTATTAGGTGCAAAAAAAGTTCTGAAATCCATACCAAGTTTTCTCATCTTACACATTTTCCATTCCTCTCAAGCTACAGCAAATTGTTCAAAAAAGAGTATAAAAGTGTGGAATTCTGAAATCGTTGTAGGTACCAACAGAGCGGCATTTAATAGCATGCCAACACTCTTAGGAGGACAGGCCCTAAAGATCTCAGATAAATGGGGCCAGAACCCAGGTGACATTTTGTACCTCAGGATCAATCCCTTTCAGAAGCCAGATGTACTTTTGATCTTTTCTGTCACAGAAGCCAATAAATCACCTTTTAGTTTTTATGAGTTGGACTTTCTGTTACTTGCAATGGAAAGTATATTATCTACTATGCATAATGCGAACTTCATATTCTTTGGGAAATTTTTCACCCTGGAGACTACCTGACAGTTTCTCTTCTCCTAAGATAATCCTCAATAATCCACACTAATAGCAAATTAAATGACAGAAAATTATTTTCAGTATTTAAAATGCCCCTAATTAGATTACAAGCTTCTAAAAGCGTAAAGAAAATCTTCTGTTGCATTTTTCCCTCAAGAATTGCACACCAATTCCTCTCTAAAATGTGAATTAAGCAAATGTTTACAATTGTCAATAAATGAGGTAAACAGTGAAAATTGTAGAATTTTTTTCATGATGATCTAGTGGTTCATAGATTATCTAATGTACCTGAAATTGCACTTGAGAGACACTGAAATTGCTGCTCAGTCATTTTCTCTTTTAATTGATGCTAAAAATCATACATATTTTTGTGCTTATAGTGTTCTTCTAACTCTATCTTCATCAATTTCATTATTTTGTCACAATATTTTAGTGACAAATTGCATTCAGATGTAAAACATATAAAATGAATAATACAGTTCCATGCTTCATTTTTTTAAAAAATCAAGTTGTTAATTTCACCATCTTCCTTCACAACTTGAAATCATGGGAAATGACAATTTCGGTGAGGAAAATGCAGTACTTGCAGGAAGTTTTATATGCAATTTCCTAAAATTGGCATTTCAACTATAATAGCTGACCTGCTATTTAGCTCAATATTTCAACATTTTATCCTATATTAGTAAAACACAAAGCAGCTGAGACTACTGATTTCTGGACTTAAAGTATAGTGGGAATTCAGTGTCACAATTTCTGTAATATTCTTCCTTCAATTGTTGCAATCATTGAATTTCTAAGTGAGTTTGTATATAATGGCATTTATTTACTAGATCAGAAATCAAATATACTAAAATTCAAGAAAAAGTGACATTCGTTTGTGATAGAAGCAATCAGGTCTCTTTTAAAGGCAGGTTTTGTACAGCAAGGATCTGAACCATTCCAACCAGCCCTTCAACACTGCCATTTTCCACACCTCTCTGAAAGGTTATGCTCCACCTCTATGCATCACTGGGTCATCTTATTTTAGTCTACTCTGCTAGTCTCTATCACTAAAAACACGAAAAACGTTATTGAAATATTTCTGGAGGTTCTTGATTATGTAAGGGATGGCAGTCGATTTTAAAATTTGATTCAGATATCACAAGATGACAGTTTTGCTGGTGATAAAAATGTCCATAAGTAATTACATAGCAATGACTATTTTTCACAAAACATCATTTAGCTTTAGTTCAGAACACAAAATCCTCATGACAGAGAAGGAACATATCAGGTTAAATAGTTTAAATTCATAATAGGGTCTCAAATGCTAAATTGTGTTTATAATTAAATTTATACATTTCTCTTTTTAGATTGTATATTGAATTGAATGACAAAGGAAGCCCTTTTCTTTTCCTAATGAGCCTTAATTCAAAAAATAGTAAGTTAAAACTTAAATTTTTCATTGCATGAGAGATGATCTACACAATATAGTTCTCTATTTTAAGGGAGCTTCCTGTTATAGCTCAGTTATATAAAGAAATTCCAATACACTTTGAGAAGTGGCTTGGAAGAGGAAGACATTGCTAACTTACATTTACACTTTATCCAGACGTTTATTGGGTAGTAGTCCGACATTCAGGGAAGAGGGAAATAGAAGATAATACTTAAGTTCCTACTACACACCAGTGTGTTTTACTTATTCAATCTTATTTAAATCTACTAAAGAGGGTTTTATTATTCATTTGTATATATGAAGATACTGGAGCTTGTGAAGTTTAAATTACTAGCTTAATTAAACCCATACAATTTGTTATATAATATGTTAACATTTTAACAAATTTATCAGTGATGAATTTATGCTGCTGAGTTAGCTCATTTATTATACAACCTGCACAATAAGCCATTTCTTAAAATTCTTAGCATGGTATCAATTATCAGGTAGGATGTGGTTCACATCTGCATATTTTGGATCAGGCTTACACATGACTTTCAATACAAAATGGTACAAGTGTGTGCAATAATAAACCCTTCATTGCCACATGTCAATATCATACCATAGCATAGGCTGTCCTCTCATTGAAAGCTATTATACCTCTATAATATGTATGTTAGAACAAAGATCTGATGTATAAGGTGCTAAATGACTAGCAAATTGATCTAACACTATTTATAGAATATTTAATCTATTTAATTTCTTCTATCCTTTTTTTAAGAGATCAACAAAAATATATACTTTAACACGTTTTCTATAGATTGTAGCTCTGTTTCCTGTGGCTGCTGAGTAAGACACTCTGATGACCCCTCCCACAGAGACACCAAGGTAAACAGCTGTACACACACACCAAGTCCCTTTCTCAAGAACATTGAAAATCAGATATAAGACCACAGTGCTTTGTCCTGTTATAATCACAAGAAAAGTCACACTGAAGGAGGAAAAATTGAAAGAATTGCCTGAGTCACTCCTCCTCCAGCTCCATTAAGCATTTTGTGGAGAGAACCTCCCTTTAGGAGAAAAAGAGTAAGGTGATCCTAGTGCAAGGCTACTGCAAAAATTCAGTGAGGCTGACCAGCCCTGACATGAACCCCAGGCCTATAACTGTGGAGTGACCATTTGAAGCTTCCACAGCCAGGGTGGGCTGTGGACATACCCCCTAGCTGCACAGGTCTTGGTGGACTGAAAGCTCCAGTCCTGATGATTTATCAAGGTAGCTTTCATGGACACAGCAGAAGGAGTCTCAGCCCTCCACAGGCCCAGGAAGAGGCCTGTAGAGAGGGAATATCACTCCTCAGGAACTTCCCAAGTGCATACGCAATAACACAATCACTGTAGATTTGGGGCAAATTAAAGTACCGGGAGTATTATAGGACTGAATCAGTAAAAGCATACCAACAGTGTTCCTGTAGCAAACTACACCTTGGTGTGCTATCCTGTGCTTAAGCAGCAGAATTATCCACAGCTTTAGAGAAAAACATTGCATAGAATTTCTAGAAGGATAGCCACAAATGAAGCCAAATTACTATAAATAATCCTTCAATACGCAGATGGACTTATACAGCAACAAACATCAAGAACTTTCAGGAAACCACAACCTCATTTAAAGAGCAATATCAGGAGCCAGAAATCAGCCATTTAGGAATTGAAATTCACAAATACTTGGATGAAATTTTCTTTTTAAAAAATGTTTATTTAATTTATTTTATTTTATTTGAAAGAGTTTCAGAGAGGCAGAGACAGAGGCGAAGACAGAGAGAGAGGTCTTCCATCCACTGGTTCACTCCCCAGATGGCCGCAAAGGCAAGAGCTGTGCCAATCCAAAGTCAGGATCCTGGAGCTTCTTCTGGATCTCCCTTGTGGGTGCAGGGGCCCAAGCCATAGCAGAGAGCTGGACCAGAAGAGGAGCAGCCAGGACTCGAACTGGCGCCCATATGGGATGCTGGCACTGCAGACAGCGGCTTTACCCACTATACCACAGTGCCAACCCTGGATGAAATTTTCAAAACAGTTGTTTTAAGGAAACTCAAAGAAATACAACAAAATGCAGAGAAACTATTAAGTATTCTACCAAAGAGATTTGATATAGATAGAAGTAACTAAGCAATATCCATCAGAATTCCCTTGACTGAAAAAGCACACTAAGTGGAACTAAAAACATGAAAAAGGCATAAATAGCAGAGTAGAGCAAAGCAAAGCAAAGTAGTGAGCTCAAAAGAAAAATAGTGAGCAAAGAAAAATAGTGAAAATACACAGCTGAGAGAGAGGGAAAAAAGAGCTAAGGTGAATAAAGAAAGCTTGTGGGAAATATAGGATAGCAGGAAAAGAACAAATATTCAAGTGACTGGGATTCAAGAAGGACTTAATCATGTCAAAGGGGTAGAAAGCATATACAAAGATTTAATTCAGAAAATTTTCCAAACCTGCATAAAGACACAACTATCCAAGTACAGGAGGGTGAAATGTCAGTCAGATTCAACCCAAGCAAGTCTACCCCAAGACACATTATGGTCAAGCTCTCCAAGGTTAAAGATATAGGAGGGTGCGTTGTGGTGCAGCAAGCTTGCACTTGGGACACTTGCATTCCATGTGTGAGTGCCGGTTTGAATCCTATCTCTTCTGTTTCTAATCTAGCTTCTTGCCAATACATCTGAGAGGTAGTAGATGATAACTCAAGTGCCTAGTTACCTGCAACAAAAGTGGGAGACCCAGAAGGTGTTCCTACATCCTGACATTGAGCTGGCCCAGCCCTGGCTATTGTGGACATTTGAGGAGTGAACCAGTAGATTGAAAATTCTGTCATTCTGCCTTTTAATCAGATGAAAATATATAAATAGGGGTCAGCACTGTGGTACAATAGGTTAAGCCTCTGCCTGCGGTGCTGGCATCCCATATGGGCACTGGTTCAAGTTCCAGCTGCTCCACTTCAGATCCAGCTTCTTGCTAATGTCCTGGAAAAGCAGCAGATGATGGCCCAAGTACATGGGATCCTGCACCCACGTGGGAAACCCAGAAGTAGCTCCTGGCTCCAGGCTTCAGATTGGCCCAGCTCTGGCCATTGCAGCATTTGGGTAGTGAACCAGCGGATGGAAGATCTCTCTCTCACAACCCCCCCCCCTGTAATTATGCTTCTCAAATAAATACAATAAATCCTTATATATATACATATGTATACATATATAAACATTTTTAACAATAAAGAGAGAATTCTCAAAGCTGCTAAAGAAAAGAAGCAAACACATAAAGGGGTACCAATTGGCTTGTCTGCAGACTTCTCAGCAGAAACTTTTGCAGTATTGAAGTAAAAAACTACTAGCCAATAAAACTGTATCCAGCCAAGCTATCCTTAGATAAGAGAAAGACATTCCTAAAGAAAAGTTGGGAACATTTATCACCACTCAACCTGCATTATAAGGAATACTAAAGGGAGTTCTACAATGGACAGAAAGAGATGCAAACAAGTAAGAAGAAAATATCAGAAGCTAGAAAACTCACTGGTAAGAGTAACTTTACAAATTCAGAATGCTCTAATACTCTAAATGTGGTGTGTAAACTATTTATATCTTTAGTGTGAAAACTGTGTTGAAATGTAAGAGAAAGATGATACTGAAAGACATAAAATGTAACATCCAAATTTCAAAATGTAGGGAGGAATGGAGTATAAATGGATGGTATTGATTAGAATTTTTAACCTCATATTTTGTCTCATTCTCTGTCTGCATGATCAATTTTGAGTTGTCACTTCAAGTTGTTATCACCCAAAGAAGATTTTTCTAAGCCTCATAGTAACCGCAAAGAAAAAAATCTATAGCAGATTTACCAAAAATAATGAGCAAGGACTCAAAAAACAGCACTAAAGAAAATTACTTAGCCACAAATGAAGATTCTAGGAGAGGGAGAAAGGAAAGAACTTCAATAAACATCCAAAACAGATATGGAAATGACAGTATTAAGACCTTATCTATCAGTAATTACTTTCAGGATCAGGTCCAGATGGCTTCATTGCTGAATTCTACCAAATATTTACAGAATTAACAACTCTCCTTCTTAAATTATTTCAAAAACTAGAAATTGAAGGAATTCTTCCAAATTCATTATACGAGACCAGCAAAGGGTAAATGAAAAAGAAAGCTATTGACCAATATCCTTGATTAACATAGATGCAAAAATCATCAATAAAATAATAGCAAATGTATACCAACAGTGATTTAAAATGCCATTCACCATGATCAGTGGCATTCATTCTAGGGATGCAAAAATGGTTCAACACATACAAACATACAAACACACATACATGCATACACACAGCCAATAAACATGATCCACCAACTCAACAAAAAACAAAAACAAAAACTATGCAAATAGACAACACTACTTTGATATAATTGAACATCACCTCAAGATAGAAAATGGCCAAGTTAAGTATAAAAGGAATATACCTTAACATAATTAAGGCCATGTTTAACTAGTCAACAACATCATATTAAATAGAGAAAAAGCTGAGACTAAGACCTGGAACAAGACAAGGATACCAACTTTTACCACTTTTATTCAATATAGCATTGGAAATCCTAGTAAAAAAGGATTAAGAAAGAGAAAGAAGAAAAGGGAATCTAAATTGTAAAGGAGAAAGTCAAATTTTCACTGTCTGTAGGTGGCATGACCTTATAGAGAGGAAACCCTAAAAGTTGTTTGAACTAATAAATGAATTCAGCCAAGTGTAGGATACAAAGTGAATGTACAAAAAGTCAGTAGGGTTAACACACTCTAATAGTGAATCACCTGAAAAACAAACCAAGAAAGCAACCCTATTTATAATACCTACAAAAAATAAGAAATTCCTGGCAATAAATTTAACCAAAGAGATGAAATGTATCTATAATGAAATTTATAAATCATTGAAAAAGAAATTAAAGAGAACATAAAGAAATGGAAAGATATCCCCAAACCAATATCATTAAAATATGCATATTATCCAAAGTGATTTGCAGATTCAATGCAATCCTATCAAAATCCCAATAATTTTTTTTCACAGAACAAGAAAAATTGTTGCTAAAATTTATATGGAACCACAAAAGACCCAGAATAGCCAAAGCACCCTTGAGCAAAAGCATGTATCAAGCTTTATATTTATATGCCTTTAAAATATATTACAAAACATATTAAAATATTATTGAAACAGCATGGTAATGATATAAAAGCAGATCCATTTCCCAAGGGAATACACTGGAGCCACAGACATAAATTCACATATTAACATCAAATTCATATTTGACGTCGTAAGAACATCCATTTAATAAAGAATAGTATTTTTAAGTAATAATGCTAGAAAACTTGCTATGGCACATCCAGAAAAATAAAGCTAGATTTCTGTCCCTCACCATGTTCAAAAATCACCTCAAAGAATATTAAAGACCTAACTGTTAAACTTGATACTCTCGACTATTAGAAGAAAAGATATGGAGCCAGTGCTGTGGAGTAGTAGGCTAAGCCTCTGCCTGCAGTGACAGCATCCCCTGTGTGTGCAGTTTCTAGTCCCTGTTGCTCCTCTTCCAAACCAGCTCTCTGTTATGACCTGGGAAAATCGTAGAGGACGGCCCATTTGGTGGACCCAGCTCCAGCTTTTTGGGGAGTGAACCAGTGGATGGAAGACCTTTCTCTCTGTATCCCCCTCTTTTTGTCTAAAACTCTACCTCTCAAATAAATAAATCTTGAAAAAAATGATGAAGAAAAAATAGAGAAAAGCATTTCAGGACATTGTAAATAATGTCACTTTAAGTGATCACACATATACACATTATGCAGTATAATAATTATCTTATAATCTAAATATTTCCGACTCCAAAGAAAATTACTGTAACATTATTCAATTAAAAATATCCAGAAGTAATTGGAAGAAAATGAAATAAAAGAAAACAATTAGGCACACACACACACACACACACATATATATATCCAATTGTAATTTAATCAGTAATATTGTGTTGTTGGAGTAGCTTAAAATTATATTACTAACTTTAATTTCATATTGATTTTGCATCCTTTCTCTGTATTATTTAACTATTTCCTTCTTTCTTTCCTTCTCATTTTGCTTTTCCCTGTCTTTTTCCTCTTCCTCTTTTTTCTACTGATATACATATTATTTTCCCCCTTGACCTCATCTTTCTCCCAATAGTCTTACACACAGTTTGATAATATACACACAGGTATCTTTATAGTGTGTGTGTATCTGCGTGTTGGACAGATAGAGAGACAGAGAGAGAAAGACAAAAGCCAGAGAGAGCAAGTTCCCATCCACTGACCCACTCCTCAAATGCCTGCAAAGGCCTCCAGCCTAAACTCAAAAGCAGGTACATTTCTAGTTTAACCTTTGTGCTAACACTATGTATTAGTGTACCTAATACATAGCATCTATAAAAGTAGTGGTAGGGGAGTGAGAAGATGTTCCTTTATTCACCCATTATCACAGAAGACAGATCAAGGTTCAGAGATGAAAAGCACCAAGGTTTGCATGGCGCTCCTTATTTGCCAGGAGAGCACCATTAGCAAAAAAACAAGAATTTCTTTTATTCAGCATTGAATCTCCAACACATAGACCAATCTTAATGTATAATCTAAATTAAAGCAGTGGTCAATACCACCAACCATTATTACATAACATATAACAATTACTCAGTGTACTTCACTTACAATAATAATTATATTATTATATAATGTGATAATATTTTTAAAAAATTAAATTAAGGTAGATATGAAATATGCTATTATGCTTTATGTTACTTTGTGTGTATCATCTGTTGGTTCAATTCTTCCTTTATGTTTTCTCTTCAAACTCCATGACACCTTTTTTTTCCTTTCATTTGATGAGGACACATTTTATATATATATATATATATATATATATATATATATATATGCTGAGTCTACTTCCTTTATTATTTCTCATTGGTCATTAACAATTGAATTAGTACTACACACTCTCTTTCATGAGGTCAAATCAATATTTTAATCTGAAAAACCTAAGAAACTAAAGTTTTTATTCTAAAAAATAGCTTTATTATAAATGCAATCTGCAAAAAATGAGTTATGTATTTTTAAAGATTTTACTTATTTATTTGAGAGGTAGAATTATAGACAGGGAGAGGGAGAGACAGAGACAAAGGTTCACTCTCCAAATGACCACAAGGGTCAGAGTTGGGCCAATCCAAAGCCAGGAACCAGGAGCTTCTTCAGGGTCTCCCACACAGGTGCAAGGGCCAAGCACTTTTGGCCATCGTCTACTGCTTTCTCAGTCCATAGCAAAGAGCTGGATTGGAAGAGGAGCAGCCAGGACTAGAACCAGCACCCATATGGGATACCAGCACTGCAGGTGGAGGATTAACCTACTGCAACACAGCACTGGCCCCTTAATTATGTGTTTATAACAAGAAAAATAATTCAGTAAGAATAGACATAAGATTATTACTGTTATCTTGATATTAAGATATGTCACCATAATTGCAGAATAATACTATTACATAGTATTCTAGTAGATGATCATTTGCATCTACAAAATCATAAATATGTTTGCAAATTCAAGAAATGAAATCATAATTGAGATTACATTAAAATAAAATCACAAAATTTAGCATCATTGTATTGTACTTGTGGACCATGAAATTGTGTCCTCTAACCAAGGTTTGAGGAACAGTGAACCATACCAGGCTGAGGTTTAAAAGAGTGAGAGGCATAAAAAATTTTGATGTGGGAGATAGGCAGGCTACAGCTGAGATGTTAATGAACCAGACATCTGCTAGAAGTCTCATTTGTTGAAAATAGCTTCTCTCAGCTAGTTGATGAAGCAATGAGGGAGACTGTTTTCTGGACTTAACTTTGACCAATAAGAAAGAACTGGTTCATGAAATTCAAGTGACAGAAACTTTGGGAGAAAGTCAACTTGTCATCTTAGTGCTTGAAATAGCCAAGAAAGAAAACACTCAGCACAGTTTGACAGGTACCTTGGACTTTAGAAAAGTAGATTTCAAAAATGTTAGAGAGTAGATCTGAGTGATTACACAACCATCATCTTTCAAAAAGATTACAGGTCTTGAAAAAATAGGAATGATAAGAAACTACAAGTGACTAAATGAGGTACTAGGAAATGAGAAAAATACATAAGAGAAAACTAACATAGCTACATACATTTCCACACACTGTAATAAAGGTGGAAAAGAACAGATTCTTACTTTTTAACATCTTTTATGTGAAAACAAGATGCTAGGTTGTTCACATAGATTATTTTAAGAAAGATGTTTCTATGTTAAGAAAGATGAGGAAGCTGAAGCTCCAGGAGATTAAAGATAGCCCAACAATAAAAAATTCCAGAATAAAGTTCATAAAATAACTTAGGGTAACAAAAAGATTTGTCATGTATATGTCAGTCACCTTTTTTCATTTTAATGGAAAGTCACAGAGACAAAGAGCGAAGCAAAGGAAAGATAGAGACAGAGACAGAGAGAGAGATTTTCCA
Source organism: Sylvilagus floridanus (assembly GCA_949820135.1). NCBI lineage: Eukaryota > Metazoa > Chordata > Mammalia > Lagomorpha > Leporidae > Sylvilagus > Sylvilagus floridanus. The sequence continues at coordinate 78,054,629 of OX463229.1, read as the reverse complement.
TCTACTGATTACTAATGCCCACAATAGCCAGGCTTGACAAAGGCTAAAGTCAGGTGCACAGAATTCCATGTGAGTTATATGCGTGGCAGGGACTCAAGTACTGGGGCCATCATCTGTTGCCTCTTAGGGTGCATGTTAGTAGGAAATCGGGAAGTGGATCAAGGATTCAACCCAGGTACCTTGATGTGGGATGAAGGAATCCCAAGCTGCATGATAAGTGCAATGTAAATATCCACTCCAACAAGGCACTTTTTATTTTTTTAAAGCTTTTATTTAATGAATATAAAATCCCAAAGTACACCTTATGGATTACAATGGTTTCCCCCCCCACCATAACTTCCCTCCCACCTGCAACCCTCCCCTTTCCCGCTCCCTCTCCCCTTCCATTCACATCAAGATTCATTTTCAATTCTCTTTATATACAGAAGATCAGTTTAGTATATATTAAGTAAAGATTTCAATAGTTTGCCCTCACATAGGAATACAAAGTGAAAAATAATGTTGGAGTACTAGTTATAGCATTAAATCACAATGTACAGCACATTAAGGACAGAGACCCTACATGATATTTTTTTAAAAATTGATTAATGATCTATGCAATTTCCAATTTAACACCAAGATTTTTTAAATCATTTTCAATTATCTTTATATACAGAAGATCGATTCAGTATATACTATGTAAAGATTTCATCAGTTTGCACCCACACAGAAACATAAAGTGTAAAAATACTGTTGGAGTACTAGGTATAGCATTACTTCACATTGGACAACACATTAAGGACAGATCCGTCATGAGACATAAGTACACAGTGACTCCTGTTGTTGATTTAACAATTTGACACTCTTGTTTATAGTGTCAGTAATCTCCCTAGGCTCTAGTCATGAGTTGCCAAGGCTATGGAAGCCTTTAGGGTTCGCCGACTTCAATCTTATTCCAACAGGGTCATAGTCAAAGTGGAAGTTCTCTCCTCCCTTCAGAGAAAGGTACCTCCTTTTTTGATGGCCTCATTCTTTCCACTGGGATCTCACTTGCAGAGATCTTTCATTTAGGTCTTCTTTCCTTTTTTTTTTTTTTTTTCAGAGTGTCTTGGTTTTCCATGCCTAAAATATTCTCATGGGTTCTTGAGCCAGATCTGAATGCCTTAAGGGCTGATTCTGAGGCCAGAGTGCTATTTAGGACATCTGCCATTCTATGAGTCTGCTGTGTCTCCCACTTCCCATGTTGGATCATTCTCTCCCTTTTTGATTCTATCAGTTAGTATTAGCAGACACTAGTCAACAAGGCACTTTTTAAACTAACTTTCTTTCTTTCTTTCTTTCTTTCTTTCTTTCTTTCTTTCTTTCTTTCTTTCTTTCTTTCTTTCTTGTCAGAGTTACAGTGAGAAGGAGAGAGAGAATCTTCCATTTGCTGGTTCACTATCCAAATGGGCACAATAGCCAGGGCTGAGCCAGGCCAAAGCCAAGAACCAGGAGCTTCATCTGGGTCTCCCACTTGTGTGCAGGAGTCTAAGCACTTGGACCATCTTCCACTGCTTTTCCCATGCCATTAGAAGGGAGCTGGATTAGAAATAGAGCACCTTGCACCCTTGTGGGCTGCCAGCATCTCAGGCTGCAATTTAACCTGCTGCACCACAATGCTGGCCCTTGACAAGGCACATTTTAATAAAAAGAAATCATGAATCACATTGCTTGAAATGGATCGTTTCATATTAACCAAAAAGAGTAAATAAGTATGAGTAGTTGATCTTTATACTGGCAAAGATAAGTCAAATTAAAATAAAGATAACTAGATAGCCCTGGCTCTCATCAAAGGTAAGTTTGAGCATCCATGAACAGATAATTAATAGTCCATATCAACAAATACATCCATCATTATACTTATCTTGCCTTCGCTTCCTTCTATGCAGTGAGAATCTAACAAAGACTCCTGACTTATTCACTGGCAACTAGTTAACTGAGCACATTCTCTATCTTAAAAACCTATAAGAGGGCCGGCGCTGTGGCACAGCGGTTTAAAGCCCTGGCCTGAAGCTCTGGCATCCCATATGGGCGCTAGTTCTAGTCTGCTAGTCTGCTGCTCTTCTGATTCAGCTCTCTGCTATGGCCTGGGAAAGCAGCATGAGATGGTCCAAGTGCTTGGGTCCCTGAGCCCACATGGGAGACCCAAAAGAAGCTCCTGGCTCCTGGCTTTGGATCAGCTTAGCTCTGGCCATTGCGGCCATCTGAGGAGTGAACCAGAGTCTGTAACTCTGACTCTCAAATAAATAAAATAAATCTTTAAAAATTCTATACAAAGAGACACAAAGAGTAACTAGACAGATGAAGGTAAACAGTACAATTAAAGACTCAGTTTACATCAGCCTAGAGTCATCATTATGGGAATTCATGCTATATGCACTCACTATTTCTCATGGAGCAAAGACTGTGAGAACACAAGGAATGCAAGTATTCTGAGAACAGAAAGACCATGAAGCACGGATATAAAGAGGAACATACATAACAGATTGCCCATTATAAGTAGCCTCAGATACTGGTTTTCCAATTCCAGGCCTCATGTTTCTAGGCTGCATTTCTCATCCCTGGCTTTCTGAATGAGACACAGTGGATAATGGATATCTACTGGATTGTTTGCATATCACCCCTAGTTCTAGACACTCCACCCTACCTCCTGTAATCCAAATGGTAACAGGATAGTTATGTTCATACAAAACTATTCCAAACCCTTACAACACTGGTTAATCCAGATTTGGAAACTTTAAGCAGGTAAAACAAAAAAATGTTTCTGCATTGAATTTGGAATAGAAATTTAGGCTTAAAATGTATCACTTTCTGAAATACTGAGAATATAAATTTGAGAGAGTTTATATTAGCCCATATCTAGTCTTTGAAGTGGTAAACAAACATTTTTTTCTATAAATAAGTAAATAAAACAAGGGAAAAATACAATGTGAGAAGGAAAAGAGAGCTAATAGATGGGGAGAGTCCATGGTTGATTTCGGAAATATATTTGCATAACTGCCTTTGACTTCCATAAGGCAATCCCTATTCTTCATGTGAATAGTAGCAATGTAAGCAGTATCTAGATAATCATGGTGAGTGAGAGGAGTGCTAGAGAATGATATAGAGATCAATATTTTTCTGATTCTCATGTAAAATTTAAATGTACATACCAAAATTACACATCTTGGAGCATTCTATCAATTCCCAGCAAAATTCCAAGACATATAATTAGACAGATGTTTCATGAACACCTAGAAAAGGAAGAGGCAATCATCAAGAGCCACTTTAAGTTGGAATAAATTATACTAAATTAATTAAATTATATAAACACAGTAAATCTGCATTTCAATGAGGCATTTAATGTAGTGTTCTTTGATGTCTGTGGACAAGATAGATGTGGAGAGAATTTTTATAAATTATGTTGATATGTGTTAGTTGAACAATTATTCTCAAACTTTGATGATTACATGGCTCACTTTTAAACTTGTTTGAGCCTTATTCACAATTTTCACTTAAAAAATAGATTTAAACACAGAAAACATGTGTATCAATTTAGAGATATAGTGAAATATTGTATGACAGAAGAATGATTGAAAGAAATCAATAGTTTTTCATTAAGAGAATTGAAACAATGGATCAAATTGAACAAGAACAAATTCTAGAAGCTAAACATAAAATCTAATCCTGAAGATTTAAAAATCTACCTCACAAATATAAGATAATAGAGACTGTGAACAATAAACAAATTCCTATATTCTTCAGGGAATGGACTGTGGTTTGTGGTTCTATACTCACAACTTGTAACACAATTTCTGGCACAAAATAGATACTTAAGTTACACAATTTTTATTCAATAACAGATTTAATATAAGCCAACGGATATAATGTATACTTACATTGCAGTTATATTAAGATAATATGTAACATGAGAGTCAAGGATACCCAGAACCATGTATTTTTTTCACTTGAAAGTCAGAAGAGAGAGAGAGAGAGAGTAAGAGAGAGAGACCTGTTCCATCCCCTGGTTCACAGAGGCACAAAGGCCAGGGCTGGTTAAGCAAAAGCAGGAGCCGCCTGGAAGTCTATCTGGGTCTCCCACATGGATGGCAGGAACCCAGTAGTTAATCCATCATCTGTTGTGTTTCCAAGCATAGTAACTGGGAGCAAGACCAGAAGCAGAGCAGCCAGGGCTCAAACTTGTGCTCCAATATGGGATGCCACCATTGTAGGTGGCAGCTTAGCCAGCATGCTGGGCCAGTACTTTATATTAATTAGACCATATTTGGATTACTGTGTCTACTTGGAATCATATGTTGGTTAAGTAAACACTGGTGCATAGTAGTGGCTACAGAAGAGATTAAACACAATGATGATGAAATAAAATCCATGCGTTAGTCAGGGTTCTCCAAGAAAACAGAATCAATAGGGAGGATATGCGTATGTGCATGTATGTATTTATCTGCTTATATGTTTATGCATGCATTTGTGTGTATGCGCTGTTGTGACTTAGTTTTCATGGTAGGGGGAATCCCCAGGGACCCTAAGAATATCAAATTGTATAAATACACAAGTCTCCAAAATCTGCAGATTATGGATTGGTAGACTGGACATCCAGAAAAGAGCTGATGTTGAACGTCAAGTTCAATGAGAGTCTTCTAGCAGAATTTCCTGTTCCTCACAGGAGATGAGTCTATTTCTCGAGACCATCATCAGATTGGATAAGGTCCTCCCACACTGTGGACTGTAATCAGCTCCACTAAAAGTTTATTGGTCTGTTTTCATCATACTTTAAAAATATCGTCACAGAAACATCCAGAATTCTGTTTAACCCAATATTTTTATACAGTCACCTACAGAGGTTGACATATAAAATTAATGATCATAATGCCATTGTAACCTACAAAATTACAAAAGGAAGACAGACTTAGAAAAGTTAGAGAAACATGTGGGGTTTTTTTGAGGTTTAATTAATTAATTTTATTTTAAGCACTCTCTTTTTTTTAAAGAAACTTAATTAGCTTTGAAGAAGAACTCAAGAATGACACACCTTTTGCCAGCACTAACACATAACCATAGCTTATGAGACATAAGAATATCCTCCACTTAATACACTAAAGCAAAGTAAATCTGAGAAAAAGTTTTATTATTTACACTCAAATAGTTCAAATTTTAAAATTAAAAAGAGATTAGGCTTAGTCAATGTAAGTCTAACATGTTTTAAGATGCAAAGTAAAAATTGTAAATGAATGCTGGTAATATTTTTAACATTTAACCTATACTATCAAATTAAGAAGTATAATACCCCCATAGAAAGAAATATGTGACACATGGTGACAATCCACAACGAAATTTATAGTTGTATTGCAAAGACTAGAATACATGTTTACAATAAAATTAATTCATTCATAGAACAAATATTTATTGATTACCTACCATGTACCAGGCACTTTTCTATACTCATGATGCAACAGTAAAAAGCAAAATTCTTTCCTCTTTTGAGATTTATATTCTAGTGGAAAGACACAGAAAGAAAAATACTCAATTGTAAAGCATAGAATGTTTAAACAATAACTGCTAATGAGATGGAGGAGTCTGGCTCCTGCCTGGAAAACTAGGTGTGATTTTTCAGATACCAACAATAGGCAGTTTCAAACGTACAACCTGTCGGTCCTTCAGCAGGAAAGCTGCCCTCCCTTCACCAGACTTGGTGCAGCTACTGTACTGCAAACTAAAGAGAACCACAATCAAGTTTTCACTTCTCTTTGATCAGCAATATTTTTCTTCATATCCAAACTCCCAGCCCATGAACCTTCATTCCAAAGTCTCCTTATGGGTTGCATTCAGCCAAGGCTCTCTCTCATCTCCTGTGTCTAAAACTTCTTATGGGAATAGGAGTAGGGGATCTCAGAGACAGTTTTCTCACTTTTTTCCTCCTCAACTCAGTACTCCATACTTTCCCACTCCTAGTCCTTACCCTTCTCCTCCCTTCCAATCCCTCTGATCCACAAAACTACAAGAACCTTTTTAGAACCTCATATAGGAATAAGACTCTTCTCATATCTCAACAGATCCACATGACCCTCAAAAACTGCACTGTTCCAAGGAGGGCAGCAGGGGAGCCTGTGATTTCCCCAGTTTAATTTCTAGGTAAGATACCAGTGAATTATTAAGTGTTGTTTTCAATTTGCATTGTTACTTTGGTTCGATACTCTCAAACCTGTCAAAACTGATACCTTGAGGGGCCGGTGCTGTGGCATAGTGGATAAAGCTGCCTGCAGTGCCAACATCCCACATGGGCACTGGTTTGAGTCCGAGCTATTACACTTCCCATCCAGCTTTCTGCTATGGCCTGCCCTGCACCTGCGTGGGACACCTTGAAGAAGCTCCTGGCTCCCACCTAGGATTGGCACAGCTCCAACTGTTGCGGCCAATTTGTGAGTGAACCAATGGATAGAAGACCGACCTCTCTCTCTTTCTCTCTCTCTCTCCCTCTCCCTCTACCCTCCCCGCCTCTCCTTCTCTGTGTATAACTCTTTCAAGTAAATAAATAAATCTAAAAAAAAAAAACCTTGATTATTAGTTCTCATCAACTCATCTGAGCTGAGACAGTCAAGAAAGAAGATGGGCTGAGACAGAAGAGGGTGTTCTGACGAGGTGGCTAAAAACCTAAAATTTCAATACTTGAGTTAATAACTGAAGGAGTGACCAAGAGACAGCCTTGTGGATATCTGGGAAAGAGCCCTGCAAACTGGGGGGTCAACAAAGACACAAACTGCAAGGATGCAAGTCTTGTTAGGGACTAGATAGAAAAGAACTTGCCTCCACAGTTCCTCCAGTATGGTTACAGTAAAAGACAGAAAATTAGAAGACTGAGAAGTGCTGAGATAGAAGAAACACAATTGTGCTTTGGAGGAACGAATGGATGTGGAGAGGTCATAAGATGGTTATTCAAAAACAGGAAGAGTCAGAAAAGATGCTATAATAGGGGGGGAAAAATGAGCAATCAGTTTGTTGTAGCAAAATTCCAGGGGATTCCACTTACATCATAACCTTGGAGTCACGTGGTCACTACTGGTAGGTACTATATGATGGCCCTGAAATCAGAAGCTAAAAAGAATATATGGCTGACTTCAGGAAACCAAAAATATCCCATAGAACTGGAGTGCAGAGTGGGTCAAGGAGAGTAACAGAAATATCAAGAGGTACAGAGACTGATACAGAATTTTAAAGTTCAAAAATATTCTAAATAATGGAGTAAGGTGACCAAAACACTGATTATTATGATGTGATAATTATGTGACAAGGAAACCCAGTTATGAGACTATTGGGAAAATATATTTTCTTGGCTTAGAGTAGGTCTTGAAAATAGGGTTAAAAATTTAACTAAAGAGAAAGAGAAGCACAGGAGTTGGGGGTAAATGGAACATGACGAGAATGAGGGCAGGTGAAGAGGTCCTCGAGTTTTGATTTGGACACCTGCCACATTGGTGGTCTCATTGCTAGCACAGCGAGCAAAAGAGGACACAAGGTAGTGTACATAGATGATGTCTTTAATTTTGGACTCTGCATTTGAAGTGCTTCCAGCATATTCAAGCAGAAAAATAAATAGGGTAAAATGTTAATAGATACTCCATAAGAGCATTTTCTGGTAAATATATCTGGGAAGCACTATATTATGTACCCTATTCAAGAAGATCTTTTCAATTATTTATTCATTTAACTTCTATATTATAGTTTCTACTATGTGTCATAAACGGTTTTACTCTCTGGAATACAGAAGTGAACAAGATGAAAATGGTTCCTATTTTGAGAGAGCTTACATCTGTGTTTAGGGTGGGAGATACATCAACTAAATAAAATTATAATTAGGATAATATTGCAAATGAGTAGTATAACAAGCTTGGAGTGTGCAAAACAGGGGGCCAACTCTAGACTGAATAATCCATGTGTTATTCTCACATTCATGTATTTAAATTTTGCTGTAGTGCAATCCATGGAAATTATTTAAGTAAGGATTCCAAGAGTTGTCAGATTTTCTAAAGAGTGGCAGTCTTTATGCTTTTGGTTTTCAAATTTTGCTCACAAAATAGCAAATACATGTAAAGCACAAACTTCAAAATGCAGTTGGAAAATCCTCAGGGAGGGGACAAGGAAATATTTAACAAGTGGTTGAGTCTTTACTGCCAGCAGTTTCTCCCCTTTGCCAAGAAAGAACAGCCAAATTAAAGCTGTGGATGCAGAACACACAGGGCATCTTTAGAAGAATAGCCTGATGAAAAAGCAGGCTGAGCTAACACACTTTTGGTCAAGATAAACTGTAGGAGTGACTTGGACTGTCTCACTTGACCACCCAAATGGGCTCCATTTCTTACTTCACACACTAAAAATGATGATATTCATTTTTTGTCTTTTCTGCCTGTCCTAGGGCTACAGCAAGGGTGTCATGACTGTGTTTAATGAATGAAAGAATGAGTGAACTCTGATCTCTTTGGTATGCGTAATGAATAAAATATTATTTGTATTAATAATGAAATACAGTTATTTAACATTTAACGGGTGCAGATTGAGATTTCATTTCTGATGTCTGGAACTGTACTTTGAGTCATCAAAAAGACTTTAAATCATCTGGATGTTCCGGCTGAATTATATATATATTTATACATATCCTTAAATTCATTTTTTGGTATCATTCTGAGTCAGGCATCTTGGAGCTCAAAATATGCCTTGGGAGGCCGTAAGATTTAGTGTGCCGTCCCAAATCCTTCCACTTTCTGGCTACTCTTCTCCTCACAAATACATTCTACTAAATTTTTAGTCAAAATTTTTACAAGGCAATTTATAAGGGAAAAAGATTTAGGTACTAATGTTCATGGCTGATTAAATAAACTTGAGTATATTGCTGTAATTAGATAACATGCAATGATTGTAAGTAAATGCCTCATTTTTAAGAGTATAGGAAATTTCTAAAATATATTAAGTAAAAATACAAATTTAGTTTAAGCTCCCATTTCATTTAAAAAGGATGGAACTCTGCAGACATGATGCTAGTTTCCGGATAACTTAAAGAAAGATTTTATTCCTTTTTCTTGTCTCTCTATAGGTTCAATTTTTCATTCATTTTTTTTAAACTTTTATTTAATAAATTTCCAAAGTACAGTTTATGGATTGCAATGGCTTTCCCCCCACCCATGACTTCCCTCCCACCCGCAACCCTCCCATCTCCTGCTCCCACATTCATTATTTTATAAAATTCTTGGAAAATTTGAAATTTCAAATGTATTTTGGATGAATAATTTTGAGGTGAGATGTAGAAGTTTTTAACATTGTAGCTGCATTAGATTTATACACAAGTTTTAAGTTCAGCTCATTTTTAGATTTATATTTGAAAATTCTTATGACTTTTTTGAAGATTTATTTTACTTATTTGAAAAATAGAGTTACAGAGAGAGGGAGAGACAGAGAGAGAGGTGTTCCATCCACTGATTTGCTCCCTAAATGGCCGCAATTACTGGGGCTGGGCCTGACTGGAGCCAGAAGCCGGGAGTTTCTTCTGGGTCTTCCTTGTGGGTGCAGAGGCCCAAGAACTTGGGCCATCCTCCACTACTTTCCCAGGCACATTAGCAGGGAGCTGAATCAGAAGTGGAGCAGATGGGACTTGAACTAGTGCCCTTATGGGATGTTAGTATTGCAGGCCGGGGCTTTAACACACTGTGCCACAGCATCAGTCACTCTTTTGACATTTTGCACATAGGCTACTGAATAATCCTTTCACAATTGCCTTTCCAAACATTCTACTGTCACTGCTTTTTACCCTACTCACTAGCAAAGAACAAGCAGCAGCCACAAACAATATCTAAGTTTAAGTGGTTCTAGCAATAAAGCTGATCAATAATTATCAGTTGCAAGTTGGACATTGTGAAAGAAATGGCCTAGAGAAGGACCTAGGCGAAGCTTACACATAAATAACTTGCATTTTATTGAGATTCTTGAAATATGGCTAATGAATAGAGCCCATTTTTATGAATAATCCTATATCTTTTTTGATGAAACTATACATTGCAATATATAAAATAATTCCTGCACAAAAAAGTGACATTAAAGAGCAAACTAATTTTCATGGATATATGAACTGTCAAAATTTTACAATAACATTCCAAAAATGTTTAATGAACACTGTCCAGTGAGAAAGAGGAGAAAGAGAGAGAATGTGTGGGTGTATCATTTATGTGGTAGAGGACGAAGTGAAGGACAGAATTAGGCATAAGTTACTTCTACTTTACAGGTGTTACAAAATAGAAAAAGAGACAAGCAATCAATCCTAATACAAGGAGGAGTGACTGACAATCACTGTATCCCAAGTTAATCAGAACCTACATCATGAATGCATAGAAATGCACAGCATTCTGAGAAGCAAATGTTTAAAAGTTAGGTTTATTGTAAGAATATGCATTGGGACATGATCTAAATAAGCAGACTGAAATTAGTTGTAGCAGTCTATGAATGCCTTTTTAGGTAATTTTGACTGCATTTTCTAGTCAGCCATCTAAGTTTTTATATTATCATAAAAAAAAGCATGATATGCATGCCAACTCAAAAATTAAGTAGGCAATTCTGGAACCAGTATGAAAGGTAGGATAGTATATTGAAAGACTGAAGATATTTTTTAACTTTTATTTAATGAATATAAATTTCAAAAGTACAGCTTATGGATTACAATGGCTTCCCCCCCCCATAATTTCCCTCCCACCCTCAACCCTACCCTTTCTCACTCCTTCTCCCCTTCCATTCACATCGACATTCATTTTCATTTCTCTTATATATAGAAGATCAGTTTAGTACATATTGCGTAAAGATTTCAACAGTTTGCACCCAAATAGAAACACAAAGTGAAAAACACTGTTTGAGTACTAGTTATAGCATTAAATCACAATGTACAGCACATTAAGGACCCAGATCCTACATGAGGAGTAAGTGCACAGTGACTCCTATTGTTGTCTTAACAATTTGACACTCTTGTTTATGGCCTCAGTAATCTCCCTAGGCTCCAGTCATGAGTTGCCAAGGCTATGGAAGCCTTTTGAGTTCACCGACTCTTATCATATTTAGACAAGGTCATAGTCAAATTGGAAGTTCTCTCCTCCCTTCAGAGAAAGGGAGGAGATAACCCGTTCTTTGATAACCCATTCTTTCCACTGGGATCTCACTCGTGGAGAGCTTTCATTTAGTCATTTAGGTCTTTTTTTTTTTTTTTTTTTTTGCCAGAGTGTCTTGGCTTTCCATACCTGAAATACTCTCATGGGTTTTTCAGCCGGATCCGAATGGCCTAAGGGCTGATTCTGAGGCCAGAGTGCTGTTTAGGACATCCGCCATTCTATGAGTCTGCTGTGTATCCCACTTCCCATGTTGGATCGTTCTCTCCCTTTCTTGTTCTATCGCTTAGTATTTTCAGACACTAGTCTTTTTTATGTGATCCCTTTGATTCTTAGTCCTATCATTATGATCAATTGTGAACTGAAATTGATCACTTTGACTAGTGAGATGGCATTGGTACATGCCTCCTTGATGGGATTGAATTGGAATCCCCTGGTATGATTCTAACTCTGTCGTTTGAGGCAAGTCAGCTTGAGCATGTCCCAAATTGTACATTCCTTCCCTCTCTTATTCCCACCGAAAGACTGAAGATTGAGAATCAATTAGAAAGCTATTGGGACGGTCTGAATGGGAGGAACAATTCAAATAAATGACGACTGAGGAAGCACATTTGTGCAGGTAGAACAAACAGAACTTAGGGATTTCTCAGTGGCAATGATGTGGGTGAATAAATACTCTCTGAATCATTCAAACTCTTGAGAATTAGGATTAGAATTTTTGGGAAATAAGTAACAACTAGTTATTGCCCAGAAGCCAGGGTAGGATATTTCAGATGAAAAAGAGTGTTAATAAGAAGACCTGGGTCAAAATATGGAGGAAGCTTACTTTTGAGAGTTAAAGGAAGCAGAAATAATAAAACAGACAAATTAGGGATGAGAGATAATAAACCTAATGGTTAAATTAACAGGACCCACTTTAAAATCAAGAATAACAAAATACCATGTTTTTACCTCTTTGACCAAAATGTAAGAAATGAGTAAAACTAACTAGGAAACAACATCAGAGAATCAATGGAATAGATAAGTTAAACAATGAAGAGTGGCCAATAATGCTCAAATACAGCACAAAATTGGGGGGAAATGAAGACTAAGAAGAATGACTAGGGCTGACATTGTGGCATAGTGGGTAAAGCTGCTGCCTCCAATGCTAACACCCCATAAGGGTGCTAGTTCCAGTCCAGACTGCTCCATTTCCTATCCAGCTCACTACTAATGCGCTTGGGAAAAGCCACAGCAGATGACCAAGTGTTTCGGCCCCCCATTCACATAGGAGACTTGCAAGAATCTCCTGACTCCATGTTTTGGCCTAACCAAGCCCCGCCATTGCGCCATTTGGGAGTGAACCAGTAGCTGGAAGATCTCTCCCTTGCTGTATCTTCCTTTCTCTGTGTAACTCTTTCTAATAAATAAATCTTTAATAAAAAATAAGAATGACTAGAGATAGAGAACAATACATTAGTGATCACCTCTTAAACAGAAGTTTCTGTACACTATAGAAGATAGACATCAAGAAGAAACATTTTAATGGGTAATAAATAAATGGACACACAATTCATAAGAGTGTCTCAGAAATTTAATAGTTAAGAAAATATCTGTGATGGTAAAAGGTGAAAGATTTATATGATCTGAAGAAAAAAACAGAGTATTAAAGTTTGCAAACTAATTCAAAAGACAAGTATTGGACAATTAAAAATACAGATAAATATATAATTTCAAATTATAATTTCAAATAGTCAGGGACAAGCAAAAGAAACTGTTATGAATAAAAATTCTGATGTGGAAGTCAGGGAAGGATTCTCTGAAGAACTGATGATTAAATGGAGACATAAATAGCTCAAAATTTTCAAAACATAAAAATCACTTAATTGCCCCAAAATTGTCATCTAAAACTTATTTATTTGCAGACAATTCAAAAGATGAATATTTTAAGCACTGTATCACATATTTTACCTATCCCTATCTATCAGAATTACTGCATTTAAAAAACACAAACACTTTTGCTTGAATTTTAAAATTATTTATGAGAAAAAAATTAACAAAATAGTAAGTTCCATTTTAAAACTCAGTAAAAATTTCAAACATCCTTTAAATTAGCCTTATGTATTTTAAATAAAGCTAATCACACTGTTTTTAATGTAGAAGAGACAATTTAAAATTACAATAGCCAAATATATAATGTTAAGGAAAAAGACTTTAAACGAGAATGAAAAGCACAATGAATTATGGCTAATTTGTACAATATCCAGCATGCAGCTATTGCTATAATGTTGTCTAAAGTGTCAGGTGAAGCATTTTAGCTCTTCCTGCTGACATATTATAGGGAAGATCATTATAATTAGGCTACAAGACTTGTGATAACACCAAAGCTAAATCATTCAAAGACAAGTGTTATCAGAAAACTGGGGTGGGAGAGGGGTTGATATTATGCAGTTTTAGGATTTGAGGTGGAGTAGAAATATTAAAATACAAGGTCAAGCCAAGCCAGCAGTCAACATAAATAAGAGAGATGTGAGTCAGATGCTTTAAGAGTGTTGATTCCTTCATTGACAAGACACCACGGTGGGAGAATCACGATAGCTATTGTTTCAGTCTTACAGGTTAGAGCAGAAGAAAAACTTTAGGACCTGACCGTATTTTGTGAATGTATTCACTGCCACATGGCTTGAAATGTACAACTAAATACCTAATCCATAAGCTTCATCTGAAAACTTTGACATCGCTGGAGTATCAGAAATACAAGTGCTATTAAGAGTGAATTTGCCTTTATGAACCTTTCAATTTGATTTTCTAGCAATTAATATCATTCCACAGGAAATAATCTAAAGGCAGATTTTTGGTGGATATGTAACAGCATAGTTGAACTGAGGGCACCATTCACAGCAAAGAAAAATAATGGGGCTGTCACTGTGGCATTAGGGGTGAGGCCGCCGCCTGTGGTGCTGCCATCCCATATGGGCGTGGATTCAAGTCCCAGCTGTTCCACTTCCAATCCAGCTCTCTGCTATGGCCCAAGTCCTTGGGCCCCTGCACCAATGTGGGATGCGCAGAGGAAGTTCCTGGCTTCTGGCTTTGGGAGTGAACCAGTGAATGATTATAAATCTCTCTCTCTCTCTCTCTCTCTCTCTCTCTCTCTCTCTCTTTGTGTGTGTGTGTGTTTCTCCTTCTCTGTAACTCCGCCTTCCTAATAAATAAATAGATCTTTCAGAAGAATTTAAAAAAGAAAAAAATAGCTAATTCATGAATTAAGTATTATGTCAATTATGTATTATTATCACCAAGTCATTTAAGCAAGACACATGCTAATTGCAAGAATAGTATATAAAAATACTCAATATCCTTAGCTTCTTAACTATACAAAGAAAATAAATACATGCAAATTAAGTGAACTTGGGAAAATAAATCAAATACATTTAAAGGCAGACACAAGTTTTTCTAATGAAGGTAGACATTAGCTGCAAAATAGAATTGATTAGCTCAACAACAACTGTATGAAGTTGATGTACTGCAAATCTGCTCCTTTCCATTAGCTTGTGACATTAGCTTGAATTCTATATTCATATGTGGTATGTACTTTTCTTCATTATCACAATTAATCAGTTGATGATTGCCATATAAAAGAAGTACTTTAGGAGTTCTTGCCTCTACTTACCACAGTTATTTGCACTTATTTATCTTAAAATAATGACATTTTCTTTGGAAAATCTATAATTACAATTCATAGCTTTAGATAATTTATCTGCACCTGATTAAAATTTACACTGTGGGAAATTAAGTTGGTGAGAGTTTACTTTGAACTTTTTCCATTTTAAACCATTTAAAGCCTACAGCTTTTGAATTTGCAAAGTGGTACAAAAAAACAAAAATTATAAAATATTGAATAGATTTAAACTTTTTATTTGGATGTGATATAGATGATATGAAATCAAGACAGAACAAAAGGATTCTCAGTAAAGCAAAACTAAATTCAGGATTATAACATTTCTATGTTCACAGTGATAGTACACAATACTAACTTCTCATTGAAATAAACATCAATAAATTGATTTACTTGAAAGATAAATATTGATTTTTGCAAGCCTATGGTTTACATTCATTTCAGACAATTTTTCTTGATATTTCCTAGGATGCAAATCAATAAATTAATTGTTATATTTATATTCTTAATAATTTTTCATCTGTAGGGAAGTTAGGCTTTTCATTCAGTTATGAAGAGGTGCTGACCAATTTATATCTATATTCTGTGCCTACTTATTATAAATATCCAAATAGCTCTCATATTTGTTTGATTCCTTTTATTAATTCCTAATATTAACTTTATCCCTATTCAGTGCTATATTTTATACTCAACATCTTTTCATTTACTAATTTAGTTTTTTATGTTATCATACAAAAATATGGTTAATTTTGACATGAGGCCACTATATATGGTCACTCCAGTTAGCCTAGAAAAAATAAAATCTAGTTACTGGATGAAGTGTTCCATTCTGACTGGTGATAATCAAAATAGTTGTTAAGTGAACAAAGACTAGTAACATAAACACAAGACTCCTTTCTTCAGAGAAATACTGCAGTGCTGTTCTTATCACCTAGGTTGCTTGGCTTCCATCTAGTCTAGAGAAGCTGACAACCGTAAACAGTACCTTGCTCTAAATTTTTAAACAGGCATTGAGATATCTGTTTAAGGATAAAGTCCTTAAATTTATATTATAATATAAAATAACATATATTATGATAGCCTCAATTTATGATCCAGGAATTCATTAATGTCAGTGATGAATTAATATAGATAGTAAACCTAGTCTGCATCTTAAATAGTGCCTCAGCATACAGTTTTCCTTTTGTTTCCACATTGAAACTTGATTCGAAGGAAGGAGACAAGTTATAGGTCTTTCTGCCTCAACTTCCTGGGAGTATATGGTGATAGAACTGATGATAAATGATAAATACAGCAGTCTTCAGTATCATTTATATCAGGTGATAGATGATTAGTTTGCTAGGTCTACTATAACGAAGTATCAAAGACGAGGTGGCTTACACAACAGAAATTTCTTTCCTCACAGTTCTGAAGCCTAGATGTTCCAGACGAAAGCACAGTAGTGTGGCTCTCCTTTGAGGACCCTCCTCATTGACCTGGAGATAGCTACCCTTTTCTAGTTTGTTCTCATGATCTTTTCTCTGTGTGCCTCTCTCTCTCTTTCTCTCTCTCTCTCTCTCAAAATTTATTTGTTTACTTGAGAGTCAGAGTTACAAAGAGAGAGGGAAAGACAGAGAAAGAGAGATCTTCCATCCACGTGCTCCTTCCCCAGATGGACACAATGGTCAGGGCTGAGCCAGGAGCATAAGGGATGCCAGAGTTGCAAGTGCCAGCTTTACCCGTCACACCATAATGCAGCCCTCCCTACCTCTTCTAACAAGGACACCAGTCGTGTTAGACCACGACTCACCCTAAGTAACTCATTTAAACTTCATGCCTCTTTAGAAACCCTATCTCCAAGTGCAGCCACATTCCGAGGTCCTGGGGGTTAGTATTTCCACATAAGAACGAGGGGCAGGGGGCAGATAGCCATGGTGGCACAAGGATTAAGCTGCCACTTAGGATGTTCCATCTCAAAGATGAGTGCTTGTGATCAGACGGTGTCCCACCTCTAATTCTGATCCAGCTGCCCACTAAGGTATCTGGGAGGCAGTGTGTGATGACCCATGTACTTGTATTCCTGTCACCCACTTGGGAAACCTGGAGTTCCTGGCCCCTAACTTTAGCCTGGTCTCCAGCCCAGGATATGGTATTCTCTGATCTTGGGATATTTCAGTGGAACACTGATAGTAAAGAAATATGAGATTTGAAACATAAAACTGTATTCAAATCCTGATTTACTGTTTTCCACTTCACATTGTACCAAATAATTTGGTATTTGTCTTAGTTTCCTCCTATATACATGAATAAAATTGTAGATGGAGCATCACAAATACAGTATGGAAAATTATCAAAATCTAACTTTCTTGAGTGTCTACATTATGCAAGTGGAAAATCTCATCACATGAAAAATTATTTAAAATATTTTATAAGGTACCTTAAAGGTATGCATATAAGTTATATATGAAACACAGGTGAATTTCATGTTTAGACATATTCTATTTCCAAAATGTAAGTAAATATTCCAAGATATTAAGTACTCCCAGGTCCAATTACTTCACATAAGGTTATCCAACCTGTAATAATGACTAGCTTATAGAAGTGGTATGACCAAATAAAATAATACTATAAAAACAATGAGTATTCTTAAGTACCTGTATAAACATTACATTTCCTTCCAAGAGTGTTTCTATGTCTTCATTTCAAAATAAAATCTTGAGGGCCAGGCATTGGGCACAGTCATTAAGATGTTACTTAAGAGAGCCAACACTGTGGCATAGTGGGTAAAGCTGCCCCCTGAAGAACTGGCATTCCATATAGTCATCGGTCCAGTCCCAGCTGCTCCACTTCTGATCCAGCTCTCTGCTATGACCTGGGAAAGGATGGCCCAAGTCCTTGGGCCCTGCACCCACGTGAGAGACCTGGAAGAAGCTCCTGGCTCCTGGCTTTGGATTGGCGCAGCTCCAGCCATTGCGGTCAATTGGGGAGTGAACCAGCAGATGGAAGACCTCTCTCTCTCTCTCTCTGCCTCTCCTTCTCTCTCTGTGTAACTCTGACTTTCAAATAAATAAATAAATAAATAAATAAATCTTTTTTTTAAAAAAAGAAGAAGTTGTTACTTAGGACACACACATGGTGTGTCTGAGTGCCTGGGCTCTCGTCCTAGCTCCACTTCTGATTCCAGCTCCCTGCCAGTGTGTACCCTGAGGGGCAGCAGTGATGGTTCAAGAAATTTAATCCATAACCCAGATTATCTTCTGGGCTTCTGATTTAGACCTGTCTTAGCCTTGGCTATTGTGGGCAATTGGGATATGCAAGTTCTCTCTTTTTATCTCTTTCTATCTATGTGTATGAATGAATGAGAAAGTTTGTCAACCCCTATAATAAATCTTTTATTTCCTAATAGTAAGTACAAAGACAAGACTATGTGAATTAAGCATTTACTGAGCTAGTAAATGGACAGTCCTTGGAAGAATGACTGACATCCAGTGATGTCATTTGTTACATGTTTTTTTGTTATTAGCAGTCACATGCAATTTTACATGTGCTCTTCTATTTTTTCTCACAGTAACCCTATGAGATAGGCACTTTCATTACTGGCATTTCACAGGTGAGGATGTTAGGACTTACTTACGTGGTAAATATACGAGCCATGTTTCAAAACAATGCCCTCCAACTTCAGAACTCAGTCTCCTAATACCGTCCTGTGCTTCCTCTCACAGTTCGTCACTGGTGGTGATATGCTCAGTAAACACACTGCCATTTTATTTAAAGTCATTTCTGCTTTCTCTCATCTTCTCCACTCCCATTTCACTTAGTTAGGTAACTATCTTTATGCTAAAAAGAATATATGAAATAGTGCAAGAAAAAAATAAAAACAAAGAAAATCCTGCATCCACTACTCTTCCCCTTGTCTATTCTCTTCCGGATTAAACTTAATAAGAATTTTAGGTTTCAGAGAGAAATATGATTGTGTTTGCAAATATAACCTAGCGTGATTGCCTACTCTTATGAAAATGGTGCAACCTGATTAGGAGTAAAGAAAAGAAAATTACTATCACAGAACTGCAGTTGTGGAAGAAATAGTATAGATGAGGGAATAGTATACTGACTTGCTGTGTTTTCCTAGCTCCCAGTTCGACCTGCTTTCTATAGTAGCAAGGTGCTTAGTGGATTTGAATAATTGTACCAATCAAATATCTACTTGGTGAGCCTCAAAATTCTGAAAGATTATTTGTAAAGATGTTTAATTACTGTTCAGAAGACCAACATATTTCATTAAGTTCTAAATTGTCTCACTTTTTAAATATTTGTGATTCTTTTGCTGATTATGTATACTGCCTATTTTGCTTCGGTATATATGAATATTTTTGAAGCTTAAATTCTAAATGCACAGAACAGATTTCCTGAACTCTTCCTGAGAATACAGTAATGAAAAAATAAGAAATCAATTTAATGTAATTTGTCACTATTCACCTCAAATTCTCCCTGGCAGATTCCCATGAAGGAAGCTGCGTGGCCACATTCATACATTTTTTGTTTAATCTGCTCACCTAACCTTTCGAGAACTTAATTAAGTACTTCTAAAAATACTAGCATATACTTCATAGAAATTGAATTTTCCATTAAAAGTTACCAAAACAAATGGATCAGAGCTTGCATAGCTGTAAAGAAAGACAAAGTGAAGATGTCAGCTAACGGGAGATAAAAGATGGAAAGAAAATTACTGTGTCATCAAAAAGATAATGAAGTTTAAGAGAAATAAAAAAGATGACACATTTTTCAGGACATATAAAACAGCTTGAGTAAAGCCAATAAAAAAGATAGGAACTTTAGTGAAGAAAATGTCACTAATTAGATACTGTCAAAGCTGAAATGAACATTTTATTTTATGCTTTTATAGGCTAACAAATAAAAAAGGGTACTTAAACAAGCAGTATCTTGCTTTCCCACAGATCAAGGTACAGACTGTGTGACATTATCTCTACAGGAACACAACCAAATCATGTGGCACTATGACACCATGAGGCAACATGAAAACACATTTTAGAAAAGACCTTGAACTTGTGTACCATATGCAGAAGGAAGCAAATGCATTTTTGAATCCAGAAAAGGATAAAACTGTTAGGTCTACACCTTTGAGAGTATTCTACAAAGAAGTAAAAACAGACTTATTCTATTCCAACCAGAATAATTGGAGATTATTCCCACTATCAGTAAAACTTTAAAATAATAATTTTATTAAACATATCATCCTATAGCTTCAAATTATGACATTATTAAATACATGCAATAAGCAATAATGGTGCAACAGAAAGACAAAAGTGAAAACACTGCTAATACCTAGTATAGTTAAGAGTATGTGGAAACAGATACTTTAAGGCAAAGTTGATGGTATGCAAAATATTCACACCTTGATGTTGTTAACATGACACACTTAATCAAAATATTAAACACAAGTGTAACTATCATTTGATCCAACAATTCCATTTCTGGAATTGATTATAAGTAGAAATTAGAGTAATAATTTTAAAATGTATTCATAGAAGCATTTTTGGAATTGTGTGTTTGTGTTTTCAATGAATGGTGAAATTTTGTCCTTTTTTGTTGTTCTTCCTGTATTACGTCTACAGGTAGTATTTGAATTTTCCACAATGAGAATATATTTGCCTTTCTAAAAAGTATTACAGAAAACAACAGATATTTTATCTAATACATGAAATTAAGAAGCAAAGAGAAGAAATGACCCACTCTTGAGTCTCACATTAGTTAACAGCAAGACTAATACTAGAGCCTAGGTTACTAGGCTGCCACAAACAGTATCCAAGGAATGATAGAAAGTAATAAGATGCAGGATTGCTCTGAGTTAAATGTCACTCTTCCATTTGAAGAACAGCCTTTAAAAACCAATTGAAAAAGAACAAAATAACCATGACATAAATCCTCAGAAACTTCACTAATTCAACTTCACATTTTAGTAGATTATTATAGAGTATATTTTTTGTGCCTATTATGTTAGCAAAATCCCATGTAGTCAAATAGCAACAAAGGATCCTCCAATAATGTCATGCACTGTATAAGCTTTCAATAAAAAGAAAAACATTACGGAACAGCATAGCACATGATTTGTTCCTGGAGG
The DNA here is from genome assembly GCA_949820135.1 of Sylvilagus floridanus. Lineage (NCBI taxonomy): Eukaryota > Metazoa > Chordata > Mammalia > Lagomorpha > Leporidae > Sylvilagus > Sylvilagus floridanus. The sequence continues at coordinate 78,033,706 of OX463229.1, read as the reverse complement.
AAACTTTTGTTTCAAATTGTCCAAACTTTTCATTTTCAAGATGAGAACACTGAGGTCCAAGACTTATTTGCTCAAACTCATAATAAGCATAACAACTTGTTCAATTGTGATTGAAGTACTTTAATATTAGAAGGAGTACAGAAAGTGTTACATCTACCACTTGTGCATTTCCTTCAATGATAAATATTCATTAATTACCTGAAGTGTGAACTCAGCCTGCTAATGTTCAGTAGTGCCACATTTTTCCTTTGTAGGCAGTTCTTTCTTATCTTAAAATCTTTACCTCTTTATCAGCATTAGAGCGTAGATAATCTCTTGACAGCATGAAAACCACTGTTTGTTCCAAACTCACATACTGAACTTTAAAATAGTATAATGTCATCTTCTTGCCAAGATTGTTAACTGTAAGATGCTAGATGATAATGACATACAAGTTAAATAAGGTAGCAATTACTTATGTTAATGAGTTGATATTTATAATTAAATAAAACACATTTAATTAAACAAAACTGAAATAATGTGCTGATAGTATTAACTGATATTTAGGCATAATTTAGGGCAAAATGCTAAAAGCAAATTCTGTCTCCTCGATTTTTCCCTGTTGATGGCTCAGTTATTCTAACTGTGTCCACATGTTACAAAAGCTAACTCTTTGGCCAAGTGGGCTCAATAATAATGATGCCAATGCAATTCCAGGGGTTTCTCTGCCAGAGTTGTGCTTCAGTTGGACATATAGCCAAGGCGAGCAGAGATCTAGGCCAGTGTTCTCTTAATTAATCACACACAGGACTGTTTTGGGAAGAAAAAACACCAAACAGGTCAAATACTGAAATAAATCATTTGTGGCTCACCCAGTCAAGCAGATGAGATACAAAAGCCCTTCAAGAGTGACCAAGGTCCATAAACTACAGAATTTCTGTGGCTCAGCCTCGTGATTTCTCTAGGCATTCTTTGAGGTAAACAAACTTCCTTATTTATGTATTAGTCAACCTAGACTGCTCCAATAAAATACCACACCCTGGGTGGCTTATGCAACAGACAGTTCTCATAGTTCTGGAGGATGGGAAACTCAGAATCTTGATGACTGCACTTGATTGCTGGTGAGGGAACGCAGAAGTGGTCTCTCCCTCAGATCAGGAGAACAAACAAACCATTGAGTACTTGCTTCCAACGCTAGCATTGCCTGTGGATGAAATGACCAGATGGAATAACTCAGGGTGACAAGGATGAGTCCCACTTACACTGCTTTCTGCACACTAATTCAAAAATCATTAGGCTGGGCCGGTGCCACGGCTCACTTGGCTAATCCTCCACCCTAGTCCTGGTTGGGGCGCCGGAGTCTTTCCCAGTTGCTCCTCTTCCAATCCAGCTCTCTGCTGTGGCCCGGGAAGGCAGTGGAATATGGCTCAAGTGCTTGGGCCCTTGCACCCACATAGGAGACCATGAGGAAGCACCTGGCTCCTGGCTTTGGATAGGCGCAGCACGCCAGACTTAGTGGCCACTTTGGGGGTGAACCAATGGAAAAAGAAGACATTTCTCTCTCTCTCTCTCTCTCTCTCTCATTGTCTAACTCTGCCTGTCCAAAACAAAAATTATTAGGCTGAAACAAGCACATCAGAAATGAATAAGGGCATGGTGTATGGGGTAATTACCAAATATTTCAGCCCAGGTAAATGATGATTACTCAGATTCCTTCCTAACATTATATTGTAACAGCTAAAATTTGCTGAAATAATTTTGATGAAGGGCACATTAGAAAAATAATTTTGGATTAGGGGCATTTTAGAGAAAAAGGCTGTGCTGAACAGCTGCAGGCATGAAAAGCATTTATGTAAAAGAGAACTCCAGACCACCAGAAAGAATGGAATAGGAAGATAGGATGGCAGCAGGGAGACAGTGAACTTTCAGCTTCAGCTGAGGCCTGACCTGGCCTTTTGTCCACATCAAACGAAGCACAGAACCCAAGGAACACTTGTCTAGAACCCACCACCCAGTAACCAGGAGAGGCACTGCAGTGTAGCAAAACCAGCAATAGAGAGATCAGGGGAACCGGACTGAGAATCAGGAGACTTCAAGATGTTTTAGTGGAGGAGGCATTGTGTAGTGGATAAAGCCACCACCTGCGATGCTGTCATCCTATTTGGGCACCAGTTTGTGTCCCAGCTGCTCCAGTTCTAATCCAGCTCCCTGCTAAAGGCCTGGGGAGAGCAGTGAAAGATGTCCCAAGTGTTTGAGCTTCAGGCACCCATGTGAGAGACCTAGATGAAGCTCCTGGCTTGGGCCTGCCCAGTCCTGGCCATTGCAGCCACTTGTTAAGTGAACCAGCAGATTAAAGATATCTCTCTCTCTCCTTCTCTCTCTGTAACTCAAAGAAATAAATATATTTTTAACAACAAAAAAGATATAATCTAATGACTCATGTAGACCAAGTCACCTTCTCTCTCTGCATCCAACTCTTCAATTTGCACTATTTCAGGCAGGATTTCACATTTCAGCATTATTTACATTTCGACCATTTAACTTTGGTTTTGCATTTTTTTAAAAAAAAATTATTTCTTTGAAAGTTTGAGAAGGAGAAAGAGATAGACAGAGAGACAGAATTCTCATCTGCTGGTTTACTTCCCAAATGTCCAAAATAGCAATGAAAGGGGGCAAAACCAGGAGCCAGGAACATAATCCAGGTCTCCTGCAGGAACCTATCTAAGCTGTCACAGATGTCTCCCAGGGCTTGCATTAGTAGGAAGTTGGAGTCTCAACTCAGAGCCAACCATCAAAATCAGGCATTCTGATGTGATAATGTTCACCAGCAGCATAACGGTTAAGCCAATTCCTATCCCTGACCCATATCAGTCAGTTGTAAGGGTCATCATGTGTGTGCAGGGATGTTTAGCAGAATTCCTGGCCTCTGTAGGTGCAGTAGCACAAGTTCAGTTGTGGCGACCTAAAGTGTCTCCAAACATTACCAAATTTCCCCAGAGGACAAGATCCTCCCCAGTTCAGAGCCACTCCTCTGTTGCTTATAACATTTAAATATTGTAATTTTATGTTTTTAATTTGCCAAAGGAACATATAGCAAAGCTATGTCCAGAGTCAGAGTACTTAGAATAAAAAGTATCTTTACCACTTGGAAATTACTTTGGATAAGTTACTTAACTCATTCATAAAGTAAAAATGGTAATACCTATTTCATAGTGTTTATAAGGGAACACCACACTTCTCATGACATATAATTTTGTAAGTATAGCTATTTTAACTATTATGGCCCTAATCCTTCACTTGGGACCAGGAGTTGGTTCTTTGGTGATACATAGAGGATCCTTTTGAATGCTTCCTCAAGTTTACTGTGCATGTTAAATTAGAGTACATTCACATAATGTGCAAAGCTATTCTATGGCAATAATGGCAACCAGATTGTAAGCATGATGAACACAGGAATTAGATTAATGTCTTCACTTAAATATCATCAAGCCCCCAGCATAAGGTCCTGATATATAGTAGGCATTCAATAAATAGGTGCTGATGGATAAAAGAATGATCAAGCATACTGACAGCTAAGTTTTCTGTTTGAAATTCCAAAAATTTAAAAGTGAATGAGATATTTTTACACCTGATATTATAGTTTTTCCCGAAAGATACAGAAACAGTCTATCAAATATCACATCTATGTGCTTGAGAATTTTACAGAATGGCATTACTCTGATATAATAAGTAGTTATGAAAATAAACCATTCTCTGGCCATATTTATTTTAACTCTGGGAAATAATAAAGAGAACCAATACTATGTCTGCATCTATTATCTGCATCCCATTTTTCACCAATGACAACAGATGCTTAAGCTTTAGTGGAATTGTACAAATTTTTCTCTGTCTCCCTGTCTTTCTCTTTCTCTTCCCCCTCCCTTTTCTTCTTCCCTCCTCAAAATAGTTCTACAAAACAAAATAGAAAAGCTGATAAAAGAAACTTGTGGAATATAATTTTCCGAGCAATAAGAATTTTTATTGTCAATCTAAAAAACAGCTGACATTGCCTGAAAGTAGGGTCATAAAAATAAAATACTGCACACATCCTCCATTTGCCTGCACTTGAAGGAAATGAGAAGTTCTCACAATTGTTATGGGGCTAACATGACTATATTTGGTCGTTCCTAACAAAGGGAATGGTGGGGGTGAGCTCTCCTGAGCTTTAAGATATTCTTCTTCCTTTCCTGATAGAAACAGTTAAAGCAGACATACATTAAAGGCAGTTCATCATGACAAAAATGTAGTTCATCTCATTTTGTACTAGCCATAAGGCCAGGAAAGCATCCCTTGCCCTAAGATTGTTGGAGTAATTTCCTTTCATATCTTGAAAACCAAAATTCTTTAGAACCAAAACTTTGATTCTCATTTATTGAACTCCCCAAGTATTTCCAACATTTGCCACTCTTCCCAAGACATATATTCCTTCCACTTGTGTAACTGTTCCTTCTACTTCCCTAAAAAATAAGTCCACCAGGAATTAAATGCCTGAATCCCTTGTTTTAAAAGGTATCTACATTTCCGACCTTCTCAGAGTCACTGGGTCTTATCATTTCTCTTTCTCTGGGATAATGCCAATCAAGCCTCTGTTTCCAACTTAAATGTTAATCCTCTCCTTTTCAATGGGCCATTCTTGTTCAGAATGCAAATCTCAACATTTTTACTCCGCACATACCCTACATGACCCCCTTCCTCCTTATGACAGTCGCTAGCTTCCTAATGACACTTGCTCTATTCAAGTTATCAGCTTGAAAGAGGAATTTTTGCTTTTCTTTTTAACTGCCTCAGTTCTAACATGACTTTATCCACTCGAATGTGGCCTTCAACACCATTCCCTAAAACCATTCCCCGCAAAACCAGTAACAAACCTCGATTTTCAAAATCCCATGTTCCTCATGTGACAATCCAAAACAACTTGCAAGTATCATCAGGCATGCCCCCACCCCAGCCAAAAGTTCCCAGTTTGAGCCTCTCTGTTTTGCTTCCTTTTCCAGTAAGAAGAGTTCTGTCCTGCTAGATGTTATGAAGTAGGCTCAAGACCAGGCAGGAATATAGGATAAAAAGCAAAGAGCTAAAGATGGCGCAGGCAATGTGGGAGAACATTTGAAAAAACACAAAAGGAGCCAATACACTAAAAGAAGTGGATGAGACGGAAGCTGAAGATATTAAGAAATTTAAATATTGTCACAAATTCCTTCCATATCAGACATCTAAATTTGAAATTACTTTTCTGTGTGTGCTTTTTATTGTGACATTTTTTCAGAGAATACACAGTTGTTACTCTTAACTAATTTCTCATCATTTTACATGGCTAATTACTCCTTCTTTCTTGTAGGTCTCTGTTTTCTACACTCCCGTACCTGTCTTAAATATCATCTTTCTTTTCTGGCATCCTTACTATTATGGATGGACTTCTCTCCTGTCCTGGTCATGAAAGTCCATGACTGGAGACACCTCTCAACTGCTTCCCACCAAAGATATCCCTATCTTGCATTGCAAAGATACTAATTGTGGGAAAAATTATGCCTCCCTAAAACTCACATGTTGAAGTCCTGATCCACAGTATCTCCAAATATGGCTATACCTGTGATAGGGTCTGTGAAAAGTTAATTGAATTAGAAAAAGGTCTTGTGTGTGGACTTATTCCAATCTGACTGATATCTTTATTTGATGATGAGATTCAGACACACAGAGATACCAGTGGTACGGAGGCACAGAGAAAAGACCATGTGAGGACGTGTTAATAAAGTGGACATCTTCAAGCCAGGGAGTGAGGCTTCTGAGTGAAATGGAACCTGCAGAAATCTTGATCTACAAAACTGAGAAAACAAATATCTGTTGTAGTCTGTGGTACTTTGTTAGGGCAGCCCAGTAAACTGATTCAAGGCTTAAAATATTTGTTTTGGAGTTAGACAAATAAAGATTAAGTTCCCATTCCTGTCCAGCTCTGGTTTTATACTCTGAAACAAAACCCACAGACTAGTAAAGCTGGGCATTTGTTAAAGATCATTTAGTAGAGTCTCCATTTTTCACTTTTGTAAGTCACTAAATTCCTTTCAAGCATTTATAAAAGCTAGAGCCCCGGCCGGCACCAAGGCTCACTTGGCTAATTCTTGGCCTGTGGTGCCAGCACCCTGGGTTCTAGTCCTAGTTGGTGCACCAGATTCTGTCCCGGTTGCTCCTCATCCAGTCCAGCTCTCTGCTGTGGCCCGGGAAGGCAGTGGAGGATGGCCCAAGTGCTTGGGCCCTGCACCCGCATGGGAGACCAGGAGAAGCACCTGGCTCCTGGCCTCGGATCAGCTCAGCACGCCGGCCATATCAACCATTTAGGGGGTGAACCAACGGAAAAGGAAGACCTTTCTCTCTGTTTCTTTCTCTCTCACTGTCTAACTCTGCCTGTCAAAAAAAAAAAAAAAAAGCTAGAGCCCCTTCAGCAGCAATGTGAATATGAGCACATATACATATAATTTTGCATACATTTTCTTTCATTATGAACAAATTTTCTTAGGCAGAATGCTATTTTAAAATGCTTTGGAAAAACAATTCTCTGTTATTCTCATTTTTTGGGTAAAAACTCAAAGCCACATTCTGAAATAAAACGAAAATGGATATGAAAATGGATTGCATTGTGGAAGTAAAAAGAAAACTATTTCTCCTCAATGGTAAATTTCAAAGATGCTGGTTTAAAAGTTTTCATTTTTTTTGATAAGGCAAAGATAATGTATCTTGCATGTCCAATAGATTTGTGACTTTGTTGTCGTGAGGCAGCAATAAGTAGTCAAAACCCCACTTCACTGTGTAAGATGGCATTGCCATATTATACAGAATGAGGGTAGCCATTACTCTCTTTGGCAGTGAGGGATAGAATTGTGTGAAGAAACAAAACATTCTCCAAGACCCTTTGGACAAATTCTAGTCACATCATTTTCCCCAGTCAATAAGGTCCTCTTTGGCAAGTACTGCATCACAGAACCTGTCTACTTCAGCAAGAAAAGAAAATAAATCCATATTTCGATGCTAAGGTCAACAGTGTAGGGAGAACTTCTGAAACGTCTTTCCAGTATTTTCATATACCCAAAGAGTTATGCCATTGGATAGAATGACAAGATCATGACTCTCAACTCCAGGCTCTGGACACAGTCCTGCTATAACTGGAAAGTTTGTGTGTTCCCCAGCCCTGGGCCTCCTCTTACAGAAGGGAAATGTTCGAAAGAACTCCTTGTTTTCAACAGCATTCACAGGCAAGGGCAGAGCTTTAAATCAGAAGATTTGCCTTATTCATTGGACTAACATGTCTGCCAAGTTAGCCAACCCGTAAATGTGCATCTCCTTGTCACAGTCTTCCATGAATGGGCTTTCCTATCTTCTCAGAGGAAGTAAAACTTCCTCTTCATGTTGATTCCAACACTTTAAAAGCTGCAAATTTCTTGGGACTAAAGAAAAAATACTTTCTGTTATGCTGAATTTGTGACAAATTTTCTTTAAAAGACAATGATTTAAAATCTCTCCCTGAGGAAATTGATACCTTTTCTAACTCTAAACAACATTTTTTTTTCAAGACTGCTCACTAGTTCTTTTCTGTAAAAAAGAAAAGATTTGTTTTATTTATTTGAAAGACAGTTACAGAGAGAGATAGAGCCACAGAAAGATGTTTTCAATTACACCAGTTCACTCCCCAAATGACCACAACAGCCAGAGCTGCACCAATCTGAAGCCAGGAGCCAGGAGCTTCCTCCAGGTCTCCCACGTGGGTGCAGCGGCCCAGACACTAGGGTCATCTTCTACTGCTTTCCCAGGCCAGAGCAGAGAACTGGATTGGAAGAGGAGCAGCCTGGACTATATGGGATGCCAGCGCTGCAGACTAGGGCTTTAACACGATGCGCCACAGCGCCAGCCCCTCGCTGGTTCTTTGACAACGATGAATCCTCATGTCGGTAGCACTGAGAAGTCATAATGAAGTGACTCCTCCAAGACAGGAAATCCAGATGGATAAAGAAGTCTGCTTATGGTTCACTGGGGCGTAACAAACTAGGTTGTTTGTTCATTGATTGATTGGTTGGTTTTGGTTTTTTTTTTTTTTCCTAGCCAAATGTTTTCTCAGTGAAGAAAATTCTCACCATTTTAAAAGTATCCACAGCCACTAACATTTCTAAAAGTGACTCACAAACTAGAATATTCTTTTGATATTTTATTGTGTACATGAAGCAAGAAAACCAAGGTTTGGGGCAGACAGCTCAGTGGGTAAGTAACCGTTTGGGATGATTGCATCCCATATCTGAGTGCCTGGGATTGAGTCCTACTTCTGCTTCTGATCCAGCTTCCTGCAAATGCACACACAAAGCAGCAGCTGGTGATCCAAGTACTTGGGTTCTTGCCATCCACATTTGAGACTGAGGTGATGTTCAGAGTTCCAGCCTTTGTCCAAGCATACTTCCAATCTCTCTCTCTCTCTCTCTCTCTCTCTCTCTCTCTCTCTCTCAATCTCCACTCTCCTTATCTGTCACTCTACATTTTGAACACATAATAAAAAATAAAATCATTTAATAAAAAGAAAATTTGGGTCTGGCATTATAGAAAAATAATTGAAGTATCATCTAGTAGTTGTACCCAAAAAGGAAAATGACACAGTTTTGAATTTCACCTACTTTAAGGTATTAAAAGAAAGGTAAGTAAGTCTAATATGCATGCTGTCATTTGCTAAAGACATTGATTCAATTTTCTTCTGTGACTGCAACCACAAACTAGCTCAATAATTTCAAGATAATAAGATTTTGGCAAGTGTTCACAACTTCACATGGTTTTGTGTGCTTAGCAATGTCATAAGTGAACATGTAACTAGAAAACTATGTAAAGCCATAGAAAACTATCCTCTCAGAATCATCATGAAAATATATCACCAGTGATAATCAGCAATTCTACTGAAGTATCATATAACATTGGTCAATTGTCCTTTAGTGGCTCAGACTACGTGCAGTGATTATTGGCAATAATGTGATGCTGCTACTCATGCCTGTCCTAGCCAGTTTACCATTACCCACACTGGGTGTGATGGTCACCAGCAGCTGCCATGGTGTCTCCTTCCAATTTAAAGGGAACTGATATCTACTGGCACCATAGCCCTTGGAACTGCTCTCCACTTCACTTGTGGCATGGTTGGTAGGTGTCAAACCCAGTCCAGTGCAGAGCTGTTCTCTACTGAGGTGATTGAATCCCTTACACACTGAGTATGCGTTATACCTGTGCTCTCTGTACCCTCCAGATTGTTTAGTGGAAATGCTTTCAGCTTTACATGAACCATTAGAACTCACAACTGAACTTGGAGGTTAGAGTTAGAGAATGTTATCAGTAAGATATTGTGATATGTAAGTGCCTCTTGACTTCTATATAATCTCATATTGCTAGTCCTAATGGTGACACAGGTAGACTCAAGCAAGATGACATGCTATGTTTTTAATCTGTTTTTGGGGTTATTTCCTGGTAGATCCATACCAGTCACTGCACATCGCTTTCACTTTAACACTATCAGAATTTTTTTCCATGAGAAATTGCACATGCACAAGTTTTAGATAAATGCTTAAACTAACTCCCTGAGCTGACACTGAACAACAGGAAATTAGACCTCTGTTTCGGCCACTCAAATTCATACACACATGCACACACAAACACACTCACACACACGTAAACACAGTTATTTTTTCCCACAATGTCTATAGTGGATTTATCTCATAATTTTAATTGCCTTTATCACAACCATTACTGAAAACTGCTCTATTCTTCAAATCATTGTTTCACACAAGAAGTTAAAATCCTAGTATAACCACCTTATATTCTTCCATTTCTTTCATTATTCTACCAATAAATTAGTTAAACATTTAATGTAATTTATCCCTCAAATCTGTTTTCCTCTTGCACTTTTCATCCCTAACCTCATCACTACTGATCTCCAGGTATCTCTCATCAGACCCTTCCTTTCTATCTTTTGCCCATTGCTACAAATTTACCAAAACTGGTAACTTCAAAAGTTTTTCTTTCTTTTTTTTTTTACTTTAGTTATCTTTATCTCTGTCTTGGACAGCACTGAGATAGAGTAGCAATGTAATAATCTTTATCCACTAAGTAAGTAAATTATTCAAGAAGAAATACTGAGCTAATACAGACACTTTCATGAATAAATTTTGCATTCATTAATCTTTAGTGGACATCTCATTCTCTATCCATCTACAACTTTCTGATACAAAGCTGACAGAATCAACTATGACTTCTTTAAATGACATCAGAAGCTTCTACCCTCCAAATTTTATATCTAGAGGAAAGTTTAGGTGTAGGAACTGAGCTGAGTGTTCTGATCCACTGTACGTAACATTGCAGAGGCAGCTGCCAGCCTGGCCCTGTGATTCAGAAAGATGGCAACTGGCACAGTGCCACCACCTTTAAATATGGGAAATATTTGCCATCCAGAATGCAGATGGAGCTCCAAGGTAGCAGAGTCCTTTCATTTATTAATGGTGGTCTTTTTGACTATGTGGGATTGAAGAATTGCAATGAACAATGAAGAAATGTAAAGAACAGGAGATTCTTAAATTGAGATGTGATGGAAATGGTTTTGCTCACTATTTACTTTAATTTCAAGAGTCCTGTTGAAGTATAATCCTGCATAGAAATATAGAACCTTAGGTTGTTTCTGACTCGATTGTCACAGCATCATGTTCTCTCTAAGAATGACAAATTAGAGTTCTTTTATAAGCTGAGAACTCTAAATAACACTTTGAAAATATTTTAATGGAGTATTTATTAACCACTTGAGCTGAGGCTGAGTAGGCAGTTGAGTAACTGGAAGTTACTACTATCCTATACTACTTGCTAAAGCTACCAGCGTAAACACCTGCTCTCTTCATTACTAGTATTCCATCTGATTGTATGGATAAAAATATAAGTTTCTACCGTGTAATTGGAAAGGAATGGAAGAACTTTGACTGGAATCAGCACATTAGGATTGGGAAATGGGGGATGACATGGAACCTACATGATCTATTCAAAATTTCCATGGAAAGAGAGAATGAAGTAGAGACTGAAAATATCTCCAAGTTTTGTACACAAGTAAAGCTATTTGGTACCCTGGTGACAGATATGGCATAGAGTAAGTAAAGCAGCCATTCTGGGGATCAGCACTGTGGCCCAGGTTAATTCGGTTGGAATGCCTATATCTTACATTGGAGTGTCAATTTGAGTCTCAGCTACTCTTTTTCTGATTCAGCTTACAGTTAATATACCTCAGAAGGCAATTGATAATGGCCCAAGTACTTGGGTCTCTGCCACCCTCATGGGAGTCCTACATGGAGTTCTGGGATCCTAGCTTCAGCCTTTCTGGCCCCATCTGTTGCAGCCATTAAGGAAGTGAACCAGAGAATAAAAGATATCTCTGTGCATGTGTGTGTGTGTGTGTGCGCGTCACCTTTTTTTTAAAATAGACAAATGGATAAATAAACAAAATAAATTCTTAATTTCTTTGGGTTTTGTTTGTTTGTTTTTTAAACATTTACTTATTTATTTGAAAGGCAGAGCTACAGAGAGGAAGAGGCAGAGAAAACAGATCTTCCATCTGCTGATTCACTCCCTAGATGGCCACAACAGCCAGAGTTGAGCGAATCTGAAGCCAAGAGCCAGGAGCTTCTTCTGGGTCTCCCACACAAAGGAAGAGGCCCAAGGACTTGGGCCATCTTCTACTGCTTTCCCAGGCCACCACAGAGAGCTGGATCAGAAGTAGAACAGCCAGGTCTTGAACCAGCACCTATATGGGATGCTGGCACTACAGACAGCGGTTTTTCCCACCACGCCACAGCACCAGCCTCCCTCCCCCCTTTTTAAAGGATTTATTTATTTATTTGAAAGACAAAGTTAGAGAAAGAGAGGTGGAGAGACAGAGAAAGGGTTTTCCATCTGCTGGTTCATTCCCCGAGATGACCTCAAAAGTCGATCTGAGCCAATCCAAAGTCGCAAGCCAGGAGCTTCTTTCAGGTCTACACAGGTGCAGGGGCCCAAGGACTCGGGCCATCCTCCACTGCTTTCCCAGACCATAGCAGAGAGCTGGATTGGAAGAGGCGCAGCCAGGACTTGGACCAGAGCCCAAATGGATTCCAGTGCCACAGACAGAGGCTTAGCCCACTACACCAAAGTGCAGGCCCCAAATATTTTTTAAAAAAGAATCATCCTTGAGTCTACGCCACGGTGCACTTGGCTAATCCTCCACCTGCGGCGCAGCATCCCATGTGGGTGCTGGTTCTAGTTCCGGCTGCTCCTCTTCCAGTCCAGCTCTCTGCTGGACAGTGTAGGATGGCCCAAATCATTGGGCCCCTGTACCCACATGGGAGACCAGGAGGAAGCACCTGGCTCCTGGCTTTGGATCGACGTAGTTCTGGCCGTAGCAGCCATTTGGGGGGTAAACCAACGGAAGGAAGACTTTTCTCTTTCTCTCTCTCTCTCTCTCTCTCTCTCTCTCTCTCTTTCTCTCTCTCGCACTGTCTAACTCTATCTGTCAAATAATTTAAGAAAGGGGGAGGGGGCTTTCTTTCATCCTAGCGGATAAGGTGAAGGAGTAGGTCCCAGAATGGATCTCTCCTTGTAAGTTACCTCAGCCTCCGAATATCTTGTTTCCAGCCATGAAGAGCAGGAGGGGTATGCTCCTTGTCCCACCTGTTGTTTCTGTTTGTTTTGATGCAAACAGGCTCAGTTAGGTGGCCTCCTTTTGGCCTGGAAGCTTCTCCCAGAGGACGTAACATAGCGCCTACCTGCCTGCCTCTTTTTCTTGCTCCATCCTTGGTGGTTGTGAAGTCAGGATGTGGTTACCTGCATGAGTGACACCCCTTTGGACTTGGATTGGAGCCTGTTGCTGAATACCCGACCTTACAAGATGACCCTCCTCAGCATCCTGAGAGCCCTTCTTCTTTGGGGACTGATGATTTTTATGGAGCACAGAGTTCAAGCAGCCAAGGTGGGGCAGTCTTCTATTGCCCTCCTGGCTGAGGCCCTTGCCTTGCCTCTGACTCGGGAGCTGCTAGAAGTCACCGGCAAGCAGCAGAGGAAGCCAGAGCTCCAAGGGCATCCCCTGCGATACATGCTGGAGTTATACCAGCGTTCAGCTGACCCTCACAGGCACCACTGGGGCCACCATGATGAGGCTGGTAAGGCCCTTGGCTAATGTGGCAAGGCCGCTCTGAGGTCCCTGGCATATAAAGACCCTGGACTTTCCTCTGAGACCAAACCGGGTAGCGTGCCAACTAGTAAAAGCCACGGTGGTTTACCGCCATCAACTCCACCTTGCTCACTTCCATGTCTCCTGCCATGTGGAGCCCTGGGTCCAGAAAAGCCCAACCAACCGCCTTCCTCCAGGAAGAGGCTCTGCAAAACCTTCCCTGATGTCTCAAGCTTGGATGGAGTTGGCTATCACACAACACATTCAGCAAAGGCTCTGGAACCACAAGGGGCGCAGAGTGCTACCACTGCGCTTCATGCGTCAGCAGCAAAAATGGAGTGAAGTTCTAGAGTTCCAGTGTCCCAGCACGTCATCCTTGGACATTGCCTTCCTGTTACTCTATTTCAATGACACTCACAGAAGCATTCAGAAGGCCAAAGCTCCCCCAGCGGCCTGGAGGAGTTCATGGAAAGGGACTCTCCTCTTCTGCGGAGGACCCGGCAAGCAGGCAGTAGCGCGTTTGAGGTTCCTGGCTCCTCTGATGGGACTGAAAACAACCAGTGTTCTCTCCACCCCTTCCAAGTGAGCTTCCGCCAGCTGGGCTGGGATCACTGGATCATTGCTCCTCATTTCTACACGCCAAACTACTGTAAGGGGGTTTGTCCTCGGGTGCTGCACTATGGTCTCAATTCCCCTAATCATGCCATCGTTCAGAACCTTGTCAATGAGCTGGTGGACCAGAGTGTTCCTCAACCCTCCTGTGTCCCATATAAGTATGTTCCCATTAGCATCCTGCTCATTGAGGCAAATGGGAGTATTTTGTACAAGGAGTGTGAGGATATGATTGCCCAGTCCTGCACATGTCAGTGACAGCCAAGGCACAGCTAAGGTTTCCCAAGAAATTGGAAAAGGGTTTAAAATAAACAAAGACCAATATCAAACCAGCAAATTACCCTCTACCTAATCTATATAGCTCCTTTCTTGCCTGGAGTGCCACTGTTTGTCTCTTCTCCCACTTGTGAAGGACTCAATTTATAACAGCACTTCTAATACCAATCCACTAGCATGGATCAGTGTGGTTTGACCACTAGTTAGAGCCCTTACGCTTGCATTAGCTGTTCTCTGGGAGGCGTGTTCTCTATTTTCTTGACCTTTATTATTGTGACTGTAAAATGTTTCCAGTCCGTGGTGGTAGACCTCCAGAGGTTGTTCTATCAGAAGCTGGGAGTGGTAGACTGTTCATAATGTCCATCCTCTAAGGCTCTCGAAGATTTGCAGTGGTGAAAGTAGGTTGAGATTTTATCTCTCTTCCTTGCCTCCTATCTCCTAGAAACTACTAGTTCCTAATCAGATAGAATGCCTCCCTCTGTGCCTGTATTGCCTTGTATATATTGTACCTAAAACGTTTCTCAAGTAGATTAGAAAACTTTTAGGTAATGGTCTCTAATAGAAATCTTTTTCTAAGCTACCAGGGCTTTTCCTCTCAGCCCCTGAATCTGGAAAAAGCACCTGGGATTCCTTCCATCATAGGATAAGGACAGCCTTTAATGAGACCCATAAGGAAGCTTGAGTGTGGAGCTTGCTCAGATGGCAGTCATTTCAAAACTCTGGTGTGTATGACAAGGGCTGTCACCTGATGAGGATTATGTATGGAGGGATATTTTAAAGTGTCAATGAAACAACAGATTTCATAGGGCAATTTTAAATTTTATATAACTTAAATTCTTGTTAAATATCCCACAGAGAGAGCTCCCTGGTGGCTCAGGAGTTGGCCTGACTTAGGGATGCATGGGAGCAGAGGATTGTGGGGGAAGAGTGAAATGTGCTGAGTCCTGGAAGTGAGTTCATTCTGTGCTTGCCTGTTTCCTGTGGCCAGTTTGGCTCTGGGCCTGGGCCTCTGAGGGAGGCGGGCTTGCTGTCTTTTGGGACGCATGGGACCCTTGGGCCAAATGATGCTTGTAGCGTGACTCCTTTCTATCTCTATGCTGTATTTAAATAATGGGACTGGGTTGTGTTGCAAATAAATGATTTTTTTGTTGTTAAAAAAAAGAACAAAAAGAAATCATCCTCTGTCATTTACACATTTACATGGAGTCATGAATTGTTTAGGTGTTCTGAGGATTAAAGTTTGGAAACAACCAAAATAGTTACTCTGGTCTTTACACTGTGGCTCTCATGATGGGTATAAATAGCAGTGAAGCCTCTATAAGCAGCTTTGAAGAAAGCAGAAGCAAACAGGTGACAACTGAAGTAGAAGAAATGGAGAACAAGGAGGACACTCTTTAATGAATTCACCTTGTATTGGTTTGATGCCCACGAGAGATTGCCTCTGACGGAATCTCAGAAATAACTGGGAGACACTCAGAGGATGCTACCTGCAGGCAGTCAACCAAGAGGGATGCATTCCATTACACTTTGAGTCTAAAAAGAAAGTGCAGTCTACAGTTGCAAGCATATTTGGATAATTTATATAGGATGATATATGCTTTTGATTTAGCTTATAGGATTCACATAATGTTAGGCATAAACATAATTGGAGGGGCTGGCACTATGGCACAGCGGGTTAACACCCTGGCCTGAAGCGCCGGCATCCCATATGGGCACTGGTTTGAGACCCAGCTGCCCCACTTCCAATCCAACTCTCTGTTATGGCTGGGAAAGCATTAGAAGATGGCCCAAGTCCTTAGGCCCCCGCACCTGCATGAGAGACCTGGAAAAAGCTCTTGGCTCCTGGCTTCGGATCGGCAAAGCTCCGGCCCCGCCATTGTGGCCAATGGGGGAGTGAACCATTGGATGGAAGACTACTCTCTCTCTCTCTCTCTCTCTCTCCCTCTCCCTCTCTCTCCCCCCGCCTCTCCTCTCTCTGTGTAACTCTGACTTTCAAATAAAATAAATAAATATTTTAAAAACATAATTGGAATGATTTAGAAGGTAAGGAAGACATTGTGGTTAAACTCTACAATATAGAACCATTTAAATTTGGGATTCTTTTATACAAAGGCAAGACTGATCATTTGTGAAATAGTGATCATGAATATTGCAATGTATTGTTCCTGAAATAAAATTAAGGAAAATAATCAAAAGACTATTTGAAACCCATTAAAATAATTGGGGGTTTATTGTGTATTATAGATTTGCTCCTCATAAGGATAAGGATTGCTTTCATAATATGTAAGAATTACATGGAACTATATCAAATAGCATTTATATTTTGAAATTTCATCATGTAAATATTGGAGGTAAAAATCAAAAATAATATACACATTCAAAAATATTAAAACCAGGTTTCTAGCGCAGCATTTATTGCTTGACTCTGTTTCTTCTCTCTTTCTAAATATTTTCCTCAAAATGTCTTCTGTTCCTCCAGGAACTTTTCATGGTTATGCTGCTCCAGGATTAGCAGCAGGTGCATTCGATTTCTTTTAACATTATAGGAAGAAGTTTCAGCAAACTAAAAAATAAATCAACATGGAAAGACTGAGACTCCAGAAGACAGATCTTCCATCTGGTAAGCACCAACAAAAACAGATTATTCTCTCTTTTCATTATTACTATTATAAATTGCACCATCCCTCCAATACTGTCCATCATCCATGTTCATACTATTCACACCATCACAGGCACCCCTCTGCCTCCACATTGTAGAGTCACAATGAGGTCGCCCATGCAGGAACAAGCTGCGCAAATGCGCTGAAAGGGCACGAGAGGGCTATCTGCATCTCATAGGTCACTCCAGGATACTCTTCTGGAGAAGTGCCAAAAACTTTAAATGTCCCTTAGAGTGGCAACAAGTAGTTTCCAAGAGCTTGTACTTCCTGCCAGTGACTTGTGTCAACTTTTGGCAACACCTTCCAAGGGCTTAGAAACCTCTAAGAAAAGACTCCCTGGCATTTACCAGCTTTGCTTACAGCGATCAACAAGCACCTGGGTGTCAATGCAGTATGTTGTGGAAAGATACTTGCACACACATTTTCTCCTTGGCTACTCACTAATTGTATCTTCACTTTGGTTATACATTTATTGGCATTCTAGGACTATTCCTAAATGAATTATTGGCTTTTAAAAAAGTTTTTTTTTTTAATTTATTTGAAAATCAGAGTTCTTCAACCTTCTGATTCACTCCCCAGATGGCTACAGCATCCAGGGCTGAGTGAGGCAGAAGCCAGGAGCCAGGAGCTTCATCTGGGTCTCCCTTGTGAGCTGCAGGGACCCAAACACTTGAGCCAACTTCCATTGCTTTTCCCAGGCCATTATTAGCAGGGAGATGGACTGAAAGTGGAGCAGCTGGGACACAAACTGGGGATACAGGCATCACGGGAGGCAGCTTTATCTTTATACTACAAAGTAGGCCCCAGCTATTGCCTTTATTTAGCCTATTATTTAAACACATATTTATATCTGTACAACACTGATATATTTTTAAGATCTAGGATAAAAATTTATTCTCACTGAAAATAAAAGCATGTAGCACATTATACTATCTTATGACAAATTGACATAGTGTAGGAAGAAAACTTGAGAATTGGTATAATTTATTTCACAGTTTTGCATTACATCTAATACTATTAAAAAGATATGATATGATTTTCATTTTTTAAAAAATGTCAGTTTCTCTGTTTTTATTTTATTCTTTGTACTTTAGGAAGAATTAAATTTATAGACAGGTATAAGAATTGCCGTGTATATTTCACCCAGATGCCCCATTCTGATTTCAACTGTCCCAGTAATATCTTACGTAAAATTATTCAACATAGGGTCACATATTGCATCTAGTTATCATGTCTATTTAGTTACCATGCACATGGGAATACTTGAGTGGATTGTTTCCGTAACAAGCTTCTTTCTTCATGAGGCTTCCACCACCGTCACACCACTACCCTTCAAATACCTTCTTCTTGTGCATCAAAACATCACACCAAGTTGACTTCCTTGTTCAAACCTTAACCTTATCTCTGGATAATTTCCTCATTTAGATCTGCCTCATAGGTTTGGGCTACATCATTTATATTATATTTTCTGCTTGTAGAGTGTGTTGCGTTCTGATCAACCTAGCAGTTATGCTACTGATAGAACACCTTTGATCTTCAGTGTTTTGTTTTTTATATTTTATTAAAGAGAATCTATTTCAACTTTGTCCTTAGTCCTAGGTTGCAGCTCTTTGTTTTCTAACTATTATTTCTGAATATTACTTTTCAGGAATACAAGCCAAATGCTTGAAGTGTTCATTAAGGCTTCATTAATCTTGCTCATCCTGAAAACATACATCTTTCACTATATAACCTCTAGTACATCCCTTCAGTTATCAGCCTTGCAACAGGGGCTATCTGCTAGACCTCATAATCTGTCCTATGCAGATGCAGCATGCATTCATCTGAGTATCATAGAGACCTCCATGCACACTTCTGTGTCCACAGATTCCTTCTATATACCTCCTTTTGTCCCAACAAATGTTGTGCACCTTTGCAGTCCCAACTCTGATATTTACTTGTTCAGTCCCGAGACACTATGGCTCTGTTTTGCTTCCCTGTCCCTGTTCGGTAATAGTAGCACTGTCTTAGGCAGAAAAATACTCCAAACTCAGGCTGCATCTTACATGTTTCTTGTATTTCAAAGATATACACTATTCAAAGGTCAATCCTACAAAGTAGATGCATTATATAATTTGTCTAGTTATGTATCTCTTTAAGGTAGAAGAGTAATTTTGCATCAATTACTATTGTCTTGACCAGAAATGTATTAACAAATGTAGTTAAAGGTAAAATTAACATGGGAAAATACAGTCAGACACACTGAACATTAAAAAAAAAGTATGAATATAGAATTTTTAAAGGGATTTTAGAAATAAAATGGATGTGAAAGTGATTTTTAAAAAATTAACTGAATTTGAATGACTACATCAATATGTTCTTCACCATAGCTACATGGTTATAACTCTCCACGACACTCATGAGCCAGTATGGCAGAATATGCTCCCATGCAAATAAATGCTTGGCACTTTTACTGCACTTCCTCCATTTCTATGGGGCTGTCTAATCTCTTTAATTTGTTGACTCTACAAAAATTCCTTTTAGTGCTATTACATCCTATTACCTGAAGACACTGTGGTTATTTTACAAAGTACAGCATGGGCCTCATTAAAACTCCAGCCTTGGGGCTGGCGCCATGGCACAGTCAATTAATCCTCCGCCTGCGGCAACGGCATCCCATATGGGCGCCAGTTCTAGTCCTGGCTCCTCCTCTTCCAATCCAGCTCTCTCCTGTGGCCTGGGAAAGCAGTGGAGGATGGCCCAAGTCCTTGGGCCCCTGCACCCACATGGGAGACCTGGAAGAAGCTCCAGGCTCCTGGATTCTGATCAGTGTAGCTCCGGCCCTTGCACCAACTGGGGAGTGAACTAGCGGATAGAAGACCTCTCTCTCTCCTTCTCTTTACCTCTCCTTCTCTCTGTGTAACTGTGTAACTCTGACTTTCAAAAAATAAATAAGTCTTTAAATAAATAAATAAAAATAAAAATCCAGCCTTTTTTTGAGTCTAACAAGTGAGTTCTCAGATTGAGATGTCATATGACATTCCAAACAAAATCCTCCATCAAAACAATTTTAAAGAGTAAAAAAATATGATATCACCAAAGAGTAAAAACAAATTGTATATTGATTGATTGGCATAATGATATAAATGCAATTCAACAAGGTTAACCATGTTAGAACTGATTAATTTAGCATTGCCATTTCTAGAAATCTGTTCTCAAATTAAGCCCAGTGCAACTAGATTATTAACATATAATCTACTCTGAAAAATATCATATTTAAAGCCTATTAAATGTCTGAGTGTGCCAAACCAGAATTGTACAGCTTATAGAGATTAGTCACAATATTTATATGCTTTATGTGTATGCAGGATTGGTTATTTTGTTAAGATCAATTTTTATCATATGGCATGAGTAAAATCAATGCTCAAGTTTTCTTTTGAGAAGTGAGAGCCAAGGTATGAAAGAGTGATGACTGGACAATTGCTGTATTTTATCCAGAGGTGAGATATGTCCTTTCACATGCATAGACCCCAAAATGTTCCATTATGCATGGGGAAGTCAACATCTACAGCTATGACTATCCCTTTACAACAGAGAACAGAAAGAATTATGGCAGAAAGCTCATTTGTTCCATGCAGCCACTTAAGATTCTCAACTAGTTCCAATTTTTCAGTAAGGGCTCCAAAGTATAATTTCTTCAAGAGATAAAGATAAAACTAAAGAGACCTCACTGAAAATTAATCTGCTATAGAAGTCTGTGTCATTCTGCAATGTAGGATGTAAAGAACATGCAACAGTCTCCTTAGAGACCATGGAAGACTTGTAACTTAGGATTTATTTATTTATTTATTTATTTATTTATTTATTTATTTATTTTTGACAGGTAGAGTGGACAGTGAGAGAGAGACAGAGAGAAAGGTCTTCCTTTGCCTGGTTCATCCTTCAATGGCCGCCACAGCCAGCATGCTGCGGCCGACGCACCGCGCTGATCTGAAGCCAGGAGCCAGGTGCTTCTCCTGGTCTCCCATGGGGTGCAGGGCCCAAGGACTTGGGCCATCCTCCACTGCACTCCTGGGCCACAGCAGAGAGCTGGACTGGAAGAGGGGCAACTGGGACAGAATCCGGGACTAGAACCCAGTGTGCCAGCGCCGCTAGGTGGAGGATTAGCCTATTGAGCTGCGGTGCCAGCCGTAACAGGATTTCTATTTGGCAATAATTAATGAAAATCTTATTGGAGTAACTCAGCAAAAAAATTATTTTTCTCATATAATTGAGATACATAAAAAATAAATGCAAAGTTAATTCAACACACAAGAAAGTGTTTATTGTTCCAGGATCTTTTCTCAAGTTTTGACTAGTCCCCTTCCACGGGCATTTTTGTTACTAGCAAGAAAATAGAATAATGGGGAAAAGACAAAATTCCAAAGAAGAAAACAGGACTGTTCTCTTTAAGAAGTTCCTCTTCCCACTCACAGTAACTTCTAAGTTTATTTCAATGACCAGAATTGTGTCATGCCATCACTCAATAGATATAGAAAGGGAAGTTGAAAGGTTAAGCATTTAATTATATTGGGTTCTGTTATTAAACTTTAGAAGAACAGTTTTTAAATATGCAACTAAAAATGTCTGCCTTGGTATATTTAGACAAGCTGGCATTTCATTGGTCATCTTATTTAATATTATCTCTGTAAGATCCATTAATACCTTGGATTTTATTGATTCCCTATTTACTCCAAATTTCAAAATGGACATTACTCTGCATCCTTATTTGGATATTAGAAAATAAAGATGAGTTGAAAGTTATACATGATACATACAAAATTTTGTTAAATAGAGATGGCAATCACAAATAATGGTAAAATAGAATAATACTAATTAATCATTTAATGATTGTTAAGCTAATACTATAAGTTTTAAAAATGATAGAACTATAATTTATACAAAAAACCATCTAAACAAGACAAGATTTTATACAGTGATTCAAAACTTAATATTTACCCATATTGAACAATGTAAAATCTTAGGAATATAAGCTGAAATAAAAGTGGAATATGAATGTGTTCATATTCATATCATATTCATATTCATATCATTTGAGTGGAATGTATTCCATTCAAAAGTGGAATATGAAAGTAACTATCATAGGAATTAAAAATTCCAAAATATAAAAGGTTAAGGAGATGGTGCTGAGGAGAACCAAATGCCCAAGATCTTATCTACACAAGAAGTAACCAACCTTAGAACCTGCTCTGTGCTGCAGTTAATTGGTTTTAGAAAGGATTACTGCAGGTCACAGAGATGAAAAATTCCAGTTTCTGAGGTCACAGCTATCTGTAACTACCCATTCAAGTTGATCAATGGATGCAGGTCCTATAGTACTTTTCATAGACACTACATTATTTGGTTGCTTCTTTCCCTTATTCCACTGGATGAGTAATTGCTACATTTCTAAATTATATTTCTGGTGAAAATTAGATATTCAGTAACCAAGCAACTAAAATTAGAAATAAATAACAGTTTGACATGATAGTACATGATGACAAAAGACTATTATTCTCAAGCAATATCATCCAGCACCACAAATACTTTTCATCTTAAGAGCTTGTTCAGAGGCCGGCGCCGTGGCTCAACAGGCTAATCCTCCGCTTTGCGGCGCCGGCACACCGGGTTCTAGTCCCGGTCGGGGCACCGGATTCTGTCCCGGTTGCCCCTCTTCCAGGCCAGCCCTCTGCTGTGGCCCAGGAGTGCAGTGGAGGATGGCCCAGGTGCTTGGGCCCTGCACCCCATGGGGAGACCAGGAAAAGCACCTGGCTCCTGGCTCCTGCCATCGGACGAGCGCGGTGCGCCGGCTGCAGCGCGCCATCCGCGGCGGCCATTGGAGGGTGAACCAACGGCAAAAGGAAGACCTTTCTCTCTGTCTCTCTCTCTCTCACTGTCCACTCTGCCTGTAAAAAAAAAAAAAAAAAAAAAAAAAGAGCTTGTTCAGAATTAGGATTGTTTGAGAATTCTTCAGAAAAAATTAAAAGGTAATATTGAAAATTATCCTTCCCTTTTTTTTAAAGTATTAAATCTGGACAAATGGAACTTAGTTGTTTAAGTCCTAAAATTCATTCAATATAGATTGGAATGTAAATGTGTGGCTAATAAATAATAGTCTACTTTGTCTTGTTTTTAATTTAATTTCAAGAAAGTCTGTGATGAGAAGTAGAAAACCCTTGGTATATTAACCACATATTAAAAGCTATTTTATGATCATAAATGAAAATATCTGCAGAAGGAGTTGATTCTCATAGTAAAATCCCATTAAAGCTCAGTATTTCAAAGCATTAGGTATCGATGAACCAGCCTGAAAGGTGGGCTGAATACAAGAACTTTCATGAGTAATTTGCTTCAGGGATTTGAAATCAGAACCCCTCGTCTCTGTGAAAATACTTCCCCCCCACCTCAGAAAAATCAGTCTTCTAGAGTTTGAAAACAAGAGATACGAATGGGCCTGACAACATCAGGCCAAATTTCAAGCCAACATGTGGCATATTCCTAACAAGAAAATTCATAAAAACCCTCTAGCCTGAAAAAAGAGACTCTATCCTGGGGCCCCAGTCTACTTACAGCAAGACAAATCCCCAGGAAAATGAACGTTTTGATGCTCAAAACATAATCAGCTCAAAAGAAAAGACAAGACATAAAGATGTGAAATCTACCTGTCAACCAACCTCCCTATGTCACACCTAACCAATGACAAACCTCAGCCACGCACACAATTCAGCCACACACACAATTTCCAACCAGCTTTTATTGTGCCTAATTCTTTTTTTTTTTTTTTTTTTGACAGGTGGAGTTAGATAGTGAGAGAGACAGAGAGACAGAGAGAAAGGTCTTCCTTTCAGTTGGTTCACCCCTCAAATGGCTGCTGCTGCTGGTGCAGCCAGCACTTGGGCCATCCTCCACTGCCTTCCTGGGCCACAGCAGAGAGCTGGACTAGAACAGGAGCTACCAGGACAGAACCCGGCACCCCAATCTGGACTAGAAACCGGTGTGTCGGCTCCACAGGCGGAGAATTAGCCAAGTGAGCCACGGCACCGGCCTGTGCCTCACTCTTAAAAACTTTCAGCTTAGGAACATTGAATAGTCAAGGAAAGCCACTACCATGAAAAACAGACTAAAACAAACAAAAGGCAAAGGAACTTTAAAGAAGGAAGCAAACTTCAGAAATACAAGTGGCATGGGCATTTGGCCTTGTGAATAAGATGCACACATCCCATATCAGTGTGTTTGGGTTACAGTCCTAGTTCTGTTTCAGGTTCCTATTATTGTGCATCCTGGGAGGCAGGAGTTGATGACCCCACTACTTGGGTACTTGCCACCAACATGGGAAATTTAGATGGAGTCCTTGACTCAGCTTTGTCCTGACCCAGTTTTCATTGCAGCCATTTAAGACTCTCTCTACCTCTCTCTCTCTTACTCTCCCTTCTCTGGTTTCTCAAATTAAAACTAACAATCAATTAATGATGTCAGAGAGGTCAAAATATATTAAATCAACAGAATAATGTCATGAGGATATAACAAAATAAAATGTTAGAGATTAGCATACATAAAAAGCAGGCATTAGAAATTAACAGTATTACAGTAGAAATATTAAAAATTCAATTAAAAAGTTGAACAATAATGCTAGGCTAATCAGTAAAAATTGAACAAAAACACAAAGAAATAAAAAAAGAGAAAAAAAATTTAAATGGAAGAACAACTCCTGATAAAAATAAACTATTGCATTAAATTTCATGCCAACTCTACATAATCATTTATTTATTTATTTATTTGACAGGAAGAATTACAGTAAGAGAGAGAGAGACAGAGAGAAATGTCTTCCTTCTGTTGGTTCACCCCCCAAGTGGCCGCAACTGCCAGAGCTGCACCAATCCGAAGCCAGGATCCAGGTGCTTTCTACCAGTCTCCCATGCGGGTGCAGGGGCCCACTCACTTGGGCCATCCTCCACTGCTTTCCTAGGCCACAGCAGAGAGCTGGATTGGAAGAGGAGGATCCAGGACTAGAACCGGTGCCTATTTGGGATGCCGGCACTGCAGGCAGAGGATTAACCAAGTGCGCCATGGCGCCGGCCCCCGTAATCATGTTTTGAAAACAACACCTAAAAATGAGTAATTTTTAGTAGTGTGATCATTGCTTCTAAAAACAAATTTACATAAAATCCTTAGAAGAATATTCCCAGTATTGTAAAATATATCCCTCCCCAGGTTAATGGTCCCAATTGGAGTATATTGCATTTTTAATAGTTCTATTTTATAAGCAACACATTCCAAGAATGAATTGCCATATATAACTGCTAAGAATACTTAATTTCATATTAAGAAAATGAATAACCCTATTAAACACAGTTCACCAAAGACAAGATACAGGTGATATGTGAGCATGTGAAAAATTGCTCAGTGTATCAATGGGGAATTACAAATGAAAACAAAGACACACCACCGCTCATCTATGAGAACTGACCACACCCGATCTCTAACAGCACCACATGCTCATGAGGTGATGAAGCAATAAGAACTCGCACTTATTGCTAGAAAGCATGCAGTAAATACAACCACTTTGGAAGATTGCCATCTCTCACAAAAGTAAACAGACTCTTATAACATGTTCTGGCAATGGAGCTCCTTGGAATTTACATACATAAGTTGAAAACTTATTTCCATATGAAAACATGCACATGAATGTTTATAGCAGTTGTATTCATCATTGTCAAAGCTTAGAAGCAATCAAGATGTCCTTCTGTAGGTGAATGGATAAGTAACAGCAGCCCATC
Organism: Sylvilagus floridanus; assembly: GCA_949820135.1. Lineage (NCBI taxonomy): Eukaryota > Metazoa > Chordata > Mammalia > Lagomorpha > Leporidae > Sylvilagus > Sylvilagus floridanus. Next base: position 78,008,156 of record OX463229.1, on the reverse strand, counting down.
CAAACATCGGATCATATCATTCAGCACGAAAAAGAAATGACGTATCAAGCCATGAAAAGACTGTGAACCTTAAAAACTTATTAATATCTTAAATTTTAAAATTAAGCTGTGGGGCCAGCACTGTGGCGTAGCAGGTAAAGCCTCTGCCTGAAGTGCCAGCATCCCAATTGGGCTCCGGTTCAAGTCCCAGCTGCTCCACTTCCCATCCAGCTCTCTGCTGCAGCTATAACTAGTACTCAAAGAGTATATTTCACTCTGTGATGCTATGTGAGGGCAAATGGTTTAAAATCTTTACTTAACACAAACTAAACTGAGCTCCTGTATACAAAGAGAATTGAAAATGAATCCGGATGTGAATGAAAGGGGAGAGGGAGTGGGTAAGGGGGGAGGGTGGGGGGGGGAGGTATAGGTGGGGAAGCCATTGTAATCCACAAGTTGTACCTTGGAAATTTATATTCTAAATAAAAGTTAAAAAAAAAAAAAAGAAAGAACAGGGACAAAGCCAGAGACTAGGTAAAATCTCCATCTTCCTCCTCCTTGTGGGCCACACCCCTGCTGTCTTTCTTCCTCGCTAAGTCTTCCTTTTCTTGTTTTACTCTCCCATCTTTGCTCATCTGTGTCTCTTTCATTTCTTTTCTTCCTGTTGAGGATTTGGTGTTTTAGAAGTAGTCAGAGAGAAGCACAGCCCAGGGTTGATCCAAGATTCACAAATCTGCAGTTAGATGTGCCAGAGGAAGGAGAGTGCCTTTATTTCAGAGCCTTTCCATAAAATCCCACTGAAGTTCTCTAATAATCCAACTCAAATCATGGGCCCATCCCTAAGCCAGATCAGCTGGGGATCTATCATAGCCTCATTTAGCATAGAAAAGGAAATTCTTCCAAATGAGGAGAGCAGGAAAAAAAATGAGGGCAGGAGAAAGGAAGGGAAATTGAGGAAACAGTTTAATTTATTTAATTTGTTAACTTTGAATAACATAATTAACAGAAAAACATTTTTAAAACAAAATAGTGTTATTTTTTTTCAGGAAATTCAAAAAATTATTCAGAAGGGTAATCTGGTATTTAATAATGAAGAAGCTTAGCTGATCAGGCAACATTTCAGGAAGCATTTTCTTGAAACTAAGTGTGAACGACATTTTCTTTTATTATAAGCTCTTCTCTTCCATCAAGACAAGACTCATTCTGTACAAGCCTGATTATACACATTTTTTCACAATTATTTTTATTTTAAAGCTATTTCCATAGCAATTAAATATTTGTCATCCTTTTTCTAAAGATTCATTTATTGACTTATTTCTTTAAATATCAGAATGATGAGGGCAGGGGCTGGGGTGGAGACAGATATTACATCACTTGTTCATTTGCCAAATGCCCACAATAGCCAGATCAGGGCCAGGCTAAAGCCAGGAGCTAGGAGCACCCTCTGAGTTGCCCACATTGGGGCAGGGGCACAAACACTTCTGCCTTCATCTAGACTCCCAAGCACATTAAGCAACTAGCTGGATAGGAAGCAGAGGTGGTACTTGATCCCAAGCACTCATATATGGGATGTGGGTGTCCCAAGCAGCAGCTTAACCTGCTATGCCAAATGCCTACCCCTCATAAGTTATTATTCAAAAACAGAGGCTTTTAAGGGATAGCAAGAAAATTTATTGTCAGGTTTTTCTCAAGTGTAGTAGAGGGCTCAATTAACTGATGCCAGTAGCTGAAGTATTTCTTTTAACTGGTATGGTTTTCTTTTAGATAATTTGCACACTGTATTATACAGTCACTCAGCTTTATTCATTACATGTATTACTGTTTCTGGATGTTATTATATGAAATACCTGCTTCAGTGATTATTTAAAATTCAGTAGAATAATAATCAAAAAAAAATTCTTCCTGTCATTTTAGCAGTTCACTGCACTGATAGGAATACACAGCAGTGCAACAAAAATGAGGATATCATTTATACTTATGTTTAATCTTATATCTGAAATCTATTTTTATATCTTGAATCAGTTTCTTCTTATAGTTTAAGCTATTTGAGTATGGCTGCTTTGTTAGGCAGGGTTTTTTTTTTGCAGGCTTCCTTTTTCAGTTGCTTTCCAAAGGTGCAAAAATAATCCTGTCACAACAGAGAAGAGCTTATGAAGATGCTTTAAAAACCTTATCACCAGGAAACAGTGCACAGTGTATTGTATAATATAGTGTCTTAAAATACTTCTGCTTTCCTCCTCATTGATGCTGCTACAATATTTACATAACACTGCTAACTAATTCTTCATTATGTAGGTTATTTATCCTTTCTCTTGGAGTCTGTCTTCCAGCACATTTAATATTATCAAATGGAAGCACTGTTTTTATTTCTACCTACTGTTTAGCTGCAGTGACTCTTCTCACTTCAGAAGCTGCGTTGGTGGGTCAGGATTCGTGTTTACTGCTCCTTGGGGTAAGAAGTGAAAGAGTAGGAGGAGATTGGCTGTAGGACAGTCTTGGCTAGCCATCAAGGCAAGTTGTTTATGTCTTTGAGAGGGGTTATTTCAGAACCAGAAAAAAATAAAAAGTGAAAAAAGATAAAGGAGATTGTTGGGGGGTTCAGAGGAATAGTTGTCCTGGGAGCAAAAAGTAAAAGTGGAAACTAATATTTTAAAAAATACTTCAGCAGAAAGACATTTTTAGTGTGAGTTATCTCAGAGGCTAGGGAAAATTATTTGAGGCATTAAATATTTTCAAGACTTTGTGTGCTGCATACATTTCTAAACCTTAGGCTAGATGTTTTTGTTAACATTTCATGTTGAAGGGTTGATTTAAATTAGAAAAACAAAATTCCGTGTGACTGAGGAGCACTCCAAGGCAAACAAGCATGAGACACGCATTACCCAGTTCCAACCTGAAGGTCAGTCTGGATGGACAGGGCCTTTGAGTTCCCTCTTTAACACTTCAACACTCTGTTAAACTGGGCTTCCCATTAATCTTCCTGCATGTGTCTACCATAGCACAGAGCCTCAGGCAGAGATCACCGGGCTTCCAACACAGTTGTCGGCCCCACTCCACAAATAAGTCAGCTCATCAAGCAGCAACCAACAATGTCTTGGCTCCTACCCACACCCTAATCTCCTAGAGCTTAAACACACTGCTTCTCAAATGCACTCCTCTTCTAGCAGCACAGAAAGCAAAACCTAGAGGCCACTTCCAAGCTAGATTATTCCATATGATTTCTGCCAGTTCCCCAAAGGAACTCTAAAGGAAGATACTTACAGTTACTGGTTGATGAACCACATTAGAGTTGCCAAAAAGAAAAAAAAAAAAAGCATCTAAAATTCTAGAGGTGCTGTATACTTGTAGATTTATCTTTATCTACTAAACTTGCCTGTGTATATATAAAGTAGCCATACATCTTTTTTTTCACCAAAAAAAAAACCATAAAACAAGAATCACGCTGTCAAATAATAAATTCAGTAAGCCTTCCAAAATTAAACTCATACTATCACTTACCAAGAAAATTAGGTTTCGTGATTTATGTAGATACATAAATATTGAGGTTACATGATAATTAAAGTTTTGGATATTTGTTACTAAAGTGTAAAACCCTTGCCAATTTCTTATAAAAATAATAAATATTTGTTGGCCAACGAGTAGGAAAAACATTAAACTATGGGCTTTTGCAAAGCTGTCTCTCAATGACATTATTAGTTGGAGTTAACCATGCCCATATATAGAGGAGAAAAACATCCTCATGGAACAGGTGACTTCCCAAGGTCATTCAACCCATACATGAGCTTGCATTCAGTTCTAACTCAAGTTCCTGTGTTATTTCCACTACTTGATGCTGCAACTCATCATTTGAAAATTTAATCATAAAGAATATCACATCATTAATCTACCAACATGTTTTCGTTCTACCCTGTAAAACTTGCTGAGTACAAAATGCTATCCTCCGTTAAATTGCATAACCTTGGGGAGGGCTAGGGTAAAGTTTGATCTATTGAAATATATCTGATTAAAAACCTTAATCAAAATGTAGGAATAAGAATACGAAAATCACAAATACACTTTCAAGCTCATGGTGAGTTCTGTTTTCAGCAAGAATGATTTCAAATGATTGATAATCTGTATTTTAAAAATTACTTTTCATACTAAAAATATTTCATAGGGCTTAGCAACTGTACATAAGCATATTTTAAACCATATTGAGGGGATGAATGTGATTTAAAACTCTTTATACTAATTTCTGCCTGATGTAGAGGATTTATAACAGATGCTTTAAGGAGATTTAATGAACTTCACAAGGATAAAACTTAGAGCACTTTCTTTAATGCTGAATTTTAACTCCCATACAATAGTTTAAGAGTATATTAATGAGATTTTTAAAATTCTAAGTAGACTTAATGTGTTTGAAGGCTTTTTCTATAATTCAAACAAGTATGTATGAATGTTATCATATGAATTTCTGTTAAACAATAGATAACAAGTTGCTTTTGTGGTTCTATAAATGCCAGTACATATCATACTGCATCTAGTAGGTATTATTATTTCATTCCACAATTTACATGTATTACTTTAGCTTACCTTCTTTACTAAAGAATGGTATGCTGTAAGTGTTATTTGACAACAGGATATAACAGAATGAATATTATTCTGTTAAAACCAAAATTAAGAGAGCTAATATTTCAGAGGTATAACCATTTTATATGGAGTGTATTCATCTCTGGAGCTTTATGTATTTTGTGATTTAAATCATAATATAAGTAAAATACATAATATAAGTAAAATACTTCTCTCTGTTTCCCAGTGAGCATTTGTTGGTATTTTCTCTTTATTGAGCAACTTACCATTATTTATAAATAAAATGAAGGTAAGATAACACAGAGTGAGAAAAGACAAAATACCTATAATGTTTATAAAATGCAATCATTTTCTGTATCTATCAATTGCTATAATTAGTAAATAGATATTTAATCATCTCCTCATTCTCATTTGTTACTTCTTGGCTACCTGAGCTAATTCAAGGTTCAGCCCTTCTGAACACATTGGTTTCCCATTTATTTTTAGGTTGAAAATCCTCTTCAGCAGTTTTGTATGCTCACAACTTGGTGCAGATAAAGCTTATATTTCCTCCATAATCCAATAAAATTAGCTTATGTGTGTATAAACTGCTTTATATATTTTAATATTCTTACCAACACATGAGCTCATTTGATCTTCCAAGTCCAGAGAAATATTTGGAAAGTTTATATGACTTACAAAACTGCCATTCATTTAGCAACAGTCCTGAACCTAGGAGTTTATATCTTTCAGTGGAGAAAAAGAATTGGTAGGAAAAATATGTAGTGACAGCTAGAGAAAAATAAATAAGTTGACTATATCACTAGTAATTGTGGGAAGACAAAAAGTAAGAAAATATACAATGGTTTGGAATTAAAATCTGACTATTTATCTTCAGGAATCAATTCCTGCAGTAGCTTCAAAGTTAATCTACTCATATGGAAAAAAATCAGTCTCCATATTATTGGACCTTGAAACCTTATATGTATAGTGGAAATAATAGTTAATATATTTATATCCTCTTAAGTGTGCCTCCATTTTTCTTAGTTTCTCTGTCACTATGGAACAATACAGAATCTATATAGTTTCTCAATTTCATTACTATCATATGAATAATGTCTCAGCAACATTTGGAACTTTGTTTTCCATTGCATTGGGTAATGAACCAAATCCTGTTGTGTTTTATAATTATAATCAAAATCTTCATTATTGAAAATTACATAAAATATGAAAACCACAAAAATTTCATGTTCTAACTTTCTAATATAGCAAAAGAAGTCAGTTATTTCTCAACAGAACATGATTTTTCTAAATGGAGACAAATCAGAATGAAAAGAGACATTCAATAAAAATTTTTTTAGATAGCAATTACACATTTCAATAACAAAAATTCCTCCATTTGTCACTGCTTTCCCACCTTCATTTTGCCACAAGAACCCTGGAACCCGGAATAGTGATAATCACAATTCACATTCCATGGCCAGGATTATCACTAGAGCATAAAAGGGACAAAAAGTAGTTGAATTCCTCTAAGAGAAAATGCACTAATCAAGAAGAAAGGATGTAACTAACAAGAAATATTTATAGGGGCTAAGAAGTGTAAGAACAATTATTTTTTAAGGACAAATAACCAGAATACAGTTAGGCTTGCTAAAAATTCCAAAGGCATCAAAACAGAGTTTTGAGCTCAGATTTGGAGAAAATAAACATATTACTTCTAAGTAACACTTTCATAACACACGCCAAAGAAAAAGCCATAGTATTCAACCATTATTTTATTTTCATGTTCTCCATCAAGGATAGCAAAAATAATGTTGGTAAGAGGAGATTTAAGTCCAAGAAATCTCAGATCATATGAAAGCAATATATCCTTTAAATTACTCTGTATTTTTTGTCCCAGGTGAATTATAGTCCAGGTTTCAAAAGGAATTTTCAAATAAAATTTCTAGATCATTGTACTGTTTCTTGAGCAATTGTGAATAATTATAAAGACAGCTAAAATATTAGAGAATGGGAAATGTTGTCATCATTTTCTTTTAATTTAATGGTCAAAGTATTTTATGATATACTAGAGAGTTTGAAATAAACTACAAAAATATTTTGGAAATCATTGTTATAACACAGTTTATGAATAACTAGAAAGTATCAGTAGGAATTAAAATAGATTCACTAAGCACAAATAATGCATGTCTCATTTCATCCCCTCATTGTCAGACTTAGCTTGAGACACACATCTCAATAAGCAAACCATTGAATAGACCCTTGGATGATACCTTCATGACCAAGAAAAGGATATCATTAACTTCTACTATAATTTCCCTTGGATGGTTGCACTAAAACTGTATTCTGAATTAAATCCCTGGAAGAATTTTCAGTGGGAAAAGGTTATGTCCTGGGTTCTGTCCTGGTCAAATACATAAGACTTTATGCATAAAGTCAAATATGCATACGACTTTACCGACCATAGAACAACAAAGTGGAGACTAATGGTCATGAGAATGTTCCTTAAACACCAAATACAAGGAGTATAATTGACCAAGGGCACTAGTTGTTGCACTGAAATCCATTCGTGAATTTGTGCTGAGGTCACACCCCATGAGGGCTGCTGCTATTCAACGCTTGGGCCTGGCACCTAATACTGAGATGCATGTTTCTGGAAGATGCCGGGCTCCTGTAGCTTAGGCTCCTCCAACTTTGGTGCAAAGATTCCCTGATGATATTGGTGAAACTTCCTTCCAATCTGGTTTAGGTAGAATTAGATCTCCAGTCACATCCAATTAAGATCTATTCACTTGGGCACCTAAGACATACATACATGTGGATGACTGGGTACCAGGTCTTCTTGACTGTAAAGCAAATCAGAGTTGAAGTTCCATATTTTGGATTTGAGAATTTGATGTAAGTACAAATCTACTCAGTGGGAAATGAGAATAATAACATAAATATAACTTCCTTGGAATTGAAGGGTATCAGTAGATTCAAATGAGATGGACAGAACTAAGGAAATGAGGGAGATTTCAACATGTTTGAAGCTACATTAATCTAAAAATAGCTCATGTTTTTCTAAAGGATAGAAATTTGTTGGTAAATCAGAGCAAAGAAATAGAGAAAAAAAAACTCTTGGAAAAAAAAAAATAAGCCAAAACACCAGAGGCATAGCTACACACATACACAAGTAACTGAATTGAAGATATGAATATTCCATTCTTTGTGTAGGAAAAGTCCTCACGCTTCACTTTCCTTCTTGCCCTGTTCTGGACTTAGTGAAGGATGGGTTCTTCTATCGCAGGTTGTCCTTCATGAAGTGTTTGACTACGGCTCACCACCTGGATTACAGAGGTCTGTATCTTCCTATTTTTTAAATCAACATGGTGGAGTTTGACTTCCCACTACCTGAATTTTCAAAAGACACTCTGCTTGTATTTTCTCATTCATGGTTACCCCTGGTGGACCTGACTTGCCATTCTCAGACTGGGAGCCAGAAAATATGAAAGAAATACCCAAAGAAGAACTGCTCAGCTGGCATTTAAAGATGCTACGTTTGGATGCTGGTGAAACTATGTTTACAGATATAGATTTAAAAAATCTTCTTCAAAATTAATAACTGAAGCTTTAGCATATGTCAATGAGGGCGGGGTTGTAGTAAGAAGAACCACCACTGAATCTTAGAAAATGCTTGCATGGCCTGGGGTTTGTGCATCTGTCTGGGTCTTTCTTTGTACAGTTCAGCTCTCAGAACATTGTAAAATTCGCCATCAGCCGCTCATCATCTTCTCACTAGGCAGGCTCCTATGGACTTGATCTTCTTCACACGGTGGTTTCCACCACTATTTCAGTTATTGGGATCCTGTTTTCCTTTTCTCAGTTTTCTTTCTAGGCTCTTTATCTTTTCTCTGTTAGACTCTTATTAATAGACACTCTTGTAAAATCACAAACAGATACAGAAATACACACACCTGTCCTGATGCATTCAGATACTGGAGACACCAAAATGAAAACAAAGTTCTAAAAGTTAAATGCGGTTTTAAATTTTTTCATTCAGCAGATGGAGCAAATGGATGCCTGGTTACCTTCATTTAATGCAATACTTTCATTGTTCCTAGAGTGAGAGCCCATGACCCTTTGCTTAGACCACCTCCATTTTCTTAACATCGCTTTCTGAGACATCGTTTCAGAAGTTTTCTATTAGCCAGTATAATACTTTTCAAAGTCTGTTGTCCATAACTCACAGTAAGAAACATTTTATCTTATTACCCTGTAAACACATAGCTCAAAGCACATGTATAAATTTGAAATAATTCCTTTCCTTACCAAAGTAAATGATGCCATTGTCTATTCTACTTCACTTCTATACTTCTTGTTGTTGGTTACTAGAGTATATTGTATTTTATCAATGGAAGAAAAGTATGTCTCACAGCAATGGAAACTAGATAATCTAAGATCAAGGTGCCAACAGATTCTCTTTCTGGTGAAAGCCTGTTTTCTGGTCCATAGATGGCGCTTTCTCATGGTGCCTCTGTATGGAAGAAGGAACAATGCAATTCTCTGGGGCCTCTTTTTTAAGGACAATAATAATCCCATCCATGAGGACTCTGGCCTTATGTCCAATCTCCTCCCCAAAGTACCATCAGTTTATAGTACCACATTTGTGATTGAGTTTCAACATAACAAAAGTTAGCGGTTTACAAGCTTTCAAACCATTTCATCTGGAATCCAAGCCTCTGCAATGCATATTTCTTATTCCTCTTCAATGGATGTTTTTCTTTAGCAGTTATTACTATCTAATTCTATATATTGGAGATACCTATCTTATATCCATCTCTCCACTGAAATAAGCTATAGAAATATTGGTGTGGAGCCGGTGCTGTGGTTTAGTAGGCTAAGCCACCACCTATGATGCCAGCATCCCATATGGGAGTCAGTTCCTGGATGCTCCTCTTCCAATCCAGCTCTTCTATTTATGGCCTGGGAAAGCAATTGTGGATGGCCCAAGTGCTTGGGCCACTGCACCTGCTTAGGAGACCCAGAGGAGGCTCCTGGCTCCTGGTTTTAGATTGGCCCAGCTCCTGCACTCACATGGAAGACCTGGAAGAAGCTCCTGTCTCTTGGCTTCAGAACTGCACAGCTCTGGCCGTTGCATCCATCTGGGGAGTGAAGCAGTGAATGGACAGCCTTTCTGTCTGTCTCTCCCTCTCTCTATAATTCTGCCTCTCAAATAAATAAATAAAATCTTTTTTCAAAAAAAGAAAAGAAATACAGGTGCAAAGATGAAAAATGTTTTTTGGAAAAAATTTAATCAGAAACTGGCATTGTGGCATAGCAGGTAAAGCTGCCACCTGGGACGCCAGCATCCTGTGTGGGTGCTGGTTTGCATCCTAGCTCTTTCTCCTCCCATCTAGCTCCCTACTATTGGCCTGGGGGAAACCATGGAAGATAGCCCAAGTGTTTGGGCCTCTGCCACCGATATGGAAGAGCCAGATGAAGCTCTTGACTCCTGGCTTTACCCTGGAAAGTCACAGGCTTTTGTGGCATCTGGGGAGTGAACTAGCAAATGAAAGATATCTCTCTGTCTCTCCCTCTCTTTCTGTAACTCTGACTACTCTAACTTCCAAGATAAATAAATAAGTCTTTAAAAAATATATTTTAAGTAGAGGGATAGCAAACAACATTTTCCTAAATCGTTTACTATCCAGGCATAAGTGTGGCTAGGTCAGTTTTGGCTACATGGTCTATAGCAAGCATGCAGCAGAGTGCTTACTGCTTTAAACCCTGTGGGCACAAGGAGAGAAAACAACTTCATATATAACAAAGAAGGCTTCTGGTCAACAATGTAGACTGTTAGCTTTCTCTTAAAGCCTGTGAGGAGTGCTTGAAGATACCAAGGGGAAAGACATGATCAGAATAGGCTTTTACAATATATACTTTATTATAGTGTGGAGAAAGTGGATAGACTAGCTAATATTAGCAGTTCCTCTTGTCACTCTCTCTGCTTTCTGAGAAATTGGCTAAGGCCCTCACTAGGTTAAGGAATGTGACTGGTCAAGACCTCAATAAATCTTTCGTAGTTCAGGGAGACACTTGACTTCATTAGCTGTAAAGAATATGTGCTTGAGCATTGCCCCATACAGTCATTATGTGCAAGGCAGAGAGAGAGGAATGACAATATGATTTTTTTCTACTTTGTTCTAGTTTTTAGAATTATGGTAGACAAATAAGAAAAAGCTTCCTTTACCTAGTAACCCTAGAGAGCCTAATCAAAAAGGCTTGTTAGTAGGCATAATTTTTTTTCTGAAAATATGATTACAGTTTACAATGAATCTAAAATACTAAAACATAGTGAGACCTTTTCCTATTATATATAAATTAGGAATTTTATTAAAACATTAAATTTCTTGAATGTTTTTTCTAGATCAACACTATTTAACAGACTCCAAGACACAAATATATTTGAAATGTGTAATTTTGTTATAGGACATTGAGAGAAATTAAAAGAATCAGGTAATTAATTTTAATATATTTTAGGTACCCTAAAATATAATCATTCGCAATAATTATTTTTTCATTCTTTTATAATAACTTTTCATAATCCAAAGTATATTCAACTCAGAATATCCACAATTCAGTGTTTTATTGGTTACCATATTGAACAGCACATTCACTCATTCACTGTTTTTTTTTTAAGATTTATTTACTTATTTGAAAGGCAGAAAGGGGAGGGGGAGAGAGAAAGAGAGACATCTTTCATCTACATGTTCATTCCCTAAATGCCTGCAAAACTCAGCCAGGGCTGAGCCAGGCTGAAGCCAGGAAGCAGAAACTATCAGGTCTCCCTCTTGGTGGCAGGAAGCTAGACTGGAAGCACAGAGTAGCCAGGACTTGAACTGTCTCTCCCATATACAATGCAATCATCCCTAGTGACGGCTTACCCCACTGTACCGTTACACCCACCCCAAGACTGCCTTGGAGGAAAAAGCACTGGTAACACAGAGCAGAAGAGGAATGTTTACTCTCTTTTTCCTGCCAGACTGAACTAAAAATTTTACAATGATTTAACATTTGATCTTCAGAAAAACATGAAGTAGCTCCTAAAGTCATGCTGCAACAACAACAAAAATGCAACTCAGACTTTTAAGAAATTTGATCTGGCCCCAAGGTATCCTCTATCATCATAATAAATGTTTACACCATAATAAATATCACTAGTTGTCTGAATTAACTATTAAAGTAGAGAAAGAGGTAAATATGCTCATTTCCTTTGTTATTTTGAAGTAAATGTACATACTACTATTATATCACTAAAATTATTATTTGGACCCATTGCTTTATAAATTTAAAGACATTTTTACATAGATTCTAAATTTGAAACCTCTAAATTGAAATTTGGGGACCAGTGCTGTGGTACAGTTGGTTAAGCTGCCACCTGAGCCAGAGCCAGCTTCCCATAGGAGTGTCAGTTTGAGTTCCTGCTGCTCCATTTCCAATTCTGCTCATTGCTGATGTGTCTGGGAAAGCAGCAGAAGATGGACCAAGTTCTTGGGCCACTGCCATCCATATGGGAGACCTATATGGAGTCCCAGACTCCTGACTTTGTCATTACCCAACCCAAGCTGTTGCAGCCATTGGGGTGTGAACCAGCAGATGGGAGATCTCTGTCATCTGCCTCCTCCCACCCTGTAACCCTCCCTTCCACATAATTTGGCCTTTCAAATAAATAAGTAAAGCTTTAAAATGAACTCTGAAGCAGGTGATTGTCAATTTCTGTCACTTATCAAATCAGTCTTTTTACAACTGAATTTCTTGGTTTCAATTGTGAAGGTCATGTGAATGAGACAGCGTCAGTGTTAGACAAGACTAAGAAAATATGCTTGTTCTGATTTGCTGGACCTGAAAAGTTAATCACACAACATCTAGACCTATATTTACATGCCATTGAAGTGCTGCAGTTTTTGGTCACAGCTAATTCTGACATAGTCAATAGTAAGATTGGCATGCAATATTAAGAAGATAAAAAAAAAAAAGAAATGATTGGGGGCCGGCGCTGTGGCATAGTGGGAAAAGTCACTGCCTACAGTGCCAGCATATGCACATATGGGCACCAGTTAGAGTCCTGGCTACCCTACTTCCAATCCAGCTCTCTGCTATGGTCTGGGAAAGCAGTAGAAATTGGCCCAAGTCCTTGCGTCCCTGTACCCACATGAGAGACCCAGAAGAAGCTCCTAGTTCCTGGCTTCAGATTGCCACAGCTCTGACTTTGCAGCCTTCGGGGGAGTAAACCAGCACAAGGAAGACCCCCACACACACACACACATCTCTCTTTCTCTTTCTCTGCCTCTCTGTAAATCTGCCTTTCAAATAAATAAATAAATCTTTTTTAAAAAAGGAAAGAAAAAAAGAAATGATTGCACTCATTTTGTGCTTTGAAGTTGATATATGACTATAGAACTGTCTTATTTTGACAATCTGCTACTGAGAAAAAACAATTTTAATTTTGTAAGATGTTTTTGCTCTTTGTAATTGAAAGACAAGAAAATAAGTTCTTCCAAAAATAGAAACAAATTTAAAATTTAAGATATTATTGTGACATAATATATTCTAGCAAAAGCTATTTTTGAAGTAGAGATTAATTTGATCTTACAGTAAAATAATGACACGTGTGCCATCACACAGGGAAGATAATTTCAAGAAAATTATCAAATAAGCAAAGTGTTTAGGAGTTGTACATATCTAAAATTCTAGGAAAATGGAAATATAATATATTGAATCATACAGGAAATTAAAATAAAATCCAAAAAGATAAACCTATATATTAGATAACTTAATAAATCACTAACTAATGAAAAAAATTCATATATTCTTACTCATATACTGGAGGTTCACTTTTTCTTGAAAAAATTACTGATTTTCTTTACTTTGATTTATTAATATTAAAACTATAATTATTTAAATATTTTTCAAGTATTAAGACAAAGGTATCCATAAAAAGCATACTTTGTTGATCAGAGTCCAGGAATTAAGACTTAGACTTGTGATGAATTTTGGTTGTGTGCTAAGTTTTTCATGAAAATAAGAAAACACAAAATTTGATAAGTTAAATGTTTGTTTAAATTCATGATTTTTCAAATCAAGTCTTAAACTGAATTCTAGGAGGAAATGAAAATGCTTTCTTATAACCATATATCATGTCTACATTTAAACTATTTGATAGAAAGTAATTAAATGAGAACAGTGATAGCATTCTATAAATTTTTAAAATTACCATTATGAATGAGTCATAGTAGCTTAAGCCTCGCTACTCTATAATCTGTATACTATACTTTGGTTGATACTTATAGGAAAAAGCAAGATCACAAAAAAATCAGTTTCTGAATATAATTGTTCTGATTGGTATGCCTAGCAATCTTATGACATACATTAGGATTCACAACAAAACATTATTTCAAAATTGATATTCTTACAAGTTATAACATAATAGTGGATAAGAGCATAAGATTTGAAGTCTGCAAGACTTGTGACTACAGTTCTGCCTCCCTCATTTAATTACTATTTGACCTTGACCTCTTCAAACTTTTCTCTGGAAATATAAATTAGAAATATGAATCTGGTCTGCCTCTTAACTTAAGTGAGACGATATTTGCAAATAGATTAGCTTAAACTATGGCATGTAATTACAGCTGTATTTGTTTTGAAATGCACAACTAAATGAGCCCTTAAATTTAAAATCTTCATAATGAAATTGTTATCTGTGATATATTGTAAAATTTGGATAAATTTTGCTGATTTTTCCTCAAAACTTCAAAACAAGTGTCATCTTTCTGTCTCTGCCAATGATTTGCAAAGTAACAAATGCCTTTATATTCACATGTAGTATACAAACAAGCAAATGGAGAACTGTAAATTATTTTTCTTTGGTCCAACTGAATTGCAAAGATTTCACCTGTGTCAATCTATAAACTAATTCTCAGTGACTTGTATGCACATCTTTGCATTCTTCTCTTAACTTTATTTTCAGACAATGTACTAATTGGATCTTGAGCTGCCTGCTAATTTAATATAATTGTTACAACATAATAGAATGTCATTTAATAAGAGCAGTTTCAGAATCAGATTCAAATTGTGTTTGCATAAATTTTAGATAACATTAAGCTGTTTCATTTGTTCTGAAAGGATTTGAAAGTCTTATTTTTATGCACACTTTGTTTCATGATGTTGTAACTTGGCGGAGATTGTAGAACTCATCTCAAAATTCTACTGCTTGAACACACTGAGGATTTTAATTACTTGTATTGCCATAAACTGATCCCAGGAGTGGGAGTTTCGCTTAAGGCAAAGATGTCCACAGCCTCCATCAGAATACCTGGGTTCAATCCCTGGCTCTGGCTCCTGACTTCAGATTCTAGCTAATATAGACTCTGAAAAACAGTGGCTGATTGTCCAAGTAATTGGATTCCAGTCACCCACATGGGAGACCTGGATTGAATTTTCAGCTCCTGGCTCTAGTTCCAACTTAGCTCCTATCCTGGGCCAGTCCCAATTGTTGCGATCGATCATTTGGGGAGTAAATCTGCAAATGGGATCTTTCATTCTGAGTCCCTCTCTCTTCCTCTCATAAAAAAGAAACCAATAAAAATAAATTCTCTTTAACTTTGTTTTCATATTTTGCTGTGTTTAAATTTCTAGTGATTTTCTAGAATAACATTTTACTCTCCAAATTTTTTGTGAATGTAAATAAAATCAATTGAAAAACCTTATTAATATATACAACATGGTATTTCTTTTTAGACCAGGTCAATTTTATCACCATAGTCTTCATATTTTTTCATTTTTTACCAATAATTTTAGATGTAAGGATAATTTTAGGGTAGGCATTTTGGCACAACAGTTAAGATGCCTTTTGGAATGTCCACATCACATACAAATGACATAGGTTGAGTCCGAGCTACCCTGCTTCCTGCTGGTGCACATGCTATGAGGCAACAGATGTTGACTGAAGTACTTAGGTACCTTAGGTTTGAGTACTTCAGATAGATGTCTGGGCTCCTGGCTTTAGCCTTTCCCAGCTCCTCCCAGTAGACGGAAGATCTGTCTGTCTCTGTCTCTCTGTGCCAATATGCTTTTCAAATAAATTAAAATAAATAAATAAAACTTTTAAAAAGAATAAAAATATTAATACACTTAAAAAGTAACAATTATAAATGTGAAAAGTATGCAGAAAAATAAAGCTTACAACACAGTCAGAAAAAATCAAGAAAAACCCAGGGGTAAGTACTGTGGCACAGTAAGTAAAGCCACTGTTTGGACAATCTGCACCCCATATCAGAGTGCCAGTTTGAGTTCTGGTTTCTCTGCTTTTGATCCACATTCCTACTAATTTACCTGGGAGGCAGAGAATTGCATCCCAAGTACGTGGGTTCCTGCCACCATGTAGAAGACCCAGATGGAGTTCCAGATTGCTGACTTCAGCCTGACTCAGACCCAACTGTTGGGGGCATTTAGGAAGTATAGCAGCCAATGGAAGATCTCTCTTCCTTTCCCTTCCTTTCCTTATCCTTACCCTTCTTTATTATTTGAATTTTTTTTTTAAAAAGATTTTGTTTATCTATTTGAGAGGTAGAGTTACAGACAGTGAGAGAGATAAAGACAGAAAGATCTTCCTTTGGTTGGTTCACTCCCCAAATGGCCACAATGGCCAGAGCTGCGCCGATTCGAAGCCAGGAGCCAGGAGCTTCTTTCGGGTCTCCCATGTGGGTGCAGGGGCCCAAGGACTTGGGCCATCTTCTACTGCTTTCCCAGGCCACAGCAGAGAACTGGATTGGAAGAGGAGCAACTAGGACTAGAACTGTCGCCCACATGGGATGCTGGCACCGCAAGCAGAGGATTAACCTACTGTGCCATGGCACTGGCCTCTCTAACTTTCAAATAAATAAATTTTAGAGGGCCAGTGTTGTGATATAGTGGGTTCAACTGCCTGAAATGCCAGCTTCCCATATGGGCATTGGTTCAAGTCCATACAGCTCCATTTCTGATCCAGCTCATTGTTAATGCACCTGAGAAAGCAGTGGAAGATAGCCAAGTTCTTGGGCCCCTCTCCCCCTGTGGGAGATCTGGGTGAAGCTCTTGGCTCCTGGCTTTGGCCAGGCTCTTGTGATCATTTGAAGAGTGAATCAACAGACAGAAGATTTCCCTCTCTGCTTCTCTCTCTCTCTCTGTAACTCTGCTTTCAAATAAGTAAATAAATCTTTTTAAAAGACTGATAAACCATTTCTAAAGATTACAAATGAATCAAAAATTTGGATTATTAAAATTGTTTCAGTATCACTTGTTTTAATTTTAAAACAAGTTTCAAATTGTTTTAATATCATTTCCAGAGAAACTGATTCTACCTTCAAGTATACATATAAAAATAAATTTATTATACGGAATTGATACAGACAATTTCAGATGCTGAAAAGTCTCAAGATCTGAATGGTGAATCAGCAGGAGTTCCAGGAGAGCTGATGGTACAGTGCCGTTCTGAAGTCAGGCAGGTTTGAAACTCGGGAGGAGATGACAGGCTTTCAACCGATCTCATGAGTCCCACCCGCAATGAAGGGCAATCTGCTTGAGTCAGTCTACCAATTAAATTGTTTAATTTCACTCAAAACCACCCTCAAAGAAACACACAGAATAATGTTTGACCAAGTATCTGGATGCCCCGTGCCCTAAGCAAGTTAACACAAAAAATTAACCATCACACCTATTATATACAGAACTTGTTATACCATTATTTGACCATCCTCAACACAGTGCTGCCCTATGATGTGTGCCTACTCCAGTGGTTATGTCTGAGTCTTGCCTACCAATTTATTGAATGCAAAAACATATGCATATGCTATAATAATATTCTTGCTTTCACAGTTTACAATTCTTGACATGCAGAAGACTGAATATTTTTGGTATCAGTGCTGCATGAAATTACATTATGAAGATTTAATAAAAAAAAGTTTTAAATATATGCATTGAAATGACTGGATGGAATTTTTTGATATATGCAAAAAAATGAGCTAACCTAGCAAAACAAGTTACTGATGGTCTCTGATCATTTAAATTAAGCATATAACACCAGTAGTATTTTGTGTGGCTTTATTTGATTGCTTAAAGTTATTTTTATTAATGTTTTACTCAATTTTTCTGGAATCTGAGTCTTTGAACTAATCCCCAGCAGTTACTTTTTTCTCATATTTATGGGTCCCATATCATTACATGAGAAAGTAGTGCTTTGAAAGTTAACTCTCAAAAAACTCACTATAAAATACCCATGAAACCATCTGGAAAAGAAGAATTTTCTATATAATAATGAGAAACAAGAGGCAGGAATATTCTTGATGCTGGGAGGAATTTATACAACCCTTCACTGATAGTTTAAGAATCAGTGCTTGCCTGGAATACTCTCATTTCTACCTATTCCTTGTTTTCACTTCAGTAGTTGGATTTCTGGGTGTGTTTGCTAAAGTCGTTTTGCCAATTCTACCATCTCACAGGAGCTCCCTTTTCTCATTAACTTTCTGGCTTCATACTCCATACTGACATGCAAATTTTTGTGCATTTTGCAAGTTTAGTGTCCTTCAAAAGCACATCACAAGAAGCAGTTTTCTTGGTCTCGGGTCCTTTTGGAAAACTTAGAGCATAAATAATATTCTTACTTGCCCACCATATTTTTGACCTTTGAATCTTACTGGCGATATGAGTAGAAGTCAATGAGACTTCCAAGCTAGAAGGTCTCATTCATTGCACTTAACTGAGAAACAAATCTTTTTGACATTCAAATTCAGAACAAGAGTTCTTAATCCCTGGGCACCTTGTATGAATATGTATGTAAGATTTTATATGTATGTGCATGTATACACATTTTCCTGGGTAGAGAATTTTACCTTTCATCTGAGTGTTGACAATATTCTTCATTCTAAATAGGATAAGGCATAAAGTCACTGAATCATTAGGAAGAACCACTTGTCACCAATTGCCTTGTGTAGTAGGGTTCTCCGTGATTAAATACACAGTACATATTCATATATAAATGAGAGAAAGTCAACCATATGCAGACAGAAACAAAAAAGGTGTAGGAGATTTTCTTTAGATTACTTATATATTTGAAAAGCAGAGTAACAGAGAGAGAGAGAGAAAGAGAGAGAGAGAGAGGTCTTCCATCTGCAGGTTCACTTCTCAAATGGCCACAACAGTCAGATCTGAGCCAATCTGAAGTCAAGAGTCAGGAGCTTCTTCCAGGTCTACTACATGGGTTCAGGGGCCCAAGCACACAGGCTATCCTCCACTGCTTTCCCAGGCCATAGCAGAGAGCTGGATGGGAAGAGGAGCAGTTGGGACTAGAACCAATGCCCATATAGGATGCTGACATTGCAGATGATGGCTTTAATAGCTACACCACAGTGCCAGCCCAAGGAGTGTGGGATTCTTAAACAATTACCTATGAGCTCATGAACAATAGTGAATCTGAAATTCAGGGCAGACTGGGAGGCTGGCAATCCGGAATTTCCAGCAAGAGTTGATGCAGTGATCTTTAGTCACAAAGCAATTGGAAGGCCGAATTCCATTTTCTCTAAAGGACCTTTCTTTCTCCTCAGGCCTTCAACTGAATGGCTAAGACCCACACAGATAATGGGGGATAATCTGCTTTACCCAAGGTCTAGTGATTTACACATTATTCATGTTGAAAAAATGCCTTCACAGAAACATCTTAGAATTATTTGAGCAAAAACTGGGTTCTATGACACATTCAAATTGATATGTGAGCTTAACAATTTTGATATTTGAAAAGCAGTGAAACAAAGGGAGAGAAAGAGGCAGAGAGAGAAACAAAAGAGAAGTCTTGAATCCACTGGTTCACTCCCCAAAAGCCTGCAACAGTTAGGTCTGGGCCAGGCCAAAGACAGGAGCCCTGAACTCCATCCTGGTCTCCTACATGGCTGGCAGGGGCCCAAGTATTTGGGCCATCATCCACTATCTTTGCAGGTGCATTAACAGAAAGGTAGACCCAATGCACAATAGCCAGGACTCAAACCAGCACTCTGATATGATATGCATGAGTGGGAAGCAGCAGCTTAACCCCTGAGCCACAGCACGCCCCTGAGATGTAAAATTAACCATCACACCTCTGTTATTATTCCAGGGTATTATTATTCCAGGCATTATTATTCCAGGCATTCTCTTTTGATCCTAGAGTGGTCCAACTCACAACATGCCTTTGGTAAATGTTAGCTTTAAATCTGAGAGCTTTATCACCTACTATGTCTAGGCCAAAGTAGAATGGATTACAATCTTATGCTAACTCTTCTCCAAAAGTTTACCTGGATGTCTTCAACTCTATTCAAGAAAGATATGATATATGCTGCAAAGTCAGTTTCTTAACACCTATGGGGAATATCGATAAAAATAATTACTCCAATGAAAATAAACATATAGGCAAAACAAAAACAAACAAAGGGGAAAGAGCAGGAGAGAAAACAAAGGAACAATTTAGATGTAAATCTTTTCTAAGTTACACATTGATTTACTTTCTGAAATAGGACAGAGTCATAGAATCTTACAGACCTAGTTTTCCAAAAATGTATGTGCCCTCAATTTAAACTGGCTAATAACTGCTGTTTAGCAATTCTCTCTTTAATTTGTTGTTTCCTTATGAAAAGAATTGTTAGAATCAGGATGGAGATTAAGAAGAGGGAAAATTGTAATTGAAACTATTTTTTCTGAAGATGAAAATATACTATCTTCACAGGGCCTGCTGTATTCCCCAAAGGACTTTGTATAACTTATACTTCGTATAACTTTTATAGACAGTGGTGCTTCTTATTCCTCAGAGATGATGTGCTGATGGAAACTTTCTTAAGACAAATCATGGAATTGTTCATCGTTAGAAAGGGTCTTAAAGTTCAAAGTACTCAATCTTATCATTTAAGTCCTTCAGCTGTAAGAGACATTTCATATGTTGATTTCATTTCCTTTGAGTAAATTCCCAGGAGTGGCATTGCTGGGTCATACTTTACATCTATTTTTAGAGTTCTGAGGACTCTCCCTGCTGACTTCCATAATGACTGTAATAGTTTACATTCCCACCAACAATGTATTAGGGTACTTCTTTCTGGTATTTTGTTAATTTTTGATTTTTGGATGTAGTCATTCAAATTGGAGTGAAGAGAAACATTATGGTGGTTTTTAATGGCATTTTCCTGATGGCTAGTGATCCTGAACATCTTTTCATGTTTCTGTTGGCCATTTGTATTTAATCTTTTAAAAAAATGCCTGTTTATATCCTTAGCCCCTTTCTTAACTGGATCGTTTGTTTCGTTGTTGTTGAGTTTCTTGAGCTCTTGATATATCCTGGATATTAATCCTTTATCAGATGTATAATTCACAAATTTTTCTTCCATTCTATCTGTTGCCTCTGCATTTTGAGATTTGGTGATTGTTTATAGCACTTATTTATATTCTTGAGGAACAATGGATTTTTAACTTTGTACTGGTTGAGTTCTTTATTTAGTGGAGGTTTAAACTTGTGATTATAAAATAAATTGAAAATCTATCATTGTAAAATTAAAAGAAAAATAAGAAAGAGAGGAGGATGGAAGTGCATGCAAGGGAGAGAGGGAGGATAGGGTGGGAAGTATCATTGTACTCTTAAGATCATATATGAAGTACATGAAATTTGTTCCCTTTATGTAAATAAATATATAATATTTATAACTATATAATACATATTTGTTCCCTTTATATAAATAAAGAAAATTTTTAAGAAAGAGATATTCCATACCTGTCTGTGTCTTTCAGGCATTTCCTCATTTTTCTTTCTCCTTTTTCCTTGACTCCCAAAAGATAATCTCTCACTTTCTTCCCTGCTTCAAGTTAAGAATACTATTTTCCTTCAGATATTTTTATTTATCTGAAAGAGTGACAGAGAGAGGGAGAAAAAGTGAGAGAGAGGAGAGAGAGAGGAAGAGAGAGAGGAGAAAAAGAGATGATCCATCTGCTGGTTTACTGCCCAAATGCTCACAGCCTGGGCTGTGCCAAGCTGAAGCCAGAAGCCAGGATATCCATCAGGTCTCCTAGGGGGTTGTCAGGAAACCAAGTACCTTAAACTATCATCCACTGCCTTCCCAGACACCTTGGCAGAAAGCTGGATAAGAAGAGGAGGTTC
This sequence comes from Sylvilagus floridanus, assembly GCA_949820135.1. NCBI lineage: Eukaryota > Metazoa > Chordata > Mammalia > Lagomorpha > Leporidae > Sylvilagus > Sylvilagus floridanus. The sequence continues at coordinate 77,986,444 of OX463229.1, read as the reverse complement.
CAAGGCTTGAATCGGCACGCCAATATGGGATACAGACATCCCAAGTGGTGGTTTAACTCACTAAGCCTCAAAAACCACCCCAATTTAGTGCTTTCTTAATACTCTTCATGATGTTCCCTTATCTCTCAAGAGAGAACTCATCCCTTTCCTTGTGGAAGTTAACTCTCAAGTGTGATCTTTGTGTTTCCTTTTTCTCTTTCCTATTAGGATCTAGAACATCAATACATGATCTGAAAAACACCAGCAAGCAAAGCACCTTCTTGCATATTTAATGTTCTCTTTTCTGATCTTTGCGTGGATATAAACAAATCAGAAGTTCTGGGATGAGGCCCATCATTTGCATTTTTACAGAAATACCAGTTATTTCTTATGCACACAGAAGTTTGAGCAACACTGCTCTTGACAATCTCCATCAATAAATTCTCCTTCTCTAACAGATCCAAAATTTTCCTCTTAACTGGCTCTGAAATTTGGCTCATATTTTTCATGTAATAGAGTGTATAAATTTCAGTCAAAGGTCACTTGTAATCCCAAAAGCAAGCATTTCATTGGTCTTTTACAGTCCTTGTTTCTCCTGACTTCTCTTCAAAACAATGTAACAGTCACAACCAATAACTTTGACCTTCTGCACCTTTGGTTAAAGATAAAGGAGAACAATAAAAAATATAAGCAGATGATTTTTGTGGTATTCAGTTAATCAAATCTCTATTCCAAAACCTGCAAGGCATAGGGACCCGAGCCCCTGTCAGTTCAATAGGTCTCTTACAAGGTAACTGCTCACTGAATGATCTCCGTGTAGAAAATGCTGTCTTTTACATTCAATATGGCCCCTACACGAAATGTAATTGTGTCCTATGGTACTCAAGAAAAAGATAAGAAGGAAAGGAATGAAGAGAGGGAGGGAGGGAGGAAGGAAGGAAGGAAGGAAGGAAGGGAAGGAGGGAGGAAGTGAGGGAGGAACTGAGGGAGGGAGAGAGGGATTTCACTTTGAGGAAGAAAAAGGAAAACTTGTGTTAAATTTTTAAGAAGAAACATTTTGTCAGAATCCAATGAGGTACTTTTCTTATGGATGTTGTGAGGCAGTTTTGACTGTATGCCATTTTCAACATGTATCATTTATTAAGAATATAACCCACGAACAGAATGGAATTTTACTCTAAAATTAACCATACGCTTTATTAAATCACATTCTTCCCTAACCTCCACAACTGCATGCTTATGTGGTTTTCCTCTTACACTTACCATTCCTTCTTGGCTCTTCCTAACTGATTCCTTAGCCTTATAAAAGGCATTTTTAGCCCCTTTCTTTCTCTTGCCCTTACTCCAGTTTGTTACACTAATAAATTCTGGTTTTAGAAAGAATGATCATTAGTTTGTGCACGAAGTCCAGCTAAGGATAGAATTCTTTCAAAATCACAAACTCCACCATTTAAGCAGAATTGAAATTGAATCACAGTTTCTGGTAATTCAGTCAAGTGGCCCAGTCAAAATTTTAAATCTCAGCATCAGCACTGTGGTGCAGTGGGGAAAGCTGCTGCCTATGCAGCACCTATCCCATATGGGTGCCGGTTCAAGACTCAGTTTCTCCACTTTCAGTCTTGCTTCCTGCTAATAGGCCCGGAAAAACAGAGGAAGATGTCTCAAGTCCTTGGGCGCCTGACACGCACATGGGAGACCAGATGGAGTTCTGAGCTCCTGGCTTCAGCTTGGCCTAGTCTCACCTATTGAGGCCTTTGGGAGAGTGAACCAGCAGATGGAAGATTTTCTCTCTCTCTTTCTCTCTCTCTCTCTCTCTCTCTCTCTCTCTCTATCTCCCAGTGTCCATAATGCTACATTAAAAAAAAAAAAAACATTAAATATTGTGTTGTTCCCTCAAGCTTCTTTCCACTATATCCATTAATTTAATATTTAGGGACAAACTGCTAGTACTTACGTAATTTGGGGATCTTGGTTCCTTCTATGATGATTCTGTCCACAGGATAGAGTTTCTGCCTTCTTTCCCATTCAGTAGGTTGTTGATCTATTCTGTTGAATACTATCAACTTTTTTCATTTAAGTTATATCAAATAATGAAGCTGAAGAACTGACGAAGTAGCTGAATGAGGGCCATTGAACTCAGGTGTAGAGAATTAGGGGAGATGACAGCGAGAGAAATAGAAGGAACAGAGATACTTAAGGAAAACTAATTTGCAAGAATTTAGCCTTTCAGCCATTCACTTTTAATTTCATAACTACTACCCAATATTAGACTGAACTTTAATAGTAACTTTTACAATTTATGATACTCCCTGACTTTTATTCAGAAAAGCACGCACATTTCTATGTTTGAAAATGTCAAGGAATCACTATGAAATGAGTTCTAATCGGATCCTTGCCATTAGTGAAGTGTGAATTCAGCAGCATTCAGAGGAAATGGCTTTTGGAACATAAAAGTTAATCTATCATGCTAAAAGATCATTGAAAACACTATTTTATAAGCCAAATTGATGGCAGCTATATTAACCAAAATACATTTGCAAAGGAAATTTTTAAGAAGTATATCTTTATTTCCATTAGATGAAAGTGAGCACAAGCCTCCATTCATAAATGAGCAGTTAAAATTATAGAATATTTTATAGTTGGAAAGAACTTAATTATGAAGTCCAACACTTTCATTCTACAGAAAAAGGTACCTATACTTAGCAAAGCAGGTTAAGAAACATGTTTAACTTCTAGTTAGTGGCATTCCCAAATCCAGATCTCTTTTCCACCACTATTGTATTTCAACAACAAAAATCTATTAAGTAGCTTCTTTGTGTACTACTACAATCATAAATGGAAGGGCTCGGTTGTCCAAAATCTCAGATTTCAAAGGAAAACTCCTAAATGCAAATAATGTAACCCAAATATCAACTGCATCACCCTTGAATTGCTATATAGCTCTCAATATTTAAGTGAACTGGCTGAAGCTCTTTACCTTGTATATGTTGGAAATCATAGTATTTGTTTCCACTTAATGACTTCTCTGGAAGTTGCTATTTCTCCTATTGACCTTCTACTCCAATGTCTTGCTTTTGATTTATTTTTGAATTCATGTTTCAATTTTTTTAGTCAAGTCACCCTAAAGGGGGAATAATTTATCTTGAATTTCCCGAAGCATCCATAAATACTGGGACTTAATATTTAACTGAGTATCCTCTAAAAATTAGTATAGTATATGCACATTAAGCCTTATCTGTAGACCTTAGGACTTTTTATTTATAAACAATAGGAAAATTTTTTCTTTTTCTTTTTTTTTTTTTTTACAGAGTTAGTGAGAGAGAGAGAGACAGAGAGAAAGGTCTTTCTTCTGTTGGTTCAACCCACAAGTGGCCACTGTGGCAAGCGCAGCCATCTGAAGCCAAGAGCCAGGTGCTTCCTCCTGGTCTCCCATGCGGGTACAGGGCTCAAGGACCTGGACCATCTTCCACTGCACTCCTGGGCCACAGCAGAGAGCTGGACTGGAAGAGGAGCAACCAGGACAGAATCTGGCGCCCCAAACGGGACTAGAACCCGGGGTTCCGGTGCCACAGGCAGAGGATTAGCCTAGTGAGCTGCAGCACCAGCCAAGAAAAAAATTTCAAACTATTCTAGATGATCCATCTAAGCACTGAGGAATTAACAATGAAAAAATAGGAATTCCTGCTGTCATGGAGATGGATTCAACACATAAATAAGTAATAAATATGAGGGTATTAGAGAAAGACTGTGGAATACAGAATTAAAAGATAAAAGCTTCTTTTGGCACAAAAAAACTAAAATCCATGCCATTTTCCCACAGTATACATTTTCCAAAATCTTTGGAAGTGTGCTGATATGTACAGTGATCAGAGAGGGCAAAGGTTGTACTCATTTTTTATATAGGAGGGTCAGAGAACTCTCAGAGAGGGTATACTTACAGAGAAACTAAAGGATTAAGGAAGCAAGGATTGAAGATATCTATGCATATGGAGCAGCAAGTACCTTTGAAAATGTTAGGAAAATTGTTGGCTAGAATAAACCTGGATTACTTTCAAATTAACCATTTTCTACGATTTCAACGATTGTTGAGATCAGTTCGCTGTAACTGTCAGGATAGGAGGAAAGACTAATCTTACCTCTACCAATAGAAGCTCATAATCAGAGGATAGTGGAAGAGATGTTGTAAAGATAAGCAAAGTGTCCAACATAAATGCAGAAAATAGCAAATTACCTGAACAGCAGACACAACTATTCCTCTAAACTCTTCGGCAGCTCCTAATCGGGGGAAATCTCTCTGGCTGGTTTTTCTATTGAGATTCCCCAACAGAAAAAGAGTTAGTATTGCAGATACCCCCCTCCCTCAAAATCATTCTCAAATTTGTTCTTTATCCTACTTGACAGAATCACTAAAACCCTCACCCCAATACTGCAACTAGAAAATTCAAATGTCAAAATTCTCTGTGCTCTCTCCTATGCAAGGGAAACTAGCTTCAAGTATGTTTGCATGGACACAAATCATTAAGGTGGCCAGTTATCACTGTTCTCTCTAGGAGTGAACCTCTCAGCATAACAGATGAACATGAGGAGGTTCTTAGCTTTCCTTTTCCTTTTAAACATCTATCCTTTTTTTTTTTTTCATTCTGACTCTATCAAGCTCTGTAAATGAGAGAGAGCTATATGGATTTTCTTTCAAACAGATATAAATCACTTTTTAAAAACAGAATCTTACCACCAGAATTATCTGTGTTTATTTGAAAACTCTCTGCTTTTTTATTTTTTGATTTATTTATTTACTTAGTATTTGAAAGGCAGGGTTACAGAGAGTTAGAAGCAGAGAGAGAGAGAGAGAGGTCTTCCATCTGCTGGTTCACTCCCCAAATAGCCACAATAGCCAAAGCCTGGGTGATCTGAAGCTGGGAGCCAGGAGCTTCTTCCAGGTTTCCCACTTCTTCCGGGTTTCCCAGCATAGTCATAAGAACAGGCATTAAACCATAGAACATGCTGTGAGTTTCTGAGAGACAAAATTATGTTTTAGAAAGATAACTTTAACAGTTATGGAGGAGCCGGCGCCGTGGCTCAACAGGCTAATCCTCCGCCTTGCGGCGCTGGCACACCGGGTTCTAGTCCCAGTCGGGGCGCCGGATTCTGTCCCGGTTGCCCCTCTTCCAGGCCAGCCCTCTGCTGTGGCCCGGGAGTGCAGTGGAGGATGGCCCAGGTGCTTGGGCCCTGCACCCCATGGGGAGACCAGGAAAAGCACCTGGCTCCTGGCTCCAGCCATCGGAGGAGCGCGGTCGCGCCGGCCGCGGCAGCCATTGCAGGGTGAACCAACGGCAAAGGAAGACCTTTCTCTCTGTCTCTCTCTGTCCACTCTGCCTGTCAAAAATTAAAAAAAAAAAAAAACAGTTATGGAGGAGCAGGCAGAAGAAGGATAATTAAACCTAGATGCATGTTGTCAGTTAGGAAGCTAAGTAATAGTCTACTAAAGACAGAATGAAGAACAGGCTCAAAGCACTGACAGCAAGATTGGAAAGAGGCTCCAGTTTAAACATAGTGATCAGGTTGGACTATTATGGTTCTTCTCTAGTATTTCCTATGAAACTCATTATGACAATAGAGGATGATGTCTTTGGACTCACAGTGAGTAAACAGTTTGTTATATGCGTTTGCATTTTGTTATTTTGTCACCATTTTCTTTATTCTTCCAATAACATCACCTCAATTTTGCTTGGAAGGAAGTATCTTTTCCCATTAATTTCATTCTATTAGGAGATCAATCAGTATCATTCTTTTACGTTTTTCAATGTAGACTAAGATGATATGTCCTCTCTGGAATTTAGGACCATGTAAGAGAGAAGAGAGAAAAAGAGAGAGACAGAAAGAATGGAAATTTTAGATTCACCAGAAGCACCTGATGTTTTGCTGTTGTTAACAGGATTCCAAAAGCTTCCCTAAATTTTTTCTTCAGTTTTCCTTTGAAGTAAGTTATCCTTATTATCTTATTTTCTCCAAGAAGTTATTTTCTATCTACATAAGATAAAATGCACTTCTTTTACTCATAACTGAACCAACGTAATTAATACTGAAGTATCACCAAAAAATGAGCCAAGATACAGCAGGTTCAGAACCCAGATCTCCTAGTAGAATATATTTTTATTATGACATGTTGCCTCTAAATATTGAACAAGGGAAAATGTTCTTCAAAAGAGTGTCTGATGGAAACATGTTCTTCAGCACTAGAAAAAAACATAAAGATACAGCAACTAGTTTGATGCCATAAGGAAATGGCAAAAACAACTTGAATATCATCCATGTTAAGATTTTATGTTAGTATGACCTAACATAACCAGGTGTGGGAAATGTATAACAATACTGAACAAATTTGATTCAGTCTGGAAATCTAATGGGAACCAACTATCAAGTTCTTGGGGCATAGCGTCAAAAAAAAAAAAAATCTAGGAATATCTGACCTCTTGCTGCTGCCGCTGCTGCAGCAGCTATTGCTGCACAATTCCATTTCATAGGTTGTGAGTGAATTAAAGAATCTTTAATCAAGGCTTTAAATTGGAGCTTTGCAAATAATAAAAGCCTAGTTGGTTCAAATTCAAAATTATCTACTGAGTTCACCAAGTGTGCGAGAATAAAATGTAATGGAAGCAGCAAGCTTCTTTCTGCTCCATTTGTTTGCCCTCGAGTTTAACTGATGATCAGACTCCTCAGTCTGTACCTTGATCTTTCTGGCTTCTGAGAATGAAGAAATTCTCTAATTTATTTCTGCTAAGTAGGGAATATGGCTCCCTCCACAGTAAAAAAAAAAAAAAAAAAAATCAAGCTGAAATTTATAATACAGAAACTATTGGAGGAAGAACAAAGATGCATTCAAAGAAAAATAAACCAACAGCCTGAAAAATCCTAAAAGCTGACACATATCAGCGCAGAAAACATTGGCAGATTTCCAGAAATTATTTTGGCAGAGGATATTCAAGTTTAGAAAAGCTAAGTTTAGAATGAGGAAAGGCAGTTAACTGGAGAAAAGGCAAAAACAAAAGTGGATAGAAAGAATAAAAAAATCAGAGCTGATTTCCAGAGAAAACATTGACAGTGCCTTTGTTTCAACATGAAAGATACAAGAGAGAGAAAGAAAGAGTAAAAACTTCCTTTTCTACTTACTGACGATTTACTGAAAATAAATTCAATTGTAACTAAGCAACAAAACTATTTAGTGTGCTGAGGTCTAATAAACAAGAAAAAATAAGAATATTGGTAAAGTGCAATTTCTTTGACCCTTACCAAACAGATCAGAAAACTGTGAACCCTATCCTCCCATTGATCATTCTCCAAAGCCCCATTGATGGAGGTAAGACAGGAAGAGCTGTAGCGGAAAGCTGCCTATCTTCACAATGCAGAGTGTGACGAGACTGGATCAATATGTCTAGAGGTGTTCTTTAAATATCAATTAATTTATTTGAAACATTTTTATTAATTGAGTTACAGAATAATTTGACAAGGAGATTTTGAATGAATTGTTAAGCATGTATAACAGAAGATAGCACTGAAATAGAATGGAATAATCTAACGGAATAAAAAACAGAAGAAGAGGGAAACCTCCTTAATGACCACAAGAAAAGCAATTTAAGTTTCTACATATTGAGTTATTTTGCTTCTATAAAAGATTGCTTTGTTTTTAGCTTATCTGAATGACAGTCTCTGCAGCAGAGAAGTAGTGATAAGCTATAAATATGGCTCAGCAGTCTTCTAGTTTTCATTTTTTAAAAAACAATTATTACTTTTATGAGTTGTGGCAAAATTTGCTGTAGTTATACTATATGAAAAATAAAATGGATATACAGCTTATATTATAGGTGCATTCAGAGGGAAAATAAATTACCAAAATTGGAGAATACAAGAAAATCCTACATCACAGAACATTACAAAATCATAATAATGAAAACCTGAAATGCTATGCATTTTTTCTTTAGATATTTGGACTTCTTATCATGTATTTCCTAAATTATTGAGGGTTGGTTTCAGCAACAAATGTTTTGAATGGCTGATCATTCTTTTAAAAGCATTTTTGTGTTTCCAAATAATTTCTATTGCTGCTGTGTTGTATATATGAATTTCAATGCAGTATTTAATAATAACCATAATTTGTGTAAGCAATGTCAAGTATCAGGGAAAGAAATGGTCCGATTTGAATTTACCATTTCTATTAGTTATATCTTCTTTTACTATATTTAATTTCTACAAGATATTGAAGATCTATGCGTCACATTAATTCATGTTGCATAAAAGAGTCAATTTATTAGGGAAGCATGGAGAAAACTGGGAAGTTGATGCAATTTTTACTCTTGGCGTTCTGAACAGTAAAATCTACTTAGACTAGCATTGTTCTAATATTTGGACTTATTTCTAGTGGATGGAAAAAGTATAAAGAAGTGTAGCACAAGATTTTGGAATTAAATGAGCTTTTTTCCTGTTACAGATTGTTTGAATGACTAACATTTTCATGACTCAAAATTGACTAAAGGGTGGGGTAGATGTTTGTTGCATTGATTAGAACACTTCTTGGGACACCTGCACGAGTTCAAGACCCAGCTTCACTTCTGATTCCAGTTTTCTGCTAATGTGCACCCTGAAAGGTAGCAGATGATGGCTCAAGTATTTTCATCCCTGCCACACACAGGTCAGGGAGATTACCAATGGCTGGAGATCTCTCCCTTCTTTCAAAGAAACTGGGAAGCAATTAATTATTTAAATTTTGTAAAAAAATTAATAAATATACACAATATACAGTAAGATCTAAAAAACTAATAAATACCTCAAAACCATGCATATCTTCATCTGTAAGCAATTAGGATTTAGCTCAATTGTGATTTTAATGATGGAGAGATTGCAGTGCTAGGAATTCCAAACTGTGTGTGTATAAAGGAGAACATTTCTCTAAACACAGGCCTTTAATAAGGAAAAGATTGTACCATTGTCTTCTCATGAGCCCTATCGCACCTCCATTAAACACCAATTTTCCATGGTCTGAGCAGAGGGCAGCAACTTGAAAGTCAGCATTTTTCTAGTGCTCTTCTCTTTTCCCCATTGAGATACCGCCTAAAAGTATCCTGCTACATTTAATTCTCACTTATGTCCCTTCCATTTTCAATTATTTGATAGTTACTTTACATTGAAGAGGACTTCTTTTCTACACTCTGCAGATGTACAGCCAGATTTTCTTAGAGGTTCCTGATTAAATTGCCTATGGGTTTCAACTTTATTCCTTCCGTTCAAGATGTTAAAATTATTCAAATTAGACAGGATAGTTTATAATATAGATATAAAGAAACAGAAATTTAGTAACTCATTAGCTAAACAACCACAGAGCTGGACTGGAAGTGGACAGCCAGGATGCTAACCGGCACCTACTGACAGGATGCCAGAGTCACAGGCATTGGCTGGTAAGGCCAGCCTCCTAAATAAGGTGATTATGTGCTGTTCTGTTTGCCTTTAGTACTCTGAGTTCTATTTATTCATAAGTGTACCTCTGGCAGGACACTTTGCTCCTTGCTTCCTTCATTGTGATTTTTGTTCATATACTTGAAATATATAGTTAGATATTTTTCTCAAGGTGGGAATTCCATCCTGGGATCCTCTGACATCTTAATAACTTTTAAAAATTTTTGTATACAGTGGCCAGCACTGTGGCCCAGTGGGTTAACACCCTGGCCTTTGCCGTCATCCCATATGGGCGCCGGTTCTGTCCCGGCTGCTCCTCTTCTGATCCAGCTCTCTGCTACGGCCTGGGATAGCAGTACAAGATGGCCCAAGTCCTTGGGCCCCTGCATCCATGTGGGAGACCCAGAAGAAGTTCCTGGCTCATGGCTTCAGATTGGTGCAGCTCTGGCCATTGTGGCCATCTGGGGAGTGAACCAGCAGATGGAAGACCTCTCTCTCTCTCTGTTTCTACCTCTCTCTGTAACTCTTTCAAATAAATAATAAATAATAAAAATAAATAAAAAATTTGTATACATTAAGATTGATTCTTGTGCTATTAAGTTCAATGAGTTCTATGGGTTATTTATTTATTTGAAATGGAGGCAGAGAGCAAGATCTTTTTTCTGTGAGTTCATTCCTGAAGTGGCCACAACAGCCAAGGTTGGTGCAGGCTGCAGCCAGGAGTCAGGAACTCTATTATCATCTCCCCCATGAATGTCTGGGACCCAAGCACTTGGACCATCATCTGTTGCTTTACCAGGTGCATGAGCAGGAAGCTAGATTAGAAGCAGAGCAGTAGGGTTCTAACTAACATTCTTTTTTTTAAAAAAGATTTTATTTATTTATTTGAGAGATAGAGTTACAGACAGTAAGAGGGAGAGACGGAGAGAAAGGTCCTCTGTCCGCTGGCTCACTCCCCAAATGGCCGTAGCAGCCAGAGCTGTGCCGGTCTGAAGCCAGGAGCCAGGAGCTTCCTCCAGGTCTCCCATGTGGTTGCAGGGGCCCAAGGACTTGGGACATCTTATACTGCTTTCCCAGGTCATAGCAGAGAGCTGGACTGGAAGAGGATCAGCCAGGACTAGAACCAGTACCCAAATGAGATGCAGGTGCCGCAGGCGGCAGATTAACCTACTGCAACAGAGCCAGCCCCTCAACTGACATTCTGATATGGGATGCCAGTATTGCAAGTTCAACAGGTTTTTGGAAAATGCATAATGTTATGCAACGATCGTCATATTATGACACAGGATGATTTCACCCTTTTAAAAAAACACTGTTTTTGACCCTTCTCTCTGTAAACCCCAAGTAACCATTGCATTTTTCACTGTCTATGTAGTTTGTCCTTTTTCAGAATGTCACAGAATTGGAATCAAAAGTACATTATCTTTTTCAACTGTCTTAGCAATATGCATTTTAGGATTATCCATGACTTTTTATGTCTTGATAGCTCATTTTGCTTTCACCACTGAACAATAACCCATTATACACATGTAGTACAATTTGTTTATCCACCTATTGAAGTTTAGCTTGGTGGCTTCCTGTTTGGGGCAATAGCAAATACAGGTTCTGTAAACACTCATATGGATGTGAGTTTTCCAATCATTTGAGTAGATACATAAAAGTGCAATCGCAGTGTCTAGTAAGAAATGCTTAACTTTGTTACAAAGAAAAATTATAAAAATTTCTTCCAAGGTGACTGTACCATTTTGAATTCTTATTAACAATAAATGGCAGTTCCCATATCTTTTTACCCTTTTCAAAATTTCTGTCACCAGTTTTGGAGATTTTAGTCACTCTAAATAGACATGAAATATGGAATGGTGTGCATTGTTTAAATTTTCAATTCTTCTATAAAAATAATGTGTATCTTTTTTTTTATTTAAAAGAGGATACAGACAGACATAGACACACAGAAAGAGAGCTATCTTCCATTCACTCCCCAAATCCTGCAACAACCAGGAATGGGCCAAACTAAACTCAGTCTGCATCTCATGTGGGTAGCAGGGATCCAATTATTTGAACCATCCATCACCTGTTACTTTGTAGGGCATGCATGAGTAGGAAACTGGATCGGAAGTAGAGGTAGATCTTGAACCCAGACACTCTGATATGGAACCCAGGTGTCCCAAGACAAAATGTAACTGCTAGTCATGAGTCTGTTCCATGTGTTTATTCTCCATTTGCTTATTTTCTTTAATGAGATGTCCAGATATTTTGCCTGTTTTACAATAAGTTGTTTATTTTTTCTTTCTTTAGTTGATAGGCAGAATTACAGAGAGAGAGAGAGATCGATCTTCCATCTGCTGGTTCACTCCCCAAATGGCTGCAAGGATCAGAGCTGAGCCTGGCTGAAGATAGGAGCCTGGAATTCTATCTAGGTGTCCTCATGAAGGTGGAAGGGGCCCAAGTGCTTGAGCCATCTTACGCTGCTTTCCCAGGTACATTAGTAGGGAGCTGGATGGGAAGTGGAGCAGCTAACACTGGAACCAACAGTCAAATGGGATGCCACTGTCCTAGGCGGTGGGTTGGCTGGCTATGCCCCAACACTCACCCTCAAGCTGTTTTCTTGTTGTTGAGAATTAAGAGTTTTTTTGTATATTTTCATTACAAATTCTTTGTCTGATACACAAATCTCAGGAGACTGAGAGCTTAAATTCACAGGAATAAGACTCGAAATGCATGGCCGGCGCCACAGCTCACTAGGCTAATCTTCCGCCTGCGGCACCGGCACCCTGGGTTCTAGTCCCGGTTGGGGCACTGGATTCTGTCCTGGTTGCTCCTCTTCCAGTACAGCTCTCTGCTGTGGCCAGGAAGTGCAGTGGAGGATGGCCCAAGTGCTTGGGCCCTGCACCCTCATGGGAGACCAGGAGAAGCACCTGGCTCCTGGCTTCGGATAGGTAACGCGCCAGCCTGCCAGCTACAGCTGCCACTTGGGGGGGGGGGTGAACCAACTGAAAAGGAAGACCTTTCTCTTTGTCTCTCTCTCTCTCTTTCACTGTTTAAGTCTGTCTAATTCTGCCTGTCAAAAAAAAAAAAAAGACTCAAAATGCACAGGAGGTATCATAGGACAGATTTGAGTGACGGCAGAACTGGCAGACAAGCTTTCCAAACTAGAGACCCATCATGAGATGTGTTCATGTCAGGACCTCTGGCCTTTTCTTTTATATCTAAATTCAAAAATATGGAAGCTACTGAGATGAAAAAGGGTTAAATTTATTTTTGAAAGCTTCACTAACTACCAATTATGTTTTTCTAATTTTGTCCAAATAGAAACTTATTCAGGGGGTATAGTAAAGATACCAAAACTTATGTGACATATGTAAACTTTGAAACTGGGATAATATAAACATAATAAAAATATATAAACCTATTTCAAAATCAATTTACATAATAAGTAAACAAACAGGCTTTCAATCAAAGTTTAATCAACTTACTATTAAATATTAATATAAAACTGACATTTCTTCTAATTTATGTAACTAGTGATCAAGAAAATCTTTAATTTACTTGAGGTTTCAAACCTCATTTGTCTTCTTCAAGTAACTGGAAAACATACAGACGAAAATTATAAAACTCAATTTATGGAATATAATTTGTTTCAACTTGAAAATGTGTATTTTTGACAAATTAGATTTAAAACCTTATAGGTTCTATTTGAAATCCATTTTTAACATGTTTTAAGTTTTCAAATATACTTAGAGTCTTTGATCTTAGTATGCGGCCCAAAAAGTCTCCAGCTTTTAAATTATTTAAATAATTTTAACATTCTTTTCAGATATAAGTGTTCATAGGCTTATGTCAGGTATGATTTGAGATAACTGTATAATTCCATATAACTTATAATCCAAATAAATACAGGACTATGAGTAAAAGAAAGCAATATTAATTGTAATAATAATAAGGAGAAGATAACGGGTAAAGAAAGACCCAAGTTTGTCCTGAGCATACTTCAATAAAAGATTAAACTTAGGTTTAAAAATAAAGGAGTCAAATACTGCCAAAATACTCAAATGTTTAGAAAACACTTTTATTAACTAGCACTAATATAGTAAGTACTTTATCATTTTTAGTAGATAATTTATGAAACACCTGATTTTTTTTTTTTTTTTTTGACAGGCAGAGTGGACAGTGAGAGAGAGAGACAGAGAGAAAGGTCTTCCTTTTTGCCATTGGTTCACTCTCCAATGGCCGCTGCGGCTGGCGCACCAGGCTGATCCGAAGGCAGGAGCCAGGTGCTTCTCCTGGTCTCCCATGTGGGTGCAGGGCCCAAGCACTTGGGCCATCCTCCACTGTACTCCCTGGCCACAGCAGAGAGCTGGCCTGGAAGAGGGGCAACAGGGACAGAATCCGGCGCCCCGACCAGGACTAGAACATGGTGTTCAGGCGCCGCAAGGTGGATGATTAGCCTGTTGAGCCGCAGCGCCAGCCAACACCTGATATTTACTCAGTTTAATGTAACAACTAGAAAAGCTACTTCCTCTTAGCTTATTAGTAAAGGATGGAAAAGTAAAAGTAAGGGAGCAGATTTTTCTTATGGAATTTTTTTTTTGAATCTGTGGTGACTTTTTAAAATGTTATCATGTGTACCCAGCTAACAATTCTCCCAAGAAGTTAGCATTACAAGTTAATTGCTTTTGCTTGCTTAACACACATCTTCAAAGTCTGTTCAAGGGATAGCAGACTGTTGGTTACTATTGGTTATGGCAGAATCTCAGAAAAATGTCTTATTTGATGCTGAGAGATCTGATACAGACATATAATATATTTTTCTTTTATGGAAAGTAAATGAGATTAATAAATCTTGGCTCTTACTTGTTATTTACAAGGAAGTGTAAGCCAATGCTTTAGTTCCCAAAAATAAGGTATGTACCTAAGAATAACATTGTCTAAAATGGGGCTGGAGGGAGGATGCAAGGTTGATTATTCAACAAGAGTAAGGTACTGGGGTTCCAATGTAGGAGGGTTATTATAGGTAATGTTAATATAGTGGGTATTTCTCCATTTAAAAATTCCAGCAGGTAAAACTTTAGGTGTTTTCACTATAAGGAAATGTTAAATGTTTGAAAAGATAATATATTTATCCTGTGTGGACGTTACACAATGCATACAAAACATCACATAGTACCCCATAAATATGTAATACTTTATAGCTGCTAAAATATGTTAAAGTGAACATAAATTAATTAAATCAAAAATTAATTAAAGTGTAATTTAATTGTAAATGTTTAATTAAAATTAAATTTGATTAAATATTTTAATAATTTATTAAAATAAGTAAATGCATATTAACAGCCTTATCTCTTCTGTGTAGAAATTATTTGTTTATTTTTTAAAAATGTTAATAAAATTTGGGAGATATTTTCCCTTTTTATTAACAAAAAGACAAAGGATATTGAATTTCACAATAAATGTGCAATAACCTGGAGATAGCATCCTGGGGAAGACGTTACCAGTTAATGGTATAACCAGAAGTTGCTACAGAGGAAGTGTGCCAGACAGATGTGGCCCACAATGGGGGAGCACAGCTCTTACTTAACAAGGAGTCTGCTGGGGAGACATTTCAGTAACCCTTAATGCTTAACCCACTGTTCCAAACGTGGCTTCAAACAGCTACTTCAGTATTATTTGTATTTTTGTGGTTTGACTAAGTTTAGTTGAGTGGTTCTTTGTTTAATGTGATGTCTGGAAGGGCTACAGCCATCTTGGACTTTAACTGGGTTGAAGGTCCAAGATGGCTCACTCAGTTGGATTCCAGTTGGTACTGACAAGGGACTCAGCTGGGCTCACAAACCAGAATGTACTCCATGTGGCTTTGTCAACTGGAGCTGCCATTCCACAGCACGCCTACCAGTTCCCAGGGACAGAAGGCAAAAGATACCTGTAATGGGCTGAATTCTCAAGGAGAGTATCTTGAGAAATTTGGGGTATGAGGAGTTTTTAAGGGGTCAACATCTGAGGGAAGAAAGTGGCAGAAGCAAGATTAGACAGAGGGAGAAGTCAAACTGGGATGCATGCTTGTCTCACACTGGGGAATATGTTCGAGCCTTTGTATTCTCCCCTTGTTTACTTCTCAGCGTATGGCCTGAGGAGAGCCAGGCAGATCTGCAGTTCAACGCTACCTTCATTTCTCATTGGTGCAAATCAAGTTCTTCCCTAAGGGAGAATCATAGCAGCTCATCCCGTATCGAGCCATGCTTCCAATCCTCTTAAAGCCTTTGCTTGTAGGTCCCAGAACAGCAATTTCTCCAAATTTCACAGCCATTTGATCAAAATTAGTCACAAAAGCAGCTTATTGTCAAGCAAAAGGAAAACAAACCTCATCCCTTAATATTAAGACTAACATGCATGTTCAAAGAGAAGAGGAATTTGGAGAGGGGCTCCAGATTCTACAGTTTACTTGCAAAGGATTCTTACTGGGCCAGTGCATCCCATATGGGCGCTCATTCTATCCTGGCGGCTCCACTTCTGATACAGCTCCCTGCTAATGTGCCTGGGGAAGCAGCGGAGGATGACTCCAGTATACCCATGTGGAAGACCGAGAAGAAGCTCCTGGCTATCACGAATGAGTTTGTGTTAGGTTGGCTCAGATGGATTCTCTTACTCTACCTGTCAAATACGGCAATAATCCCCTGGGGCCTCTGTGGTACTTAAACCCTAAGATAGCTGTTTTTGTAATTAATTGTGTAATATATGGCTTCAAAATGTGACAGCTTGAGGAAACAAAAATTTGTTATTGCACATGTTCATAGGCCGCGAATCCAAGGGCAGCTTAACTGGTAACTCTGGATCAGGGTTTCTCTTGTGGTTGAGTCAAGCTATTAGCTGAACCTGCAGTGCTCTGAAGTCTGGTGTATCCATGTGTTTGTAGGTAGCCCTCAGCTTCACAGGAGACAGCCCCCTCCATAGGCTTGCTGAGTGTTCTAGACATGGAAGCTGGATTACCCAAAGTGATCTGAGAGAAGACCACTAAGAGGAAAACCATGGAGCTTTCTATTACATAATTTTAAAGTGACATATTATTTCTGTGATATTCAGTTGACGATATGAACCAACAGTGACACAGATACTCTTTGATTTCTGATAGGGTTATATTCCAGTAAACATTATAAATTAAAAATATCATAAAATACACCAAAAATTAAAGCTTAACGACATTACACAGTGTAGAGGATTGGTTGTGTACCATCATGATTGTGTGAAAGATTTGGAGCACTAATTTACTGTCACTGGTCAGCCTCAAGGGAAAGAAGTGATTCTCACATCATTATCCCAGGAAAAGATCAAAATTCAAAAAAGTACAGTTCTACTGAGTGCATATAACTTTTGAACCATTGTAAAGTTGAGCAATCCTAAGTCTAATCATGTTAAGCCTGTGGAATATAGGAAGCAACGACACAAAGTTATGAATACCAGAAAGTAACCATCTTTGGGTGCCACATTAAAGACCAGCTACTACAATGACAAGCGCACATAGCTGACAATCACTGTTTGAGGTACCTCGGTTTTCATCTTTAAACTCCCTCTGTCTTGTGCTTCTCACAGCATGCAGTCTGAATTCCAGGATGCAGAGACTAAAATCAAAAGTTTTGAGGATCTGTAAAAGTAACTTAGGGAAAAGGTCGATTTTTATAACAAGTGCCTTCCTTTTTGGTCTGTTCAGTTACCTGAACAGAAACTCTCACCCTGAGAATTTAGCTGTATGTGGTATTAGAGTTAGAAATCACACAAGCCTTCAGACAA
Organism: Sylvilagus floridanus; assembly: GCA_949820135.1. NCBI lineage: Eukaryota > Metazoa > Chordata > Mammalia > Lagomorpha > Leporidae > Sylvilagus > Sylvilagus floridanus. Next base: position 77,969,242 of record OX463229.1, on the reverse strand, counting down.
TTCAGATTTCCACTCCTCGCTGAGAAGGGTTTTGGCCATAAATATAATGCTTGTAGTGTGAGTCCCCTAGATATTTATGTTAACACAGCTGGGGCAAAGAATCACTTTGTATACTTTAACTTTAAGATTAGTAGCCTGCTTTCAGAGCAGATTTGCACGTCCCCTTACTGCTGGCAAACCCTACTCAGTCTCCCAGACTTGCCTGTCCTAATCTACAATTTCTCTTTGTAAAGAAAAGAAACCTACTCCTATATGTGTGGCTTTGATAAGGACCACTGTGAACTAAGATGGATTTCCTTGACATTAAATGTAGCCCTTTTCTAGAACTACTACTAGAGTGTGTTCTTCCAAAAGATGACATCCCATCAATATCACTGCTAACTCAGATCCTATGAAAACGCTGCCTATGATGCTGTGCCTGTGTTCACTCACGATAGTCAGTCCTCTCATTCTTGTTTTTTTAGACCCAAGTCAGTCTCTTCTCTTAAGTGCTCTGTCTTCAAAGAAAGCACTGTATTGGGCCTTGTATATTTTTTAAAAAATGGAAAACTGATGCTGTTGGTATACAGCTTGCACTGACAATCATCTTTCCTGACCCTTTGAAAAACCAATGTTGTGTGGAGGGTTCCCTGTCATCTTCAAAGGCTGACAACAAAAGCCAGCAGTGTGGCACTTCGGTACCCAGTGTTAATGTCTTAAATAAGAAGGTCACATTTTTATACTCTTCAAAACACTCTTCCTTTGGATTTGTATGCCTCTGATAGATTTTTTATCATATAAAAAACACTATGAAAACGTTTTCATAGTTTGTTATGTGTTTGAACTTTCAGCTTTCAAAAATCCATGTAATTACTATCATTTTTTTATCTCTCCTTAAAGCTAAATGTCTTTACATCATCAGTCATAACCAAGACAATGATGATCAAGATTGCCAACACCCCCATTACTCATTCAAGAATCTTCATTTAGTCAGGAGCTATGCTTATTTTTAATATATGATTTTCAATAGTAGCATAATATTTTAATACAGACTATGGCACTATTTCAAATGCAAGGTGTTTTTTAAATATTAATCTTCAGATAAACTTGTAAAATCAGTGTCTTTTCATAAACCTAAAACCAGGAAAGAGCTAATAAATGATTGCCCATCTTCTCAAAGAAAGCATCCAAAGCAAAATTAGTATATCTCCAATTGTATCTCCATCAGTGTCCATGGACAACAAAATTAGACTTTTCTTAAGGACTTCTATAAGCCACTTATGCCACTTATCAAAATGTCATTTTTTATTGTCCAGAGAAAATCATGATCCTGAATTTTTTATTAATTTCCAAATTGTCTTTATATTTTTATAACCTATGAACTATTTCTCATACAATATATAGTTTCCATCAAATTTTCATACTTTCCATTTAGCATAAATTGTCTATATTCTGACTTGTTTCTTGTACTCAATATGTACTTTATGATTCATATGTGTTGATGCATTTTGGCTATGTTTTGTTAATTTTCTCCGCTGTATGGGATTCTGTTGTATTAACATACTATAGCTTGTTTATCCCTTATGGCTTATGTTTATTCATTTTCCCCATTTTGGCTATTACTCCAATGTTTTCTATATTTTCTTCTATGTAGTTTCTTGTCCACATAGTCAGTAAGATAAATGACAAACATTGGAATTGCTGGGTAACATATACAGGCATATTCAACTTTACTTAGTAATACTATAAAAATGGGCTAACACAACCTCCAAAATTTTAGTGATTAAAACATTGAAGTTTTACTTGTTGCTGATGTTATGTTTTCATCTTAGGCAGGGAATTGGGAAAGGACAATCTCTCTGCCACAAGCTTCCTTAAGGAATGCTACTGTCACCATGAAAAAAGGGAAAAAACTTATCACTCACTCACCAGATCTTAAGTCTCACATTTGAAAATTACACAGGTCACATAACCACCCTTAACTTCAGGGGTTGGTATAATTTTAGCACATGTCCAAAAGAAAAGAATAAGAACGATCTCTGAACAACTTGAATGTCTGCCAATGACAAATACAAGCTATTTTCAAAAGGATATGTCTAATTTACACATTCACCAAAGAGGAATAGAGTTTCATTGTCTCATATACTGTCAAACATGTTATCACATAGTTATATTTTTAATATGATAGTATGAATTATTACACTGTTTTTAATTTTCCTGATTAATAATGTCAAGCATCTTTTCATAAATATGTACCAAGCATACCTTTAAAATATTTTAAAATTTCACTTGTTTTAACTACAAGAGTAGTAGTTGAATGTAGGTGCTCATTCTATATAGAATATGTAATGCAGTTAGTTGTACTATATCAGTTCAGCAAATGTGGAAGCCTGAGTAGGGTAGATTTAGTTTTAAGATATTAAGAAGCACTTATCTGAAAATTGTAAAACAAGCACCATACAACATAACATAATTGGCCTAAATGTAAGATATTCATGCATATTTGATGCTTCCTGAATATTTTTTACTATCTTCATCACAATTAATGCATGCCTGAAGTCTTCTCAATTCTCACATCCTTGAGAGAAAATCAATAGATCACTAAATATTAGCAGTGATTCACTTGAAAAATATCCATCAGATACATGTTTTGTCAATGTACTATGGTAAGAAATGAAAATTAAATCATGGCTTAGCCAGACAAAACCTCCAGTACCTTAGCTTCTTAATTTAATATGGGAAATGAAACTAAATATCTAAAATGTTTTCTGTAGAAGCACACCAATACTGTCTAAAGTGTTATCTACTGGCCAAACAGATCAATTTTTAAATTACTTAAAATATTATTAAATTTTTATTACCATGTAATACCTGTAAATTTTTCTTGAATACAGTATAATGTTTCCACACATTTATACAGCATAAATCAATCAAACCAGGCAATTAGCATTTCCATTTTCTTATTCTCTTCCTTGTATTGGGAGCCTATCAGCTCAGTACAGAATGCAGTTTGGTTTTTCTTTTTTTTTTTAGAATGCAGTTTTTTTGTGAACTATAGTTATCCCACTGTGCTATGAATGCTAGAACTTGTTACAGATAATTGACTGGATTTTGATACACACTATCCAACACTATCCAACTTCATTTCATCTCCCTTCCTCTCTTCCCAAATTCTAATAATCAATGTTCTTAGTTGAGATTGATCTTTTTTTTAATCTCTACATCTGAGAAAGAATATTCAGTATTTGTTTTATCTGTGTCTGGATTATTTCATTTAACATAATGATCTCCAGTTCCATTCATTTTGCTGCAAATGTCAGAATTTTATTATTTTTATGGCAGAACATTTCATTGTATATCTACACCACATTTTCTTTATTCATTCACTCATTCCATATCTTGTCTATTGTGAATAGTGAGACAACGTAAACAGAGTGTAGATATCTCTTGGATATGCTGATTTCATTACTTTTAGGCAAATACCCAGAAGTAGGATGGCTGGGTCATATGATAGACCTATTCAGTTTTTAAAGAATACCCATGATGTTTTCCATAATGGATGTGCTAATTTGCACTTCCACCAAGGTGTATAAAATTTCCCTTTTATCCACAACCTTACCAGATTTTTTTTTTTTTTGGGGGGGGGGGGTCTTTTTGAAAATAGCTTTTCTGACTGAAGTCAGATGCTACCTCACTGTGATTCTGGTTTTTGTTTGCCTAATAGCCAGTTGGGTTTTTTTTTTTTTTTTTTGGTCATTGTTTCTTCTGATAAATGTCTATTCAGATGCTTTGGCCATTTCCTTTTTTAACGTTTTTTTTTTTTTCATCTATTTGAAAGGCAGAGCAACAGAAAGAGACAGGGAGAGCGACAGAGAGAAAAAGACAGAGAGAGACAGAAACAGAAACAGAGACAGGTATCTTACATCCACTGATTTTCTCCAAATGCCCATAATAGCCAGGGTTAGATCAGGCCAGTTAAGAGCCCAAAACTCCATCCAGGTCTCCAACATAAAGGCAGGGATCCAGGGACTTGAACCATCATTTGTTGCCTCCCTAATGCAGAAAGCTGGATCTGAAGGTGAGCATCCAGGACTTAAACCACCACTCTTTGGATGAGAGCATCCCAAGCAATAGTTTAACCTGCTGCTCCACAATGCCCACCCCAATTTGCCTACTTCTTAACTGGAGATTTTCTTGCTTAGTTTTGTGAATTCCTCATATACTCTGGATACATAATCCTTTACCTGATAAATTGTTTCCAAATATGTTCTCTCATTCTGATTTCTCTTCTTTCTGATGATTGTTTATTTTGCTGTGCAGAGGTTTCTTGGTTTGGTATAATCCAGTTTGTTTGAGGTCAATTCTTATGTCATTTTCATTAAAACTAAGCTACAAGTAAGAAACACTTTTATAACACAATACAGTGAAATATTCACACATCTGGTTAGGAACATGTCAAGATTTCTCATTATTGCTAGCATCTCTACCAAATTCTTAAAACAAAATGACACAGAAAAAAACAATAGCAAAACTCAGAAATACTTAATGTCTGTACCAAGTGGCCTATTCTGGAGGCTGTTACCTTGAAATCTCTGCCTCAAGCTCTCCATTTCTTTCTCCTACAGAGAAGGACAAACCACATTATTTCCTACTCCACCATTCATCTGAGACTTTCTAGTAGGAAGAGCACAAATGTGGACGAACATCAAAATAGTTTCCTGCTTCAGTTGGTTCTATTTATCTCTTTCAGAATTATATGTATATTTAGGGAGAGAGGGAGTGGTCAGCTCTATGGCATAATTGATTAAGCTTCTGCCTACAGTGCTGGCATCCCTAATGGTGCCTGCTCTGCTTCTGATTCACCTCTCTACAGATGGTTTGAAAAAAGCAGTGGAGGATGACCCAGGAGTTTGTGCCCCTGCTACCCATGTGGGAGTCCCAGAAGAAGCTCCTCACTCCTGGCTTTGAATCTGCTCAGCTCTGCCATTGGGGCCATCTGAGGAGTGAACCAACAGATGGAAGACCCCTCTCTGTGTCTCTGTGTCTCTGTGTCTCTGTGTCTCTGTGTCTCTCTCCCTCTCTCTGTGACTCTGTCCCTCAAATAGATAGGTAAATCTTTTTTTTTTTTTTTAAAGGGAGTTGTGCGGGCTTTGCTGCTTAGTAGGTAAAGCCGCAGCCTGTGAAGCCAGCATCCCATATGGGCACTGGTTCAAGTCCTGGTTGCTCCACTTCCAATCCACCTCCATTCTAATGGCCTGAGAAGAGCAGTGGAGGATGGCACAAGGGTTTGTGCACCTGCTATCCATGTGGGAATCCCAAAAGAAGCTCCTGGCTCAGTTTTGGTCCTGGTATAACCCCTGCCATTTTGGCCATCAGGAGTAAACCAGAGATGAAAGATCTGTCTGTCTCTCCCTTTCTCTCTGTAACTCTGACTTTCAAAGAAATAAATAGACCTCTTTTATAAGAGGATAGGGGAGGAATACAATATATTCCCTAAGTTTTAATGTAAACAATGTTTACTAATACTTTGTTTTCATCTTGTGTTAATTGGTTATTGAACAGTATTTTGTAAACTACTGTGTGATCTCCAGCTGCTTTGTATAATAGCCTCTGGAATTCTGCAAACACTTGATTTGGATTTTTGAGCTTTAAAGATAATTTTATCATATCAAAGTCATATTAAGAAAATATGGTATGCCATATCTTATAGACTTTGAAGATAACAATAGTTGGCAGCTTTTGTTGTTGCATTAACAATTTGGGGGTTTTTGCTTCAGTAAAAAGGCTTTCTTGGCTTTCTGGCTGACACATTTTGAAATCATAAATTTATAAATAAATTTTATATCATAAAGAAAATTGTGTAACTGCCAAAAATGTATTTTAAAGCAGTAAAATAAAAAAATAAAAAGATTCCTCAAATGAATTAAATCACAAGTGAAAAGGGCGACATTACAGTTGACATCATAGAATGCAAAGGGTAATTAGAGAATATTATGACAGCTATGTTCTAACAAGTTTGATAACCTAGGAGAAATGTATAAATTTCTTGGACACATACAAGTTACCAAAGTTCAACCACATGAAGAAAACCTGAAAATACGTTGTCAAGAAGTAACAAGGTTGGGGTTGGTGCTGTGACACAGTGGGTAAGGTCACCACCTGCAGTGCTGGCATCCCATATGGGTGCGGGTTTGGGCCCTAGGTGCTCCACTTCCGATCCAGCTCTCTTCTGTGGCCTGGGAAAGCAGTGGAAGATGGTCCAAGTCCTTGGGTCCCTGCACCCACGTGGGAGACCTGGAGGAAGATCCTGGCTCCTGGCTTCTGGCTCCTGGCTTCGGATTGGCGCAGCTCCGGTCATTGCGACCCACTGGGTGTGAACCAGCAGGTGGAAGACCTCTCTCTCTCTCTCTGCCTCTCTCTGCCTCTCTTTCTTTCTCTGTGTAACTCTGACTTTCAAATACATAAAATAAATCTTTAAAAAAAAAAGTAGCAAGATTGAATCAGTAATAAAAGTCTCTCATCAAGGAAAACCCAGAACCAGATGGCCTCATTGTTGAATTTTACCAAACTTAAAAAACATAAATAACATCAATTCTTGCTAAATTATTTTGAAAAGTATTAAGATAAGAAAATTCTTGCAAACTCATTCTTCTGGAATAGCATGACCCTTACATGGAAATCAGACAAAGACACAGCAAAAGAAGAAAGCTACAGCTCAATAACTTCAGTGAACAAAAATGCAAAAGTCCTCGATGTAACATTAGCAAACTGAATGCAACAGCATATTGGAAAAAATATTCCTCACCATGCTCTAGTAGGATTCATCTCAAGGATACAAAGATGGCTCTACATGTGCAAACCACTAAACGTGATGTACCACATCAACAGAATGAAATGCAAAAGCTGTAAGATCATCTCAAAAAAAATGAAGAAAAAGCATTTGATAAAATTCAACACAGCTTCATGACTAAAAATTGAACAAATAAGTTATAGAAAAAATATATTTCAAAATAATAAAGGCTATGTATATAACAAGCAAATAGCTAATACTACTGAATGGGGAAGAACTGAAGTCTCTGTCTCTAAAACCTGGAGCAACATAACACTGTTATGTTTATTTAACATAACACTGGAAGTCCTACACAAAATAATTAGGCAGAGAAAGAAATAAAGAGCGTTCAGATTGGAAAAAAGGAAGCAAATTATCATTGTTTAAAATAATATCATTTTATAAACAGAAAGCCCCAAAGACTCCAAAAAAATGATAGAGCTATTAAATTAATTCAGAAAAGTCACAGAACACAAAAATCACCATAAAAAACTCAGTAGTATTGTTATACAACAATAGCAAATTATCTGAAAAACAAATCAAGAACATAATCCCATTTACAATAGTTACCAAAAAATGAAATAGCTAGAGTAAGTTTTTTTTTTTTTTTTTTGACAGGCAGAGTGGACAGTGAGAGAGACAGAGAGAAAGGTCTTCCTTTTCCATTGGTTTGTCCCCCAATGGCCGCTGCGGCCAGCACGCTGCAGCCAGCGCACCGCGCTGATCCAAAGCCAGGAGCCAGGTGCTTCTCCTGGTCTCCCATGCAGGCGCAGGGCCATCGTCCACTGCACTCCCTGGCCACAGCAGAGAGCTGGCCTGGAAGAGGAGCAACTGGGACAGAATCCGGCGCCCTGACCGGAACTAGAACCTGGTGTGCCGGTGCTGCAGGTGGAGGATTAGCCTATTGAGCTTCGGTGCTGGCCAGAAGTTTTCAATGAGGTGATCCCATTGAAAACTATAAAATCTTGATAAAATAAATGCAAGAGAACACCAAAAAATGAAAATATGTTCAATGTTCATGGATTGGTAGAATCAAAATCTTTAAAACATCCATACTATCAAAGTTATTTAAATATTAAATGAAATCCCTAACAAAATGTCAATGACAATCTTCACAGAACTAGAAAAATAAAACCAACTCTAAAGTTGATATGAAGCCACAAAGCACTCAAAATAGCCAAATCAGTTAGGAGCAAAAAGAACAAAGCAGGAAACATTGTACTACCTCACTTCAAAAGATATTCTAAAACTTTAGTAGTTAAATCATCATGGTATTGGAATATTTCAATTCATACAAATCACAGGGATATATATATATAGATGCATTATGAAAAATATATATTTAATATTTAAATTTATATAAAGACTTCAGGCCAGTGTAATATGTAAAACTACTTACACATTTATATATTTACATATATAGAGAAATATTTGTTGCAGTGTACTTTATTCTTCTTCCTTTGGCTACTTATAATACATTAAAAAACCTGTGACTATTACTCCTTTAGAGTAATAGATTTAAACTAACTTGACTATTCAACTACTTAGAAAAGAATTAAAGATGGAATTTCCTTGACTGCTTATCCATATTTCATAATATTTTCCAGCTTTCCTCTTAGGAACTCAGATTCATACAAATTCTTAAAATTTTTTAATAAAACTCTTCAGGTCATAAACAAATAAGATCCAGAAAGGTGAAGTGCTTGTCCAATATCTCAGAGATAGTGAAGAGACGGCTAAGAATCCAAATAGCATGAAGTTAAGAAGTAGCATTTAACATTTCAAGTTTAAATAATATAAAGAGAAAGTATGGAGGGAACATGTGAGAAAATATGCTAGATATAGTGAGTTAAAACAAAATGCACAACTAGTATAGCTACAGCTATCACTGAGTAAATTTTATTTTAAGGTCTACTTAAATAACTTTACTTTTATTTTTGGAAGACATCTGTTCATTTAATATTTTGGTATTATTAGCACCATTGGTGAAGAAGTTTTTTTTTCTTTTCTTTTTTTTTAAAGAAATAATTTATTTGAGAGGCAGAGTTACAGAAATTGATAGGGAGGTCTTCATTCTGTTGGTTCACTCCCCAAATGTCCACAAAGGTCGGAGCTGTGCCAATTCAAAGTCAGGAGCCAGGAGCTTCTTCCGGGTCTCCCACATGGGTGCAGGGGCCCAAGGACTTGGGCCATCTTCTATTGCTTTCCCAGGCCACAGCAGAGAGCTGGATCAGAAGTGGAGCAGCCAGAACTCAAACTGGCGCCCATATGGGATGCTGGCACTGCAGGCAGAAGATTAACTAGGCCATGCAGCAGCTTTCAAGTTACTGACCTAAAAGGAAGGAATTTTTGCTGGATACTGTTTGCAAGAATTTAAGGGAATTTCAAAGGGTATTATGGTAGTGAAAAATGCTGGTGCCCTGAGCCTCGACAGTAATTAAACTCAGAATCTGTCATTCATCTCTGCTTTGCAAATCAAGTTCAAATTCAGAGATTTCTTATTGACAGAAAAATAAGAATTTAGTGGGCAGTTCAATGGAAAAAGGGTTTTAGAAATTGTAACAGATGAGAACTCTGCTTCTGGCTGTCAGAGAAGTTGACAGGATTCAGACAGTTCCCAGCAGGGAATAATGGCATTTACTGTCAGAACCACAAAGCTGGTGGAGAGACCAGGACTAGATACTAATGGAGCTAGTGTGAATTTGCTCCACATTCTAAGTTGCATGTTTTATGTTCTAAAACAAATCAAATTATATTTTGAATCTCCTCTCTCAAGAGTTGCAAGTAGTCATATTTAAGGAAGGGGGATCTTTTCCTGCCAAGAGCTATCCAAGGTTCTGGAAGAGATATGGTTGATAACTGTGCAGTGACTGAGGGGTAAGAGTAGGTATGGATTGATCTTACCTTGACAATACCTTACCCTTGTTCCTTATGTTCTGTGATGCTATATTGAGACTACTCTTCTGCCATGTATGGTGTTGATCCACGGAAGCATCAATAAGTCCCGCATGGTGATGCTACTCACAGAGTAGGAATGCTTACAGCACTGCTCTCTAGCTGAACTGTTACCTGGTGGGTCTTTGGCAGCATCATTGGGCCATTCCCCATTTGGGAAGCTTCATGCAAATAGACTCTGACACTTTATAATTCTCCTTGGTTTTCTACTCCAGGTATCAACATCCTCCACTCTAATTTGGATGAGCCTCACTCTCCTCATAAACTCATGGGTAAGGGTTTGGCAACAGGTATGTAGCAATTTTTACATTGGGATCCTGAAACCTTTAAGAGTCCCCCTAAATCAGACATTTCAGATTCATAAACACTAAGATTAGACTACCTATTGATGGGGAAATATTTCTTATCCTTAGATATGTATTGAGGTGACACTAAGCAAATAATAGCTCATTAAACTTCTAATACAAAAATTTAGGTAAAGAAATTCAGCTTCATCTAAAATAGAATTAACTTCATAACCAGCTAGTAAAACTGAATCGAACAAAGGGCAATCCAAATATGTAAGCGATGAAAACATGAGCTGTTTGGGTGAGGGGAGGGATGGAAAGCTGTATTAATAAGTATGCAATTTTTTGGATTATTTAGAGGAATATAGTACCATTTCTGTGACTCATAGGATTGGTATAAAGCAAAAGCTTACAACTAAGGACTTGGGGCAAGGAAGCACAGAAAGAGAGACCAAGAAATAAGCCTGGAAATAAAACTGAGAAGCTTTTTACCTTAGATGTAGGAATATCCCAAATCTTTCTCCAGCTAACAACCCTTGGTAAGCATGCCACTTTAGTATGTTAGAAAAGGGGAAAAAAATCAGTGTTTCATATTTATACAAGCTAAGCTACTTTAGGGACACATTTCAGCTATTAGTATACAGTGAACAGTTTAAACTTATTTTTCTATTTTTACTTGGTGTTCAAATAAGTTTTGTTTGAAAAGTTCCAATCTCAGTTAAAGAGGCAAAATGTTTTTATCATGCCAAAAGCAAACCATAAGGGAAATTTGAGTGCTTCTGTGGCTTAGCATGGTGGAAGTACCATTAATTCTGGCTGAGCATTGTAGAAAGAGATGATGAAGGTGAAAGGTGATGATGGAGAATTGAAAAGTTGGGAACACAAAAAATGTTTGCCTGTTAGCATCACAGGTTTTTCCCTTATATGGGATACACAGAATATAAATGTATTTAAAACAATACATCATAGCCCTAGTAAATGTGTGAGATCTTGGGACTTGCTGGATTTCTGGTACAAACCATTGACTTGAATATATATATATATATATATATATATATATATATAATATAGTAATATAAATATATATACAATAAGTGAGAATACAATAAATGAGAATCCTCTCTTCTCCATCCTCTTTTTTATATTTGAGAGGCAAAGAGACAGGACACAGAGGGAGAGAGAGTGCTTCCATTCACTGGTTCACTCCCCAAATGCCAGGACACAGAGACTCAAATCCAGGTCTGCCATATGTGTTGCAAGAACCCAACTACTGGAGCCATCACTGGTTCATTATAATGAAGGTGAAATAAGGAGCCAGATCCAGGAATCAAACCCAGTGAGACATGGATATCTTACCAAAAATCTTAACCACTAGGACCTTCTTCTTCATCTTCTTTAAAGATGTATTTATTTATTTATTTACTTACTTACTTGAAAGGCAGAATGATAGGATGCAGGGAGGAAGGAGAAGGTCCAGGAGACAGAGAGAGTGAGAGAGAGAGAGATCTTCCTTCCATCTATTGGTTTACTCCTCAAATGCCTGGCAAAAGCCAGGAACCAAGAACTCCATGTGGGTGGCAGTGACTCAAGTACTTGGGCCGCGATCTGCTGCCTTTCCAAGTGCATTAGCAGGGAGCTTGATTGGCAGTGGAATACCCAGGACTTGAACTGTCACTCAGCATGTGATGTGAGCACCCCAAGCGGCAGTTCAATACACTGCACCATGACACTCATCCATACTTTTCACTTTAATTCTTCACTTTTTCTTTCTCCCATGGTAGTAATAAATAAACTTCCCAAATTATAATCTAGAAAGAATTTTTAATTCATGTCATTAGAATTTTAATTCATGTAATTAGAAGTTATAATCAGGGGCTAGCGCTGCGGTGTAGCAGGTAAAGCTGCTGCCTGCAGTGCCGGCAATCCCATATGGGTGCCGTTTCTAGTCCCAGCTGCTCTGCTTCAGATCCAGCTCTCTGCTATGGCCTAGGAAAGCAGTAGAAGATGGCCCAGGTCCTTGGGCTCCTGCACCTGTGTAGGAGACCTGGAAGAAGCACTTAGCTCCTGACTTCGGATTGGCACAGCTCCGGCCATTGTGGCCAATTAGGGAGTGAAGCAGTGGATGGAAGATCTCTCTCTTTCTGCTTATCCTTATCTCTCTGTGTAACTCTGACTTTCAAATAAATAAATAAAATCTTAAGAAAAAAAGGAGTTTTAATCAGTAAATTCTGGCTTCTGATATCTTCCATGACACATAAAAATAGTTAACATTTTGCTAGAACAAGTGGACTTTCACATACAAATAAGTTGGAACTCTGCACACACCCCATACAGAAATTAACACAAAATGGATTATTAACCTAAGCATATGAGTTAAAACCATGAAACTCTTATAAGAAAAAAAGTGGAAACCCTCATGCCATTGAAGTTGGCCATGGATTCTTAGATATAATACCAAAAGCAGGAGCAAGAAAAGAAAATGACAGATGAGTCTATTTCATCAAAATCAGGAATGAATACGTATCAAAGAGTATTATCAAGAAATTGAAATGACATCTTACAAATGGGAGATATATGTAAATCACATGTCTGATAAAAGGAGTATTATCCAGAATACAAAAAGAACACACATCATTTGGGGCCGGCGCTGTGTCTCAGTAGATAAATCACCTGCCTTTAGTGCTGGCATCCCATATGGGCACCGGTTCTAGTCCTGGTGGCTCCTCTTCTGATCCAGCTCTCTGCTGTGGCCTGGGAGGGCAGTGGAGGATGGCCCAGGTCCTTGGGCCCCTGCACTTGCATTGGAGACCTGGAGGAGGCTCCTAGCTTCTGGCTTCAGATCGGCACAGCGCCAGCCATTGCGGCCATTGGGGAGTGAACCAGCAGATGGAATACCTTTGTTTCTGTCTCTCCCTATCACTGTCTGTAACTCTGTCAAATGAATAAATAAATAAAATATTTTTTAAAATAAAGAACACACACAATTCAAGAAAAAGACATGAATATACCATTTTAGAATGGCAAAGAACTTGAGTTTTACTTTTTTTTCAAGAAAGATACAAACATTGCCAATATGAACATGAAAATGTGCTCAACATCATTGGTGACTGAGGAAATGAAAATCAAAACTACAATGAGGTAACACATCAAATTACAAAAACAATTCTTGGTAAGAATGTAGAAAAATTGGAACCCATGGACATTGCTGATGAAATGTAAAATAATACTTCTTTTGTGGGAAGTTTGGTAGTTCTTCAAAAAGTAAAACATAGGATTAACAAATGTACTAGCAATTTTACTCCAATGTATAAATATCCTATGAACACAGGGATTGAAAAAGACATTTGCATATCAGTTTCCCTGTAACATTATTCAAGTGGTCAGAATGGTGAAACAATCTCAGTGTCTATCCACAACTATCAATGGATAAACAAAATATGATATCACAGAAAATGGAATATTATCCTGCCAAAAAGAAAAATGAAGCTCTGAACATGAATGAACCATGAAAATAGAAAGATGACTAAAATAAGGCACAAAATCACAAAAAACATTTCACTTATATGAAATATCAAGAGAAGCAAATTCAACATTAAATTAAAAGTTACCCAAAGGCTACATTCAGGGAAAATGGGGAGTTATTGCTTAATGGATCCAAAGGTTCTGTTTGAGGTGATGGAATGTTTTGGAAATAGAAAGTGGTGATTGTTACATAACTTTATGAATGTTGTAATGTCACTGAATTATACACTTAAGATGGCAAATTTTATGTTATATATATTGCCATAATAAAAAGAGAATAGCTAACATTTATCAAACATTTTCAATATGCCAAACTCAATTGAAAACATTTGTACATGTATTAACTCATTCAATCCTTATTGTCCTATGCTATGGTACTAAGATAATGTTCAATGTCATATCAAACAGTCCCCCGAATATTGGTTGCTTATCTATCTTATCTATCTACCTACCTACCTACCTATCTATCAGCTCTTACAGAAAATGGTTAATGTATATTAGTTATTCTCATCTTCATCTTATTTCCCTAATTATTATTATTCAGACATGGAATGTATGAACAAAATAATCTCTGTTTTAAGATTTTATTTATTTATTTGACAGGTAGAGTTATAGAGAGAGTGACAAGCAGAGAAAGGTCTTCCATCTGCTGGTTCAATCCCCAAATGTCCACAATGGCTGGAGCTGTGCCAATCCAAAGCCAGGAAACAAAAGCTTCCTTTGGGTCTCCAATGAAGGTGCAGAGGCCCAAATACTTGGGCCATCTTTTAGTGCTTTCCTAGGCCACAAGCAGAGAGCTGGATTGGAAGAGAAACAGCCTGGACAGAAACTGGCACCCAAATGGCATGCCAGTGAAGCAGGTGGAGGCTCAGCCCACTACACCACAGTGCTAGACCCATGAATAAAATAACCTTTAATGTTAACTTTAATATACTGAGAGAAAAGAACTCCACAGAGATGGAACTTTAGAAATCTGAAAGAATCCTCGTGACTCTTCAGCTAAGTACAAATCAGCACATGCCTTAGAGGTAACTACCTAAGGACTAGAGGTACCAGTGTCTAGTGTTCACATATATCTGAGAATCCTTCCTGTTCCCATCACATAGAATGGAAAACCTCATAATTCATTCTGCATCAGAGTATTTGGAGGTTTTCTCTCTGTTATGGAGAAAATTAATCCTAAATTAAATGGTGATCTGGTCCCACCTAATATCGCTTAAAAGTAAGATCCCAAAATATTGGACTGTTTCCAAATAACTACATTCCAGAAAATTTAAAGGGACACAAAAGTATCCAACATACAACAAGGCAAAAATCACAGAGGCTGGAAACACATTTTAAAAAAATCACATGCAGAAAAGCAGGAAAATTTGATTTATGTTGAATAGAAAGAGTAAAAACTCAAGACCATTCTAGAAATGATTCATGATATAATCAAAAAGGATATCAAAATAATTACTGTACCAATCTTCCATAAATTCAAACAGATAGAGGATTTGTCAAATATACTAATTAGATTTTTGGAGTACAGAAAATTGATCAAAACTTAATATTTAGGAGTGAAAAAATCTACAATGTCTAAGATGTGAAGCTTAATTAAATTCTTACCTGACTGTAAAAGTGGAAAGTTACAAGGCTAGTGACCAAAGTCAATCCTGAATAATCAAAATAGAGTCATGACTTCATAATCAAATTGTAGACCAACTCCCTGGAAAGGAATCTTGCAAAAGGTATTTTATTTTATTTTTATATTTTAATTTGCTGGTAATTTAATTTAAAAAATTTTATTTATAAAAAGGCAACAAATTTCAAGTATATCTTATATACAATTTTAAGAGCATAATGATACTTCCTACCTTCCCCTTCTTCTCCCTGACATTGCCTTTTTCTTGTTTTTCTTTTAATTCTTACAATGACATATTTTTAATTTTCTTTATAATCACAAGCTTAACCCTGCACTGAATAAAAAAATTCAACAAACAGTAAGTAGAAAAACCACTATTCCTCAAGAGTATAGACAAGGGCTATAAATAACAATCAAATTTCAATCTCAAAACTTCAGTTTCACTCATGTACATTACATTTTATTCTGTGCTATGTATATTAGTTACCACAAATCAGGAGAAACATACAATATTTGTCTTTTTGGGACTGGCCTATTTCACTAAGCATAATGGTCTCCAGTTGCATTCCCTTTGTTGAAAAAGAAAAGATTTCATTCTTTTGATGGCTGAGTAGTATTCCATCATTTATCCAGTCACCAATTGATAGACATCTAGGTTGATTCTATATCTTAGCTATTGTGTGTTGAGTTGCTATAAACATGGGAGTACAGGTAACTCTTTCATATGATGATTTCAGTTCCTTTGGGTAAATCTCCACAAGTGGACTAGCTAGATCATATGACAGACGTATTTTTAGATTTCTGAGGAATCTCCATAATGTCTTCTATAATGATTGCACTAGTTTATATTCGCACCAACAGTGTATTTGGGTATATTTTTCCCACATCATTACCAGTATTTGTTATTTTTTGATATTTGAATGATAGGGAGAGAGGTATTTTAGGAATGGATTTGTCATAGAAGCTACTAGATCCTCACTGAAACGTGGAGATGGACTCCATTTGGATCACATTTTGACCTACAGTTTCTCTCTTTCCCTGTCTATCATATCTTCTTACTCTGGGCTTTCCTAGCTGGTTCCCATAATTGTGTTGGCTAATAACCTTAATATTGCTATAACTACGTATATATTTTTTAAAATAAAAATTGGAAAAGCATATTTATCCTACAGATTTTTTTTCTCTGGTTGAAATATGACTGCTACAGTCTAAAAGAGGTTCAAACACATATCAACCATTTGCAATTTGGGTAAGAGTTTTTTAAAAATATATACAATTTATTAGATTACGGAGGAAATATAAACACTAACTAGATATTTGGCAACATTAAGGAGTTTCTGAAATTATTTTTACTATAAAAGATGGCACTTTGGATATATTTTTTAAAGTCTATAATATTTTCAGAAGAAAAATGATAAGACAGTTAGAATTTGTTTCATAATTACCCTGCGGGAAGGATTATAAGAGTCACAAGATTGGTCAGTCGATATTCTGCAAGGTAAGTGTCTGGTACTTGAGATTAATGACACTAGTATACCTCCTTTTTCAATGTTTCACATTTTCCATAATTAGATGTTAAAATAAAAATTAAAAAAACAACAGTTCACAAATGCTTACACTTGAGAATACAAGACTAAGTAAAAATAAACTATATGGCTTTACTAATTTTTGTACCCCACCATACTACACACACAAGGCAGAACAGCTATACCAGTCCGTTCATGACTTCCTCATTTCTCCCCCCACCACACACATGTATTCGTACACCCATATCTTTCTAGGTCCATATTCATTTAATTATCTGCATGTAAAATGTACATTTCTATAAGTAAACTTTATTTACTGTCGGTTATATGAACTGAAACATATGTAAAAAAATTTACAATTACATGATGTAAATTAGGCACCTCGGCCCTATCATAAAATGCCTACACAAAGAAAACAAAATGTTTTTATCAAAGCAAAATCTAGAAATGTGTATGATTACCAAATCTAAGAAAAATACAAGCATGCCAATTTCTTTTTGAATTTACAAACACAAGTAACATCGTTAGGAGACAAACGGAACTTTTTATTATTTGTCTTATAATAAATAGTGGAAACAGAAAACTACATTAGAAGGAAGCCTTGGCCAAAGACATTATAAGCTTGTCTGGAAGTCAAGAGGGACTACAGCTTATCTTAGCAGTAGAAGTACACAAATAGGAAATTTGAATAATCTGTAATGTAAACTATTCCTTGATGCTATCTGAGTCTGCTGTTTATCATTTGAAGCTGTAGTTCATTATATTTAAAATGCTTCCTCTAACTTCAATTCACTTCATTTTTTTCTATACAGTACCTCTCAGCAAAGGAGTTATCCTATCAAAATGGCTGTTTCCATGTGAAAATGTAAAAAAAAAAATATTTTAAAATTTTCTCCCACCACTTTCTCCCTCTATTCTTTTGTTATGTTTTGTTTTCATTACTGTTGTTGTTAGCTTTTTTCTTTCTTTTTTATTTTCTGATTTTATTCTAGCTCTGGTCTTAATCTCTGGTCTTAGCTTGCTAAGAAAAATATAGGTATAGAAGCTGTAGGGATGTCCTAATTCATTTGAGCACAACATAATGATGGTATAAGAGTGAACTATGATAAATATTACCACCATTTCACATGTGGAGAAATTTCTGTATAAATAATCTGATGAATCAAAAAGATCATTAGTTTAGAACTGGCAGATCTACAAAAAATTCACAGTTCTTCAGCATAATTAGAGTGATCAGGATATACTCTGCAAATTGCGACAATTTTGAGAACATTAACAATAGCTCTGGCGTATCTGGTGTAAGGAGTATATTGGGCATATGAAGACGAAAAGTTGCCCTACATATGGTTGAAGGTATGAGTATTTTACTGATGGAACAGACAAATGATTTACACTTGCTTGATAAATGAAAACTAGTGAATAATTGCCTTGTTAATCTCCTTTTGTAGTATTTTTAAAAGTTTTATTTACTTCAAAGGCAGAGCAACAAAAAGAGAGCCTGAGGACCCAGAGATTTTCCATCTGCAGGTACACTCCCCAAAAGCCCACAACAGCCCTGCCTGGGCCAAGTTGAAGTCAAGAACCCAAGAACCCGAAGTCCATCCAGGTTTCCCACATGCGTAGTAGGGACCCAAGTACTTGAGCAGTTACCTTTTGCCTATCTGGGGTGCTCATTAGCTTGATGCTAGATTGGAAGCTGAGGCTCCATTTGAGCCCAGGCACTCTGATGTGGGATGTGTGTGTCTCCAGCAGTGCCTTAACCAGTGAACCACAATACCTGACCCTGTAATAGTTCTCCCTCCCTGCTCCCTCCCTCCCTCTCTCCCTCCTTGCTTTCCCCAACCCTCTTTCTCCTCCTCCCCTTTCTATTTCCCTTCCCTCCCTCCCTCTCCCCCTTCTTCCTTCCCTCTCTCAACCTCTTCTCTCTTTCCCCTTCCTTCCTTCCTTCCTTCCTTCTTCTTTCCCTTTGCTGTATCTCAATATCATTATCTTTGTTTTTACTACAGCAATTTTTCACATCAATACAGTTTAAAAGATGAAACTCTCATATTTTGACTCATGATTCCAAGAAAATATCTTCAATATATGTTTTAAGGAAAGAATTTACAGTGCAAAAATTTACAGTGCAAAAAAAATTTACAGTGCAAAAATATAGACGACAGGTATATTATCTATGCGTTTTATCACTTCAGCCTTGTATTCCTTTGCTTATTATTTCCCCCTTGTGCTTAACAGCAGATCTTCAAAATGTATATTACTATCTCATTTAAAACAGATGTTAAGGTTAATTGTATGTGTTTCAATTTTGATATTTTCCTTGTTAGAGTCTATTAGTGATAGTAATTATAATAATATGTATATTTTAGAGAGAGATCTTACAGACCATCTATCAACTCTCATATCTTTCAGAAGAAATTGAGAAGCAGAGTAATTCATAATTCTAGGCCACATAGTTAGTGGGGGGAAGAGTCAGACCAGACTATCAGCACAGAAGTTCTTTGTTACCTGCATTCTACAATAATTTTAGACATAATGAATTTCAAAGATGGTAGAGGTTCCCCTACATCATTTAGTCAGCTCCCCCTAATGTTTGCATTTCTATGGTACAATTATCACAAAAGTTCTTTTTATTGCACCATGAAAACTGTAGTTCAGATTTATTGTCTTTGAAGTACAGAAAGTTGCATTTTACAACTTTTGGAAGAGTTCTGGATTAAGTTAATGACAAGCTGCAAACCAAAGAAACATATTCAGTGCCAAAAATCTTGGATTTCTTTCTAATACTCTTTATCTATAGGTGGAAAGTTGAGGTTTGGAGAATCTGAAATAATACTGAAAACACATTTATGTGTCTATATAAATTAATGTGAGGTTTCATAGCCTGTTTCATAAACTTATTCACCAACAGTGAATTTATATTATTAAATACAGAAACATAAAATCTGATGGAATTTTAGAAAAGATGAAGTTCAGTAAATCACTTCTCTAATAGTGTAATCTTGAAAAAGTTTCCCTAATTGATATTTTTATTTATAGAACTTGTTATGAAAACCCTGGGACAGGCGATGTACCAGTACTCTTTTGGTAAACATATATGCTCCTGTTTTCCTTTTGCTGTATTGAATGAAAATCAGAATACCTAAATTCATTCATTCATTATGCCATGGTGTCTTGAAAAACTAAAAATGTTTCTTAAGGGAAAAGAAAACATAAATTATTCAGGGTTTTCACAATTAAAACTCGGTTACAATGTTTGGATTGTAAACGTTACACATTTTTTTTTCAGTGACTTAAGCTTTCCAAATTATTTTATAGCTATTATTGTTTCTCAACAATGCCTTGTATTAATAGATAAACTTCTCATGTTCCTTTTCCCAAAATTTATGTTCATCCTTGTAGCAAGCTAGTAGTGCCCCGTCATTTTAGTGCACACAGGCCTGATTTTCCATAAGACAGGGGATGCTCCACCGAGAGTGTTAATTCCCTAGTATCTTTAGCCTGTGTAAGGGCTGAGCAAACTCCAGCCGCTTTAAAGTCCTCAGAAAAAGATTGCAGCGCTGGCGATTGAAGACTGGCCAGCATGTACTGAATTAAGCCCCTAGGAATAGAACTGAATCAAAGGCTAGGGGAATTGGTATATACATATACCTCAGGTTTTTCATACGTCATGGGATAGTTCTGAGGTGTTTTCAACTGTTTCCCAGGAAATCCCAATGAGATCAAGCTCTGTGTATTTTCAGGGATGACTTGCTTGGCAATTCACCTTTTCCTTCTTTCTGTCTCTCCTGTCTTACTTCCCAGAGTCCCTACCTGTGTTTTTCGATATCGCTTTCAAAATATACTACCTGCACTTGAATCCCTAACTCAAGGTCTACTTCCAGTGGGACATACATTGAGAAAATACTTTCCCAAAGCATCACCATTTACATTCCTTAGTAACAGGCTAGAGTATAGACACAAATGAATGGGTTTAGGAAAAGCTGTGGCTATCAACTGTCCGTGCTTTCTTTTGGAAGCCAGTCATTATTACAGAAATAGGTTATCTTACGTATATGTTACCCAGCCTGAAATAGGAAAAGAACCATTAAAAAGTCAATAAAGATTGGTAATTTTCTTCTTCATATTAGTATTTTCTATCATAGTTGTTTTTGAAAATAGTTGTGAAATACTTACTAACGAAAAGCACACAATTGTGTCTTAAGGTGTTAGAGCATATTAAGTCAGCAGTGCTTAATTGTTTGGTTAATTAAAAATTTTTTATTTATTCTTAGAGAATAAAGGTGAAATGCTACTATTGGATGGAAAAGTTTATTAAAAAAACTTATTTTTAACAAAATATATACCATTGTAATAAATAGAACTGGTACAGCTTTTATTTATGCAGTTTATTGGTTGATACAAAATGCAGAAACAGGTAAAATGTCTAATTTATGTCTATTTAATCAGAATTGTAGAGGTATATACAGTAAGAATAAAATGGAAGTTAATGTAACAACAACAATAAAATATACTAAGAAACAGGGACTTAATTACAATGTACTCTATGACAGGTTTCATTGACCAAATCAGTGTGTAACTGACTAACTAGGTGCTGGATAGTCTCTGCTGTTCCTGGCATAGTATAGCTAGGCAACTACTGAGCATTCGATCCACGTTAAAAAATCCTATCTTCTGCTCTGGGATCCTTGTGGTGATAGGCAGCATTTAAGTATTAAGTCCAAAGAAAGAAATAAGATAAGGGTCAAGTAGGTAACACAATAAATAACCTCAGGAAACAGTGTGATGATACCTCAACAAGCATGTATCTATAACGCAACTCAACTTAGTTCATTTTCAATTTTACTTAAACATGGAAATTAAAAATATTTTCTAAACAATTTTAGAGGTATTTTTAGAAATTTGTTACACTCAGGTTTTCATCTCTAAGTTCAGTCTTTCCCCACTCTGAGACTACGTTTTTCTGGATGCTTCGCCCTAGCTTAATGTTACACAGCTTTGTCTCCAGTCTTCTACTGTTTTAAAACAATCTACAGCCAAACACCAGCCCTCCTGATTTTTCATTTAAAAGTATCCTTACATATTTTTTGTGCACTTCATCGAGCACTTTGATTGCACAATATCTGGCATCGGTTTTTTATTATCTTGACTACCACATACTTACTCCAAACACTGTTTTTTTTTTTTTTCCCCTCATCACAGTTCCAATTTTTAAGCCCAATTCTGTGTATAAATCCTCTTTATTCTGGTCATGAAGGCTGTATCCTGGTTTCCTATGACAGCATACATCAGATCAAAATTCTGGGCTTTGCTTCATAGATCTTTACCAATATGCACTAACTTACCTTGTTTTCTTTTCTTTCAGATCTGTGTAATGTTCTTCCCTGATGGAGGCAGATGTATTTTTCATGTAGCAGATGAACTTTTAGTCTCAAACTAAACCCTCTCTCTTCCTCTATCAGTACAGGAATCTAGGTTTCATCTGTTTCATCCCTTAAAAGCCACCAGAAACCCCAGCGCCTCCAATATGCTTCTTCCAATAGAGGATACTGAGAGCAGGGTTAGGTATTCTTTTCTACTCCCTTTGTGATCTATCAGAAATTAGTATTTATTCTGTTTGGTTGTGCTTTCAGATAGGCACGCATTTCTTCATTAAGATATATAACGATAGCGAGATCCGTTCTTAAACTGGCTCAGTATGAAAGCCATCTTCCAGGTTGAAGTGCTGTAGTGCAAACTACGCAAAGGGAACATCTTCATTACAGAAATCTAGGGACTACGCTTCCATCTTTCCACAGTTTCCGACACATTTCCACGTATACAATCTCAACTGACTTTAAGGAATTGTGAAAGTTGGAGTATCAGTGCCTGCTTTAGGCGGGGAGGAACCGTGGAGCTGCAGTGGATTGTAAGACGCCAGACTGGAGTCTGGAAGACCTGAGTTTGAATTATTGCTATATTAGAACTGTGCGACTTTGGTGGAGAGGGAGTCACTAATATCCTTAAACCCAAGCTGCCCTATGAAACGGAAATAGGAATAACTGTGCAATGCACCGCACGTCATGCAAACGGCATGTAAGGCGGGTTGTCTGCCACGTGGTAAACAATACATGGTAACATGTTTACAGACATGTGCCCAAGACGCACTTTTCAAACAGCCTGCAAGGACCCGAAACCAGGATTTCAGACTCCGAGGTCCATGCTCTCCTAATCCCTGCTTCCTAGCACAGAGTTTAATTAAACTACCCACTTGATGGATGACCTTGGGCCAAATACCTCGCTGAGTCAGTTTACTCATCTGTAAAATGCAGGACTTGATTTGGATCATCTCTAGGGTCCTTTCACAGTCTATTTCGGCTACTGTGGATTTTTCCCCCTCGCCTCTAGTGTGGTAGGGCTGAGGTTCAGGTTCGTGATGTATCCACGACCTGTATAATCAAAAGCTGTGCACTTCGCTTTTTTTTGGTCCTCCCAGCCGCACCTCGCTCAGTATTTACTCCCTTGTGCGCATTCAGCTGTTGCCTCTGTCTGGAGTCTGCCCACCTGCGCCCGGCGGAGCGGAGACCCGCACCTACTTTTCTTTATTTACTACATCCCGGCTGGATTGCAGGCGGCAGTGACATCCCTTCCCCGTGTCACACAGCGCGCCCGAGAATTCCTCCTGGGATGAAATCGCCCCGTGGAAAACCGCCCGTGAGTGGGATGCTAAGTATGTCTGTCACCGAACTCTGACACACACAAACTAGCGCACCCAGAGGCAAGTCCTGCGCGCGTTCACTTCAGGTTCTCGCCCCTGGCCCGCCGCTGTCCCACCCGTGGCCGGCGGTCACTCGAATGCCCTTCGCGGACCAGCCCAAATCGCCGGCGCTCCGCTCCCAGCTGGACCCGGCCCCCCCTCCGCCCCTCCGCTCCCCGCAGCTCCCAAGTTTCCTGATTGGGAAGGGGCCTGGAGAACCTCTCTCACATTTCCGTTTGATTGGCCGGCGCGCCTGTCAGTAACCCCTCCCTCCCGCCCCCCAGCCTAGCGCGTTTCGCGGACCCCCCGGGCTCCTGCGACAAGCCGCTTACGTTTGCCTGAGCCGTGTTGCCGGGGACCCGCGACCTCTCACCTCTGCTTTCCCACAGGAGCGCCCGGGCCCCCGCCTCCCCCCCCACCCCGCTCCCCGGCCCGCGCGCGCACACGCACGCGCACACACACCCGCACGCCCCCCGGCGCCCCCTCCCCCACCCCGCGCCCCGCGGGCTGAGGCAGCGGCGTTGGGAGGCGGCGGCGGCGGCGGCGGCGCTGCTGAGAGGCAGGGACCGGAGCGCGAAGTGTGTGGGAGTCTACGAACTCAACCCCTCTCTACCCTCCCCTCGCCGCCGTCCCCCTCCCTCCCCGCCAGCCCCCCCACCACACACTCACACACTCACACACACACGAGCGGGAGAAATAATGAGCGAGACCGGGCGGCAGCAGCAGCAGCAGCAGCAGCAGCGCCGAGCAGCCCAGGCCACGGCAGACCCGCTCCGGCAGCGGCGGCGGCGGCAGCACCAGCAGCGGGAGCGAGCGCAGCGCTAGCGCGGCGCGGGGCCCGCCGCGCGCCTTCCCGGCTCCTGCCCTCCTCCGCCGCCCGCTCCGCTCGCGGCGCCCGCCGCCTTCCCCTCCTCCTGCTCATTCACTCTTTCCCTCCGTCTCCCCTCCTCCTCGGCTGCTCCCCGCGCCCCGCCAGCCCTCGCGCTCTCCCACTCCCCTCCTCTCGCTCATTCACTCGCCCCTCTCCCGTCTCCACTCTCTCCCCCTCGCTCCTTTCTTCTCCTTCTTTCACCCTCCGTCTCTCACACCCCCTCCATTCCCCTGTCTCCTTTCTGACACTGCACTGCAGCTGCTGCTCAGCCCTGCCCCCTCCCCAGTGAGAACAAACCAGCAACATTGCTTTTTTTTTCCTAAAGAGATTTCTATTGATCCGATTAAAAAAAACAACACCGTAAGAAACCCCAAACGCAAAAAAAAAAAAAAAAAAGGAAAAAAAAAAAGAAAACAAGAAAAAAAGCCAAAACAAAAGGGAGAACCCTTCTCCCCCGTAGCAGCGGCAGGAACTGCAAACATGATGGCGGCAGCTCCCATCCAGCAGAACGGGACCCACACTGGGGTTCCCATAGACCTGGACCCGCCGGACTCCCGGAAAAGGCCGCTGGAAGCCCCCCCTGAAGCCGGCAGCACCAAGAGGACCAATACGGGCGGTGGGTATCGCTTCCACCTCCCCGCTGGCCCCATCCCCCGCCGCCCGCCCCTGCCTCCCTCCCTCCCGCCGCCCGCCCTCCCTGCCGCGGCCCGGACACCTCCTGCCCGAACCCGGCGGCTCCCGCGCCCCTGTCCTGCGCCCCCTCCCCTGCACCTGCCCGGCGCCCCGCCGTCCCCGACACATTTCCATCTCTGTGTTTATCATTCATCAAAATGGCGACCAGTTTTTTGGAATAGACCTATCTTTGCATTTAATCGGTCTTGAGGTTGACTACTTAAATATCCTAGACCTGGGCTAGAGGGTCCGTGGAGGAGGAGGAGGAGGAGGAGAGGAGGAGGAGGAGGAGGAGGAGGAGGAGGAGGATGACCCCGGAGTGAGGTGATGGCCGCCCGAAGATGCGCGCTGCATTTAACAGTCGGATAAAATAAATAAATAAATGGCACTTGGGTAGCGGATTGCAAATGATTGGGGGCACCGGAGAGTTTTTCTTCTCTCCATCCTCCAGCTTTGGGCCACAAGTAGTATGCAAAATCTTGATGAGTGCATGCCCTTCCCGCACTTACATTGTCGGTGCAAATATCTCATTGATTTGTCTTCAGGGGAGTGCATATGAGGGTGGGGTGTCTGGTACTGTGACTTGTTAGTTAACATCCTGCGCTTCCTTGGAAGATGAGTTATAACGGGACCGGTATCGCTTCTTCATTTGCACTGGAGTCATCTTAACAATGCACCCAATGCATCGAAGCAGAGGTGAATTTATCTCCAGCATATACATTTAGAGACGGACGGGGGTCTTGTGAGTGGCACACCGCAAAAATTTGGAACATTCATTCACAGGAACTGGATTTGCCGGGATGTTTCCTTTTTAAGACGTGATCCGGTTGACGGGAGTAAAAGTTTATGGAGTTGGCTTTATTTTCTAAAACATTTCAATTTTTTTTTTTTTAAACTTGGGTTTTCCATCCCCCTCTCCGTTTTAAAAACTGTGGTTATTTTGGAGATGGACATAGTCTGTTTGGTCACTTTTAAGCCTATGTCATGTAAATGACTCCTAAGCTTTTTAGTATCGGCAAAATTCTTAAGGTCCTGTAATTAATCAGCTTAAACGAGATCATGGTAGACTAAGAAGTGCTAAAGAAATGCACCAGGATTAGTTAGATCTGTCAGTCCACCACATTGAGTTGTTTCTTGGCAGTTATTGGAGGCTTGGAATGTGTCCTACAGTTTGGGTGGATTATTTGGTAGGAGAATGGTTGTTTTGCATACTTTAAGTAGGATATAGGCTATGCTAATTGTAGTCCTTATGTGTTTGCTAATGACAAACAAATTTAGCTCATCACTATTTACCATCCTGAGTCTCTTTGGTTTTTTTTTTTTCCTCCTACACTATGTTGAGTGCAGGTTTGTCTTCCTAGGAGTCTTTGAAGTTTTGTTAAAGAGTCAGTTCATTTCTTTGCCATAGTAACCACAGATAGAATTGGAAGACTTCCATGTTTGGAATAACAACTGGAATTTAGTCATCAGTTCCTACAGCACCACAAAATAATAGAACATGTTTAGATTTTAATTCCAAGTTTGAAAGTATGAGTCTTGCAAAATGGGAAATATTTTACACATGCTTATTTTTATATGTAATTGGCTTATTTTCATTCTTTTAAAAAAAATTAACTCCTTATTTCCTGCAGCAGTATGTTCAATGCTTTTAGTTGCTGTTTTTCTCTCTTGAGGGTGGAGTGGGGACACAAAGTTTAAGGATATCATGTTAACCAACTGTATTTCTTTGCATTTTTCAGAAGACGGCCAGTATTTTCTAAAGGTTCTCATACCTAGTTATGCTGCTGGATCTATAATTGGGAAGGGAGGACAGACAATTGTTCAGTTGCAAAAAGAAACTGGAGCCACCATCAAGCTGTCTAAGTCCAAAGATTTTTATCCAGGTAGGTGCAGTGGTAAAGAGCTTGTTTGATGAATTCCCAAGCAAAGAAAGAGAGAACGTACATGTGTTGTATGTTGTCTCGGAAGAAATTGTTAAACAATAGTCTCTCACTTTATAAATTGCTGTGTTAGAGTATGTTATGGACAAATTTTCAGCATATTTCCATGGTTGGTTATGTCTTTTCCCTATAATCGATATGTACTGTGTATGTGACTTCAGTGGATTGCAAAGTTGTTCTTTTGCATATTTCTGAATACTTTTTATTAGGAAAAATGCTCAAAAATTTAAAGATATAACCCTGGACAGCTGGTATCAGGAAATAGGGTTCTTCTAAAGTTTTCAGACATCATTGTAATGACAATTAGTCTAGAGTGAATTCAAAGGTGGGGGTAGGGAGGCTTCTTAAAGAATGGACCATTTACTTCTGAATCCATTATGTACCTCTTTCTGCTTCATTGCTTTGTTTGTTGGCCTTGGAGTGAAGTAAAGAGGACAAGAGCTGCCTCTTCAGATTTTTAAAATTTTGTGATTTTAATGTAATTGGAATAAGGAAATCTGTATTGTTATATAAGAAGTAAAATAATATTGCAAAATTTGTGTTACTTAAGAGCTTTATTGCTTAAAATATGTGTAACAGTTTTAAAATGTGTTTAACAGTTGGTACAGTAAACTATTGGAATATGGCAAGTTTCCTAGGTGGTATCTTTTTTTTTATTTTTACTTTTCAGTGTGTTTTATTATTTCAAGTGTTATACAGTTCTGCATGTTCATCTTTTCTTTCATTTTTCATCATTTTGCTACTTAATGTACGTATTTTAAGTTTAATGGAGAAGTCTCCTAATTGAGTAGTGTATCTCGTAGTTAAAATGTTATTAGCTGATTTGATTTTACATAGATCTAGCTTGCCGCCATTTTTGGGGGTCATTTTAGCTTTATGGCTATAAAGATATTGGTCAATGCTGAGGGTACTGATAACTGCTTTTTTTTTTTTTCCTGTTGGAAAAGAAAGCTGATTTGCTTTTAGTGATCTAATTCACTAAGAGTACTTTAATACAGAAAAGACATCTGGCATGAACGTAAGCAAAAACATTTGGAGGACTTCTTTTTCCTAGCCAATAGCTTGATGGGAGAATGGACCATTATACTGGATAAGAAGGTTTTGCAGTGGTTGAAATATCATTTAGTTGTATAAACTAAATGTAGCATTTTGACTTAACATACCTTTATCAAATTAAAACACATGCTATCTATTGAATATAATAGCTCTGTAAAGTTTGTTCCTGTGAGTGTAGTTTTGCAGATGGCTTTCCTTGTCTGAGAAACTTTCCTTATGCATTAGGAAAGTTTGCTAACAAATTCATATTCATACATTTAAAAGGTATATTATGATGAAAAAAATCAATATGGAATTCCGAAAACCCTTAGTAGAAATAAAAGCACTCAAAAGAGCTTGATTGCAGAATTAATAACATGATAGTTCTAGGAAAAGAGCTGCAATGGTAAATTAAATTCACTGTCAATAGATGAAAATGAAATAGCTTTTTTGCATTATACATGAGGTGGTATCAGATGTGCAGGGATGTTACAGAAAATTGGTGTTTATCAAGGATATTCCAAATAGTAAATTAAATGCCTTTTCATTTGAATATAGTTTATTTTCTGTGGGTTGGAAAGGGTGCACTGAGAATTAGATCTTTTGTGTTTAGTCTACTTAATTGTGCATTTTTTTCTTATTACATTGAAATTGCTTATTTTATTTATAGTTCGGAGACATGTTATTTGTATAGAGCAAGGACATCCATTGGAAAAAATGGGAAGCTGGAATGTGCTGAATAAAATTGTGTGTGTGTGGTGACGTAACCTGTTCAAATGTGAGTTGAAATGTCTGTCGGATAAAAGAAGGCTTATCCTTTGCCTGTAACAGGTGGAAACCAATCACACACTGTGGAGTCAATTTTAAGGATAAAATAAAGCATTGTAGTTTTTGAGAAGCTTTAAGAATTCTGAACAGTTAGTATTAAAATATGATTTTAACCAGGTTATTACCTGTTTGAAAAGATACATCTCTTTTCTTCCGATAGATTTTAATTTTAGTGGTGTTTCTTTTCACATTTGACCACAAGCCTGTGGAATTACCCAAGGTACTGGTATTCTTCAACAACAGCCTGTGGGCTCCTTTCAACTTGTCTTACTCAGATACATATAAGGAATACACACCTTGCACGTGTCAAATCAGCGGAATTATAAAGCTGTGATTCATATTGTCTAGTTATAAAGGGTTTCTTTAAGGATTATGCAATAATTCAGAAGCCCTTTGTGTGAATGTGTTTATGATTATTTTATTAGCATGAATATGCCTGGTGTTTATTTCATGAAGCAAATTTCTGTTTCTCATTTGATAAGAAAGTATATTTGGGGAAAAGTGTACTTTGGTTTTGTAATCTAATAGATGTATTCAAATTACCTAAGTATTGAAAAAGAATGATATTGTGTTCATAAGGTTTAGTTTAGATACTACTGGATGTATGACAGAATACAGTTACACTTTAAGGATATTTCAATTAATTTCACCTCTATTGAAATATATTTAAAAACAATTATGGCCAAAGTGATCTCTTCAAAATTGTTTTTCCTTTTTTGTTTTCTTTTTTGGCTCAGGTTGTATCTTTCAAATAACTTTAAACAACTCTGCCTTTCTGAGTAATTTAAAAAATTTTCACTGAAATGAAAAAAAGATTTTTGCACTTGGTTGGTATGAATATAGAATTTGCACAACTGCATTACGTTTTTCAACATGTTAAATACTGAATAAAATAATAAAATCGTATGATAAGGAGTAATAAAGTACATTTTTCAATTACTTTAATCAAAAGAACATAATCTATTATTAGATTTATTTTTGTTATCTTGTATAATTCATTTACTTTTAAAAATCTAATCTTAGAGAATATTGACTTATTACTGGTGGTTTAGAAATATGTCTCTTTTTCTTACTTAATTAAATCTACTGAATTGGGCTTATTTATATATCCTTTTATAATTATATTACATAAAATTCCCTTGTAGTAAAAAAGACCTTTCTGATTTTGAGAAATATACTCATTTTTTGAAAGGTGATAGTTTTTTTCTAATTCTTATATTTGGGATCTGAAGATGTTATTTGTTTTCCTTAATAAATAGGAGATTTTATCTGTTAAAATTCTGTAATGGAAGTTTCGAAGATGAAATCAGAAAAACTTACTGAATACCTTATTGGTTGGGAGTAGGAAAGGATGTATCAAATAAGTATTTTCTTCTGTACCTTAGATTTTAGAACACTTTGTAGTACATCTATTTTTATTCTGTCATATGACACTGGGGATATTCATTGTATCGGTCAAATAGGAATCCTTCACTATGATATTGGAATGTTTTTGTGTGTAATGTTTACTGTTTTCATATTTGTAGGTTATAAAATAAGATTGCATTTAATATATATTATTTCATTTTATGATCCTTAATTTAAAATTTAAATTCATTATTCTTAGATCCATTATGTCTTGGTTTTAGTGCTGTTCAACCTGAATGTTGCTTTGTCTTAAATCACAAGCTGTACAATACATTTTTTAAAATCATGGAAAATCATAATATAAGTAAAAATTTTATGAGGGAAATGTCTTACGCTGCTTTTATTGGGAAATAATTCAATGGTCAATTTAATGTTTAGAAATAGGATTATAAACAAATGATTTTTTTTTTAAATTCATAGAATAATGAACTTTAAAATGCAGTGTTTCTGTTGATATTGTTTAGGGAAGAGTATTACAGTATTGGTAGTACATGTGAATATTAATCTTTTAGTTTCTCAAAGTTGCAGTCTGTACTTTGTTCTTTGATCTTAGATGCAAAATACCTTAGAAACTTACCGGTATATATTTCAAAAACAAAATTAATAGAGAAATAGAACTGTTACCAATAGAGAAAATATAGTAGTATAATTTTCAACATTATTGGGTGGGTTTCATAGCATAGTTATCATTATATCATACTATTCCTTTAGTTTCCATATGATCACAGAGTTGCTGATACCTGTTTTTCCTTAAATCTTAAAGTTGTGATGTTTGCATTTGACATACTATCTACTGCTATAGCTTACTTTATATTTTGTCTCTCTTATCCTTAGTTGAAGGATTAATCTCATCTTTCACTTAGACATTAGGAGCTCTATGGAAATTTGCTCTTTTTATTAAATATGTTCTTAGTTTGATTAAAAGGAAAGCTGAACATCTGAAGAAACATTGTTGTCATAACACAATATATGTTAACACTGTATTTTTCCAAAGTTATGATTTTTACCCTTCAGGCATGCAAATGTTTTGTGGCCTGAGATTTTTCATTTTATTTGATTTTTTTATTTCATTCTGATGTTTTGCCTTCTATGGTTGGTTTATTGAGTTATGGAACATCATTATAATGTTGGTATTTTCATGCATCTAATAGCGCAATGTTACTTCAAAATTTACCATTTGAAGGCTTCTGGGTTTTGGAAAAATAGCTCATTTAAAATTTGGGACATTGTAAGGAAATACCTCTAGCAGCATTGCCTTGCAGGTATCACCTACAGGATTCCTTGGATAGTTTAAAAATAGTGCACACAACTGTTGAGATAGTTCAATATTTATGTATCATTTATGTTTCATATAATAAACGAAAAGGAAAAATGATCTGTGTCTGGGAAACACTAAGGAGTGTGTGATACTACTAAAGCACAACCAACAAACCATCAATCAAAAACCTACTCATGTATTTTATTGTTAATATATTTTGTTTTGCTCTGACTTAAGACAATTTGTTTTAAAAATTCTTTATTAAGTGACACAATGGCATTAGTTGAACATTTATGATGCAATGTATTACCTAAAATTTAGCACCTAATAAACATTTCTTTTTAAAACCGCCTAGTTTAGTCTTAGTTCTGTTTCCAGTTTAGTGCAACTATCTTTTAAATCACAACTTTTGTGAGCAAATGTAGCTTTTCAAAATAAAGCTTGGTGGGGGGGCAGGATGAGGGTGGGAGATTCGTGCTTGATTGCCATCTCATTTCCATCTTTGGATACAGCTCTAGCATAAAGTTAAACAACATCTGCAGAGATCTGACTGACAAACATCTCTCTGGGACTCATCATTGCAGCCTGCAGCAGGTGCATTCAGCTTTGCAGTCTTTTGCAAAAAGAGGTTAGTTTGTTCTAACATTTATCAGTAGACCAGCGGGAACAAGTGACTAGAGAGAAGAGGTTGGTTGTCACTTGTCCAGTGCTGGAATACTACAGGTAATTGGAATGGACTGGTGGGAAGTACAGCCCTGTGTGTCTCACATTGCACTGCAGCTGCTATGGAGCTTAATTACCCTGACCCTCAGAGACTGAAGTGTCATGGTATAAAACGCAGCATGCAGGAAATGAAGCAGTACTTTTCAGTAGTTTCTGATGTTTGGGTTGGTGAAGTTTCCATTTTCTTCATCTCCTCATTTAAAGACTAGGTGGCTTTTAAAATGGAATTACTGAAACTAAAATGATTTACCATGAATCCAATAGAATAACCCTAAGAAAAGGATGGGAGGTTTAGGTCTAGAAATAAGCAGAAAGTATCATTAAGTCAGAAGCATTTAAAATTTCTCTATTCTCCAAGTACATTTTTAATGCATGAGTGAGTGGAAATAAGTGGGAATACTATGTGGTTCTTTTAAAATTATTACCTGAGATTAACATCTGTTTACTTTTATAGGAAAAATAAGCCATGTAAAATTAAGTTATATCTTTTTAGTATGTTCAGGACTTTGGCCAAGGAACTTTATATTTTGAAATGTGCCAACGATCATGATAGTTACATCATATTAAAATATTTTAAAGATGTTTGCACATAATATGAGTGCTGTCGAAATGATTAAATGATTCCTTACCACATTTTATTATAAGCAAATTAAAATTGAGTCAGCTAAAAGCCTAAAGTTACTCTGTTGTTTTTAATGATTCTACCTGTTTGCAGTAGTTACTTAAGAATGTGTTTCCATGATGGTACAGAAATTTATTGTGTGTGCTAATATGATTCCCAGTAATGAGGGTTGTCTTACCACAGTCCTGATCAGAAATTGGCCCTTTAGTGAAAACAGTTCTTAAGGTTATAATGTCTTTAAACTAAATCTGGCAAGATACACTGCTATTTTAAGGTAATTTGCAATATAAACAAAAAACAATCTGGAGTCTCTGTGAAGCAATTTTGTAGTTTTATTAGCTTTAGTAATTTGACGGATTTTTTTGGCATCCATTGAATATAATTTGTCAGTTACTCAAGGGAATTAAAATTTGGTGTTGCTTAGATTATTTTTTTCCTAACATGTTTTCTAACCTTTATATGTTTTCTGAAGGTTCTTCTTTTTTTTTTGTAACTAATATTGGCAGTAACTATTTGATTCTGAAGATACTGCGTGCAAGAAAATTATTTTTATTTTAATTCAATTATGGATTCTTGATCATTTATTGGCAATTATAATAATTAAGAGAAGTAAGATTCAGATAATCCTATCTAGAGGTCAAGAGAAACATTCCAGTACTTTTGTACATATATCATTTCATTTTTTAATCGAAGTTTTCATTTTTGATGTCATAAACTATTATTTTCTTTTCAATTCTTACCAATAAAAATGATACTTTAAAATTTCACATATATACTTCACTATAATTTTTTAAGTTTTGATAAAGAAGAAATTTAAAAAACAAACATTTTTAGATTATATAGTGGAAAAAAAGAATATTGTACAAACTGGTAAACTTTGGAGATATATTCAGTATTTGCTAAATTTTAACACTCTATGGATATCCTTTTTCCATGACAAATCTTGATCATGAAAACACAGTCTATCTGTACTCCATCATTGATCTTTTGCTGCTTCCTGCAGGGCCTGTCATAGCATCGTTGACAGGACCAGATGAAAAATGAAATCAGTATCTTGAGTTTTTTAACAGCAAAATGATACAGGTAAGATTATTTGGTGTGGAAAGTAAAACATTTTTGTCCATTCTCAAGATAATTTTATATAGATACTTAAAATTAATGTTAAATTTTTATTTCTTAGTTCAAGTTCTTTTATGTCTTACTGATGTTCAGTAAACTTTCAATTTATAAGGAATTTTATTCTGAACTCAGTAAATCTTTAAATTTTAGAGAATGGGTCTTATTTTCCTTGTGAAACTGAACATATTTTTTGAAGTATTGAGGAATAATTTTTTGTTCTAAAATATTTTTGAAAATTAGCTATACATTGAAGTCCCCGTAATTTTATTCACAAGATATATTTTCAAGCAATGAATTAGTTATTAAGTAGGATCTCAAATCCTCTTTCCTTCTATGACATAATAGATGATGGTTCTCAGCTTATTTACTTTTTAAGAACCATTTTAATCCCAAAGAAGATGGTTGTATTCAACCAGTTGTTAATAATTTGCTGCTCTGGGAGTTAGATTGGGCCATGGTTCTGGTTTTTTAAGATCCAGTGATTTGGGAGGAATGATGGAAAAAAATGGTGCAATGGATTTCTGTTACACACAGTGGTAGGGGATGGAGTGCATGGTTCTGTTTTCTTTTTACTTGTTTTATGCTGCTAAATATTTTAACACTTTAATTTTCATCATACTCATCTTTGAAATACTTTTTAAAAGTATATTTTCTTCATTAGAGGAATATAGGTATGATTTTATTTGCCACGAGAAGTTGTGCTTCCCATTTCTCCTTAAATTTTGCTTTCAACTTTTTATATTGCATTTTTGTCAAAGATTAAATGATGACATTATTAAGTAACTAAGAGGCTTTCTGTTGGAAGCATTTGGACAAATTGTAGAATTGTGGAACTGGGTGAAAGTGATGTGGAGCTTGCATATGATCTCTTCCAGAATCTTCACTTGACAGTTGAGAAGATGAAGGCATCAAAAGATTAAATTTATGCAAAGTTTTTCTAATGACAACCATTTTCCTGTGACTTTTAAATATAGTTTCTGAATTTGTGGTGCATTTGTAGTAGGTTCTTTATTTTTCTTTTAGATTTGCTCTAGTTTTTCTTTATTCTCCTGTGTGGATATGACTGAGGAGAAAAGTCCCTAACTTTTTTTCTACACCTAGTTTTTTAAAATGAGTATGTTCTTTAACAAAAGAGAACAACAAAATAAAAAAACAAAGTAGGATGATGTCCCAGTAGTTATTTTACAGTTTTTTAAAGTTGATTTGCCATACCACAGGACCAAAAACAGGGAGTTCTTTCCTCATTGTAACGTGTTTTTGTAAAAAAAAGATCTGATTAATTATATTTCTTAGAAGATGTTGCCTAGTCATTTTTTTCTTTTCCTATATTTATACATTTGAAAGTGGCTGTGGTTTTAGGGTGATTTGTTTCTGCAACTTCGTTACTTTTCCTCATTAACATCTTTTTCTTGCTTATATGTTCCTTATGTATGTATTTTTTGTTTTTGGTTAAACAGTATTCAGTTTGATTTTTTAGAAGAGTAGAATTTCTAAGTCAAATTTTGTTTTCAAGGTTTATTTAAAGAATCTGTGTTTTTTCCATGTTCACATCCCTTCCCTAAGTATGACATTTTTCTATGCATTCATAACAGTTGCTTTAAAAAGGACAAATATTATGATTCAAAAATAAACACAGGGCTAATTGTAAGACAACCTAAGTAAGAATGTAGCTATGCTATACCATGATGATTAATTTGAAAAAAAAATGCAGTATTTTCTCTCTTTGTCTAGTCATTAAATTGGTCCACTTCTCAGTTAATTAGAATTCTGATGTTGTTTTCATTGCATTATAGGCTTAAGGACTACTTTCTAATGTAATTACAAAGGAACTTAACGTGATTTTGAAGACTTTTCCTTCTACAGCTTTAAACTAAAACAAGGCAAAACAAAAAAGTCTTTTGTCATAGTTTTTACCCGCATCAGTTGAATAATTGGATTAGGATCCATTGATGTGGGAGATTTTATGTTATTCTTCCTGCCTACTGCTCTGTGTTCAAAATACCTCTGTGCTTTACTGACTGGAAATCTGAAAAGATGTGTGAATGAATGAGCAATTTGAGATTCTTTCTCTGAAGTACTCAAGTAGTGTCAATATAGTTTGTGTAGAAGGTAGTCTTGTCTTTAATTTTTCACTACTCTTCTAGTTTATTGATGGAGTGTGTGTGTGTGTGTGTGTGTGTGCATATAGCACTTTTACATATAGCACCTGTATTTTGGAATAGGTGAAATAATGATTTCAGAAATTAGAACAAACAAGAAATGCATTGGAGTGGAATGATAGGTATAGACTAGGTATTAAAGAGGAAGAATGGAGAATGACAGAGGAATTTTTTGCCTTCTTTTTAAAGCATGCTATCTTGTGTGGAGGAAACTTAAAGCCAATTTTATGGAATATTCAAAGGCACCTCCAAAATGAAGAACATCATTAAAATACCCTGACTTAAGCAACATGAGCTTAATTAAGATTTAGTAATTAATAAAGTTATTAAAAGTACCTATAATATAAAAGTTCATGGCTACATCACATTATAGTTAATTTATGGCTGTATAACCCAAGTGATAGAGAGCACAGAAACCACTTACGGTTTTTCTTGAACACCTGGAAAATCAAAGTGATACACTATCAAAAGTATGATTGCTAAATGTTTTATTTAAAATCTTTACATCAGCTTCTCCACATTTGTTGGGGGAAATTAACATGTGACTCTGTGGGTAGAAGTTATGCTTTGACTCCTAGAAGAGGGATAATTTAATTTTCTTATTTACTCAGAAAAAAAAAATACACCACATATGTAGTTGAATATAACTTATTTGCTTAGTTTGACTAGCTTGAAATATCAAGGTGTTTATTATACAAGTAATTAAAATTTCAGGAAAGTTACTTTCTAAACACTTAAAATTTCAAGAAAAACTTGAAATACATGAAATGCTAGTGCTTTTCTTATATTAATACATCATTTGATTTTTACCATTATAATTAAAGCTGAGGAAATATCTAAAGATTTAATAGATGTACTCTCTTTCATTCCTGATGCCTAGTTGTGAAGATTGTAAGAACCACTAGAGAACAGTTGGTTAAAATAACGCTAGAATTTCTTTATCTGGCTGCTTCCCCTGCTCTTATATGCCAACAGTATGCTCTGACTTTAAGTTTGATGGACTTCTGTGTGTTCTCTTTGGGGTTAGAACTAAGTTGTGCAATGCCCTGCAGATCTTACTCTCAACCTGTGGAGCAGGAAGAGACAAAAAAAGATGAAAACCTGGTTATAATAAAGTTTTCATAAGCATTCAATGGGAGAATTACATCTACAAGTTGAAATTACCTCTGTCAGTGAGTGGGAGGGTCTTCGGAGGGAGAGGTTCAACTTCAAAGAAGAATTCATAGAGGAGCTGACAGGATTTTGGAAGTTGAATTTTTAGTTTGCATGGTGGACAAGGGTGGAAGGTCATTTAAAGCACAGGGATAGAAAAACATACAGACATAAAGGTATGAAAAAAATCTTGGTATATTTAAGACTCCAAGGGTAGTTTGTATTTTCTCAGATAAAATGGATTTTGCTGTGTGTGTGTGTGTGTGTGTGTGTTGGCAAAAGAAGGGACTGGAGGTAGGGGTCATAGCGAGGCATTATAGATACTTTTACAGATAAGAGACAGTATTTTACAAATGAACAAAATGGCCTGACTGAAAAATATTCATCTTAGATAAACTCATTAGCTAGAGTTATTTCTTAAGTCTGTTTGTCTCTATTTAAATTGTGCTATTGGTACTTTAGAGGAAAGATTACCCTAATTGTCTAAAAGCAGAATTGAGTATTAGACTGAAGATTCTGGCTTTCTTCCTAGGACATATAGGTAGAATGAAAGACTTATTTATTAAGAAGACAAATGACAGAGGGAAACGTGAGGTAACTAGAAAGATGGAAAAAGATGTTAAGAAGTGTAAGAGTTATGCTGAATTCAGCAAATATTTGCCTAGTGTGGAAGAAAAAACAATGTAGGGACCTAAAGAAAAGGCAAATATCAGTGAAGTTTGTTTCGCACTGAACTCTGGAGGCAGAAATCTGAATTTATAGTTGCTCACTTTTACATATAGCATTGTCTGTTTCAAGTTACTGACCTGAATGGTTTCTTTAACTAGTTTACTTTAGAATCATATACCTGGTAAAATTTTTTCTCATGTTCTGAATTTTTCAATATGTAAACCTTTCTAGATTTTATGGCATAAAATGATGAATTCATTTTTAATTCGATGAAATTTAGGGATTTGCACAATGTACATCTATTTTTTATATTTGAGTTTGAAGCCATTTAAACACTGAAGCTTTGATATTTTTTAGAAACACTGGTATTTTATATTAATGGAAATAGAAACTTACCACTTATTTATTAGTAGGTATTCTGTTATGTAGCAGGTTTGTTTAGAATTTTGTTTAATTGAGAGTCACCAGGATTTTCCAGCATTGATAAACTCTTTCTTAGAAGAATGAATCTTATTGATAAGCTTATAGTTCAGATGAATTATTAAAAAGTGACTGAAAATATGGCACTATTTTTTCATTTACAAAATGAGATTAAAGTCTGTTTAGCATTTTATACTGATTTGTGAAATCATTGGCTACTTGTGTGGAGAAACATTAAAAAATTGAACAGCTGAAGTGACATTAAGCACCAGATGGGGATTTAAAATAAAAATATTCACTGTGTAATCTTTATTTAAGTGCTATTCATAATTCAGTAATGCCAGTTGTATAACTCAAGGTTGAATTTAGTTTCAAAAGGAAGCATAAGAAAAGTCTCATTGCCTTAAAATTGATGTCCACATGAGTTCATGACTTGTTTACAAAGTGATAAATAACGCATATAAGGACTACATACAATTTTTTGCAGAGCCAATATAATTATGTATGAGAAACAATGCAATGAAATTTTTGATTTATGAATTGTTTAAAAGTAACAGTTAAGTTTAACTTTTTTATAAACTCCGTCTGTACAATGATATACTATTTTATATTTTAATATATCATCTGTTCTGAAATATTTCAGTCATATTTTCCTTAAAGTCATGTTTTACACTTAGCCTTCTGAAGAGAGTACCTAGTCTGTTTAAGAAAAGGTATGTTCCTTTCAAAAGTTTATCTTGAGTTACACTTGTGTATTTGGTATGGTGTTTAAAAACTAGAATAGCACTGTATATGAAAACACAAACTGATAGTGAGTTAGGTATGCCATATGTGGCATTTTAGGTTGGCATATATCAGCTGTGTAATATACTAGATTAGTAATTTTACAGTAGAAGGCTGCTACTTACATAGTTTCTGGTTGGTGGGTATATTATCCTGACCAGTCCTTTACTTTGTCAATCCCTGTTTTTAACATTTGTAAAAATCTTTTTGCTGTTGCTATGATTATCATGGGATTTGTCTTCCTGACAAAGTTATTCTCTGAACTTGAGATTTTTTTGAAAAGAGAGTATATTATTTATGAATGTGAATAGTAGCTATATGTATTGAATTTCTGTCAAAGTATTATGCTAATATAGTTACTTTGACCAAAAATATTTTTTGTAAAGTAAGAATTGAAAACAGTATTTTCAGTTTTAGGAAAAGTACAAATGTTGATAAGAAAAGATTTGAGGTTGTTAGGAGTCTTGGTATTGAAAGCAATTAAAAGCAAACTACAATAAACACTGCCCTTTTATGACAGAAATAGTCAATTTTGAATTTATGTCAAAGCTTTCTTGGGCATACTGATATTTTAATTTTTAGAGAATGTTGCTTTTATCAAAGATTTTTCAGGGAAGTCCCTTCAAATCATCACATTTAAAAATAAGTATAAACTACAATGTGATGGGATAATTTCCATAATTTCAAGGGATAAATCATGTCAGTAAGGACTACATGCATTTTTTTACACTGCACAAAATGATAAAGTTTGTTAAAATATCAGGAAGTCACACAGACACGTGGGCATTGTTCAGGAATAGAGTGGGCAGGGAAGGGAAAAGATGAGAGAAAGATTTCAGTACTGTGCTCCCTCTAATTCTTTGGGAAGACAGCAGCATGCATTTCTGACTACTACAGATATTCTATATAAATACAATTCTGTTTAATAAAAATTTTGAAAAAAATTCGGGGTTGAGAAGTGTCCCAATTAATAGTTATCTAAACTCATTATCTTCTATAAATTCTGCCTTTTCAAGAGTCAGATTCTAGATTTTTTTAATGTTTGCATTTACCTGTCTCTGTCATAGTGAATGGAAAAAATAATGAAAAGTTTTTGAAACTTGTAAGACCTTACAGTTAAAAGTTATTTATTGTTGTAGCTTATTGAGATTTTGTATTTATAGCACTTATTTTAATTCTTAAAATATCACTGTAGTCAGGAATTTTTATTTCCATTTTACAGATGAATGAAAAAATCAATGGAAATTAAATGGATGAGATATGTTAAGCTAATAATGAAGCTATTTACTGTTAGTGTATAATGTTGCATCAGAATACGTACAAATTAAGTTAAAAAATGCAGTGATCACAATTTAAGTAAGATCCTCCAAACTGCTGTATTAGTTCATGATTGGAGGATGTACAGATGTTTTTGATGAGTCAACAAGTTATTTTCCTGTTATGGAAGGCATACAAATACAGAATTTACCCTTGAAAGGAAAACTATAATTATTAAGTAATTGGAGCCATAAAAACTAATTTTCTTTATCTCTTGGCCAAACATGTGTAAAAAAACTTTTGTATTGTGATATTCTCCTATCTTCATACTGATTTTAGACCTCTGAGATAGTGTGACATTTGACTTTATTTTTAAGGTTGTTTACTTGAAATGACTCAGTTGTTCGGGTTTAGGGCTATAAAACGTAGTCACTAACCTAGTGATTTGTTGAATTATAGACTTATGACTATAAAGGTCTATTCAGATTACTATGATAGTATTCACTGTAATAAAATTTTTATGGGAAAATATGCTATGGATGTTATGCAGTGGAATTTATTAAGAGATTGTCATTATCAGTTTGATACTTCTTATTACCTCTGGGCAGTCAGATGGAATACAGGACTGCTCTGGTTCATGTGGTATCCAACCAGAGTTTGAATTCCAGCTCTGCCACTTATAATTGTAGATTTTTAGTCTTTTAATTTTCTTGGACCACCAGTTTTCTTTTCTGCACAGTGGAGTGTCACTACCTCTCTTGTAGGTTTTGACCTGGGTATCAATAAAGTAAAGATAAAAGTGTGCCACATAGTAATGTGACATATACTAAGCATTTTAATGAGCTGTCTTTTTTCATTCTCTCTTTTCTATGTTTGTTTCTTTTAAAAATAATACATTTACAACAGAGATTTCAAATAAGGAAAGTTACATTAAAGAGGTCCTAAAAAGAAAAAAATTTTGGTTACTTTTAATTTTTTCTCATAATTATTATTATTTTTGACAGGCAAAGTTAGACAGAGAGAGACAGAGACAGAGAGAAAGGTCTTCCTTCTGTTGGTTCACCCCCTAAATGGCCACTACGGCCGGTGCGCTGTGCCGATCTGTAACTAGGAGCCAGGTGCTTCCCCTGGTCTCCTATGCGGGTGCAGGGCCCAAGCACTTGGGCCATCCTCTACTGTTCCCGGGCCACAGCAGAGAGCTGGACTGGAAGAGGAGCAACCGGAGACAGAACCCTGCGCCCCAACCAGGACTAGAACCCCAGGTGCCGGCGCCGCAGGTGAAGGATTAGCCTAGTGAGCCGCGGCGCCAGCCTCTCATGATTATTTTAAAAATATAAGCAGTACAGAGAATATTAAAGCTTAATTCTCCCTTATTCCACTCCTTTCAAACAATTAATACAAATAATTTGTTATATTAATCTAGATTTTCTCGATACCTTTCTAATATGCATTCTTATTTTCAGTCAATAATTACTAGTGAAAAATGTTTTTAAATCTAGATAGGAATGAGTTTTTAGCATACTCCCTGTTTTGGTTAATGAGCTTCTAAATACTGGAAGGGGTTCTTCCATTTGCAGCTTGTAAAAAAAGTTTATTGTGGCCGGCGCTGCGGCTCACTAGGCTAATCCTCTGCCTTGCGGCACCGGCACACTGGGTTCTAGTCCCGGTCGCAGCGCCAGATTCTGTCTCAGTTGCCCCTCTTCCAGGCCAGCTCTCTGCTGTGGCCAGGAGTGCAGTGGAGGATGGTCCAAGTGCTTGGGCCCTGCACCCCATGGGAGACCAGGATAAGAACCTGGCTCCTGCCATTGGATCAGCGTGGTGTGCTGGCCGCAGCGCACTGGCCGCGGCGGCTGTTGGAGGGTGAACCAACGGCAAAGGAAGACCTTTCTCTCTATCTCTCTCTCTCACTGTCCACTCTGTCTGTCAAAAAAAAAGGTTGATTGCATAGTTTTAGAAAAGTACTATCAAAACCTCAAAGACTAGAAGAGCTTTTCTTACTTGTTTATTGCTCATATAGCAGAGATGAATTTGTAATATAACAGAATACTATAATAATTTCACAAACCATTAAGGTTTATTTGTATTGTGACTCTTGGTAATTAATTCATCATTTTTTAAAAATATTTATTTTATTTATTTGAAAGATAGAGTTACAGAGAGAGGTAGATAGAAAGGTTTCAGGTTCCACTGGTTCACTCCTCAGATGACCGCAAAGGCCAAGCTCTGCCAATCCGAAGCCAGGAGCCAGGAGCTTCTTCCAGGTCTCCCACACAGGCACAGGGGCCCAAGGACTTGGGCCATCTTATACTGCTTTCCCAGGCCATAGCAGATAGCTGGATTGGAAGAGGAGCAGCCTGGATTAGAACCGGCACCCATATGGGATGCTGGCTCTTCAGGCCAGGGCTTTAACCCACTGCACCATAGCGCTGCCCCTAATTCAACATTTTTGTATATATTATAAAATAAATATATCTCAAGATTTTTGATAGGAACTTAACAGGAATAAATCAGGTGACACAGATAATTTAAGACTTTTTCATGAATATTATTCAAAATACTAAGTCTTTGAAGATCTTTTCTCCATTTGTAATAAAAAATCATAATTAAATGTTGGAGCTAGCTGTTTAGTTATGCAGGTGACAATTTGTAAAGCTTCCTTTTCAGATTTGTTTTTGAGCTGTTAAATTTTTTTTTGCTTCTAGCAGGGTCTTTACCATGTCAATTCATTTTCCAGCAGCATTCATGTAAGATATAAGATACTTAAGATACTTAGTGGTGTGATTTTACTAATGCTATTTTTTAAGGGCCATGATATATTCCTTTCTATTCTCTAACAAGTATTCACATTTTCCCAGAATCATCCACATACTCTTGATTGCCATTTTGTTAAAATTTTTGTGATAGATCTATATTTTGTCATTATGATTATAAAGCTTAATGCTGTGTTCAAGTACTTTTTATATTAAATATTACTTATGTGTTAAATATTTAAGATTCATCTAATACCAGATGAACAACTGTAAATGTGATACTATCATTGTATGATTATGTCCTGGAGTACAATAAATTTAATAAGATCATACTGATTCTTAGATTGCTTTGTGGAGAGGCAAGGTCTTAATGAATATCTGACATAGTATAACTTTAGTTTTATATTTGGATTGTCATACCTTTAATTATTAAAGAAACTGAAACTTCACTATAGGTCATTTAATTCCAGAATGACTAAATATTGTCATATAGTTTTTTCTAGAAAGCTTTTATTTAATAAATATAAATTTCATAAGTACAACTTTTGGATTATAGCAGTTCTGTGTGAATTTGGTGTTAAAGCTGTTTCTAGCAGATGACAAAAAGTAATCTGCTCATGTTATTGGGTTGACCTAAGCCCCCAATTATTTATAATTTCAAAAGGTAAAGCATTGAGAAGGCCTGATTTATTTATTTATTTATTCATTTATTTATTTTTGTGAAAGAGAGAGAGAGAGGGTGAGTGCTTCTGTCCACTGGTTCA
Organism: Sylvilagus floridanus; assembly: GCA_949820135.1. NCBI lineage: Eukaryota > Metazoa > Chordata > Mammalia > Lagomorpha > Leporidae > Sylvilagus > Sylvilagus floridanus. The sequence continues at coordinate 77,925,358 of OX463229.1, read as the reverse complement.
TTACCCAGATGGCTGCAGTGGCCAGTAGTGGACCAGGTCAAAGCCAAGAGCTAGGAGCGTCATCATCCAGGTTCTCCATGTGGGTAGCAGAGACCCAAACACTTGGGCCATCTGCCGATGTTTTTCCCACGCCATTAGCAGAGAGATGGATCAGAATGAAGCTACCGGTGACCGGTGTCCATATGGGATGGTCAGTGTCACAGCTGGTGGCTTTACCTGCCATGCCACAACGCTGGCCCTTCGGTTCATTTTTTGTTTTATGTTACTAGAAAGTCTGTATGAAATAATCTACACTTGAAGGAATGTGAGGATCCATATATCCAATTTGTAACATAAATATATTTTTGCCTGCAAAAATTGAGTTTCAAAGAATAAATTTGTGTATGTACAGTGGGACATCATTCAGCCTTAAAAGGGTTTTATTGGTATTTCCAGTAACATGGGTGAACCTGAAGAACATTATGCTAAATGGAATAATCCAGACAGGAAAAAGACAAATATTGTGTGATTTCAATTATATGTGGAATCTAAAAAAGTTAAAAATTAAATACGTATATATAGAGAGTAGAACAGTGGTTACCAAGGGCAGGGAGGAAATGGAGAGAAGTAAGGCACAGTAGGCACAGTGTACAAATGTAGTTAGCATAGCTAAGTCTAGAGGTCTAATATACAGTTTGAGGACTATAATTTATGTGGTATACCGAAAACTTGCTAACAGTAGATTGTAGGTGCTCTTACCATAAACAAAGTTGGTATGGAAAATACTGTATGTGTTAATTTGTATGATGTAGTAAGCATTGCATTATGTGTATATATGTATATATATATATATGTGTGTATATTATATATATATATGTAAAGACATCCTGTTGCATACATTAAATAAGAACGGAAAGAAATATATGAAGTTATAGGATTAAAAAAGATTCTAAATAATACCTTGCATCAAATTGTGTCAAAAGTAGGGGCCGGCGCTGTGGCACAATAGGTTAATCCTCCGCCTGCAGTGCCGGCATCCCTTATGGGCGCTGGTTCTAGTCCTGGTTGCTCCTCTTCCAGTCCAGCTCTCTGCTGTGGCCCAGAAGGGCAGTGGAGGATGGCCCAAGTGCTTCGGCCCCTCCATCCGTGTGGGAGACCAGGAAGAAGCTCCTGGCTCCTGGCTTCGGATTGGTGAAGCTCTGGCCATTGCGGCCATTTGGGGAGTGAACCAATGGAAGGAAGACTTTTCTCTCTGTCTCTCTCTCTCTCACTGTCTGTGACTTTACCTGTGAAATAAATAAATAAAATTTTAAACAAATAAAAAAAATGTCAAAAGTAAAATTCACTGTTGTTAGAAAATATAATTAGCTTAAAATGTGAACTATTCAGGTGGATCATATATGCACATTGTACATGATAAATAAATATGAATATCTATTCAAGAATATTGTATTAAATCACAATCTATACAAGGATTATACCTAAAAGAAGTTATATGCCTGAAAAAATAAATTATCCAAGTGGTATTTTTTCCTGTAAAATATATAGATGCTTTTATGCCTAATAATTGAGTTTCTTCATTTTCGTGTCCATGGTAGTCATTTCAGTTGATAAACTTCAACTTCTGTCTTTAATTTAAATCATTTAGGCTTAACTTGACTTTCAGTTTTGCTATTTACAGAGTTCTCAGTTATTAAAAGAAATTGTATTTTGTTCATGAGGCAGAGAATTGTGTTTTGTAGGTCATATCTAATATTCTGATGAAATAATTGTGTAATAACAATTTTGACTTGATTTCTAATCATACATTTTATCAATATGTCTTACTTGTGAAAGATATGTGGTCTCTGGAAGTAATCTTCCAGAGTAAGACAATAATCTGTGCACTTGATCATATATATGTGATACAGCAGAGGAATTTTACTTAATCACTGTTAAAAAGCAAAAAATATGATTGTGTGGCTTTCTGGATTATAGGGACAAGAATGTACATGAATGCATTTGGTTTCATTTTTAAGATAAACCTTAAAATTTAATTTTCTGTCTTGAAGTCATGTTTTAAAAATCATGGCTTTTTTATTATTTTGACATTATTATTAATAAATCAATCCTTGGTATTAATCTTCACTTATTGGATATATAGTTTCAATAACATCTTTCTTACATTATATCTTGGAAATATCTATATGATACTCTTTCCCATAGCTCTTTGAGAAAGATTTTGTATATGGTTTATCTGACTCCAAGCACTTGGTGTTTTTATCATTCATATTAGGAGGTAAAAATAATCTTGATTGAAGGTAGTTTTCACAACATAAGCTTGGGTTTAAAGTTTCTTGCACCTGGCTCCTGCCTTCGGATCAGCGTGGTACGCTGGCCGCAGGGCGCCGGCCGCGGCGGCAATTGGAAGGTGAACCAATGGCAAAGGAAGACCTTTCTCTCTGTCTCTCTCTCTCACTGTCCACTCACTCTGCCTGTCAGAAAAAAAAAAAGAAAAAAGTTTCTCAGTTTGAAGTTTTATTTTTAAAGTGTCACTCCATAGTCAATTGCAGCATGATCAAATCCTTTTTTTAATTTTATAAATTAAATTTTATAAAATAGCTTTAAAATGTGTCTACATAAGCAATGAAGACATATCTTCACTGTAGTTATACCTAAAATAATGAGTATGAAATATGAATATGTAATTGAACATACCTCCTAAAGAACAGTTTTTAAATTGTTTTGATAAATTTTATGTTAAATTTTGTTAAAATTTATGTTAATTAAAAGTCTCAGCTTTTCCAACATTTATTTATTTACCCACATATCCACCCAGCAAATACTTGAGTATGGCTTATATATTGGACATTTTCATACATGCAGAGGATACTAAGATTATTTTTTAAAGATTTATTTTTGTTTATTTGAAGGAGTTACAGAGAGAGGTAGAGATAGATAGAGAGAGAGAGGTCTTCCATCTACTGGTTCACTCCCTACAGGACTGCAATGGCCAGAGCTGTGCTGATCCGAAGCCAGGAGCCAGTACTTCTGGGTCTCCCACGTGGGTGCAGGGGCCCCAGGACTTGGGTTAACCTTCGCTGCTATCCCAGCTAGGAGCTGCAGGCCGGGGATTTAACCCACTGTGCCACAGCGTCGACACTGAATACAAAGATATTTAAGACTAACTTTCTTTCCATTTATAAAGGATGAAGATGGAGAGTGTAGCAAAGGCAAGATTGTGAAGGGCCTTTTACTCAATATCAAGTAATTCGAGTATTTTAAATTGGATTGTCAGGAACTTTCTAAATCTTGAGTTACCACAAGTTCAAACCTATACTGATGATCAAAACTTATAAATGGTAGTGAATGATGGTACTTTTTAGAGAATTACTTACCTAGATAATAACCCATGATAGAGTTAAGATTTCTAAACATTAAAAGACATTATGGGCTGGTGCTGTGGCTCACTAGGCTAATCCTCCGCCTTGCGGCGCCGGCACACCGGGTTCTAGTCCCGGTCGAGGCACCGGATTCTGTCCCTGTTGCCCCTCTTCCAGGCCAGCCCTCTGCTGTGGCCTGGGAGTGCAGCTGGTTCAGTCCCCACATGGCTGCAATGGCTGGAGCTGTGCCAGTCGGAAGCCAGGAGACAGGAGCTGCTTCTGGGTCTCCCACGTGGGTGCAAGGGCCCAAGCACCTGGGCCATCTTCTACTATTTTCCAGGCCATAGCAGAGAGCTGGATTGGAAGAGGAGCAGCCAGGACTAGAACCAGCACCTATCTTGGATGGTGGTGCCACAGGTGGAGACTTAACCCACTGCACTGTAGGGCCGCCCCTACTAATTGTTTATAACCAGAAAAAAATGCTTTAAGCTATGCTCTTGAAGGTACAGTAGTTGAAATTTGGTGTGATAATTTGTCAATAATAACAGGCATCTTTGATTATGTCACTTTGAACTTTTGATAATTTGTATATATAAAGGCTTATCTAATTACTTTCTGTGGAATATAGAATTTTTTTTTTTTTTTTTTTTTTTTTACAGGCAGAGTGGACAGTGAGAGAGAGAGAGACAGAGAGAAAGGTCTTCCTTTTGCCGTTGGTTCACCCTCCAATGGCCGCCGCGGTCGGCGCGCTGCGGCCGGCGCACCGCGCTCATCCGATGGCAGGAGCCAGGAGCTAGGTGCTTTTCCTGGTCTCCCCATGGGGTGCAGGGTCCAAGCACCTGGGCCATCCTCCACTGCACTCCCGGGCCACAGCAGAGGGCTGGCCTGGAAGAGGGGCAACCGGGACAGAATCCGGTGCCCCGACCGGGACTAGAACCCGGTGTGCCGGCGCCGCAAGGCGGAGGATTAGCCTGTTGAGCCACGGCGCCGGCCAGAATTTTATTGATAGATCAGTGAGACCAAGATGAACATGTAACTTTTAAAAACTACAGTGGAAACTTTCTATAACATTCACATATTTCCTTATCTATGCCTCTGTCTTTGTTAATATTTCAATGGCCTAATTTTAGTAAAGAAATATGATTTAATAAACTAGACAAATGCATATCATAATTCAGAGTTTTAAATATTCAGATTTGTTGCCCTTCATTTAATGAAAATGTTTTAGTTTTGAGGAAGAAAGTGGGGAAAATGCAATTAAAACATGATATTCTAGGCCGGCGCTGTTGCTCAATAGGCTAATCCTCTGCCTGCAGTGCCGGCTCACCGTGTTCTAGTCCCAGTCGGGGCGCTGGATTCTGTCCCGGTTGCTCCTCTTCCAGGCCAGCTCTCTGCTGTGGCCAGGGAGTGCAGTGGAGGATGGCCCAAGTGCTTGGGTCCTGTACCCCATGGGAGACCAGAAGAATTACCTGGCTCCTGGCTTCAGATCAGTGCGGTGCACCGGCTGCAGTGTGCCAGCCATGGCGGCCATTGGAGTGTGAACCAACGGAAAAGAAAGACCTTTCTCTCTGCCTCTCTCTCACTGTCCATTCTGCCTGTCAAAACAACAACAACAACAACAAAAACACATGATATTTTATATAAGAGATACTTGGCTAATAAGTTCAATTTTAGCGACTTTTCACATCTATAAATGCTGTGTGATTCCTTTTTAAGCAAGCTTGTTTTAAAATCTGTCTGATAATTTTGAGGTCTTGTTTCTGCTGGTTCTGTGCTTGCTATCATGCTTCCTTAAGTGTTTTGAGAATGTTTTTGTTAGCAGTTCTTCTTAGCAATTTATCTGAGAAAATATTTTGAAACCTGGGATAAAGGTGGGTTTCCTCAGACTGACTACACTTAGTGATCATTTAGTCATCATTTAGTGATTGTTGAACCTATAATGGAATTCTTGTCTTTAGTTTATTTGAACCACCTCACCATGAATTCAGGCTGAAAATCTGCTTGAAGATCAACTGTGATTATTAATTTCCAGTTTGTTTTTCTGTCCTCTCAGTGTGTGTGTTGGAATTGTCTGAGGGTGAGAGGATTTTCCCATTTTACTTTTAAAATGATGATGTAGTTTGTTGACGTCAGGATTATTGTGGATTCTCACTAGGCTGCCTACCTTGAATATATTTTGTGATTTTTATCCTAATCCTTATAGTCCGGAAAGTCAAAAGCAAGATTATCATGATTTGTTAAATTCCTTCACAGTGAATTCTCCCTTACGTTCTCTGTACTCTGCTTATTCCTTTGGGTTCCTACGTTCATTTGTGTTTGTTACCCTTTTCCAGCTAACAGGTTCCATTGAAAAATATGTTTTTAATCTATTTTTCAAACATATTTAGTTGTTTCAAGCAAGAGGCTTGTCAGACTATCTAGATTATATGAAGGGTCTTCATTAAATTCATCTAAAACGATTGTAGTGAAAAAAACTTCATGATTCTCAAAATTGTTTTGCAACAAAATAGACATTTTTACTTTATCTGCAGACTTTCTGAATTACCTTAATACCGCTAGACAGAAAAGTCTGCTAGTTTTTTTTTTTTTAAATAAAACCGTACTATTTACTCCAGTTACTCAGGAAATACATATACCTGTGTATTTTATTCATGTCATAAATCTTGACCAAAGTCACCCAGCCGGCAAGTGAAAGACCCCAAGGTTCATACTCTACATTATGTAGCACTGTTTCCATGTGAGTTTTATACTTCATTCACAAATCCTTGAGTTCTAAGAAGTCTTTATTTTGAAAATCAATGGTGGTAGATGGAAAGAATAGAATCCTGCATTGCTACCTGCAGAGAATTTTGAGAAAGAAGATATAAAAATTTTTCACATTGTAAACAGTAATTAGCAGTATGTGTCAGGAAACTTAAATCTTTTCTGTTACTTCAATATTATCTGCCTGTCAGTGTCCAAGATTTCAGCCATTGCTACTTTTTCCTTGACTTTCTCCACAGATTATTTGTCTGTATTTAGAAGTATCACACAGTCAACCATCGGGAGATTAGGATGTTTAAAATATAGGGGGAAAAAGGGCTCCCTCAGTACACATACAGTCGTGCAGAGAGCTTTTATTGATCAGCAAATGAAAAATTATAATTAAGTAGAAAACCGTTAGCTAGTTCATCTTGAACAAGAAAAAAAAATCCCTAAAACATTATCAGATCTTTTTCATTTTGAAAAAACTATTTCAGATTTAATAGATTTGAGAAAATGGAAAGTTAATGAAGCAGAGGAGTAGAAATGAAACAGGAAGAATAACCACATACAAAATAGAGGAAGTGATCTTATTAACGGCTCTCCTGACTGGGTTACTCCAGTCACTATCAAACTGTTTAAATTGAGCAAGACATTTAAATGTCATAGAGTGATGGAAGTAAGAGAAAGTAAAATAAATTTTGCTGAAGGTGTTCTTAATCAGTTACACTGAAAGTGATTATACGTTACATTATTTTTAACAAGATTAAAAAGTTTAAATTCAAAACATACCTTGATGTATTGGTTTTTGGATTGTAATTTGGTATATTTTGCAAAGATTTTTGGGAAGATGAGTTAAAATTGAAGGTCAGTTTTGTTTAAAGGAAATTAAATTGAAAATTTTTCCCCATTTTCCAGATACTGAGCTCATTGTATATGAGAATGTATACTTCTGTGTAGTTTTGAATTTATAGTTCAAGGTTCTAGCTTTGGTAGAGGGAAAGTAAAACCAGAAGCTTGTCAAAGGATTGGTCTCATAAGAAAGATTTTAATAGGTAACATTTTTACCTTTTAAAAAGTGGATAAATAAATGTATTTTTTGCTGTGGTAACATGCAAGTAATATGAAATTTCTTTTATCATGATGACTTTTTTTATTATGACAGTTTTTATTGGTGACAAAAATGGCCAGTGTCAGTAAATGCTAATGAGAAAGAAAATAATATAGTGGATTCTGTTTCCTAGTATTTATTATTTTACTTTATTATAATTTTTGCCTCCATAGCCTTAGCCATATTATGGGATTAATCTTTTTAACAAGTGAGATAATAGATGATAAGGAAATAGCATAGTAAAATTATAAGAGTGTACACTTGTCGAACACTTACTATTTGCAGGGCCATATTTAATAATGTTATTAAGAAGCATCTATTCTTACAGACACAAAATTGAAGAACAAAGAAGTTAACTCTCTTTCCTAAGGCTCTTAGTTATAACCATTGGAATCAGACCAGAAAGCATGTGCATATATATAGTTGACTTTTAATGGAAACTCTTATTTTGATGACAGTGAATTAGAATGATAATAAATGATAACAGAGTAAGTATAGTAACAGCCTTCAAAGTAGGTATATTTTCTTAGAAATTGAGAATCTAGTATTAAATATCATGTATTTAAGTAATCTGAAATACTACTTGAATGTATTATTCAATACATTTTAAGATTTCACTAAGCTATTTTTTTAAAGATTTATTTATTTACTTGACAGTCAAAATTACACACAGAGAGAAGGAGAGACAGAGACAGAGAGAGAGAGAAAGAAAGGGAGAAAGTCTTCAATCCGCTGGTTTACTCCCCAATTGGACCCAATGGCCGGAGCTGCGCTGAACCAAAGCCAGGAGCCAGAATCTTCTTATGGGTCTCCCACACGGGTGCAGGGGCCCAAAATCTTGAGCCATCTTCTACTGCATTCCCAGGCCATAGCAGAGAGCTGAATTGAAAGTGGAGCAGCTGGGACTCGAACAGGCTCACATAATGGATGTCGGCACTGCAGGCGGGGACTGTACCCACTATGCCACAGTGCTGGCCCCCAAGTAAGCTATTTTTTTTATACTTTCCCTGTGACATTTTTCATTCTTTTACTTTGTAATCACTCTGAAAGACTGAATTACATCATTCATGTAATTGATGGAATTTTACCATACAAATTATATATTTATTTCAAACAAGTTTAATTTTTTGCTATTAGTAAAATAACATTTTCAGCCAGGAAAACTTAGAAAACAATAAAAAAGAGTGGAAAGAAGGCAAATATGACCTAAGGTAGCAGTCTGTAAATATAATTAACTCTACACAATCGTCTTGCCAATATTTTAGATGTGATTCTCACATTGCCTATTTATTTATTTTTTATTTAGTAAATATAAAATTCCAAAGTACAGTTTATGGATTACAATGGCTCCCCCCCATAATTTCCCTCCCAATTGCACCCCTCCCATCTCCCGCTCCCTCTCCCATTCCATTCACATCAATATTCATTTTCAATTATCTTTATATACAGAAGATAGATTTAGTATATATTAAGTAAAGATTTCATCAATTTGCACCCACACAGAAACACAATGTGTAAAATACTGTTTCAGTACTAGTTACAGCATTACTTCACATTGGACAACACATTAAGGACAGATCCCACATGAGACGTAAGTACATGGTGACTCCTGTTGTTGACTTAACAATTTGACATTCTTGTTTATGGCGTCAGTAATCTCCCTAGGCTCTAGTCATGAGTTGCCAAGGCTATGGAAGCCTTTTGAGTTCGCCGACTTCGATTTACTCCGACAGGGTCATAGTCAAAGTGGAAGTTCTTTCCTCCCTTCAGGGAAAGGTAACACCTTCTTGATGGCCCTGTTCTTTCCACTGGGATCTCACTTGCAAAGATCTTTCATTTAGGTGGTTTTTTTTTTTTTTTTTTTTTTTTTGCCAGAGTGTCTTAGCTTTCCATGCCTAAAATACTCTCATGGGCTCTTGAGCCATATCCGAATGCCTTAAGGGCTGATTCTGAGGCCAGAGTGCTGTTTAGGACATCTGTCATTCTATAAGTCTGCTGTGTATCCCGCTTCCCATGATGGATCTTTCTCTCCCTTTTTGATTCTATCAGTTAGTATTAGCAGACACTAGTCTTATTTGTGTGATCCCTTTGACTCTTAGACTTATCAGTGTGATCAATTGTGAACTGAATATGATCACTTGGACTAGTGAGATGGCATTGGTACATGCCACCTTGATGGGATTGTATTGGAATCCCTTGGCAAGTTTCATTTCACCTTTTTTCTACCATGCAATGCTATTTGTACCTGGTTTTAATCATATATTTCCTTTCCTTTCCTTCCCTTCATTTTGAATTTTTGTTTATTTGTTTTCATTGTTTTATTTGAAAGAGAGTAACAGAGACAGGCAGGCAGAGATCTTTGATCTTCTGGTTCACTTCCCAAATGCCCAAGCAGGGAGCCCAGAACTCAATTCTGGTCTCCCATGTGCATGGTGCAGCCACAATTATTAGAGTGCAGTAACAGGAAGCTAGAATTAGATGTGCAGCCAGGACTGGAACCAATGCATTCTAACCCGGAAAGAGAGTGTCCCAAGTGGTGTTTTTTTTTTTTTTTTAACTTTTATTTAGTTGATTGAATGGCAGAGATAGAAGGAGAGAGAGAGAGAGAGAGAGAGAGAGAGAGAGAGAGAGAGAGAGAGATTAGAATAGTGGCTTACACATAGTAATATTAAACTGTTACCTACCAATATTTTTGTTAAATCTGAATTTTTGTGGTGTCTTAACCTGCTTCTGTTGCTATAACTGAATACTTCAAACTGGGTACTTTATAAAGAAACAAATTATTTGTTGTAGTCCAGAGACTGGGAAGTCTAAGGTTGAAGGAACATGTCCTTTGTGCTGGGGACTTCATAGATCCCCAAGACAGTCAGGGTTTTACACATCAATACTGGTGCATACCACAGAGATACCCAAACTGGCTTTTGATAACAGACCCACTCTGTGGATAACCTGTTAGTTATTCATTCATGCTATGTGTCTTAAATGTCCCGCCTGGTCCCACCTCTTAATACTTCACAATGGATATTAAATTTCAACATGAGTTTTGGTAGAGACATTCAAATCCTAAGATACTGTTTGTGAGAGACATTGTTTTATGCACCACTAAGAAGGAAAAAAAATTGTGAAAGATTATTGTCTGTTAGAATCAATGCAATGCAGTATTATTGTTTTTGGATAGGTAAATAATGTCTTTTCATATTGTGGTTCTCTTCAAAGAGAGTGTTTACTTGTTCTTTTTTGTTACATTGCTTGTATTTAATTAATTTTATAAGTTGAGAGAGAAATGTCACAGAGTAGGTCCTCCTTATCTATGGAGGATATATTCCAAGATCTCCAGTGGATGTCTGAAAACTTAATATTGAACTTCAACAAGGTTGTGGAAATGAAATTAAAAGATAATGTGTTTTTCATGAAGTTTTTGAAAATCCCTCGTATATACTGTATTCTTTCCTGTACAAACATATCTATGATAAAGTTTAATTTATAAATTAGGAATAAGAAGAGATTAATAATTAACTAATAATAAAATATTTTTATATTGTAGTAAAAGTTAGGTGAATGTGGTATATATCTCAAAATATCTGACCTTTCTTAAGATGATAATGATTGAGATAGTACTGTGCCTGCATTATGATATGAAATGAGTGATATAGGCATTGTGATTCATGTTGGGCTTCTTTTGACTTTGCTTGAATACAAGCACCACCATATTGTGACAGGCAGCAACTACTAAGTGATTAATGGACAGACAGTGTAAATAGCCTCGATATGGTGGCCAAAGGGATGATTTGTCTCCTGGGTGGACAGAGCAGGAAGATAGGTTTCATTGCTTTATTCAGAATGCTGCACAATTTAAAATTTGTGAATTACATATTGATGGAATTTTCCATTTAATATTTTTGAGCCTCATTTACTGTAGGTAATAAAACCATGGAAAGTGAAACCAGAGGTAAGGGGCCCTGCTGTATTTAAACTTCAAAAGAATTCTATTGGTGTTGAATCCTTATCTTAACAAGTGAGATAACAAGTTTGGCAAGAGAAGCTAGCAGAAAGGATCTTAGATAATCTAGGTTGCTGCTTACTAACTGATGACTCCAGTGGCAAGTTATTTAATTCCTCTTACTTAAACTTAGTTGTACCTACTTTACAGGATTGTTGCAATTAAATGGCATGCATGTAAAGAGTTAAGCACAGTTCTGACAGACTAGTAGAAGTTGCTTCTCTTACCCTTGCTAGGCCAGGAAATGAATTCAAGTCCCATGCACTTGTCATTATAGCCAGTCTGCTTCATTTCTGACCTCACATATGGCACAAAAATTACAGCTTTAAAAGTTGTATCTATATCAGAAGCAACTGTTAGCTTGTCCATCAGAATAAAAGCAGAGTACACACACACACATGCACGAAAGAAAAAAGCCAGGGCCAATTTAGTTTACGAGAGGCTATGCCAACATATCCGAGAGGTCCTGATGCCAGTATGAAGCACTGATAATACTTAATCATCAAGAAGATAAGGAATAATACCCAATCACTCAAGAACTCAAGAATATAATGTGAAGATTAAAATAAAAATCTTTTTGAAGAGTAGTTTGAAAAAAGAACAGTTTTGTTACTTGAAGGTATAAGCCTCAATGTACCTGCCGGACCTTTCTTTTTCTTTTTCTTTTTCTTTTTTTTTAATGTGAATTTGTGAGCTGGATCACCGAGATGTTACTATGTTAAAATTTTAGAAATTGACATTAATCATGCATTAGTTCACATTATAGGTAGAAAATTTATCGAATTTACACCCAGATTCATTTTAGAAACTTAATATATGCACAGAATTAAAAATAAAATCATATTAAAGACTTAAAACCAAATAAAGCAGTCAGTGGTTTTATTGCTTGCTGACTTCCATTGCCCTAATCCCCAGAGGCACTCACTTTGCACTCAGGTAGTTATTCTGGAATTCCCATATTTTTAAATAATATGCTATCTATTGATTGACCAATCTTTTAGCTATCAATTTACTTCTTATTTTATTAGATTAGGGTTTACTACTCTTAAATTTATATCAACCCCATTCTCTCAACAATAGTTCCCAGGCACTGTGCAACATAATATAGACATCATACCTGATATCTTAACTAAGCTGAATGCCTGTCTGCTTCGCCATATTTGATTGAATATAAGCTTATTCATGTAACTGTAGAATGAAAGTCATTTTCCTCAAAATTTCTAAAGCAGTGCTCCTTTCTGTTCTCTCACATTTCTGTTTACTCTCATTGATTATAGGTCATATCGAACTGGATGTATCCTCTATTTTCTTTGTTTACCCCTTTTTCATACTTTACCTTTTATTCTACTGATTAGGTTTTCTAGACATTATCTTTCATTGACTATTTTACTTAAGCTTTTATTTATATGTTCCAAAGTTCTTACTGTTTCTCTTATTACTCTACTGCTTACATGACATATTATTGTCTTATTGTGGCTATAATTATAATTTCTTATGTCCATGAGGATATTAATAGTTTTCTTTTTAAAGTTTCTTTGTTCTTTTTTATATTTCCTAATATACTATATTTTATATTATTTTATAATTTTATTATATTTTACATTATGTTTTATTTATTTATTTTTGACAGGCAGAATGGAAATGAGAGAGACAGAGAGAAAGGTCTTCCTTTTCCATTGGTTCACCCCCCAAATGGCCGCTACGGCCAGTGTGCTGTGCTGATCAGAAACCAGGAGCTAGGTGCTTCCTCTTGGTCTCCCATGCGGGTGCAGGACCCAAGCACTTGGGCCATCCTCCACTGTACTCCCAGGCCAGAGCAGAGAGCCAGACTGGAAGAGGAGCAACAGGGACAGAATCTGGCACCCAATAGGGAATAGAACCCAGAGTGCCGGTGCCGTAGGCGGAGTATTAGCCTAGTGAGCTGCGGCGCCGGCCAGTTTTCTAAGTTAATATGAATAATTATTTCAGTATTTTAAAACTTTATGGTAAATCAAACTAATAATACTCTTTCATTTGATAAAATTATTATTTCAAGACGTGTTATCAAATGTTGTAATGCATTACAGACATTTTAGGAATTTCTGAAATATTCATATATATTACAGGCATTTTAAAAATAGGGAAAGGATCTTAGACAAATAATAAAGTATTTATTTCTTTTTATAGCCATTTTAAAGTAGAAATCTGGCATATAAGCTATCTAGAATATCACTTATGGATATTTGGATTTATACATGTCAACAGCAATTGATGAAAAAAAAAGATCTGAATATAAAAACCTGTCTAGATCATCAAGAATGACAGTCAACTTTACAAGTATCCCATGTTTTTAAGACAGTGGTTCAGTAACATTTCCAGAGTGCTACTAACCAGTATTCAGTAATTAAAGGACGAGAATAAATTTCACATTTGTTCAACTCCAAATCAAATTTTACCTATTTAGTCATGCTTTAATAAACTTACCAGTGCATTTTACATTTTCTTAAAATTGATGGCTATTTCTCCTTTTAGGGAAGATTCATTTTAGTCATAGTGTGTATAACTGTGGATTTTAGTGATAACTTTTTTCTTTTAACTTGAAAGATATCTCATTGAAAATTCATTCTATAGTTAACAGAATTTCTTTGACCTTAAAAGTTTTCAGTTGTGTTCAAGTAAGATGCATGGTATATATGAAAGGAAGAAAATTTATCCTTGAATTCTTTTAGTAATAAATTTTCAGTTTCATTTTGCTGAAATAATATTACCTAGTTATCATTATCAGACAGGCTGCAGAGTTTTAGCATGTGTGAAGTAATTACAGCATGAGTATTTAAAAATATAACTTCAAATGATATTGTTACATTCATAGCATTATTTCTGTTTCTGAAATTTAAAAAAATAGCATTTTACAAATTAAAAAAAAATCTTGACCTATCTAAACATTATAATTTTTCTGTAAAGATGTTATACTGTAATGAGTATTATGGCATAGATTGCCTTCATAAATATTCAATAATATTCAGTTTAATGTTATTGTGACCCTAGAAGTTGGAAATGCTACTTGCATGTTATGATAAAAAATCTAGTTAGCTCTTTTAAAGGTTTTACCTTGATAAACTCATTTGTAAGTCAACCATCATTGCAAGTTGTTATCATTGCCTTTCTATATGCCTGGCACGCTGGTCACCTTATTTTAAAATCAATATAATGTATTTTTTTTCATAATATACTATTATCTAAATATTATCTAAATATTATCTAAAGATAATATTCTTACCATTTGCATTTAGATTTTTTAAGGTTTCTATTTCCGTGTAATTATCATGAACCTTTTATTTCTTGACCATCTTAACAGACAAACAACTTCAAAAAATTAACAAATTTTTTTAAGAGTAGCTTTAGGCTTTCAGAAAAATCTATTCGGAAGTCCAGAGAGTGGTCAGATACTCTTTTCTGTGCCCCTAACCTTTTCCCCTATCACCAGCACACAGTTTCACTATCAACATTGCATTAGAATCATACAGTTGTTGTGACTGATAAACCATTCCAACAGATGTGTCAGGGTGTCTCATTGTTATAATTTGCAGTTCTCAAATGAGATATTGTTTGGGTTGAATTGCTTCCCCCCACCTCACAAACTCATATATTGCAGTGCTAACCCCCAGTGCCTCAGAATGGTCCCTGATTTGGAAATTGAGTTTTAGCAGAAGTAATCAAGGTGACATGAAATTATTGCACTGGGCTCTACTTCATTATAACTGCTATTATAAATCAGGGTAAATTTGTACACAGTGATATACATACATACCGGAAGAATACTGTAGGAACATGAAGACTGCCATCTTTAAGCCAAAAAAAACAGTTATGGAAGAGATCCTTCCCTCCCAACTCTCAAAAGAAGTTAACATGCCAGCATCTTGATTTCTGGCTTCTAGCCTCTCAAACTGTGAGAGAAAACATTTCTGTTATTTCAGCCACCCAGTTTATTGTACTTTCACATGGGAGCTCTCAAAACTAATAGGTATCTAATACGTATACGGTGTTGAGTATCTTCTTGCATGCTTATTTGCCTTGCATTTGTTTGATGAGATGTCTGTACAGGCCTTTTGCTCCTTTTTAAGTTCAGCTGTTTTCTTATTGTTGAATTTTGTGAGCTTTTCGGGTATGTTGGTTACTAGTCCTTTATCAGAGAAGTGTTTTGCAAATATTTTCTTACCATCTGCGGCTTGTCTTTTCAATCCTTTAACAGTGTTTTCACAGAGCAGAAGTTTTTAATTTTAGTGAAGTCCATCTGAGAAATTGTTTTCCAACATGGATCTACTTTTGGTGTTGTATTTAAGAAGTCATTGTTAAGCTCAATCACCTTATTTTTCTGCTTTATTTTCCAGGAGTTGTATAAAATTTTTATTTTGATATTTTTGAGTTAATTTTTGTGAAAGGTATTTTAAGTTATTTTTTCTCCTCATATGGATGTCCAGTTGTTCCAGAAACATTATTTAAAGGATTGTCATTTCTCCATTGAATTTCCTTTGCTTCTTTGTCAGAGGTCATTTGATTATACTTACGCAGGTTTATCTCTGGGATCTCTATTTTGATTCCATTCATCAATTTGTGCTATCTCTTTCACTAATACCACACTGTCTTGATTATTGTAGCTTTAAAGACTTTTTTTTTTAACTTGTATAGTGTCAATCTTCTAATCTTATTCTTTCCCTTTAGTATTCTTTTGAATCCTCTGTCTTTTTCCTTGTCTTATAAACTTCAGAATCAGTTGATAGTAGTAAAATAACTCACCAGAATTTTGATTTGGATTGCACTGTATTTGTAAATCAGTTGGAAAGAGATGACATCTTAATGTTAGTGAGTTTTCCCATCCAAATATCTGAAATAAAGTTTTATTTACTTAGATCGTTGAACTTTTCTATCAAAGTTTTATAGTTATATAAATCATGGACATAATGCTACTTTCATTTCAAAATTATTTTAATTTTTTTAAAAACAATTGTAAGAAATGGTAAAATGAGTCTTGAGAATAACCTCCATTTTTGTTCAATTACAAATTACTAAGGTAAATTATTGTTTCTTAAATTGCTATAAGCAATAACTGTTACTTCATTAAGTATAGTAGGCTAGGAAAGCTTAGAATTATGTTATCACAAAGGGTTGGTTGTCATCATTATATAGGTTAGTACGATTAGATAACTGTGAATTAACGTACTTGAATTTGCATGATTGTACTTATGCATTTTACTTGCAACTGATATTCTTATATCCTCTGAGAGTAGACATGAATAAAAGGTATTAATGCATAACTTAGTTTTAAATTTTCAGTGATGTTACTTTGTGTTATGTTGTACTTCTCAGAAGGAATGACTGATAAAGTATGTGTTGAATATACATGTCATAATTTAGGATGATGAGTGAGTGTAAAATGAGTGGGAACATTACATGAACAATTTAAACATCAGTGTAATAGGATTCTGTATTCTCTAAAAGTGTGACATTTAAACAGAGATAAGGTCATGCATAATTTAGTCATGTAAAATAATGATACCTTAATTTATTTAAGAGAAGATACTTGAGTTTTTAGAGAATTTCCATTAAATATTAATTTAAATATTAAATCCCTGGAAAAACCATGATTCAGTTTAGGGACTATGCTAAGTTATTAGCTAAGAGTCAGACCTGACTATTCTCTAAAATTGTACTTTACGTTACTCCGGAATGAATATGAAAAGAAATCCTTTAGAATAAGAAGCTTTCTGAAGTTTTCCTTTCTTTTATTTTTTTATTTCACCAAGCTGTTTTAATTGCAAACTTCTAATTTTGTTTTCTGACTTAGGGAACTTTTTTTCTTTGGCTTTATAAAAGCTATTACTATCTACAAAGGCACAAAATATTGACATCACTTTAAATGCTTAGTATTTTTTAAAATGCAAATGCTTGACCTCTAGCCAATATATGCAATTTGTGGAGCTTAGATGCTTTAATTCTTTTTCTTTTATTTATTTTTCTTTTATTTGAAGTGACTGAGAAAAGAGATCTTCCATGAACTGGTTCACTCCTCAGATGCCCACAATAGCCAGGACTGGGGCCTGCCAAAGTCAGAGTAATGGGTACTTAACCCAGGCACTCCATATGAGATGCAGGCGTCTGAAGTCTTGTCTTAACCATTGTCCCACATGCCCCACCTCCATTTGTGTAGTATTTTAAATAAGACCAAGTATTATTTACAAGTGTTCACAATTTTTTGTAATGTTTCATACAAGGGAAAAAACTAAGAAATTCTTTATCAAATAGTCATGTTTCCACAGTTGCTTGTTTTTCCTAAAAATAAGCAATAAGAATAGAGTATTGCAGGTGTTAAGTCTGGTATTCATAGAATGTTTCAGACAGATGAGTCAACATCATTTACAATTTACTGCTTACCATATAACCATATGGTGTGAACTGAGATCAAGAATTAGGTTGACATTCGAGCATGGAACTTTATTTTCCTCTAATATGACCTTTATTTAAAATGGGTTAAATGATTTTTGTGTGTGTGTGTGTGTGTTTTTTTTTTTTACTTTTTCTGCTTATCTCAAAAAGATGTCATCACTTTTTAGACACTTGAGAAAGTCAGTTATTCTTGACAATTTAATCTAACTAGTTTGATGAGCCAATTTAAACTCAGTTTGTCTCTTTTTTATTCAGTGCCACTTTGATTTTCCCAGGAGTTTGGAGGATAGAAAGGGTCTGAGTCTAGTTATTCACTTTGCTCATTCCAGTGGGTGGAGACTGATCTGCTCCTGTTCCTTACTCCTGTGTAAAGGGGTGAGACAAAGGGCTGTCTTCCCTAGGTGGCATCATTGTGGTTCCCCTTCTCTGCTTCTGCTCCACTTTCTCACACTGACTAGTCTCCTGCCCTCTGTGTGGACAGAAAAGCAGATACAGCTCTCTGATGTGATACATGCATAAAATGTTTAGAAGAGGAGGATATTTTCTGGAGTGTAACATCATCTAGTTCTGAGGTTTTTGTTTTTGTTCTTTTTTCTTTCTACTTTTTCTCAATTTCTATTTTTCTAGTATACACATAACCTCCGGCTATTGGGGTCTCCTTTACATGGAGGGTTAAGTTCATGATCAAAACAGTCTTCCTTTTCCACAATGACTCCAATTCTTGGTACTCCATCTTCCAACTCCAAGCCTGTTCTTTTCCTCAACTAGGCACAGGGAAAGGAAAAGGGCCTGGGCAGATAAAGAAGCCACACAAGCAGAGAGCCCACTGAGATGAAGTACATAGTACATTGTTCCCTTCCTGCCAATCTTTTGAGTCAGCTTTTTAAAAAATATTATTTAGATTAAAATTGTTTTCACAGTGATGTGCTATTAATAACAACTTTGGATTTACTTGGACCTTTGCAACAGCACTGTCCAACTCTGTTAATTAAGTGAATCAAATGCTGATGGTTAAATCACTGCTTCACAGTGGGGGTGCTGACAAGATAGTTCTGGCACGAAGAGAACTGAAGAAGGGGAAGATACTTATTAAAATACGCTTATCCATTCTGTACCTTGGGTCCCAATTGTCAATCCCGGTGCACTGGAGAAAGTCCCATCTGATACACTGTTGTGTAAACTTTAACAGTATTGTTAGTGGTTCCATTATTACTGGCTACCCTGAAATCTGTTCCACCACAGCAGCTGGGATGATCTTTTAAAAAGATTAAACAGGTTCTATTACTCCTCTTGTCAAAATACTGCAGTGACTTTCTGTCACACTTACAATAAAAAAAAAAAAAAAGCCTTTATTTTTGGCCTAGAAAGGCCCTACTGAATCTGATTGCAGTTTAGTCTCTTTGATCACATGTTCCTGTCTCAGGCTTTGCTTTTAACTCATCCATCTGTCTGTAGGATTCTTGCCCCACATTACTTTATTTTGTTCTTCATTCAAATAATGCTGATTCCTTGGAGTTCTGTAAGTTTGCTGTTAGGTCAGTATATTTATGTCTCTTCTTATAACTTGCTTTATTTTTTTCTCAACTTCTAGGTTTTCATTAATTTGAGTTTTTCAAAAGAAGCACCCATACACATGTAGGGGGTAAGATCAGGGTAGGAGGCCTGGGCAAAAGGAAAGAATTTTACTCTATTTGTAATTTCTTTCTTTTCATCTAAATTGCGTTTATAAAAATGTATACTACAGTCATTTATTTAATAGTTTATTATCTGTCTTATCAGTTAGTATTGCTCATTAACTTCTTCGTTTACTGTGTTCTCCTGTGCCTGAAATGGTTTCTGACTCATAGAAGACAATTGACATTTTTTTTAACTGAATAAAGGAATACTTGAGCCCAGACTGAAATTTTAGAAAAAGGCTTTGACTTATCCCCTAATTTTTTACTTTTCTAATATTTTACATAGTACTTTTACAATTTTTGTAGCTTTTTATTATTCCTAATTATATATTCCCATTATCACCATCTCAGTTAAATCATCCACACCTCTAACCATCTTCCATGCCACGGTTGGAGTGGTTTTATATGCTTACCCAAGTGCCACTCTGGAGTAAAATATTCCACAGATCCTTAGCACATCTGGGCCTTTGCATGTTCTCCTGTTCCTTCTGGCCCTCAGGCCTACTCAGGATCCCAGTCACAACTTCTCACTGTCATATTCTGAATGTTATCCTCTGCCTCTCATTTTTGTGCCTTTACCCAAAATCTGTTTCATTTCTTCTTACTACTCATATGAGTTAGCTTCATTTAGCCATTGGAATTTCTCTGTAAGTGTTCTTCATTTCACTCAAGAAGAAATAGTTACTTAGAGTCTTCCATTTTATTTAAAATGTTTACTTTTTAATCATTTATGGTTCTTGGACATCACTAGTTGTGCCTTAAACTTATAGCACATTTTCATTAGAAAAATATATGTATGGACTCCTGTATCTTTATTTAGTATGCTTTTTGTAAAATTCCTAGATAACTTACATCCCATACGTAGACCTTAGATGAATCCCTGGTCTATGTACTTTTTAATAGGTACTGGGAAACTGTACTTTTTTCCTCTACCACTTCGTGTCGCTTAGTGAAAGTAATGCTTATTTACACTATGTCTTATTCTAGAAAAAATTTTAAGAAAACCGAAAGGAAGAATGTCAGCTATCTCTAACTCTACAGAATATATGTCAAATTAAAAAATGCTGTTAGTTGTTTAGCATGTTGAGATTTAGACAAGTTTGCTTATAGGATACTTTTTAATGGTTGGGTATATTGGACTTCATCACAAAAAACCTTCCATCTGTTTAAGAAAGAAATCTAAATGTGAATATAAGAAATGACAAGGACAGTTATCTTCAGACTAGTATAAATGTAGTAGCTATACCTAGATACAGGAGATTAGAAAGCTAGTACCATACAGCCTAGTGTTTTGGTGTTTTTTTAAATTACTCATTTTTATTTAAGATTTATTTATTTATTTTAACTCAGAGTTACTCAGAGAGAGGGAGAAAGAGAGAGAGAGAGAGAGAGAGAGAGAGAGAGAGAGAATCTTCTATCCAGTGGTTCACTCCCTAGATGGCAGCAATGGCCAACCCTGGAGCAGACTGAAGCTAGGAAACAAGAGCTTCATTGGGATCTCCCACATAGGTGGAAGGGGCCCAAGTACTTAGACCACCTTCTGCTGCTTATCCCAGCCCGTTAGCAGGGAACTGGATTGGAAGTGGAGCAGCTGGGACACAAACCAGTGCCCATGTGAGATGCCAGTATTGCACTTGGTGGCTTTACCCACTGTGCCACAATGCTGGCCCCAGTATTTTTCTTAAAGAATAATTCTTGAATTTGATCTTTGGGGTCCATCAAAGATAGATAATATAGAAAGGGCATTTTGTTGTAATAAAAAGATGTGATAATAATTTCTTACATTAATGAACCAAACTTATTTTTACTCTTAATTAACTCATTGTTTTGTGAGCTGTGGAAGAAAAGTATTTAGTATCTAATTCATTTTAACTTTGGAGAGGAAAATGTTTCCTTTTATATGAGGTCAATTTTAGAACTCCATTATATGAAAAATACCTGTTGTTAGTTGGTAAAGTAGTTCAGAATTTCAGATTGGTTTTCCTTATATTTCTCTTTAGACATTTTCATGATGCTTGTGTTTCAAGTTTGATATCTCACCTATTTTGTTTTTTACCCCCTGAATTACCATCTGAAACAAAGGCAATAAAGTTAGCTGAACAGAGTGAAGAATCTTACTGTGTATATACTTGCCTGGTTTTAGGTAAATTACTATAGAAATAACATTCTAAATCTCTATAAAATGTTCGGGTTTTAGTTTTTAACATGCTTGTTTTAACATTTGGTTTATAGATATGTTGTGAATAAAATGACTGTATTTTTCTTTCCTTTGATCATTTTGAACATTCAGTTATTAAGTGAGTGATAGCCCAACTTGTGAGAGCTTCTTGTGACTATGATGTGTTATGTTTTGGCGTGACGCAGTTTTCAGACAGCCACTTTTGTTCTTAAATATTTTCATTTTCTATAGTACTTTTCATCCCTGTATATATGTACAGGAGTCACTTCACCCACCACCGAATTGCAGCCACTTCTGAGGTGGAACGCAGCAACTGTTTAACAGCGCACTTTCCCCTAGGTGCTGACAGCTGCAGAAGAAATTGTACATGGTCCTGTACAGAAGGTATTTCTCCACTGTGCCATCTGCAGAGTGAAACTGACTAGGAGTACTACATAGACTGTAAGTTTCTTGTGTACCTGCCCTAGACTGGAAAACCCAATAAGAAAGAATAAGAAATAACTGGGAAGCATCATTTTCAGATGAACTGAGGTCAGTTAATCTTAGTGCTGCTTTCCTTGGCTCTAAATTTTATTTTAAGGCTGTCTAATTTAAGACTGGTACCAAATTGAATAACAGATGGATGCACTCCTCGGAAATTCATTTTATTCCCAAAGCAAATGAAATGAAAGTGTTTTTATAAATTCTTCACCTTTAAGGAAACTTAAAAGAATCAAGTTGTTTTGAAATATATTAAAATAACCAAACCAGCAATATCTACGAACAGTATAATGTTTTAGAGCCATGTTCTTAAAACAGCAGATCAAATTTTAGTTCATCAGGAGCATCTTAATTAGCTTTGCTTGCAATATCTTATGCATTTGTTTTTCAGTACTTTCTTTAGTGAGAGTTTTATGGCAAAGACCATTTATGGTAAAACTGGTTTTGATTCTTTGGTTTAGAAACATTGAGTTTGAATTTTTTTAAAAATATTTTTACACAAAGAAGAAACAGTAAATATTTGAAATTTCATTTAATCTATTTTAGTTTTTCTCTTTAAATATTTAGTTAGTTTTTTTCTTTTGTAACAGCAGCTTTAGAAGAGTTATAAGTCTTTAGTAATAGTTTGGCATGTTTATGCCTTAAAGGATGGGAAAACCACATTAGAAATATCTATTATTATACATATGATATGGATTGTTATATTTTTATTGTTTCATTTTTAAATCAATAGTGTGACTTACTGTTATCTTTTTAAAGTGTGTCTATGAAGATTTTAGTATAAAGAAATTAGGGTCTCCTGGTTTTCAGAGTTTTGCACATATGCAATATAGTGTAATTGTGTCATGAGTTAAAGGATATCTGTGTACATATCCATGTCTGTAGATTGTCAGTAGAAACAGATACAAATGCGAGCCACAGTTTATTTGGTTGTAAAATGAAATGGGTGAACAAAGTTATTTTTTAGAGATCCTTTCTTTTCCATGTTTTCTGTTTAACTCAGGGATAGTATTCTGTGTACTTAGAATTGTTCCTTATATTATGTAACCAAGATATTTTCATTCAAGTGACTTTGTTCTAAGATTTTGTGTGTGTGTGTGTTAACTAAATGCTGAATGATGGTGTCAAAAGAGGAGAGTGATTTTCTACAAAGATTTTCAACTATCACTAATTTTGAAGTACAGATACCCTCATTATTTTGAAATTCAGTTTTTTAAAAAAATACATTATAATTCTTAATTTATTATTCCTCATTGAAATGTCAACTGAATTAGAAAAAAGTCCTATGTTATTTATATTCACAGAGAAATTTTACTTAAGTATTTCCTGAAAAGTCACATTTTAATAAGATTCTTCCCTTTACTTCCATAGAGTTACTAGTTTACTCAGTGGTCAAAACACTAAAGAAGTAAACATCAAACTTTTTAAAATATAGCAATAGAGTATTTTTATCAATATATTATATATTTGAGTTGCTAATAATTGGTTCTTTTATATTTTCTACAAACTGTACTTGTAAGTATTACTTAATCCCATTGATTTTATTAACTGAAATATTGTCAGTTGACAGAATAGGCTGTATACTTTAAATATTAAATTTCTGTGAAAAGGCAGAAACTATGTCTGTTGTATATATCTGACTACATATTTTTAAATCATACCGTATATTTAATTATTATATTTTAGACCTGTTGATAAGGCAAATTTGACAGTTTTGGAGATTCATTTTTTCATTTCATGAATCTTACAGTACATCTCTGGTTTATGAGATTTGGAAAAGCGAATTAGGTGGAAACTTTTTATTAAGTATACTTGAGTATTATTTGAATTTAATTAAAATATACTATTTATGTAATCAAAAGTAAACTGGTTTCACTTAAATTATATATTTGGAATATTTACTTAGTTTATTTAGAGACTTTCCTCATTCCATGAAAGAGATATCTCATATCTCTACTTGATCATTTTCCATGAAATGGCCCTTCCTTCTATTGTGAAGGTACACAGTTATGGTTAGGATTATTATTTAATTAGGATTAACTTAATAAAATTGGAATTCAGAAATAAATACTAGAGGAGGAGAAATTAAGCCATATGAAATCTTTATGTTTCATCTTTACCTATTATAATTTTCTATTTTTAATAGAGGGAAATAAAGCAAATACATTAATAATATGAATTATTAAAAATACTTACTGATAATCCTCTAGGATTTTCCTACTTTCTAGTTAACATTCCACTAGAGACTTTTTAAAAAACCTTAAGATCAGCTGAAGAAATAGATTGATAAGAAAATAAGGGTAAGGTAGTGTATTTTAAAAGGTAAATTTTATTTAATTTGAACTAATTTTAAAGAACACGCATTTTGAAGTAAAATTTCGGTCCATAATTTATATTCTCAGATGTCTCCTCAGTTTTACAAAATATTCTGTTTTTAAAAATAGAGACACATTTTTATCTCTATATCAAACAGATTTAAAATTTGTCTTATGAGGTCTAGTTGAGGAAATTTTTGTGATGCAAGGAACCACTTTTGCATGTTTAGTTGTGAAAAATGGGGTGATGATTTTTCAAAATAATATTGGGAAGAAAATTATTTTTATACTAAATGGTTAATAACTGAATTGCTTGATCTCATAAAGCTTTAATATTTCATACATCATTTTTATCATTCAAAATATGCTCCATATTTACAGATAATATATAGTAAATAAATTTAAGTATTTTAGAAATAAATGTGGATTCCCCCATCTCCCACCAGATAGTCTCAGGCAGATCAATGGAAATTCAATATTCATATAATTGTCTCAATCTTTTATATCCTTAATTTACATATCAATAATTTATCCCTTTTTATGTATTTAGCTGTTACCTTTCAGTATAAATTGAATTAGTTGAAAATTTTAAAATATAGCAATTGCATAAACAACTATTGACACCATAAATCTTGTCTTTAATACTAAATTTAAAAACATTTATTACTTTAAAAATTTCCTTCAGTACTGAAATTTCTAAATGTCTCGTGGGTAAATGTGTGTGTGTGTGTGTGTGTGTGTTTGTGTGTATCATGTTTCTAATGTATTTTCTGTAGCTTGGTCTGGAATCCTGACTGCCACTTTGTAGCTATTTAATCAAGTGTAAATTGTTTAACAATTTTAAGAGTTTTTAAAATATGTTAATTTAGATGCATTGTACCTACCTCACAGGGTTGTTGTGAGGAAACAAACAGTAAAACATACATGAAATAGTGCTTATTGTAGTGTAGATGTGGAGTATATGAAAAATGACTGATACTAAAACATTTCAGGGTCCCCACTGTTCTCAGGATAAAACTTAAATTCCCTATCATCTGTTTTGTTCAGGCTCCTCCTCACATCATCAACCTCTTTTCTTTCCTTGGAAACTGCATATGTTGGTTGATTAATACTGAAGTCTTTGCACTTCCCAGGATAGATCATGCTTTCGTTGGACTTTTGTTTGCCTAAGACATTCTTTTGTGAACCACTCACATTCCCACTTATCACCAGGCTGCTGTCCTTTGTATAACTCACCCTCATTCCTCAAGTCCTCACTTTAGATTTTCCTTTCACTAAGGAGATATTTCCTTTCTATTCTTTCATCCTGATACATTTCATTAGATGGCCTGTATCACCCTGTAGGTATGCTTACTCTTATTCTGATACTCATCATATGTATTGCCATTGTAGTTGAGTTTCCTCCACTAGATAATAAACTTGTAGAGGGAGGAGTCTGTCTTGTGCAACTTTTTCTCCCACACACTTTAACAGAATTTCTGCAACTCAGGAAATGAGTGAACATTTTATAAATAGATGTAAGTCCCCCCTAAATATATATATAGTATTATAATTATGCAATTTCTATTCTTATAATAAAACATAATTTTTATTATTCTATATTATAAAATTAATATCAGTTCCCACAAAAATAATATGAAAACTATATTATATGATTATATAAGCTTATATAATCACTTGCTTTCCCACTCTTGACCTCTCATGGGTTTACTGAAAGTCGTGGACTCACTAAGGGTGAAAACAGAAATCTGTTTTATTCTTTCTTTTTGGTCTATCTGCAGTTTCATTCAGAATATAAATTTTTTCTGACCCCAGATGAAGTGCTATACAAGTGTCTGTATTTTCTCTTCCTTGTTCTTGCTTTTTCTGCTTACACTTGATCTCTGCCTCCAGCACATCCCCTGCTCCCATTCTTTCTTTATCTTTCATCCTCCTTTCCTCACACCCCGGCATTTACAATAGACTTAATTTTCAAACAACTAAAAAAAAAGGCTAATAAACTAAAATCCCAAACTTTTATTGAGTGTAAATTTTCCCTGTATCATCTTTGCTCAAAGCAGGTTTAAAAATATAAACGGGTAATAGCACAGAACATATTCAATTAGAAGACTTTTCATTAATTTTTTTAAATTTATTTTTTCTCTCTTTTCACTGGACTATTTCTGGTTCCTCCAAAGCTTTGAGGGTAGAGGTATGGAAAAGCTAATTGGTAGTAGAAGTGTGCTGGAAAACTAAGCAGGTTCTTCTCTTGCTTTTCTGAGTTCTTCAAAAACTGCTTGCTTCTGGAAATAGCCCAGCTGTAATGTCTTCATGCCACTGAAACCTTGTCATTGACTACTCTTTAGAATATGACTTTCAGACCTACACCTGGCCTCTGTCTTCTGGAGCTGGTTCCTTTCCCAACAGTCCTCATCTTTTTCTTGGGAAAATATATTTCCTTGCTTCTGCAAACTCTGCAAGTACTTGACCAGTACTGCAAGATAGTAGACCAGACTGAGGGCATCTTGCCCTCTTGCCTTTAGAATAACTTTTTAGACCTAAGTCCAGTTTTTGCCTTTATTTAGGTACAGTCAGTGAAGAGTATCATATATTCTAGTGCATAGGCCAAATTCTGAATGAGTCACTGTTCTATTTCTTCTTTAAGTAATCTTGAGTTCCTGTTTCCCAATATATGTTTATATTTTTTATGTAAATGGTGAACTAAAGATTACTTGAAGAATTCTAAGTCTGACAAAATGATACTGGACGTATTATTCTGAGCTTAGGGTCCTAAGCTAAAACTGAAATAACAGGAAAATTCCCGTTTTAATATCCTGTTATACCACCATTCCTTTGCACTGAGGCTATAATAGAAAGCTTGCTTTTCAATGATTGTACATCCATTTCTGCCATTTACTTCTATATCTTACACTACTCTGTCATTTTGGAATGTCCATTCTACCATTTATTCCTGGGGAATCCTACCCAGTCTTTAGTGGCCAAGTTAGGTAGTCTTTATTGGTCCTGAAAATTGGAACAAATACTTCTCTGTACTGCATTGTCATTAATTTTTTTGTGAGGTGTCCCCTGACTCTTTGAACAAATTGGGAGCAGTTTTGAGACAAACATTTATTTGTTGGTGAACCCCTTATTGCCTAGTCTCTCTTTTGTGTTCAGAATTTTATTTACTAAATTAATTGATCTTTTCTGAACACTGAGATTGGAGTTTATAAAATTGTTTTGTAATATTTGGGAAATCCTTATGTATTTCTCTCCTGATTGCAAAAAGAATTTGAGGCTGTAAGAATTAGCTTTTATTGCTCTGAGGTTTTTTTTTTTTTTTAAACCTGATGATGTTTCTCTTCATCTGTTCTTAGGCAATTTTAGTTCTGGTTTAGTCAGTTGATTGTCTCCCATTTTCCTGTGCATCTCTTTCTTTTTTTGTTTTTAAATTCCAGTTAATAGAGTTATGTGGGATAAATAAGGATAACCAGGTGTCCAAGCAGCAAGTAAAAATTAATTAACATATCACCTTTTTCCATTATAGGAATTTTTTTATGTTTCAGATTATATCATTCTGAATAGTTGGAAATGGTAGAAAGATAAGCATTTGGTCACTGAAAGTATTAGGAATAACAGAGTGGTATTCCCATAATAAAATATTAAATTGACATTATAATTATTGTTTGTAAAGTGCTGTTTCAGTGTACTTCATTGTTATTTTGAGTGATTACTTTAAATAGATTTTTTGTTATTTTGAGTGATTACTTTAAATAGATTGCCTCAATTTGGAATGTAGCACTGAATTTCTGTCATTCTTTAAGAATAATTTAATATAGTTTTCATTGCTGATATATAGTCAAAAGAAGGATTCTTTTATACATGTGAGCAGGCAAATATATGAAAACTAGATAAAGAAGAATTCAAAATTAGCATTGTAAGTAGAGATAGTTGGTAAACTTCCTTTATGCTTAAATTTTTTTTCTGCAGAGTTCCTAATGAATAACCAAGTTTCCTAAAAAGGTAAAAGTAAAAAATATCTTCTAATCTCGTTGCTAAAGTTTGACATCAGGTACATATTTTTCAATAAAGTATTCTTATTTTCTTGGTGTTGGAAATATATATTTAAGAGAGGAATTTTTAACCTCTTTACTAACTTTCACCAACATGACTGGTAACATTTTATTTTTTTTGTACTTAATTTATGATAATTTTGTCAATTAGCACTTAGGAACTTAAGAATTTTGGTGAATGGATATCTGGACCCTCATCTTAGGTAATACGGTAAATATGGCAGATTTCCCCTTCCTCACCATTGTAGTAAGTCAAATAGTCTCTTTATAACCTTAGTGAGTGAATTATTCTTGTATTTTCCACTCTAGTATAAGGTGTAAGTATTGCTTTAGGATGGAAGTTTGATATTACAAAGAACAAAATTCTGTTTTTTTAAGTTCTTGCTTTTGAGCGTACTTGGAGAGAGTAAAGCTCAGGAGATATTTTTTGGGATACATCTAATATGTATAACCATCAATGTTCAAATAGAAGTAGTGCTTAAAAATATAGTTTAGCACAAGAAATGGGAATGGCAATCAACTGATGTTTTATGCTTCTCTTGAAGATTTCACAATTCCCCACTGGGTTACAGAATATGACAGATTCAGCTTGTCTGAAATCAAACCAATCTCAATAGTTCCCTACTCTTTTTCTGATTCCATCATTCTTCTTATGTCTTCATCACATTCTTTGTGACCCACGGTCAGAATAATGTCACTCTCCTCCTTTGATTTAACATCATCATATTTATTTCTGGATCTGAATGATTTTGCCTTTAAGAGTTTACTTGAGTCCATATGCTTCATTGTATCTCAGTTCATAAAATTCTTTTTCCTTATTTATCACTAAAAGTGATGTTCTTAAAACTAGACTTGTATACTAATTTAATTTTTCTATTTTGACTGCATTTTCACGTATTACTTCATTTTTGCTTTCTATGGAAGATATTCTCATAATATCTGAATTCTCTCACATAATTGGGAAGTAATTGATTTCTGGTATTTAAGTCTTAATAAATATAGAATGGATTACTGAAAATCAATTCAGTACTAAATTTAAAATTAATCATTATTATTGTGTTTCAAATTGATACACTTATTAGTGTTAACATCATCAGAGAAGTACCTTAAATGCCTTAAATGGCTTCTGAATGATAATCTATTAACGTTTAGCTTAAAACTGTCAACAATTTTACTAGCAATATGCCAATATATGCTGCTAGTTTGTAGGATTTTGCTATAACATAATAAACTTAGTTCCATCTTTTTCTGTTTGTCCTCATTTTAAAAAATATGATCCCATGTCATTTTGAGAAAATGATTTTGGAAGATGTCTAATTGATCAGGTCTGTATTTACATTTGCCTCTTTTAAACTCTTTTAGCAATATAGTGCATATGGACCAGCTTCTTTTGAAATGTCACAAAAAACTTAAACTCAACTGCTAGTTCCACTGTAGATCCAGTTTGTCCTGGTTAGAAGATACATGGCCTCCTGAGAATACTTTCTTTGTTGTATACTATTTTAATGCTTCCAGTGTGATAACTTTATAGGTAGCAGCTTTTCTCACATTACCTCCTCTTAATGTAGTCTTTGGAAATAACCCCTGGTTTCTGAAAATTTTCGTTACAAAACTACTGTCATTCAGGTCAGTTTAACTTGATTATGTAACTAGTTTTGGTTTTTAGAGTGTTTAAAAATTATTTCAATGAATATTTATTAATAAAATACAGAAATAATGGGACCTTTTAAGTGCATTATTTTAAAAGAAATATATTCTTTCCAGCCTATAGTTTTGAATATTTTGATTAATATAATATCTTTTTTTCCCTATTTCTCTTGTTTTTCTACTGGGTATGTATGTATGTATATCTTTTACCACATATATTCATCATCTGTCTGTTATGTATGTGTGTATAAAAGAGAGCTCTTAATTTTATAAATTCTCTTTTTATAATCTAATGTCTTCTGTCTTTGGAAAGAATTTTTTAAGCAACTGTGGTTTATCTTGGCTAATTTTAAAAAATGAAGCCTTTGCATGTTTTATTATTTCTTTTCCAGATCTGTCTCTGTTTATCTTGATGTTGGTATATGTTACTTATATGATATCTACTCAAAATTTGTGTAGCATTAGTTAATATAATTTACTTTCTTATTGTATAACATTGTACTATTCTACTCATTATCCATTTGTTCATTAAATATTCATTTAGAAGTAATGTGTCCAAGATATTATCGGGCACAAAAAGTCTCTATTTTTCATGGAGCTTATATTCTTGTAAGAGAAAATTAAGACATAAACATATAACATTAATACTCAGTAACTAATTAATTTTAGATAGGATTAAATATTATATGAAAAATAAGGCCAAGATAAAAATGTTAGAGAATGGTTCATTGTGGCTAGGGCAGTTACGAAGAAACATCTTTAAAGAAATACTTGAGTTGAACTCTAAAGATTCAAGACAAAAAAGGGCCCTGTGAGTTGATCTCTAAGGGAAGAACACTCACATTTCAGGCATCAGGAATTACAAGGGCCTGGGTCCTTGACTCTGAGTGAGTTTTGGCAGGGTCAAAGATCCGAAAGCAATGCTGTGAAGGTCAACCCTAAGGAGAGACCCTGTGGCAAGTGAGGACTTTGAGGTAGCACAGGGGCCAGATGAAGTGGGCCACAGAAATGAGTGGGAATCTCATTATAATTACCATGTAACAGTATCAGGCATTTGAGTGTAATGAACTGATTAGCACTGAGGAAATGACTGTACTTACTGTCTGGAAGATGAGCCAAGGTAAAGAGCAGAATGATTAGGAAGTTGCTGTTATAATTTCTTTGAGAAAGTATGACGTCTTGGTGCAAGGCTTTTAGCAGTGGAAATGATGAGAGAGGTAGGACATTTTGGAGGAACACTGTTTATAATTGTGAATGGATAAAAAATGGAGTAATCAACATTATCAGGCATAATTAAACTTAGAATATAATTTGAAAATGTAATGTACATATTCTCTAGTTTTAAAAATTATGCTTTTATTTTTAATTATATGTTTTTCTGTATTTTTTGCTATCATACATAGCAGTAGTATTTTTGTCATTTTCTCACTTCACTGCCATTGAAAAGAAATAGTTTGTGGTGGCTATCCAGTTTGAATGATAGTGTCTGAAAACTGTCTTGTTATTTTAATTTTCTTATCTTTGATTACTAACTGTATTGAAATTTTAATGTTTGTTGACCAATTTTATTTTTTTAACTGTGAATTGTTTCTACCATTGATTATTTTAGCATATTAGTATTTTCCTTTTGTTTTCAAAGAGGATATAAGCTTACATCCTAAGATGATCTTGAAGTCCCAACATGATTTGGCCTTGAAACTTGTTTGTGATTCTATTTGATGTCAGTCTTCCTGCTGCTCTTACACTTTAGATATTCAGAGCACTTGTCAAACAGCATCTTTGTCTAGTCTTATGGGCCTTAGCTCTTGTGATTCTCCATTTCTGGATCTCGCATCCTTCAAATTTTCACTCCTGGCCGTGAGTGAAGCCTCAACTTTCATGTTACCTCCTTAGAGGAGCATCTCCCAAACTCCTTACATAACCCTACTCGCCTCTGTGACATTCTGTCAGATTACTTTGTATTTTCTTTTCTTTTTCTTCTCCCTGGTCTGTTTGGATCTTCATTGCATGTACCATTGTTTGAGGTTTTTTTTGTTGCCTTTCCATCCCAAAGGAAAGGAAAGAACCATGAGGTCAGAGATCTACTCTGATTTGTTTCCAGTTGTGCTGTCTGGGGATGGAATATAGTTGAGTGGATGGTATAAAGACGCTAAGCATTTATTCTTTACACTTGTGTTTTTCCCTTTTTGCCAACTATCTTTCATCTTTTTATGCAATTTTTATTTGTAGAAATTTATATTTTCTTAGTCTAATCAACGAATTTTTTAAAACATATCTTTCATTACTTGTTTAAAAAGAGAAAAAAACCCAACACTTTCCATTTTGAAATCTTCCATTTAGCTATTTTAATTAAATGTTTCCAAATATAAAATTACCATTTTCATTTATTAGGCAAATGTTTGGAGATATTAAAAGCTCTTATAAATGTATCTATAAATTTTATCCTAACATTTTTATACATCTATTTGTAAAATAGGAGTCATACCATATAGAGAGCTTGTTAACATTTCTCACTTAATACTGTGCCATGTACATAAGTAGGTGATTCCTATTGACTTTGAAAATTTCTGCCATCTCCAATTTTAGGCACTTGTAACATATAATGCATTCGTCTTTTGTCAATATAAATGAGTGCATATTATTGTTTCAATTTTGGATTCATTTATGACAGCTCTATTATGATCAATTCCTAAATGTGAAGGAGCAGATTTTCTGGGTCACAAGAGTATGTGTACTATTTTAAAACATTTGAATAGTCGTTGCCAAAATATCCTCCAGAAAATTTAAATCAGCTCACACTCCCAGTAGTAGTATATGTCTGTGTCTGTTTCTCATCAAAATATTCCATTTCTCTTTTTTTAAAGATTTATTCATTTATTTGAAAGCCAGAGTCACAGAGGGGGAGGGAGGGAGGGAGGGAAAGAGAGAGAGAGAGAGAGAGAGAGAGAGAGATGTCTTCCATCTGCTGGTTCACTCCCCAGATGGCTGCAATGGCCAGAGCTGGGCCAATCCGAAGCCAGGAGCCAGGAGCTTCTTCCAGGTTTCCCATGTGGGTGTGGGGGCCCAAAGACTTGAGTCATCTTCTGATGTTTTCCCAGGCTGTAGCAGAGACCTAGATTGGTAGTGGAGCAGTCAAGACTTGACCCAGCACCCATGTAGGATGCCAGCACTGCAGGCAGCTGCTTTACTTGCTACACCACAGCGCCAGCTCCAAAATATTCCATTTCTTGATATTTTGTGCTTTGGAAAACTTGGCCCATTCTTCCCCATGTATGTCTTGGCCCCCTAAAATTTTTATGAAAGACTATTAGGGTGTTTTTCACATACAAAATTTAAATATTTATTTATTTGAAAGAGTTACAGAGAGGGAGGGAGGAAAAGAGGGAGAGAGAGAAAGGGAGTGAGAGAGAGAGAGATTGACCTTCCATTCCTCAGATGGCTACAATGGTCAAGGCTGGACCAAGCTGAAACCAGGAGCCAGGAGCTTCATCTGGGTCTCCCACATTGGCAATAGTAGCCCAAACACTTGGGCTGTCCTCCATTACCTTTCTCAGGCCATTAGCAGGGAGCTGGATTGAAAGTGGAGCAGCTGGAGGGCACCAGCACCATGGCTCACTGGGTTAATCCTCTGCCTGTGATGCCGGCATCCCATATAGCCACTGGTTCTAGTACCAGTTACTCCTCTTCCAGTCCAGCTCGCTGCTATGGCCAGGGATAGCAGTAGAAGATGGCACAAGTGCTTGGGCCCCTGCACCCACCTGGGAGACCAGGAAAAAATTTCGACCATTTGTGGAGTGAAACAATGGAAGGAAGACCTTTCTCTGTCACACTGTCTGTAACTCTACCTGTTAAATAAATAAATAAATAAAATTAAATTAAAAAAAATAAAGTGGAGCAGCTGGCAAATGAACTGGCATCTTGCTGCACCACAAGGCTAGATTCTAAAAAACTTTTTACAGTGAAATCTATCACCTTCCCCATTTTTTTTTCCTTTGTGTCTGTGCTTAAAATAACTCCTCATTTTCAGTTTCTATATGTGCTCATTATGGTTTGATCTAATTTTCCATTTTGCTTGTCTCTAATTTATATTGAATGTTAGATACTTAAGAGAAGGTTTTATACTTCTTTTCTCCAAGTAATCAGTTATGCCATCCATATAAACTTTAAAGTAAAGTAATTATGTACACTACAACAGTGCTGTTTTTAGATATGCTAAGGGTCTTTGGGAGGCTAGTCATTCATTGCAGTCTGTTGTTTTCTTAATTCAGATTTTACTTGTTCTTGCTTTGTAGTTTCTCTGAATTGTGATGTACATGTGTTTACTAGGTTAAAACTCCCTGAGTTCCTTATTTTGAAAAACATTTCTATTATTTTGTTTCTTCTTCCATGTGAACTTTCTCAAACAAACCAGTCATTTTTGTTTGTTATTTCAGAAAAAGTTCACTGAAACTATCAACTTATTTGCATAAGATACACATATAATATCTAGGATTTAGTAAAGAAACAAATGTCTGTCTCAGTAGAGCTTTTTATCTATAAAGATATCAAAGCATTTCACTTAAAGAAATTATTGGTCGCTTATTTCTGTTAATGTCACTCGTTGTTCCTTTAAACCTGTTTTAAAATTTACATATTTAATCGATTATTACATTTCTATAATGTGTCCATTTTCTGTGGTAACAATAAACCATAATTTTGCATCTTAAAAACAACCAGAATTTATTCTCAAAGTTCTGGAGCCCTGAAGTCAAAACTCAGTTCCACCGTGCTAGCAGCAAGTATTGACAGGCTGGTTCCTTTTTCAAGGCTATAGGGGAAATGCTGTTTTCTTTGCCATTTTGCTTTCTGGAGGCTACTTGCTTTGCTTGGCCCTTGAAATCTTTTGGGAATCTCTTCAGCTTCTTATTTCCATTAGCATATCTTCCAAGTCCTCATTCCACCTTCTTGCCTGGCTCTTACCTTTGGTGACTGTAGTGAGGACCATCACTTGTAAAATCCCTTCATCCCCATCTCAGATTCCATAGTTGGAAGTCATCTTTGCTGTATAGAGGAATATTCACCACCTCTGTCTTGAGAGGCTTTTAGTCAGTCTACCATGAGTGGAAATTACTACTTTTTATACTATTTTACTTCTATTTTATTGAGCTTTTATATTAAATATAGTTGATTTTAGCTCATTTTATTCTCAGATATTTCTAAAACCTATAAATATTTTTTCTCCATTTTTGTAGTAGTAATTTTGTGCCTGTTTCTATTTTGTATCTTATTGTTTCTTTCAGCTTTTAATAGCAATGCCTAGAATGTTTTCCTTTTTCTTTATTTTTAGCATACTTTCTATTGTTTTCAGACAATAAGGCTGAAGTAATAAGGCAAGTAATTTGTTCACTGTTCATTAACTATTCCCCCTTTGACATATTTTTGTTATACTTGTGTCCTACAAAATTTTAACCCACACTTGCACTTCCTGATTAAGCTGTATTTGTCTGTAGTGGGGCTTTTTTATGTAGCAAATTCTTATCTAGAAAAATAAAATACAGAAGAGTATACTCAGAGTCTAGACATAATTTTTGAAGTTAGTTTGAAATAGTTTCTCAGCAACTGTGTGCTGGCTCATATAAAAATGTGAATATCAAAATGGAATACTTTGTGTTTTCAAAAGACAAGAAGGGCTTGTAAGACATATCTTATAAAGGGGATTTCAGATTATCTGTCCACCTAACTTAGATATGTAAGTTATATAAACCCATGTAACTAACACCACAGTTGAACTGTGATGTTTCCACCATGCCAAAAAAACCAGTTGTGACTCTTTTCCACTGTCCTTCCCACCCTCTCTCACTGCAGCAGTCATTAATATGATTTCTTTTCATTGCATTTTTTTTACTTTTCCAGAATTCCATTTAAATGGACTCTCGCATACCTTTTATCTTATTTATTTTTTGCATAATATTTTAGATAGTCATATGTGACTTTGACTCTATAATTTATTTTTTTCATTTCAGAGGAACAATTATTGCCTAAGTATTTAGCTTATCCATTCACATATTAGTGGACACTTAAGCTGTTTCCCATTGTGGACTGTTAGGAATAAATTTTTTGTGAACTATTGAGTGTAAGTCTTTATGAAGAGCTATGCATCCATTTCTCTTTGAGTAAATACGTAGGGATAGACTATTTGGGTCATATATAAAGTTCATATTTATGAAGACATGCCACACTGTTTTCCAAAGAAGTTATGCTACTTTATGCTCTTATCCCCAGTTTGTGGGCATTTCAGTTGGTTCACATTCTCACCAGTATTCAGGTGGTGCCAGTATTTTAGCCATGTTATTTTGTGTATAACTGTTTCTCATTCCAGTAGGTTTTCCTGTGCTTAGTGAGCATTGCGGTAGTTTCTTTTGTCAACTGTTTTTTCAGATATTTGGACCATTTTTATTGGGTAGGTTGTTTTCTCCTTATGAAGTCTCATCAGTATGTTACTATTTCAGAATTCAGGTCCTTTTCAGATATATGTACTATGATTGTTTTCTTCCATGTCGTGGCTTTCTTTTTCATTTGCTTGTATCCTTCCAGGAATAGACCTTTTTAATTTTCATGAAATCTAGTATATAATTTTTTCTCTTGATGTTAAGTATAAATTTGGTTTTGATTTAATGCTAGAAATAATTTTCTAGCTTCTCTATCCATTCAACAGGTGAAAAGATGCTTTGTAAAGAATGAATTTCCTGTTGCTAGTGCGTTTTTGATAGGGATTGCTTATGTTCTGTCTGAAATGAATTTGTAAATTAATATCACAGTAGTGTCATATACAATATATGCAATAAATGTTGTTTGTTGTTGTTGTTAATGTTATTGTTAATACATTTAGGAGTTTTGCCTTGAGGAAATTTAGGAAAGACAATATTTAGATGTATAGGCATTGATTCCATCATTTATTTATTTATTACTTAGCCATACTGGTGACACTTTTTTAATTTTGTTTCTCCATTATTAATATTATTATTATTACACCTTCTCATCTCCCCCATACACATAGAATTTAATTGTTTATTGATGCTAATGAATAAATATTAGGAACAGGATTCTTACAAAATCTTTTCTTTGTCTCTTTTGATTGTATTCATAAATTCTGAGTATTTTTTGAAAAATTTTAAAGATATAATTGTAAAACAGTGGAAGTATATACTTACTGTGCCAGTCTTCTCCTAGTGATAACTATTGGTGATTTATTTGTTTGCTTTCATATATATTTCTATGTGTTTATACTAATACATACATACATCTTAATTTTTTCTAGTATATATCTACATGAATTCTTAGAAAATGCATAACATATAAAATATGCATGGATTTCAAAATTTTTGAAGCAGAATAATTATCTTTAATTGAATTTTTCCATGCAGTAGAATTGTAGGGTTGGTTGGTTTTTTTTTTTTTTTCTTTTTTGTGCTGTATGCCTAAGTGAATGTATTATATGCCTTGCTTTTTAAAATCTTAACAGAATGTCTGACAGTCCTTTAATGTTGATGCTATCTTCATTAATTTCATTACTGCATAACATTTAATGCAATGAATAATATACTATAATTTATTTTGCAAGCATACACCAGACAAGGCAAGACCAAGCCTGCCTGGCAGAATTGGTAGGTAACAATAAAATGAACCACTTTTAGATTTAGTTTTGCATAGATAGTGAAAGGATGAGAAGCTAAATGAATCACATCTCCAGTTCCTCATCCCACACACTGAAAAGACAATATGAAACCGAAAGAGGCTAGATGCTTATATTGTCAGTTATGGGATATACCATTGCTAAGGATCAGATTCTAGTTTATAGCCAAATGTTTTTATAGTCTGCAGTAATATTGAAGGTCAGTATAATAAGGCACGAAGCTGCATACTTTACTAGAATGTGTGAGACCATGAAAAACTGTCTCCTGATATTCTTCTAATCTCTTGTGTTTCAAGGATCACAAAGCATTCATTGTCCCAGAGCAGATGAGCTGCTTTTAAAGCCATTGCTCCTCTGACCTGTAGTATACATTCACAATTGTCTCAGCCTCATTGTAGAAGATCCACCTATAATCTGCCCCCACCCCAGCCTTTCACACACCCAGCTAACAATTCTCAAGAGCATAGCAGCTGAAAGCCTCAAGTGCATTTGGTGAACCTAAGCCAAGTTGCTCACACACAACCAAGCCGGTAATATTAATCCAGGTACAAGAGCTGTGGGCGGCACATCAGCTGGCCGGCAGGAATCCAGAGCAAGTTTTCATCATAACTTGATCTAGATTAGACCAATAAGCTTCAGTCTGTGCAAAACATACAAATGAGTTTGTCTTCCCTTTAGCAGCATAGGGAAACCACAGATTATCAACAATAATAGGATTAGGATAAAGGAAATGGACATGGTGTCCAGAAACCTAACCTCACTCTTCAAGGTAATCTTACTCTTGCTATTCAATCCTGGAGTCATCAACTCTGGGGAGATTTCTAAGAGTTCTTGGATTCTCCATTGATTAGTTTTGAAATTGAAAGTAGCAGCTATCGTCTGGATTGAATTTACAGGACCTTCTTGTCTTGCTCCAGTGGTTCCCCTGGATGACTTTCTCAACCTGCAACTGAGGATAAACGCTGATAGAGACTGATGTTTCCTTTCTTCACCCCTGGCTCACTTTTATCTAAGGTGTTCTCTTTCCCACCTCCAGGGGAGTTGATCTACTTCCATAGCCATGTATTTCAGTCCCTGCAGCAGTCATTGCACTATTTTTGTTTTCTTGATCCTCCTTGTCTTTACCATATCGTATGGTCTGGAATCTAGGTGGTTCAGCAATTTCTTCCTAATATTCAATGTATCATTTTTTTTTTTTTTTTACAGGCAGAGTGGACAGTGAGAGAGAGAGACAGAGAGAAAGGTCTTCCTTTTTTGCCGTTGGTTCACCCTCCAATGGCCGCCGCGGACGGCGCGCTGCGGCCGGCGCACCGCGATCGTCCGATGGCAGGAGCCAGGAGCCAGGTGCTTTTTCCTGGTCTCCCCATGGGGTGCAGGGCCCAAGCACCTGGGCCATCCTCCACTGCACTCCTGGGCCACAGCAGAGGGCTGGCCTGGAAGAGGGGCAACCGGGACAGAATCCGGCGCCCCGACTGGGACTAGAACCCGGTGTGCCGGCGCCACAAGGCGGAGGATTAGCCTGTTGAGCCACGGCGCCGGCCAATGTATCATTTTAGAACACCTTCCACTCTTTGATGTATAGAGCACATCAGGAACACCTTAACAGCTGTGAACTCATCGTCATCATCACCAATATCCATAACTGCCTATATCTAGCAAGCATAAGAGGACAGTAAAAGAATTAATAGGTTGGAGTCTTCCACCCCTCTACTGCCACCCCCAACTTTTTGCTCTTTGAAAAGTCTTGCATCCTAGTTTTCCAGGGATAGGTGTGAGAGGAAGTGATGTGAGATTCATTTTGTGTTTTATGTCACTTACAGTAAGTCTAGGTTGCCTCCTTTCCTCCATAACCTCATAATTAAACATTCTATTTTGGATAGGAGATACCCTTCTGAGGAATTGCCACTTATAGAAGGTAGACTTCCTTTATTAAGTATATGTTTCATGGAGAACTGATCCTAAACTCTCTAGTTACCTTTTCCAGTTCCTTCTTTGAGGGAACATTCTGTCTTTCATTGGCAGTTCTTGTCTAAGGAATGATAGGGTGTGAAAGATCAAATGAATCTCAAGTATCTTCCCACTACTGAGTATTTTAGCCATAAAAACAGCACCCTTGTGTGAGGGGGGATGTATGTGGGGCATATGCATATGTAACATAGTTCATCTAAAGGATGGAGAGGCAGAAGACACCCTTAAAAGATGTCCACCACTGTCAATGCTTAGTGCCTCCTCTAGTGGAAAGAAGGAATGAGGATGAGTATTGTGATCCAGTGGATTAAAGCACCACTTGTGATGCCTGCATCTCACATCTGAATACCTGGTTCAAGACCCTGTTATTCTTCCAATGAAGCTTCCTGCTAATATACTTTGGAGGCATCGTGGTGGCCCAAGTACTCGAGTCCTTGCCACCCATATAGGGGATCCAGATGGAGTATCTGGCTCATGGCTTCAGCCTGGTCCAGCCTTGGCTATTACAGGCATTTGAAGAGTGAACAACTGGGTGGACGATTTCTCTTTTTATTTCTCTCTGTTATTCTGCCTTTCAAATCAGTAAATTTTTCAAGAAGAGAGGAAGAGTGTCTATATAGTCTATTTGATAGGACTGAACAGGCCTGGTACCACTGAGTAGATTTCTTTTTCCTACTTAATTACACATAGTTGACAGTCTAGGCACATTTGCCAGGCATCTTTGTCTTTATTTGCTAGACTTACTAGGTTTTCTTTCTTTCTTTTTTTTGAGGGTCAATCCTGAATTTGTCATATCCTGGGCACTGGGGTATCCAGATGATTATGGTCCTTACCTAGGTAGTGCAGTGATCAGATTGTTGATTGGGTATTCTTTCTCAAAGGATCCTTTCTCATGGTCATCATCACAGATCATAAATAGGAAGTATAGGTCTTGTACAATCTGCAGCCATAAAAATATTCATCTCCAAGGACTTAGTAATGGACTATCTCTACCATGTCCACTGCCAGCCCTCAGAGTGCCTAGCCAGCAAATTGGCTACTAATAATTCATTGAACATGTGATAAACTTAGAAGCTGATTTCCAGGAAAAGCACCACAGCTTATGACTTTGTCTACCCAGTGACCAGAGTTTCCTTTTCCCTGCCCCATTTCAAATATTTTTGGGGGGCTACCTAACATAAATTATTAGACTTTAACTAAGCTGGTTGATTTATGAGGGAGACCCATGCACTCTTAGGAATTCAAGAATACTGAAGTCTACAAGATGTCTAGGATTCTGGTCCATACCTTGCATTTGAAATTGTCACATTTTGAAATTTCTAAGAACTTTTGAATGTAGCTGATACATCCCTGACTTTGTTTAGTAACATGAAATATATGATATTTCATACATTTGCAAGAACACATTGCCATAAGTGGAGATTTGTCATAAATTTTTATATCATTTGATAACAGCAGATATTCCAGAAAAATGACAGCTTACTGTTAGTTATCTCCTTAATTCTAATCAGGGCAAAACATAAATGTGCAATTTCACCATTCAGTATGAGAGTTAATTTTGGATATATTATGACTAATTACAGAGTAATATAATGGTAGCTCTTCTATATGGTTCATTGCTAACAAAGTAAGTAAATATTTGTTAATATTTTCTAATATTAAAATGGCATAAATTTAGTACCATTATTTTTTATTTCTTAAACATTTTTTTAAAATGATGATACAGATTTCATACATATAAAGGTGTATTTGGTCTCATTTTGTGGTTCTCTCAGCTTGAAGAAATTATGCCAAGGAGTTTTTTATTTCCTGCTTTGAAAGACAAAGTGTTTATGCAGGTTTCTAAGCAACGCTAGCTTCAAAATTGTAAGAATGACTGAATACTCAGGAAAGAAACTGATCCAAATTTGTTAATACTTTTGGAATTTAGTGATTGGTAAAAAACAGAATCATGTTAGTCATCAGTAAACCCCACCCAGATTGCACAGTTAAAAATATATCTTTATATTTAACATTCATCACCTTTGAGTTAGTTTGTTTTCCATATTTGGGATGATTTACTCAATATTACTGAATGAATTTAGTCTCTCTTTTATCAGCATATTGAGAGGGTCTCCATTGGGTGTGTAATAAATTAGCCAGCAAACATTAATTTGAAATTGAACTACTACTTAAAAATCAAACAATAGAAACAGAAAATGAAAATTATATATTTGAAATATATATTGCAGTGGAAACTTACAACTACAAGGTAGAAATATTTCTCTGATCAATTAAAGGTTTATAATAACATTTTGAATTTTAGAGTCTCATGTTAAAGAATTGTTATTGTCCATCATACCATTAAAAAAATGCGCACTGAGTTTCCTCCAGATACATTAAATTTTTTCCTTGCAGGCAAAAGAGTAGAAATAAAAACACAGGAGATACAACTGTGGGATATATTTAAGGGGTGAGAAGGCCAAAAGGGACTTGTGAAAGAAATGGAGCATACCCTAATGACCCCTCAAGAGAGCTCGAGGCCCCTTGAATATTACAGGATGCATAGTGCTTGTTAATCCAATAATGAATGAATGAAGTTTCTAAAATGCCAGGCCATGAAGGAAGGAAAGCATGTGGATATCTTAATCAAATGTGGCAGGGTGGGGAACCTGTTTTCTGCCAAAGGCCATTTGAATGTTTATAACATCCTCTTGTGTCATACCAAAAATTATCAACTTAAGAGTAACCTACTATAGATTTAATGAATTTCAAGGTTCACCTACTATTGCCTTGGCAGGGACAAAGAATCATTTCCTGGACCTT
This sequence comes from Sylvilagus floridanus, assembly GCA_949820135.1. Classification (NCBI taxonomy): domain Eukaryota; kingdom Metazoa; phylum Chordata; class Mammalia; order Lagomorpha; family Leporidae; genus Sylvilagus; species Sylvilagus floridanus. The sequence goes on along the minus strand of OX463229.1, from coordinate 77,882,947 downwards.
ATATGGACCATGGGCCACTATGCTCCCCATCCCTGATTAGGAGAATGTGCTTTAGAGTTTACCAACATGTAGCTGTTATGTGAAATGTATTAGCATAAATTTGATAAGACAAAAGTGCTTTTACAAAGACTGTCACAGGTCCTTTCATGAGTCTTGTTCGTTTTTATTATAAATGTAAGAATATAGCACTTGAATCTTAAAGCAATAATGACCTAAAGAGCCTCTGTTTTAATATGGAAAGTAGAAGGAAATTTGGCAAGGGTTATTCATTGACTATAGGAAAAAAAAAAAAAAGCTTTTGTAGGAATTGGTCACATCTGTTTTATTGTTTGCAGCTGAGACTTTAAACACAAAATAAGTTTGCTGGTAATGGAAGTACAATAATTGGTAATGTAAAACAGACAGATGTGTTTCTCATTACATAGTGCTGGACATATTTTGGTAGGAGTTGAATTAGAAAAGTAAACTAACTGATGTTGATCCTCAGAATTTGAATATGTTACTTAAAATCATGTTTGAATTGAGTCATGTAAATATTTTTCCCAAAATGTGTATGTGAATGTTTTAAAATTTTCTTTACTATAGTTTCAAATATCGTGAGACTAATTATCATTAATTACATTTTGGGTAGTAGCATTTCAGATAGCAAAGTAATCACTAATGTACTACTCAAGATGTAGTACCTCTTCTGCACTGTAAAATAATGATATGTTGCTTTATTGGTTTTTTTAATTCACTCCTCCAAATCCAAATTTTCAGCTTTTAAAAAATATTATTTATTTGACAGGCATTGAGAGAGAAAAAACACACAGACACACAGCTATTACTCCCCTGCCTCTCTCCAATACCCCTCCCTAGCCCATCCCCTACCCCGACCCCCACCACCTTCCCAAGAGACAGAGCAAGCAGACTCCCACCCACTTAATCCACTGGTTAACTCCCCAATTGGCTGCAATGAATGGGACTGGGTCAGGCCAAAACCAGGAGCCAGGAATTCAAATCAAACTCCCACATGGATGGCAGGAATCCAGCTACTTGATATGTCACTGTTGTATCCCACGGTCTATACTGGCAGGAACCTGGAGTTGGGAGTGGAAATCATGTTTCCAACTCAGGTACTCGAGTATGCCACACAAGTGTCTTATCTGCTAAGCTAAATGCCCCAATTCCAAATTCAATGTTCATGTAGTTGCTGAGTTAGAACAGTGCGTGTCTTCTTGGTTACATCATCTAAAACCACATGAGGGGCTGGTGTTTGTGGACAGTGGGTTAAGCCGCTGACTGCAATGCCAGTGTGTTTGAGTCCCGGCTGCTCAACTTTGGATCCAGCTCCTTGCTAATGTACCTGGGAAAGCAGTGGAAGACTGCCCAAGATTTAAAAATAAGTCTTTAAAACCAAATGAAAAATATCTTTGTATTTTGCATGTGAAGCAAAGTTTCAGAATACATCATGAAGAACTTATTGGATATTATTTTTTTTAAGATTGCATTATTTATTTGAAAGGCAGAGTTACAGAGAAAGAGGGAGAGACAAAAATCTTTTCTCTTGTTCTTTTTTTGTTGGTTCACTCCCCAGAGGACTACAATGACCATGGCTGGGCCGAGCCAAAGTCAGGAGCCAGGAGCTTCTTCCAGGTCTCTCAGATGGATAGGAGAGGCCCAAGTGCTTTGGTCCATCTTCTGCTGCCTTCCCAAATGCATTAGCAGGGAGTTAGAATGGAAGTGGAGCAGCTAGAACTTGAACCAGCACCCATATGGGATGCCAGCTTCACAAGTGATGGCCCAGCCTGCTGTGCCATACCATAACACCAGCCCTCCTGGATATTATGTAGCATTCTTTATTATTATTCCAGAAGATAACTTACTGATTGCTAGATTATGTTGGCTGCTTTAGTAAGTTGATTGAGGAAGGTCATGTGCATTTTCTGTGATTGAACATATCTAAAATATGTTATGACATTTTAATGTTGAATGGAATTAATGTTATTAGTCTTTAATTATTCATATTAATATTGAAACATTAATGGCAGCTGTCATTCAAGCCATTCAGCAGAAAAGCCCTTTATAACACCAACAAATACAAGTAGCCATCTTCCTGCAGTGTAGCTTAGAGGCACCATCCAAAAAGCAATTGGTCTTATTCTCCAAAGAGAGTCAATCCTACTATTTCTTGCTTTCCTCCTTCTTTAACTAATTCATTGATAATAGCTAGTTTGTAGAAAGCCTCTGGTTATTTTTAGGTGGAACTCTGTTGTATACGTACTCAAACACAGGCGTTGGTAAACTTTGTTCTGTGAGCCAAATCTGGCTGCTGCATGATTTTTGTCTAGCAGAGAAGTTAAGTTTTTTTTTTTTTTAAATCTTAAGTGGTTTTAAAAAAATGTTAAGTGATATTTCAGTGAATGTGAAAATTATATGAAAGTCCAGTTACAGTGTCCATAAGAAGCAATGTGTTAGAATGCAGCCATGCTGCATTGTCTGTGACTGTTTTACACTACAGTGGCAGTTGAGTAGTTGCAGCAGAGATCACATATGGTGCACTCATCACTTCACATTGCTTCTCAGTGCACTACGAATCGCAGTGACACTAATAACTCAGTAATGTTTGCTATACCATGGCACTGTAGTTATTTGTTATTACCAGTACATATCCATCTTGTCAAAACAAGAAGATAAGAGAAATGTGAGCTTGTAATGTTATATTTTTAAAGCACCATGCAGTGTGAATTATTTTATTATAGAGCTGCAAAGCATTGTATCATGCAGTAACCCTATAGCTGCACTGAAAGAATCAATGTCAGTGTAACCATGTTATGTACTTATTGCAGCATTCTCAAGACATACAAAAGCAATAGTAAGAAAATTTTAAATATAATACCTTTTTTAGAAAAGTTAAAAATGCATTAAGGCTTTAGCAAAATAAGTTTCTGACTGAATTGTTAGCAAGAATAGTCATTTCCCAATGATGAGTACATTAAAACTTGTCCTGAAAAAATACACTTCATTCAAGCAGTTAATGCCAAATTATTTATTGAAGGAATTACTGTGAACAAGGAACACGCATACATGAATAGTCCGCATGGAACAACCATAGATGAGAATATTTCAGCTAAAGTAGAATCTAGTAAGATGAAGTGCAACTGATGGTGATAAAAATATGTGAGGAACACACTAATATTGTAATTAGTTGCAGAAATTTGCACACCTTGTGAAGATGAAAAGTTGAAAAATCTGTGATTATTCATTGTAATATTAACCACCAAGTCCTTTGTGGAATATATTTGGATCTGTTGCATTACTGAGCCAGTAGTATTGGAAGTAAAATTAATTCACTGTAGTAGTCTTAATCATTTCTTTGAATATTTATTAGAACTGGATGAATATTCCAATTTGCTCTACCATATTGCAGTTCAGTAACTTTTCTGTGATAAAGTTTATTGCAATCTATTGTGCTCAGATCAAAATGGAAATATTTCTGAATGAGAACAATGAATTTCTCATCTGCTGTTATTGACATTAAGTGGCTGTAAAAATAGCTTTTTCCGCAAACTTGATAATGTTTGCAATGTCTTCTTTCAAGATTACAAGGCAAAACAACAATTATTTGCAAAAACTTAAACTTCAGAATATTAATTTCACAACTAGATTTTTGAATTACAAGTATATACTTCATATGCTATCAAAAATTAAAGCAATAAATAAGGTCTCCATTTCCACAGATTTGCAACAGATGCATTTTGTGAGTTCAGACTGATTCCAACAGGTATTTGAGACCTCAGTGTAGTTCAAAAGCAAATTCCACATTTCAGAATCCATTTAACTGTGCCATTGTGAAGCTTCTGCCTAATCTTCAATTGGCAATGATTAATCTGCAGTCATGCTAGAGCAAATATTAACACAAAACCCATGAGAATTCTGTAAATACTTTACAGAATCTACTAGAATTCTATAAATGCTTTACAAATGAGGATTATCATTGAAAACATTACAAATCTAGAATTCTATAAATGCTTTAGATGGACATGCCCCTAATATAGTGTTTGCTCATGAGTTGATATCTGTATTTGGCACTACCTGTGCAAAAGGCATTTCATTCTTTAAGAGAGAAAGAGAAACAGAGAGAGAGGAGAATCTTCCATCTGTCGGTTCACTCCTCCAAATGGCTTCAATGGCCAAGGCAGAGCCAGACTGAAGCCAGGATCCAGGAGCTTCTCTTGTGTCTCCCACATAGGTTCAGGGACCCAAGAATTTGGGTTAAAATCAGCTGTTTTCCCAGGAGTATTAGCAGGAAGCTGGTTCAGAAGTGAAAAGCTGGGATTCCAACCAGTGGCCATATGGGATGTTAGCATCACAAGAGGCAGTTTTACCCGCTGTGCCACAATGCTGGTATCCAGGTGTTTCATTCTTCTTCTTCTTCTTTTTTTTTTTTAAAGAAGAAGAAGGAGAGGCAGAGATAAAGAGCTAGAGAGGTCTTCCATCTGCTGGTTCACTCCCCAAGTGGCCACAGTGGCCTGAGCTGCGCTGACCCGAAGCCAGGAGCCAGGAGCTTCTTCCGGGTCTCCCACATGGGTGCGGGATCCAAAGACTTGAGCCATCCTCTACTGCATTCCCAGGCTATAGCAGAGAGCTGGATCAGATGTGGAGCAGCCGGGACTTGAACTGGTGCCCATATGGGATGCTGGCACTGCAGGCAGTGGTTTTACCTGCTGTGCCACAGTGCTGGCCCGTTCGCGTTTCATTCTTAAAAATTGAATGAGGGGCTGACGTTGTGGCGTAGCTGGTAAAGTTGCTGCCTGTAATGCTGGCAACACAAATGGGCTCCTGTTCGAGTCCTGGCTGCTCCACTTCTGACCCAGCTCTCTGCTCATGCACTTGGGAAAAGCAGCTGAAGATGGCCTAAGTAGTTAGACCCCTGCTATGCCTATGGAGACCCAGAAGAAGCTCCTGACTCCTGGTTCAAGCCTTGCCGACCCCCTGCTGTTAGCCATCTGGAGAGTAAACCAGTGGAGGGAAGATCTCTCTGTCTTGCCCTCTGTCTAACTCTGACTTTCTAATAAATAGGTAAATCTTTTAAAATGGAATGAGAGTCATATTGCAAATCTGTATTATCAGTTTAACATTTTCAGTTGATTTGATGATAAAGAACTCTGAACTGTAATTAAGGAGAATATTATAACCCTACCCCTCCAAAATTATCTCATTTTTCTCATTACTTGATTTGTACACTCTTCTCCGGTGTTATTGCTTTTAGTAATCATACTACTACAGTTCAAATTTTGTGCATAAAAATATTACAGGAAGTTGTTTTCTGTCTTGTTATGTAAGATCTTCCAGAACTCATAATTTACAAAGGATGAAATATTTATGCAAGCAATGCCTGATTTAAAAAAAATGAAAACAAAACAAAGGTAAGTCTGATATACAAGAAAAGCACCAGTTTATTATTGCTTGATCTGCTGAGTCCAAAGAAAAAGGAGACCATTTTTTGAGGTGTTATATGTGAATCTGTTTTGCTTCAGAAGAATGGTTAGTTAAATATTAAAAAAAATCCTTAGAACCGTATTTTCTACTTTCTGTTAAACTTTTTACATTGAGACTAATTTAGCTAATGTTACCTTGGATTTATGGATAACATAACTTTCATTTGTCTTAGAGTAATATGGCCTGTAAACTTATTTTTGTAAGGAAGAAGTAAACACATGTCATAATTTTGAACCTAATTCTTCCCTGAAGCTTAGAATGGATTTCACTTTGAAAGCATAGCCTGTCTCAAATGAGCATTGATTTTCAAATTCTGTTCTTTTGAAAATTGGTATTTTTGACTGATTTTCAAAATTCTACTTTAGAATTATATTTCTAGGTTTTTTATTAATGTGCATAGAATTTACAAAATATAATGTGTTAGACTTCAAGGTTTTGTACCAAAGAGCTTTGTTATATAGCTAATTATTTAATGAATTGGGATTAACATTTGAGCCATGTAAGTCTTAGTCTATTAAATACAGTTGATCCTCTTCTGGATGTCATATTTGCAAATTTGTTGACTTGCTAACAATTTGTTTTCCACCCCCAAATCAGTACTCAGAGTGCTTTTTCACAGTGATTCACGGACGTATACAGAGTGATGACAAATGAGACACCTGCCAAGCAGGGCTGTTTGCTTATGGAAGCTCTCATACTGTAAATAGGCAGGTACTTCAGAAAGTTCATGAAAGCATGGAATTAAAAGATAACATTCCTTTTGGTGCAAAAAAGAGAGGAAATTCCTGAAATCCATGCATAATGTTTTCATAGTGCGTATTTTCTGTGTGCTTCTTTTTGACACCTCAAAAGAGTCCTTTTGGCAGTTTATTTTATGCCATGCTTTCACATTTTGTGCTTTTTATTGGTGACTTTGCTGTCTAAAATTACCCACACATACAGCTATTAGTGTTCCTAAGTGCCAGAAGACAGTGATGTGCCTTGCAGAGAAAATTAATGCATTAGGTGATCTTCATTCAAGCATGACTTCCCAGGCGACTGGGCATGAGTTCAATACTGATGAATCAATGATATATGTGAAATAAGGAGTCTTTAAACAGAAGTGCACATAAAACATGGCTATATGTTAATGATTGAGGAAAATGTTGTAACTCGAGACTCTAGGACCCTAACCCTATATTATTCCCCCAAAGAGTAATAGCTCAATATTTGTTAATTCAGTGCATGTGACACCTTATAGATCATAGCTACTTTGAGTAACGAAAATCAGCTGTAAATGATCAACACACATTTTACCCATTCACTATCAATTAATTCATTATCCACTATAGTATTTCTAATTTTCAGAACGACAGTGGTGGGAATTAAATTATGAAAAACATTGCCCCTTCTGTTACTTGTTTTAGAAAATGTATTTTCTCATACTGGTTTCCTACCATTCATAGGATGTTTTTGTTTTCCATAGGATGATTCTTTAATCCTGGCTGTGGTTTTGCTAATGCATAACAGTATTCATAGGGAATGTAGAAGAAGCAAATCTATTACCATTACTTGAAAAACAACTGAAAATGCACATCAGAAAGACTTTTTTATTGTTATTTATCATTCTATGCTTCACTGTTGTATTTTGCTTCACCTAATCTTTGCATGTAGGTGTTAACAGTATAGTTTTACCAAAACAAACTTGCATAACAACACTCACCTAAGAGCAGAAGCTTCAAATTCAAAATATCTTTTGAGTTTCAACTATTACACTGTGTTTCTATTCAACATATTCTTAATTTGTGCTGTTTATTCTTTAATGACATCATTTGCTAGTACTATAATGGTATTTTGACTTGCTCTGTATGTAGTGCACTTCTGCCTTTGCTCATGGTGTGTCCCAATAACCTTAAGAATATAATCCCACAGTTTAGCTTACCAATTATAATATAACTGCTTCATTTGTGAATATAATTCAAAAATTCTTATCTGATTGCTATTTAAAAACATTGGTGATTTATTTTGTTTCTGAAATTCTGCAGAGCAAGTGTTAGGAATAGCTGTTAAGATGCCACTTGAGATGCTCACATCCCACATCTGAATGTCAGGTTTGAGTCCTGGTTCTGCTTGTTCTAGCTTCATGCAGACGTGAAACACAGGAGTTAGCAGATGATGACTCAGGTACTTAGGTCCCTGGCACCCACATGAGAAACATGAATTGAATTCTGAGTTCCTGACTTCAACCTGGCCCAGCCCTTGCTGTTGCATGTATTTGGTGATTAAACCAGAGGATAGAGATCTCCATCTGTCTCTCCAGATTTCAAACAAAAATAAATTAACTTTTAAAATACAGCAAATAAGTAAATAAAATGTATATACTTATGCTGGAGGAAATACACATAATTTAAATACATTAAAACAATTTACACGAAAATGCTTGAATAAATCATTTGGATGAAGCAAAATGCTTTAGGAATAAAGTGTTTTCTTATATGTTGATTTACCATTGTTAAATTTTGTTAAAATTTTTTGTCTGGAGACCACATTTTTTTTTTTTAAAGAAACATAGAATCATAGGATTTGGAATCAACATGGAAAGGTACATAATTTAGTAAGCACATTTTTAAACTTTTATTTAGTAAATATAAATTTCCAAAGTACAGTTTATGGATTACAATGGCTTCCCCCCCCCATAACTTCCCTGCAACTCACACCCCTCCCATCTCCCGCTCCCTCTCCCATTCCATTCACATCAAGATTCACTTTCAATTATCTTTATATACAGAAGATCGATTCAGTATATATTAAGTAAAGATTTCATCAGTTTGCACCCACAGAGAAACACAAAGTGTAAAATACTGATTCAGTACTAGTTATAGCATTAATTCACATTGGACAACACATTAAGGACAGAGATCCCACATGATAACTAAGTACATAGTGACTCCTGTAGTTCACTTAACAATTTGACACTCTTGTTTATGGCGTCAGTAATCTCCCTAGCCTCTAGTCATGAGTTGCCAAGGCTATGGAAGCCTTTTGAGTTCGCTGACTTCGATCTTATTCAGACAAGGTCATAGTCAAAGTGGAAGTTCTCTCCTCCTTCAGAGAAAGTTACCTCCTTCTTTGATGGCCTCGTTCTTTCTACAGGGATCTCACTCACAGAGATCTTTCATTTATGTCCCCTGCCCCCCCTATTTTTTTTTTTTTTTTGCCAGAGTGTCTTGGCTTTCCATGCCTAAAATACTTTCATGAGTGTGGTGGAATGAGAAGGCCATGCCAAGGTGGCCACTGGCAAGGGAGCGTCAGTTACTCAGGAATGGCTTTGAATACCACCTGGCAATGGAGCCTGCCTGGGAACAGGCTGTGATTGGTTGGGGCATAGACTGCTCCTTGACCGGATTGGCTGGTTTTGGCTATATAAGATGTTGTGCCAACTGAAATAAACGAGTCTGCGGGCTGCTTGCCTCAAGCCCGCTTTCACCCGACTCCCGGGGTCTGTGTGGTGACTCCGGCACCTCTTGCCCCAACCACGATCCTCCTCTCAGAAACGAATCTGCTGCAACATTGTTCAGAAATCAACTGCAACACATGGGCTCTTCAGCCAGATCCGAATGCCTTAAGGGCTGATTCTGAGGCCAGAGTGCTGTTTAGGACATCTGCCATTCTATGAGTCTGCTTTGTATCCGGCTTCCCAAGATGGATTGTTCTCTCCCTTTTTGATTCTATCAGTTAGTATTAGCAGACACTAGTCTTGTTTGTGTGATCCCTTTGACTCTTAGACCTATCAGTGTGACCAATTGTGAACTGAAAATGATCATTTGGACTAGTGAGATGGCATTGGTACATGCCACCTTGATGGGATTGTATTAGAATCCCCTGGCATATTTCTAACTCCACCATTTTGGGCAAGTCCAATTGAGCATGTCCCAAATTGTATATCTCCTCCCTCTCTTATTCCCACTCTTATATTTTATACTTAAAAATATTAGCAATAGTTTCTTACTTGCAAATATAATTAAAATGAAGTTTAAATATTTTGTGCTAATATCCTTTCTAAAGGAAAAAAATCTAGAGAAATTTTAAATGATTTATCATAGCATAAAATATTAAATGATGTGGTTATTAATAAATGTGTAAAATAAGCTGACATCTATAGTGTAATTTATAAGAATTGTGCAATATTTAAAAAATAATCACAGTTATTACAGTTATTTATAAGTGTCCTAATTAGAGAGTATTTAGATGCTATAGAAAACTATAAGAAAAGAAAAATCATTCATTGTCCCAACCCAAATACTGGAAAATTTTTACTGTTTTCACTTCTTCATCAAACACTGTTTTCCTTTTTGCTCATAAGCATCATTATCAAAGTAAATTGAAGTTTTTTCTTCACTTTAGTTTATATTTTATGCTATTTAATATGCAAATATAAATTCGCAACTGTTTTCTGTTTAAAATTAAATTTTCCTAGAATATTTTTAAAATAGTGTATTAACATATTTTTACCTATTAATATTTGCATTTGTGACTATTTCCTTGTCTATATTCTTAAAGGAAGGATTAATGAGCCAAACAATATGAAAACTCAGACTTTTAGCTTGTAATAGCAAGTTATTTTTGAAACCATACCACCTATAATAACTCTTTTTAAAAAAATTAAGCTGTAGTGTATGCTGATGTATAAAATAGCATCTGCATTTCATTTTTACAGGAAGAAATTCCCATTAGTGTGTGATATGTCATAATTCATATGTTCTGCAGTGTGTTTCAGACGTTTTTTCTCTGGCAGTCCATTTCGTCTGTGATTGGTTGCTGTGAACGTGGGCAGTACCAAAAAATTATAGAAATTCCAGACTTAAAGTACTTGTTAATACTTCATAAACAGTATTCCCTCCTCTGTATGCTTTTACTAAATTGTTAATTAATGTCTAATTTCCAACTGAGCATTAGAATCCCATTTTCATTTTCAAAAATCAGCCACAATGGAAGTTATAGAAAAAATTTCTAGGTTTAATGTATGGGGAATTAATTTAGTCTTTACATCAGGAATATAAGTGAGGGCTTATAGTTTTCTTGTAAAGATGAATCGTCATACATTTAATGATTATAATTATATATATTGTTTACCTCTGTAATCTTTTTTTCTGTAGAGTACAGAATATTTTCTGATTAGTTATTGTTTACTTTGGAGAGGTACATTTTCTACCTGAGCTTTTGACTTTTCTTTTAATGCTTTAAGATTAGAGCTTAGTTAGGTATTTCAATTGGACCTTTAGGACTGTGTATGCAGTTAGAATATGGAACTGTAAAGAAAACACTTGACTATGTATTTTGATTATTAAAGTCTTTAAACATTTACTTCGTTTTTTAAAACTCATGATTTTCATTATTTGTTATTTATAATATTTATTTTGAAAAGAATATTTTATTATGATAAGTGTGTTATGATTTTATAGATTCCACATTTATTGAAATAAGTAGTATATATGTTTTTCTCTATTACAACTAAAATGGTCCAAATTCTTTCAGAAGTAAATATGCAATTTATAGATGAAATTCATTTTAGACAGGCATATTTAAGGATTATTTTATTATAAAGTAACATTTATTTTCCTTCTGAAAGAAGCTATTCAGGGTCGATCACAGTGATGGACCTGTAAGTTGGGGTGCAGTTAATTATAATTTTATTTATAATTGTTATTTCATTGGAAGAGTTGGTGTTTTTCTAATTGTGATTCTAACCTAGCTTCTGTATACATGTTTCAGCAACTTAGAATATAGAAAAATTCCTATTACTTGTATCCTGAAACTAAGGAAAAGGAAGGTATTATTAACTTGTAAACTTGTCATGAGCCCATGGATGTCCCTATTGGAAATTGGCTAGTGATTTATACATGACAATGTCGTGATCTGTTATATGCAACCCGTTTGTGGGTGTACGCTGTCATCTGTGGTTTGTGGTGAAATTAACTGTAAAATAAAATTTAATTAATGGAATTATTAGTGTATCTTAAATTATTTTTCCATTTCCCAAATGCCTACTATGCCTAGATCTGGGCAAGGCCAAAGCTGGGAGCTGGGAACTCATTGTAGATCTTCTGTATGAGTGGTAGTAACAATTACTTGAGGCCATCACCTGCTGGCTCCCAGGATACACATTAGCAGGAAGCTAGAGTTGAGATCAGAGGCATTCCAAGATGGGATGCAGGCATCCTTACCACAAGGCCAAATGCCAAAACTTTGCCATTTTTAAAGTACGTATTGCATTTAGTCTTCTCCACTTCAATTTTTATATTCTATTTTGCTGTATTTTGCAGACCCTCTTAATACTTAAATAAGTGTTTAATTATATATTTATATTTTATAATAATTATATTTATATGTGCATTTTATAATATGTATATAATGCTGGGTACTTGAAATAAAGCAGTAAGACCTGTAACAATTTCTCTATGAAGCTACAGTTCTAGTGGCTTAGAAAAATAATAAGCAACTAAATTTCTAGCCTTATTTGAGGAGTAGAAAGTCTTTAGGTAGCTTTGTCAGTGAAGACGTCTCTGAGGAGTGATACTTGTGAAGAAATAAGCCATACTTATTTATGTTTGGAAAAATGAGCATCCTAATGAGAAGAGCTAAGGTATTTTCACATGGCCAATTTAACAGCAAAATAGTGATCAGGGAAAGTTGTTAAGGTATAATTTTGGGGAGGGTGGTGTGGTGCAGTGGTTTAAGCTATTACTCACAACACCAGCATCCCATAAAGGAGTACTGGCTCAAGTTCCAGTTGCTCTGCTTTCTACCCAGCTTATTGCTAATGTCCTGGGAAGGCAGCAGATGATGGTTCAAGGGAGTTTTGGGCTCCTGTTTCAGCCTGGACTAGATCTGACTATTAACAGCCATTTGGAGCATGAACCAGCAGATGGAAGTTCTGTCTTGTCTGTCTGTCTCTCTCTGAAACTCTCAACTAAATAAGTAAATGTTAAAAAAAAAAAAGAAGAAGAAAAAAGAAAAAGTAGATAATGTCAGAGAAGTAAGCAGTGGCTAAAACATGAGGGATCATTATAGGCTATGATAAGGAGTATTGTAAGTATGAGAGGACATAGACCTGGAAAATTATGTGGCCTTCATTTTTTTTCAAACAACATAGTCAAAGATAAACACAGGTAGATGACATTCATTAACAAGATCTATTGAAACGTGTAATATTGTCACAAGGATGGACAACTGGACCACTAGAATAGAAAGAAACTGTTCCATAAAAGGTCCAAGTCTATGTCAGAACTTATGCAGTCAGTTCACTTATGACACAGATGTTATAGTATAGTTGTGAAAGGATAATGTGGGTTAATTGGGTAGCCAGATGGGAAATATGTATATAAATTTGTATCTTAGCTGCCGTGTTACACCATTCTCAAAAATCAATCAGTTGGATTGCAAATCCAAATGTCAGTGGTAAGAAAACAATTGTTGGGAAAACTAAAAACTACAAGAGAGCATCTTTATGACCTAAGTTAGCATAGCAAATGCTTCTAAAGTGGGATGTAAGAAGCTCTAACCTTAAAAAAAAGTGGATAAATTGGACTGTGTTCATTAAAAGATACCATTAGCAGAATGAATTGTCAAACCACAAAATGAGAACATATATTTCAATATGTGTATCTGATAGGGGACTCATTTAAAACAATGCACAAAATGTCTTCAAATCAATAAGGGAAAGATAGAATCCAACAAAAATGAAGCAATTAAACAGGAAATTTGCAAAAGAGGATATCCTGATGACCAGTAAACACTGAAGTTTGACATCTATCGGCTATCAGGGAAATGCAAATAAAAACCACAACGTGATACCACAGTATATCTAACAAGATGACGGAAATAAAAAAATGACAGTACTGTGTGTTGGCAGGAATATGTATTAACTGTCATACTGCTGGAAAGAATGTAAGTTGGTACAGTAGTTTGGGGAAATTGTTCTATAGCCTCTCAAGTTTCACATACACTTATCTTGTGACCAGCAATTCTATTCCTACAAAAATTTCCAACAGAAATTTGTACTTGTGTGCCAGAAGACATAATCAAGAATACTCATAACAGTATTGGTGATAGTCCCAAACTGAGAAGTACACAAATGCCCATCAACAGTAAAATGTAAAATATACTGTTATACTCACCCAGTGTGACATTATAGAACAATGTGTTAAATACAAATACATAGTGAATGGCTCTTACAAATGCACTATTGAGGCAAGGAAACCAGGCATAAAAGAGTAAATAGTATATGATTCCATTTATATGTAGTTCAAAATCAAGGTGAGCTAATCTCTATTAGGTCAGTGGTTTGTCTTAGAGAAGGGAGGCACACCCTGGAAAATAACACAAAGGGAATTTCTGAGGTGTTTTTAATGCTCTTTTACTTCTTGATGAGGGTGCTGGTTGGGTATAGAACTGAAAATTTAAGGTACTCTTATCATTTTGCCTTTTTTTGGTATGTATGAGGATACTTTAAAAAACTCATTGAAATGCATATTATCAAATAATTGGGCATGGATTTCAATTTTTTACACCAAAATAAACATTGTTTAATTTTAACTTTCCATAAACTTTTGAGGTATTCATGTGAATACAATAATACTTGTTAAAATAACAAATAACATAAGTTGTAGAAATTTATGACTGTAAAAGGGAAATGTATAGACTTGGTGAAGTTTTTCAAAATAAAAACCACGATTTCCTTTCCTTCACAGGTAAAGTATTGTAATAATTGTTAACTGGAAATTCAGTAGTAATTTAACCAATGCTCTCCCCCCCCCCCTTTTATCACTTACCCCTGATTGTGGTTCTTAGTAGGAAAAGCTGCATGTCCAGGTTCTCATATTTCTGTAAAAATATTAGGTAATAATGATAAAAGTATCATGTACATTCTGATAACTTTTGACTTAAAAGATTTGCATACCAATCTTTGAATACATTCTTCAGTTCAATACACAACTTATTTGGAGTTTCTGTTTACATATTTTATGAACAAATGAGTGATAATATTTGATTATATATTATATGCCTGACAAATTGACTACTGCTAATGAACATAAGATAGAAAGTATTTATTTGGCCATTTTTGGAATACTTGGAAATTTGTAAAGACACTGCAGGTAAGAAAAAGGAGATAGTTGTTGAAATAAGAAAGTTATTAGATATAAGCAACAAAAAACAGAAATGTGAAAGTAATAATGAAATTTTATTGTAAGTTAATTAGGGTAGAAAGATATAATAAAGAAAATGAATGAATTATATTATCAAAAGGTAAGTTTGCTTCTGAAGAGCAATTATAATGAGATTGATCATTAGTATAAGTGGGTATAGTTTATTGTGTCTTTGTCCTAATTAATTTGTCTTTGTATTTATTTTAAAGATGTATTTATTTATTTTGAAGTCAGAGTTAGAGAACAGAGAGAGGGAGAAAGAGAGCAGTTGATCTCCCATTAAGTGTTTTTTATTTTTTTTACTTCTTTAATGGCTGCAATAGCTGGGGCTGGGCCAGGCTGAAGCCAGGAGCCCAGAACTTCATCTAGGTCTGTCATGTGGGTGACAGTGGCACTTGGTCCATCTTCTGCTTTTTTCCCAAACGCATTATCAAGGAGCTGGATTGGAAGTGGAGTCGCTGGGACTCAAACCGGCATTCATGGGATGACAGTGTTGTAGGCAGTGGCTTAACCAGCTGTGCCACAATGCTGACCCTAATTAATATTTACTTTTAATTAATTGAATTCATTTCATTGAGCAAAGGTTCTTTTGAAATACTCGAACTTTTTAAAGAAAAAAACAAGAAATCAAGGCTATTCATGTGTAGCAAGGCCATCCTGGTGTAAATTATGTTTGTATATATACGTGGCAGCCTTGAGTTTGATTCAGTGTTCTTTTCAGAGGAACAAGAAAACTACCACATTTATCAACTTGCTCAAGAAGCATGTGCATTACTTTATTCATAAAGAAATAATACGTCTTAAACATTAATTGTTTATAAATGTATAATTTTTAGAAGATTTATTTAGCCATTTGAAAGCCTGAGTTACAGAAACAGAGGGGGAGAGACACAGAGAGTCTGAGTTGGAAGCAGAGTGACCAGTACTCATACTGGCACTTTGATATAAGACATCAGTGTCAAAAGTTGGCAGCTTAACTGCTGCACCACAACACCAGCCCCTAATCTTTTTAAATGTTGGAACTCTTTTATGTTATGTTCAGAAGTAAATGTCTGTGTTGGAAATTGAATTCCTCTATTTAGCCTAAACACTTGGTTGTAATTATATAAAATATTATGCTGTGAGACTACAGATTTACCATAAATGTGAATATAGAGATCAGTTTTCCCTCATGGGTATTAGAAACATATTAAAAAGTGTTAGAGGCAGTAAATTTTTTATGAATGAAGCTTGTTTTTAAATAATGACAAAAAGGCAAGATAATGTGTCAGATCTGTATATTGTTGCCTATACTTAAACTTTTGGCATAAACTTTTACTGATATAATTTTGATATAATTTGCTTAAGTGTTTTTAATGTTTCATTTCATTCCCATTTCATGAATTTGCAAATTTTAAACAAGTTTCTCCAGCCCTTCAAAATGGACTATTTACAATTATTTTAATTTTGAGCTACCTTTTAAACATGTAATTCTCTATTAAATATTACATTAATAAGCTATTAGAATAATTTGGCAAAAAAGCAATGCAATGATGTCATATTACATTGCTAATATTCATGTAAATTAATTCTGAAAGAGTTACTACTTGCAAATGCTATCTATTGTGTATATATTAAGTGTAACTTGTCTATTACTAGCATGCCAGAGTTCTTCAATGAGTCTACTAAAATTGGAATGAAACAATAATGTTAGGGGTAGGCATTCGGCATAACAATTAGTGCCATTGGTTAAGGTACCCTCATCCTATATCAGAGTGTGTGGGTTTGATATCTGACTAGCCCCTGACCCCAGATTCCTGCTAATGCTGACCCTAACAGGCACCAGCTGGATTGGATTAATTGAATCGGATTCCTGCCACCTAAGTAGGGGACCTGTATTAAAATCTTGGCCCAGCCCCAGTAGTTTCAGATGTTTAGGACATACCTGACAATCTCTATCTCTAACTTTCTCTCTTCAACTCACTTTCCCTGCCCCCTTCTCCCCTCCATCTCTTTATCACTTTCTTCTCTCATAAGTGCACTGCTCTCCTAATCTGTGTCTGCCTGTGACTCACTACCTCTCAAATAAAAGTATAAAATTAAATTTATTTTGGTATAAATAATTTTGGTATACATTCATGATATTGTTTTTATATTACATATTTTCATTAAACTTTTAGACAGCCCTTGTATTAGTCATACCTAATAGTTTAAGTTGAAGTTATTAAGTGCAGTGATGAATTTGTAGCTCCTTTAATAGTCATGTCATCTCTAGTTCCCTAATTAATGCTTGTTTGAAAATACTTTTCATTTGTTTTAGTTAGTGTTTAAGAATTTTTTAAATCTGATTTTGTAAATAAAATTTAGAGACAGGATTTAAATTTTTAAAACATTTGGAATCATATTTTTCTCCCATTTTGTTGTTTTTTTCATTGGCCAGGAGAGCTGAAATTTTCTTTGGAATTTATTGCCCTTTGTACTGGCTAGATCCATGACAACAAGTCTTCTCATGCATTTTTCTAGATAATTTAAAAGCCCTAATTCATTATTTTAATTTCTTGTTGGTAATTTTTAGAAGGCATTGTCATTTTGTCAAGTGCCCCCGTTCCATTTCAAAGTATTACTGTTATTGCCACTTGTAGCTTTTAAGATATAACTCTTTTATACTCTAATTTCTAGAAAATCATTTGCTTTGTCTAATTTTTCTAAGAAATTCTGTTAATATCTTTATATTGAATATCCTTCAAGAGATTTTATAGAAACAGCTTGAACCTATTGCATTTTTAAGTATAATAAAGTGCTTCCATCTAAATGCTAAATCGTTTTTGTAAGAGCATTAGAGGGTAATTTTGCGTGATTGTCAACAAACCCAAGATAAAGTATCACAAAGCAGTATGCATAGTTCCCAGTGGCATCAAGGGTTGAGAAGTTCAGAACAATCTAATATTTAGTACTGGTAAAAACATTTATATTTTTCTACATTTTGAAACCAGAAGGCATTTAATATTGACCACTTAATATGTCTTTTTTTAAAACTTTTATTTAGTAAATATAAATTTCCAAAGAACAATTTATGGATTACAATGGTTTTTTCCCCCCATAACTTCCCTCCCACCCACAACCCTCCCATCTCCTGCTCCCTCTCCCATTCAATATATCTTTTATATACTTGAAAATTCATAACATGTAGGAAGAACCTGGGAGGAGAAAGAATAATAGCATCTATGAAAAATCAAATCTAAAAAATCTAAAAGTGATTTAAAAATATTAAATACATCTGAAAAAAGTCAAATAATAAGATTGATTTTTGCCTAGCTCGTAAAGTTGATCTTAAAAAAACAGTTTCAAGGCCAGTGCTGCGGCTCAATAGGCTAATCCTCTGCCTTCGGCACCGGCACACTGGTTTCTAGTCCTGGTCAGGGCCCAGGATTCTGTCCTTGTTGCTCCTCTTCCAGTCCAGCTCTCTGCTGTGGCCCAGAAGTGCAGTGGAGGATGGCCCAAGTGCACCGCATGGGAGACCAGGAGAAGCACCTGGCTCCTGGCTTCGGATCAGCGGGCTGCAGCGCTCCGGCCGCAGAGGCCATCAGCGGGTGAACCAACGGCAAAGGAAGACCTTTCTCTCTGTCTCTCTCTCTCTCACTGTCCACTCTGCCTGTCCAAAAACAAACAAAAGTTTCAAAACAATTGTTATTTATTGAGTAACTTTGGTATAAGTATATAACTTTTCAATAAGATTTGAGGCAAAACCTACATCCAGATTTACATATTGTATATCTTTTTAAAGATGTCTTTATGTTAGATAGCTATATCCCTAGGATATAGGAATAATAGATAATAATTAGATATTCTATGAAAAAGGTATTCTGTGTAGTCAAGCAGTTTTTAAAAATGCTAGAATTTGTTATGTTTCAAGTATCCATGATGTATATCGCATGAATTTTCAGAGATCTAGTAAACAATTATGTTTGGTGATGTTTAGGCCAGTGTTTTCCATATTTACTAGGACATGTAGATTTTGAAAGCTTCTTTAAATCAAAATCTCAACCTCTCTTCCTCTTCTTCTACCTTCTCCTCCTTCCTCCCTTGTACTCTTTCCCTTTCCTAAACAACTTAAATATCTATCAATACAATTGGACTTTGGGAAACTCTACTTTAAATAAATACTCTATAAATCTCCAGAAGACTAAGATAAAACCCAATGAATACTTAAAAATTTAGTGAGACTAAATGTATGATGTATTTTGCCATTGACTGATTTTCATGTGAAAGAGAAAAATGTACAAATAGATAATTGACTTTTCCTTATGTAACTATAATACTGCTTAGGTATACAAGTGTTCATAATACCACTACTCCGTGAAATAATCTGAATTAACTTATTTGTTAATATTAAGAATATTAATTTGACATACTTATGTGTAGCTGAGCAGTCTGTATGTCTTGGCCATCAGTCTAACAATATCTCATACATATAAGAAATCATTTTGTTAGAAGACAGAAGTAAATCCTAGGGAGAAATTTTCTTTACTCACTAATTTATTCATTAGTGTTTATTGGGTATCTGCAATGTGCCAGATACTATGCTAAATGGTTGTTTCATTGTGCTATAATCTTATGGAGGACATTATCAAATAAACATATATTCACAGTTAAGTGTGATCTTTTATTTTAGGTTTTTTGTTTTCATTTTGCAAGTAAATCATTGAGACAACAGTAACTGGTTTGTCCATTTATCATATGTCAAGATGGAATGCTGATTAAATATGTTAATTTTAAAATGTTATTTGTGTAAAGTAGTTTATACAGCTATTAATGAAAACACAATAGAGCTATTGACTAATCTTTTATTTTATATTTTACTGAGGAACAAGAACCAAAAGATTTATGGTGATCTATATTTAAAACCTTTTTTTGTCCACAAACCCATATTGCTCTTAGTTCATTTTCTTTGGTTTTTAGATAAAGCAGTGGAGCACTTCTGTTCTATGATGACTCTTTCTTTTGTTTTTTCATCTTTTCCTTAATCCATTTTATTTATTTTTATTTTTTTAAGTGGTACCCACCACCTAATTTTTCCCTTGTCTTCCTGTTAAGTATTTGAGAGTATTTGAAAAGAGAGTATATGTGTTTAGATGCTTCAGCTTTTTAATTTTTTAAAAATTTTTAATATTTATTTATTTATTTGAAAGGCAGAGTTACAGAGAGAAAGGGAGAGACAGAGAGAAAATCTTCCATCCATTGATTTACTCCCCAAATGGCTGCAATTGCCAGCACTGGGCCAGGCCAAAGTCAGGAGCTAGTAGCTTCTTCAAGGTCTCCTGCATGGGTACAGGGGCCCAAGCTGTTGGGCCATCCTCCACAGCTTTCCTAGGTGCATTAGCAGGGAGCCGGACTGGAAGCAGAGCATCTAGAACTTGAACTAGCACCCATATGGGGTGCCACAGGTGCAGGCAGCAGCTACACCTGCTATGCCAAGACACTTGCTCATCTGCAACTTTTAAGTTTCCTTTTATGAATTATAGCATTGTGATATAACCCTTTTACTTCCTAATATTTATTAACTGTGATCCATCTGAAGTTTCATTGTACCCAAGATCTTATTTTTTTATAACATTCTAAAAACAGCAATCAAGATCACTGAGGGATTCTAACTTGATTATAGATTGAGTTATTTGAAGACAGGAAACATTATGTACTTATATTTCTTTCCTCTGCTCTTTAATAAGAGATTAAGTAAATAATCTCTTAATGAGAGATCATAAAGCCGGAAAGCTACATCTTTCTGTATTCTCCCTCTTTACTTGAAGATCCCCAGTTCCTTGGATTACTCTCTTCACTTTTTCCAGTCTTCTATTTGTTTATTTTTCAAAACTATCTAGCCTTGATCCTATGCTCTTCTGTCTGCATTGCATGCTCTTAATAAAGACTTGTGTATGTGAGTAACCTTCAGCTGTCAATCCTAAACCTCCATCAGGTTCACAGTATGCCAATTAAACTTACTTCTTGTGGCTTATTCTGAAAATACCTTCCAATATATCTTTGGAAATTGCTTAACTTTTTATTTTCCTTTTCTGTTGCTTCTCATGTTTATTCAATCGCTATATATATATATTTTTTTTTTATTTGACAGAGTTAGACAGTGAGAGAGACAGAGAAAGGTCTTCGTTCCATTGGTTCACCTTCCAAATGGCCACCACGGCCGGAGCTACGCTGATCTGAAGCCAGGAGCCAGGTGCTTCCTCCTGGTCTCCCATGTGGGTGCAGGGGCCCAAGCTCTTGGGCCATCCTCCACTGCCTTCCCGGGCCACAGCAGAGAGCTGGATTGGAAGAGGAGCAGCAGGGACTAGAAACCAGCACCCACATGGGATGCCTGCGCCGCAGGTGGAGGATTAATCAAGTGAGCCACGGTGCCGGCCCCCAAATCACTATGCTTTGACAGCAGTACCTTTAAAATACATTTTTGCATCTGTCCAGACCCATTACCATTACTCTCATTTTCATTGAGTCTTACTTGGGTTGTTAGTTTTGTAATCTCCATATCACCAAATTCACTGTTTTCCAAGTATATATATATATAAACTACATCCTCCTTTCAGAGTACTTGATTTTCATTGTCTACCACTAAACTCAGATTCTTTAATGTAGTATTTGAGATCTCTACATGTTTTTCTCTTAAAATGTATGTATCTACAAGTATCCCAAATTTAGTCATCTTTTAAAACCCAATCTAATTTCTTGCCATGGTGTACATTAATCATGGTGTACAGTAATCCTTCTTTGAGATTTCTTCATGAGAAAACACAAAACAAAAACAAAAACATTCTGGCACTTATTTAACCATAGCACCAGCACTATGCCTTCAACATTTTCTTTTCCACACATTCAGTTTAATCCTATCTCCACCTTTTTCTTCTGTTTTATTTAATACTTACTCCCAATGCATTCCATTCTGGATAGGCTCCTTAGTTATACAACTTTCAGCTTTAAACGTATATACTCCTATGCTCTTTTATTTTAAAATTTAATACTTGTTTTAAGAATGTAAAGATTATTTTTTTTGAAAGGCACATGCCCATCATACTTATTTGTTTATCTTTCCTAGGGTTTTTCTGTTTTGTATGAAATGCACATAATTTTTAGGCACTGAATACCGTACTCATCCTTTTTTGCTTCATACTTTTCATCATCTTTGTGATGATCCTTCTACTAGATAGAATATGTGTAACTATCTTAGTTCTGTATAATATATAATTTATCTAGTGGTGGGAAATATGCTGAAGTGTGCAAGATGGATAGCTTGTGTGCATGTGTTTGTGTTAAAAAGTTGTGTATGTGTTAAAAATTTCTGTTTGTCCAGTGTTGGTGCTCATAAAGCCCATATAGTATATAAGGTTATTCTATTCTTAGATCAAATCTTGAATTAAAGTCTTCCTGATTACAAACCTTTCACATAAATCATGAATATTTATGAACATGTGTGGCTTTAATCTAAGTTTCTTCGTTTTCTTCATAAAGTTACTAAGATCAAGAACATCCTAATTCTTTGACTTTTCGAGGAAGGATAAGCTATTTTTATAACAGTCATAAACTATACTGAGTCCATAAGAACATTTCACTTTATGTCTATATAAAAATTGAAAGATAATATTATTATTTTTTAAGTTAATGTAAGAATGGTGTATATACCTGCTCTGGTTTAGATATAGATTGAATGCCTCCAAAGATTAATATGTTGAAATTTAATCCTCATGGTAAGGTATTAGAAGGGTGGAAACTTAATTCAACTATAGTGCTTAGTGGTGGGGCCTTTGGGTAATGAATAGGACTAGATAGGGTCATTAGGGTAGATCACTGGTGATTGAATTTGTAGCTCTATATGCAAAGGAAGGGAGACACACACATGTACATTCATAGTCTCTATGTCTTGCCATGTGATGGTCTCTGTTGTGCTGGGACTCTGCTAGTAAACTATCATAAGATGGAAATGCATTTAATATACCTAACCCACCAAATTTCATAAATTGACAGCACAATAGACTGTAGAGTATCACCTGTTGACCCTGTGTTGACCAGTTGGAAGTTAGGGCTTACCGCCACTGCCCAGGATCACAAGAGAGCATTCGGTCACATAATGCTAGTCCAGGAAAAGATCAAACCTCAAACTTTGAAGTATATTTTCTACTGAATGCATACTACTTTGATGCCATCATAAAGTTGAAACATTGTAAATCAAGCCATTGTAAGTGGGGGAGAATCTGTATGTAGGTTTTTGTAAGTAATAGAAATGGTTAGAGATATTATATTCATAGAATTGTTTTTATTTTTTTTTGCTTCTTTCCTTTATTTGATATAACCATTGTTATCCTGAAGACCTTATTGTATTCAGGACAGACATTGTTTATTCCTTTCAGTAGTCAGATTTTTCTGTGACAAAACTGGATCTTCATTATCAATTTTTAATCACTATGAAGTAGAACCGATTTACATTTGAATTTTGTTATGGATCTTCTAATGTATAGGTTATCATTTTGGAACACGTGGCTATAGTATAGTAGAAAAACAGCAGGACTCTTACGCTTGCTCAGTCTGCTGCACAGATTCTTTTTAGAATATCAGTTTGGTCTGACAAGGCAAAAGCAGTGGATTTAGTGTAACGTGAATGAAAGCTGTTTCTGTTTCTAAAGGGTAATTTCATGAAATTCGGTAAAAATAGATGCACTGATGAACCAAATCTTTTGTATCATCTGTTATTTTACATATTAGTTTCAAAATTTAGTTTGGATAAATTCATGAAAACACTTTTTCACTTTTAATGATTTATTTATTTGAGAGGCAGAGTTACAGAAAGAGAGAGGGAGGAAGGGAGAGTGGGGCAGATAGACATCAATCTGTTCTACACTGGTCTACTCCCCAAATGTCCACTGGGCCAGGCCAAAGCCAAGAACTAGGAGCCTCATCCAGATCTCCCACATGGGTGGCAGAGGTCCAAACACTTGGACCCTCTGCTGCTTTTGCAGGCACATTAGCAGGGAGACTGATAGGAGAGCAGGCAGGACTCAAACCAGCACTCATATGGGATGCCTGCTGTGCCACAGCAAAGGCTCCTCTTTATAAAGTTTTAAACAAGCTGGGATGGATTTCATTTGCTACTAAAATATAAAAAGTAGCAGCCTACCATGAACAAAAGCTGACTCGCAGGAAGCATTCTTCAGCTATCAATTCACTCTATCAATCTCTGTGATAAGATTTACAGAAATTATCAGACATGCTACTAGAATTTAGTTTGTCATCTATTTTTAGAGATTTTTTTCTGTAGTCGTCCCAGTTAAGTAGGTGTGTACTTTATCTTAGTGTTAATTAAGTAGATTTCTTCAGTTTGGGAATTAAGCTAAATACTTGTTTATTGTGGTAAAAGCAAATTCCAATATATCTTAAATCAATATTTAAGGAATTTTACATTTCTGATGCTATTCTCTAGCATATAGCAACCAGGACACTGTTCAGTTTCAAAACTGAATACTCTAGTTTGTTCGTATTAAGTGCAAAAATGAAATTCAGGAATAATTTTGATGACTATGGAATGATTAAATAAATTTATTCCAGATAAATTTTATTTGATATCTGATGTCTGATACCACATATGATGTACTGATAGTTCTTAAAAATAGTTTATCTTTTTTCTATGGAGGTCATTCTTATTTGAGATCAGCTCTGGTAAAATAAAAAAACAAAAACACAAACTTGGTAAATGAGGAATAAAGGAGTAATTAAAAATGAATATGGGGGCCTGTGCCAAGGCTCACTAGGCTAATCCTCCGCCTGCGGCACCGGCATCCCGGGTTCCAGTCCCTGTCGGGGCACCGGATTCTGTCCTGGTTGCTCCTCTTCCAGTCCAGCTCTCTGCTGTGTCCCTGGAGTGCAGTGGAGGATGGCCCAGGTTCTTGGGCCCTGCACCCACATGGACCAGGAGGAAGCACTTGACTCCTGGCTTCAGATCAGCGCAGCACGCCAGCCGCAATGCAGTGGCTGAGAGGCCACTTGTGGGGTGAACCAACGGAAAAAGGAAGACCTTTCTCTCTGTCTCTCTCTCTCTCTCACTAACTCTGCCTGTCAAAAAAAAAATGAATATGGGGCCAGAGTTGTGGCACCGCTGGTTAAGCTGCCATCTGGGATGCTGGCATCTTCTTCCTAACGCTCTGGGAAAGCAGTGGAAGAATATTGCCCAAGCCTCCATGTGGGAGACCAGGTTGGAATTCCAAGCTGTTGGCTTGAGACTGGCCCAGCCCTGGCCATTTAGGCCAGTTGGAGGGTGAAAGAGCAGATAGAAGATCCTTTCTGTTTGTCGCTGTATCTCCATCTCTCTGTAACTCTTGCCTTTCAAATAAGGAAAGAAATACATCTGAAAAAAAAAAAAAGAAATATGAAGAGGATTGTGATTTTAATTCAACACTATGGCTTTGCTTTGCTTAAGTCTGAGAAGTTTTTGAATTTAATGATTTCCAAGGCTGTGTTATTCTTTTTTTTTTTTTAAAGATTTATTTATTTATTTGAAAGTCTGAGTTACACAGAATGAGGAGAGGCAGAGAGAGAGAGAGAGAAGTCTTCCATCTACTGGTTCACTCCCCAAATAGCTGCAATGGCTGGAGCTGCACCGATCCGAAGCCAGGAGCTAGGAGCTTCTTCTGAGTCTCCCACGTGGGTACAGGGGCTCAAGGACTTTGGCCATCCTCTACTGTGTTCCCAGGCCACAGCAGAGAGCTGGATAGGAAGTGGGGCAGCTGTGTCTGGAACCAGCACCCATATGGGATGCCAGCGCTTCAGGCCAGAGCGTCAACCCACTGCACCACACCACCAGCCCCAGACTGTGTTATTCTGGTTGAATTTACAATATTTTTAACAACTTCAGACCCAAACTAATCTTCTAAGGTCTGTTGGAATAATGTTATTATCTGGAAGATACCTATTCTGATTAAAACCTTGGAATGAAATTCCAATAATGGATTTGTTTTCTAATCAATGAGAAATAACATGGTGTTTAATAGAAAGCTGTAATTACTGAATTGTAAATAGTGTTTCTACCTACTTTATAAATTTACATCTGATAATGCTATTTGGTTATAATGCTAATTACTAAGTCTAATATAGTTTATATGAGCATACATTTTTGTGTGCAGCTAGTTTTTAAAATAATTTTTAGAAAATTCACTGAATGTCTAATTTTTAACCTTTTAGAATATTTTCATATAAATGAAATAATGAAAATGAGATTTTGAAAAGATTATTTAAACTTCAGTTCCATTTTTCTAAATGAGTAGAAAATTACAAAATGTAATAAACAACTTAGAACATGTTTTAATTGTTTACCATGTTGTTATTTATTTGTTAGTGTATGTTATGAATCTCCAGTAAAATGTGATTATAGGAAAATTTTCAATTCAATTTAGCCAAAATAAGAAACACATAGACAGGGGCCAGCACTGTGGTGCAGCAGGTTAATGCTCTGGCCTGAAGCGCCGGCATCCCATATGGATACTAGTTCAAGACGTGGCCTCTCCATTTCTGATTAAGCTTTCTGCTATGGCCTGGGAAAGCAGTAGAAGATGGCCCACGTCCTTGGGCCCCTGCATCCACACAGGAGACTGGGAAGAGACTCCTGGCTCCTGGCTTCGGATCAGCGGAGTTGCAGTCGTTACGGCCATTTGGGGAGTGAACCATCGGATAGAAGACCTCTTTCTCTCTCTGCCTTCCTCTCTCTGTGTAACTCTGACTTACAAATAAAAATAAATAAATCTTTAAAAAAAATAAAAACATAGACACGAAATCATACTATTTAGAGTTACTTTTAACTTTTTGGTATATAGTTTATTATTTCATATTTTTTCTCATGCATTTATATGTATGTATTATGTAAAATAGAGTGGGATTGTGCTTTTATAGATGTGATTTAGGGAAAGCTGTATTCAGTTTATTTTTAAGCTCATTCATAAATTACAGACAGTTATACCTTGTGTATCGTTGGGAGGTTGTTTTCCAGACCCTTTGCAGATACCAAAATCAGTGGATGCCCAAATCCATCAAAAAATAATGTATTGATGTATAATCTGCACACGTCTTCCTGTATGTTTTTAATTATCTCCAGATTACTTATAATGCCTAATACAGTGTAAATATTCTATAAATCACTTTTATACTGTATTGCTTAGGGAATACCAAGAAAGTCTATACCTGTTAAGCACAGACAGAATTTTTCTCCCAAGTATTCTCCATCCAAAGTAGGCTGAATTCACAAATGTGGAAGCCGTGCAGGTGGAGGGCAACCATAAAATTAAACACTATTCCTCATCCAAGTTGTTTTTCTCAAACATGCGATGATGTCATGGTTCTGTACTTAGTCTTGCCTGCTGATCTGAATGGGAGTCACTTTAGGCCTCTCCTCAGTATGGTTGTGTTGGTCTGCTATTCCTGAATATAGCTAGCCAGTCACAAAAAAGCTTAAGTATCAGTTGTCACTGCCCTGACTTGAGACCAGAGGCTTATGCTTTCTACGGCTTAGGACAAGTGGAAGAAGAGATAATGCAGGGATTGGTGTTCTTTTCTCTTCCTACACATGTTTCAAAGACCTACCCCTCTCTCGATCTCACAGGCCTCTCACTTCTAAGAGTTTGAAATACATCATACTTGATTGATCTTCGGAGAGATAGGGGTTTAGCTTCATTCCATTTTCTCAGCACACGTTATTGAAAAACGACTTTTTTTCCCTCCAAATGCATATTAACACATTTGTTAAAGATCAATTGGCTGCAGATGCATTGGTTTACTTCTAGGGTCTTTGTTCTGTTCCACTGCTGTATGAATCTGCTTTTATGCCTATACTATGCCATTCTCATTGTTGTAGCTTTGTGTAGTATATTTTAAAGTTTTTTCATGTAATATAATACTTTCTGCTTTGTTCTTTTGCCCAAAATTTCTTTAGCTCTTTAGGGTCTTTTTAGATTCCATAAACATATCAGTTGTGCTTTTCTTTTTTTTTTTTTGAATTTTGATGATATGAGTTTTTCATTGAATCTGTAAATTGTGTTGTGTTATACACACATTTTAACATTGTTGATTCTTCCAGTCCCGTGCCATTCCATTTCTTTGTGTCTTGTTAAATTTCTTTTATCAATGATTTATGGTTTTTATTGTAGAGATCTTGCACCTCTTTGGTTAAATTTATTCCTAAGTATTTTTGGAGCTATTGAAAATGGGACTGCCTTCTTAATTTTTTTTCAGAATATTTACAATTGGTATATAGTAACAAAACTGAGTTTGCCTGTTGACTTTATATCTTGGAAATTTGGTAAATTTGTGTATTGTTTTACCAGCCTTTTGGTGGACTCTTTGGGGTTTTCTATAATATAAGGTCGTGTCATCTACAAAGTGAAAACTTGATTTCCTTCTTTCAGATTTGGATGCCCTTTATTTCTTTTTTTGCCTAGTTGCTCTGGCTAGGACTTACAGTACTATGTTAAATAACAGCAGGTTACAGTGGGCATCCTTGTCTCATGTACTTAATTATATCAGAATAAAGCATTTACTTTCTGATTCTAAGAGCACATTTTGAGAACTATAACAGAAAAATGTATATTGTTATAATTGTACATATTTGTCTAGAGACATAAGATCACAATGGCACATTTTGTTTTTTAGAGTTTACTAAAAAAATTATAGTTATCCAATATTTAGATCACAAAAATGCAGTTTTTTTCTTTTTTTTGTAGTTGAACTTTGCTACCTGCTGCATTTCTAAATAAGTTAGCAAATCTTTAACTCTATAATTTCTACATTGTAGATTTTTTTTATTTTCCAGAAATATTGTATTAACTCCAAACTTGAAAGTCATATTCCAAGTATCTGCCATCTTTTTAAAAAGAGATCTTACTAAAACAAAATGGAATATTGTGTCACATTGCTGTGTATTTAAATATGGTGAAAAACACTAGAAAAGAAATTTATTTTCATTACTATTTGTTTACTATGACTTAATTTTAAAAATTGTTTTTAAAAGATATATTTTAAAAAAAGATATATTTATTTGAATGACAGAGTTACACAGATAGAGAGAAAGGTCCTCCATCCACTGATTCTCTCTCCACCTGGCTGAAATGACTGGAGTGGGGTTAGTGGAAGCCAGGTACCAGGAGTTTCCTCGTGGTCTCCCACATGGGTAGTGGTGCCCAAGAACTTGAGCCATCTTCCAGTGCTTCCCAGGTGCATTAGCAGAGAGCTGGATTGGAAGTGGAGCAGCCAGGACTCGAACCTTGCAGGTAGTGACTTTATGCACTATGCCACAATGCCCACCCTTTACTATCACTTTAATAGCTGAGATAATTACCTGCAAATGAACATCTGCATCTTTAGCACCGCAGGCTTAAATTAAGGTCCCAAAGACCCATAGGTCTTATATTCTGTGACATGTAAATAAGAAACTTAAAAATATAGAAAGGGTAATGTTCTAAGAACACAAACATCCGTATAATATCCACTAAACAAATAAAATTTAGTAACAGTAGTCTTTGTGAGAGAAATAAAATGATAAAAGAGGAAAATAGGAAGCAACTAGTTAACAACAAACCATTTTCCTGTTAGCAACATTTAAGAAATAATGTAAATCAATTATATAAAATCTCTGGGCTGCTAATTTAATTTTATAAATTTTCTCATTTTATTTTAATCTGAAGTACTTCCGCATAGCTTGCTGAAGTTATGTCTTTTGCAGCATGCAATTCCATGAAAATTATGAGTGATGTTAATTTTAAATTGTTTTAAATTGCTGGTCTCTAATTTTAAATATGCTAAATTATTTATTAACTGACGGGAGACATTTTTTCCAAATGTTTATTCTTTCAGCCCTGGAAGTTTTGGTGTCCACTGAGTCACGGAAATTTTTCTATGCAATTTTAGAACCAGTTCTTTAGAACTCTTAATGTAGGTTTTATTCAGAAATAAGACTCTTTGTAAAGTATTTAGATAAATTCACTGTTTCTCATTTCTTTTTTTATTTTATTTATTTGAAAGGCAGAAAGATGGAAATATAAGCAAAGAACTCCCTGAAATGCCCACAACAGCCAGGGCTGTGCTGGGCCAGCTGGGAGCTGGGAACTCACTCCAGATTCTCAAATGGGTGGCAAGAGCCCAATTACTTGAGCTATCACCACTGCCTCCTAGGATCTGTATTAGCAGAAGTTAGATTCAAGAGCCAGAGCCAGAACTTGAACCCAGGTACTCTGATAAAGGATGTAGGTGTCCCAAGGGACATTTTAACCACTTGGCCAAACAACCACATCAACAATTTAACTCTCAGTGTTACAGGTCTTGTGCCTATTTAATTTCTGCAATATTTGTTTGATAATATATTACAATTATTGACAGTCTACACAGATGTTTATAATCTTTAATAGGAAAAGAGTAAGAATAAAATTAATTTACTGATACAATGGATTTTTGTTTTCAGAATGTCTTGGTCAGTTGATTATTTATGTTTATAACTAAGAGTTTCTCTGGGTCTATTAGACTCACTGAGTAAATAAGTAATATGTGTGTTTGATCCATTGGAATTAACCATATTCTTTGTTTTGTTCTTAAGAAATAGAAGAAAACTTTTATTCAGAATCATATACTCAGGATTTTTATATAGAAAGGCTCATGACCAATACATTAACATTTTGCCTTAGTTCTAATAATCAAATAATCAAATAATTTAATTGAGGAATGGACATTGTGATGCAGCAGGTTAAGCCACCACTTGCGACACCCACATTCCCTATCTTAGTGCCAGTTCGAGTCCCAGCTGCTCCATGCTTCTATTCCAGTTTCCTGCTAATGCATCCTGGGAAGCATCTGATAATGGTTCAGTTGCTTGGGTCCCTGCATGGGGGATTTGGATGGAGTTCCAGGCTCCTGGCCATTGGCTTTGGCCTAGTTTAGCCCTAGTTGTTGCAGGCATTTGGGGACTGAACTAGCAGATGAAAGATGTCCCTCTCTCTCGTCCCTCCCTCAGATGCTCTTCAATATAAATGAAAATTTTAAAACATTTTAACAATTAAAAGTAATTGATAGACCAGTGACGCAGCTCACTTGGCTAATCCTCCGCCTGCGGCACCGACACCCCTGGTTCTAGTCCCAGTTGGGGCACCGGATTCTGTCCCAGTTGATCCTCTTCCAGTCCAGCTAGCTCTCTGCTGTGGCCCGGGAGGGCAGTGGAGGATGGCCCAAGTGCTTGGGCCCTGCACCCGCATGGGAAACCAGGAGGAAACACCTGGCTCCGGGCTTCAGATTGTTCAGGGCCGGCTGTTTCGGCAATTTGGAGGGTGAACCAACAGAGAAAGGAAGACCTTTCTCTCTGTCTCTCTGTCTCTCACTGTCTAACTCTGCCTGTCAAAAAAAAAAAAAAGTAATTGATAAAGAGATCTATTTCTTTTCTTTGAGTATACAGTTATGGTTTGATATGTAGCAATATTGTAAGAAAGCTTCATTTGTAGTCAAAATTTAAAGTTTTATCTTTAAAATGACCACATTTAATAGGAAATTTCATCTGTCTTCCAAATTAATTCATTGGGTTTTTGCAAAAACTATTCTCTGGATTTGGATGTACCCTGAAATAAACAGTATGAAATTAGCCACGTGGGTGAGCATCTAGGCCAGGAAGCCTAGAGCACATGGCCTGAAGGCCAAGCACCCTGGAGGCACAGGGCTACAGCAAGCCCTGTCCTAGCAAGAGGCCAGGGAAGAAGAGCAGGGGCCTGGGCACATTGTGCCTTAGGCTTTTAACCCACTCCAAAGGGGAGTGGTTAATTAACCTGATTGGCAGGTGGGCACCCCAGTATGGCCAGGTAGGGGAATGAGGCCACACAGGGGCGTGGCAAAGGCATCAGGTAGGTGCATGAGGTCACACAGGGGTGTGGTCTTCCAGTTCACAAATCTGACCAATTTTAACCTATATGCCTGCCCACTTCAAAACCAGTAAAGATTCCTGCTCTCTTGTACCTTTTGTTCCATCAGAGAGAGACAATGAAGTAAACAAATTGCATCAAACACATTCAGAAAATGACAAGGTCTTGAAGAAAATAAAGATGTATAAAGTGATAGTGATTGGGCTAGGATATTTTATGGTTCTCAAAGAGCTAAATAAAGCCATTGATAACGTATTACTAAGCAAAAGCCTTAATGAAGACCAAGGGGCTACTATGGGAGAGGCTTGGGGAACAAGACTCCCAGGATAGAGATCCTCAGGACTAAAAGAGCCTTAGTGAGAACCTGGTTGACATGTTCCAAAAACTAAAAAAGACCTGACTCCCTGGAGTGCAGAAAAAGAAAGGGAGTGTAATAGGAGATGTGGACTGAAAGCTAAGCAAAGCCAAATCCTAATGCATTTGAAAGACAAAGTAAAGAGTTTAGATTTGATTCTAATATAAGAAGAAAAGCCATTCATTTTGAAAACGTAATTATATATGATTTACATGTTAGAAAGTTATTCTGATCCAAGAGTGAATTATAAGGTAGCAAAAAAAGTGAAGCAGGACAGTAATTAGCAGACTATTGTAATGGACCCTTTCAGAGACAATGATGAGAGGTGTTAGCTGAGAGAGTGAATTAATTCATTTTTAAATGATATTTGCAACCTGGGAATAAATGAGAGATATCTTGAGGAGAGAATAGTAAAAAGGAAGCCAATAGAAGAAAGTGTTTCTATAAGGTGAAAATGTTTAACTGGGGCCATATATGGAAAAGAAAGGTAAAATGTGAGAGTTCCACTTCCAATTTTTTCTCATTGCTGTAATTTGTTTACCTGTCATTCTGCCTTAACTTACTGAAAACTTTATCATTTTCTGTCTGCTTCCAGACATGTGCTTTGTTTCAAAAAACTTTGAAGGAAAAAGGCTAAAATAGCAGAAAGCAAAGAATTACCCAAGTGGAACAGGGAAATACTCAAACATTGTGTGGCCTCTCATAACTTGGGATTTGAGAGAATAAATAAAAAAAAACACCTGTGCTTCATGGTAGGGCTGCATGAGGCTTAAATAACTAAGGAGCAGCCAAATGTTGTCTGTGGAGTAAAGCTAAAAGGAACCTTCAACAAAGAGATGTTGGACATAGCTCATATGCTAAACTTGAGACTACTGAGGGCATTAGAAAGAGGTCAGGAATGGGAAGGGTACAGAACTGGGTGAAATTCAAGGATACAGACTCTATGAGAATAAAGATGTTACGTTGGTGACTACAGAGACGTAGATTTCTGATAACTTACCTGTTTGGGAATGTGAGGATTGATAGTCTCTTACCAGAAAATGAGCAGTTAGAATAATAGTCCAGTTTATTATTTTAATGGTATGGTACAATTCGCCTTTTCTGCTTGTTGAAATTACTCAGTGGTCTTTGATGAAGAAGTAGCAGAAATAGATACTGAAGTGTTGTGGTAGCTAGTCAGGGGAAGAATTGGCTCAAATGAACTAACTGAAGGATATTCAAGGACTTATTCACAAGGAGAAGGTTAATGAGTAGGGGCAGGAGGCCAGAAACTGCCTGGAGAATGCTCAGGATCCCTTCTAAAGGAAAGGCCAAAGGGTAACAGAGAGCCAAGCATCTGTCCTCACATAGATTAAAGGCCAGTGCATGATCAGTAGTCCAAGGATCTGTCTTCAAGTGAGTTAGAAGCCAGCAGGACATTTCAGAGAGGTCAGGATGTTTGAGCCTTTGGGGAGTTGTATATTTCTATGATAGTACATGAATATATCCAACAAGATCAGGCACATTCAGGGTAGTACGGCCGTAGACCATGGATATATCTGACAGGGAATTGCCTGCCATCTGTTACATCTAGGTAGTATCTGGCCTGATATTCCTATGGGTTGCAAAGCATTGTCTATATCATTCTGAAAATTCAGAATAAAAGACTCAGATATAAGGTTGTATGAAAAAAAGAATTAGTGTCACAGAAAAATCAAGACATGGGTTTGTAATTTTCTGAGAAATTTATTTTTAAAACTAAGATTATTAGTTAGAATTAAATTTAGTTGTGTTAGAAATTCAGCTGCACATATATACTTATTTTGAGCTGCATTCAAGTATGTGATAAATGCATTATCTATTTTTACATCTCCCATTTATTCCATTACTCCTAAGAAATCCTGATATTTTTAAATGTATATTTCTTTAGTATTCAGTGTTAGAAAAAAATGAAGTGATAATTCATTGTCTGTTCATATCAGGAAATATAAAAATAATTCCTAGCAAATTAATTAAGAATTTGGAAAACTCCTGAGCCTCATCTTCTGCCACAGTCCCACTTTTTTCCCTATAAATATATTGTGGCCTGCTGAAGCAATTTATTGAAATAAGATACTTTGTTATTTGTTTCTTGGCATCATAATTTGACATTAATTCATAGGTATAGATTACCAAGATGCATTAGTTATGGGTTTATGATTTCCTTCCAGATAAAATAATGCCAGTATTTTTGCCAACATGATGAAGGGAATTCATGGAAACCCACAGCTAATGTTACACTTAGTAGTAAAAACTCAGTGTACTCCCCCTCCAAAGATCAGAAATGGGACAAGGAAGCCTGCTTTCACCACTGCTGTTCTAGCGGTTCCATCCAGAATCACTGGACAAGAAAACAAAGAGGCATCCAAACTGGAGTAGAAAAAGTAGCCTGATCTTTATTTGTGAATGATATTATTCTGTACAGGTATGTAGCAAAGCAATGAATCCACAAGAAAGCTACTAGAGCTAATAAACAAATCTGGCAAGTTTTTAGAGTACAAGAACAATATAAAAAATCAATGCGTTTCCTTATACCAGAGTGAACAATCTGAAAAGGAAAATAAGGCAATTTCACTTACATCAGCATCTGAAAGAAAATACGTAGGAGTAAATTTAATCAAGGAGGTGAGAGGCTGAAGCTTAGTAGAAGGAGATCCAATCCCATCAAATTGGTAGGAAGAATTGTTTACAGTGCCTATAAAATCCAAAGCAGTCTACATTTTCAGTTAATCCCTATCAAAATCCCAACAGCTTTTCTTTTAACAGAAATTGAAAATTTAGCCCTCACTTTCATATGGAATTGCAAGGATCTCTGCATAGATAAACAACCTTGAAAAAAAAAATTGTAAACTCCTAATTTCAGAATGTACTACAAAGCTACCAAAACAGTGTGGTATTGAGAAAATGATAGCTATATAGACCCTTGCAGTATCATTGGTGTCTAGAAATAAAACCTGTGTCTGTGGACTGCAGATTTTTGACAAGGGTGTTAAGTCTATTCAGTGGAGAGAAAACAAGTCTCTTCAACAAATGGCAGTTGAGCAATTGAATTTTCTGTTACAATAGAATGGAATCAGAACCCTACCTTTTACTATAGACAGAAATTAATTCAAAATGGATCAGCAACCTAAATATAAGAGCTAAAGCCACTGAACTATAGAAGAAAACATAAGACATTTCTTCATGACCTTGGGTTTGGTAATAGGTTCTTTGAAATGACATCAAAAGTGAGAACAACAAAAACAAAATAGATAAATAAGACTCCATCAAATTTTTTTTGTTTATGTGCATAAGTGATGTTATCAAGAAAGTGAAAAGACAACATACAAAATGAGAAAAAATATTCCTAAGCCATGTTTACAATAACAGTTTAATATCTAGAATATATAAGGAACTCACAAAATTCCACAACAGAAAGACCATAAAAATGTGCAGACAAGATGTGCATTTTACGTGGTGATTAAGATGATAGAATCCCATTTCAGAGTGCCTACATTCATGCCCCATCTCCATTCCTGATTCCAGCTTCCTGCTAATGCAGGCTCTGGGAGACAGAAGTTGATGACACACATGGTTGGGTCTACCACTTAGAAAGAGACTAGGTTGAATTCCCAAATTTTGACCCTATTCACGTTGACCATTGTAGGCATTTTGAAAGTGAACCGGTAGATAAGAGTTTTCATTTTTGTCCATCTGTCTGCTTTTCCAGTAAATAAAAAAATGCAAAGGATGGGACTAGACGTATCTCTGAAGAAAATATGTAAACAGTAAGTTTTGGCTAGGAGTTAAGGAGCTGGAACCTTCTTAAATTGGTAGAGATGTGAAATAGTGCAGCTGTGGAATAAAGTTTCTTCTTCAAAAGGCTAAATAAATAATTGTTACCCAGAAATTCTACTCTTAAAAATAGAAACAAAATAATTGAAAACAGGCACTTAGCTAGATATTTGTATGTTAGTGTTCATTTCAGAATATTTACAATAGCCAAAAAGTAGAAACAAATCAAGTATCCACCAATAGATTAATGAATTGTGTGTATATATTATAAATAAAAATACATATATATATTTATATATAACAATTAGAGACAATATTGTGCAACCATAAAAAAGGAATGAGGTTTTCATATATGCTGCAACATAATGAACCTTGACAGCATTATGCTAAGTAAGATATCCAGACACAAAAGGGCAAAGAGTATGAGTCCACATATGTGAAATCTCTAGGATAGACAAATACATATAGAGTACCCTAGAAGATATTAGTGAATATGCAGAAAGGAGAATGGAGATTCATTTCTTAATGCTTATGAAGTTTCTATTTGGGATGATTTTAAAAATTGGAAATTCTCTTTTTCATGACACCTCAGAAGTGATCAACTGCTTCAATATGAATATTTCTTTCCCAGCCAGAAACTCTTCCAGTGGCTGATGAACACGAACTTTGTAATCTGTATGAGAAGCATATGGGCACAGAAGTTGCCTCTGACACTGTAGGTGAAGAATGAACGATTTATGTTGTCCAGATCAGTGGTGGGAACAACCAGTAGGGCTTACCCATGAAGCCGGGCATCCTGTGCCTTGGTCGTGCCCACCCGCAGCTGACTGGGTGAAATGGGAAAACAGAGCACATATTTGTTCAGTGTTGCATCATGTAAGCCAGTGTGAGTGTTCTTGACTTGGTTATTATGTTAGTTTAGTTTATTTTTAAATATTTATTTATTTATTTGAAAGTCAGAGTTACACAGAGAGAAGGAGAGGCAAAGAGATAGGTCTTCCATCCGCTGGTTGGCTCCCCAGTTGGCTGTAACAGTCGGAGTTGCGCTGATCCGAAGCCAGGAGCCAGGAGCTTCCTCTGGGTCTCCCAAGCAGGTGCAGGGGCCCAAAGACTTGGGCCATCTTCTGCTGCTTTCCCGGGCCACAGCAGAGAGCTGGATTAGAAGTGAAGCAGCCAAGACTCGAACTGGCGCCCACATGGGATGCTGGTACTGCAGGCAGCAGTTTTACCTGCTTCGGCACAGTGCTAGCCCCAGTTATTATTTTAAAAAGAGAGAAAGAGAGAGAAGGATATCAATGGGCTGATACTATAATGGCTGTTTGCCTGAGGTCCCAAAGAGTTAGAAGAATCTACAAACTTTGAGTTTCTAAAGATGATGTTGGGCAATATTAAATAGCTCTTAAAGAAGTTAAGAAACCTAGAACCAAAGAACCCAAGATTCACCTCCTGGCTATTCCATATTTCTTGCAACATGAACACTACTGAATTGCCCTGAAGAAACAGTGTACTTAGAAAAATAAGGAAGTCTACAGAGTACAGTAAAGTTTTGGACAAGAGAATGAGGAAAGCCAAAGAAAAACACCACAAATAGTTTGCCAAGAGCCACAGGCTGTCCCCTCTGAGGGCTTGCACTTGCAAATCTGAGTCAAGCCAAAAACTAGACTTTTAAAAGGCAGCAGATAAGATCAGACCTCAAAAACATGGTTTTGAAATAGTATGTTTGCAGAACATTTGAATGTAATTGATGTCACTGAATTGTATGCTTAAAAATGGTTAAAGTGGCCATTTGTTATATATACTGGTTTTTAATGTTTATATTATTTTAACATAAAAACTATTCCCCACATGAGTATCTTTTTAATATCTTACTAAAATAATACTTTAAAAAATAAAATGTTACAAGGGCCAGTGCTGTGGCACAGTGGGTTAAAGCCCCATCCTGCAGCGTCACCATCCGTATGAGCTCCAGTTCAGGTCCTGGCTACTCCACTTCTGATCCAGCTCTCTGCTAATGTGCCTGGGGAAGCAGCGGAGGATGGCCCCTGCACCAGTGTGGGAGACCCAGAAGAAGCTCCTTGGCTCTTGGCTTAGGATCAACTCAGCTCTGGCCGTTGCAGCCATTTGGGGAGTGAACCAGCGGATGGAAGTCCTCTCCCTCTCTCTATATCTAACTCTCACTGTAATTCTTTCAAATAAATAAAATAAAATCTTCAAAAAAATAAGATGTTACTATGATCTTGAAATTTCTATGATTTTTATAACCTTTACAAAGTTTACAACCTTACAGAATTCTCCCAAGAATTTAGAGTTCTCCCTGTCTCCTCTAATTTTATTTGATTTCTAGTGTATATGATCAATAGAATAACATTTG
This sequence comes from Sylvilagus floridanus, assembly GCA_949820135.1. Taxonomy (NCBI): domain Eukaryota; kingdom Metazoa; phylum Chordata; class Mammalia; order Lagomorpha; family Leporidae; genus Sylvilagus; species Sylvilagus floridanus. The sequence continues at coordinate 77,844,853 of OX463229.1, read as the reverse complement.
TTAATCATTCACTGACTTGAATAATTCACTCACTCTTGAAATCTGTACAGATGTGGGCCTTGCTTTCATATCATAACATAATAATTCTCCTAATAATCCTTTTTTCTTTTGGAGAAAATAGGGAATTAACATTACTGCTTAATCTTGCCTTGATGCATTAATCTATATGGGAACTCAACGGTGGTAACTTCATTATTTGGTAAAAACGGGGCTCTCGCCAGAGGTACTCATCCTTTTGCTCTTCCTTTATAGGCAGCAGTTATCCCATGATTTGTTACTCTGTTGTTCATTGGGATTCTTCTCTCCTGTTCGTTACATGTCTTCAATTAGCTGTGTTTGCTACCACTTCTGAATTTCAAGCATGATTTGATAGCACATACTTGTTGCAATTTTTTTCTTAGCTTCCAAGCACAGTCTGCAAAACTCTGCAAGTGAATTTTCATTAGCACACAAAGAATAACTAAAATTTGAGTGTCATTTTTCTTAAAGCAGCAATTTAAGAATACATATCCATGTTAAAATGATAACAGCGATTGTGAATGATGATAAGTCGGCAACTTCTATTTTTATATAAATATGCAATTACACCTTTAATGAAATTTCAATGTAACAGTTTTATACTCCTATAATTCATGATGGGAATTTAAAAACTAGTAACATTGACCAAACTGGACCTGCCACAATGATCTTTAATTTAATAGAAAACTGTGTTAAGGGTCAATGAACAACCAGTTGTCTGAACTGTTAGTATGTGTGCTGCCAAAGCAAGCACTGAACTGCTGTAAGACCTTTCCATGACCCGGTCATTTAGAAACTGGAGTGGATTGCAGTATATGTGAGAACAGTTACTACTGATATTAAGCTATGAAAGTATGTCTTATTTAGATATATGTCTGCTTTCAGAATTCTTCAGAAGTTGGAAACCCCAGTGCTGCTGATGCTACTTTATGGGAGTGGCTAGTTAACTAAAGTATTATTTCATTTGTATGCCTGGAATAGAATGAGTGAGTGAGAAACTAGAAAACATTTACTCTGATGGACTTAAATTCTCTCTCTCTCTTTAATATCTCTGAAGAGCATCAGTGTCTTTTAGATTTTTCTGAAAAGAATATACTCTCATTCTGTTGCTTGGATATATTTCAATATTAAAGCCTATTCTATAAACAGAATCAGTCCTTCATTTTGTTGACGTGGGATTAAAGCGTGTTATATGACCTTATCAAATTTTTACAGTTTATAAATTGAGACATTGATTTTTAGAGATTCAATCACATGGAGAAAAACTGTTATTACTTTCAATCATAAATGTCAATTCCTGTGATTTCTCTTTTTTAAGAAGAATCTTGAAATAGTATATTTTCACTTCAATAATTGTAGAGTAGGACAAAAGTATTATCAAATGTGTATAGCTGTGCCATGATATAAAAGCTTCTGTTACAAAGTGAACTTACTTTTTATGGCAACTTTCCTTTGTTGCACTGAAAACCTGATCTAAAAAATATTGCTAATACTTCACACAATTATTAATCATCGCCTGTGGTGGTCTGTTCTCTGCAACAAAGTTTTTTTTTTTTTTTCCATTTCATGCCAGATTTGCAATAAATCTCTGAAGAGGTGTTCTTGGTATGATTTAGTGTATTTCTAAAAATTATCAAATTGGGTGAAAATTTGTCTTTCCATGATCTATCTGAAACATGCATAATTTTAATTGATTAATTTAAAAGGAACTGAGGAAGAGAGATGGGGAGGGAGGGAAGGAAGGAGAGAGAAGGCAGAGAGAGAGAGAGAGAGAATCTTCCATCTGCTGGTTCACTCCCCAATTGGGCTTAACAGCTGGGGCTTGGCCAGGCCAAAGCTGGGAGCCTGGAAATCCATCTACATCTCTCACCTGCTGCAGGGCCCCCAGCATTTGGGCCATCTTACACTGCTTTTCCAGGTGCATTAGCAGAGAGCTGGGTTAGAAGTGGAGCAACCAGGACAGAGGGCAGTACAACCCACTGCAACACGTTTTCAGGAGCTAGGTGGTATAAGGGAAAAAATTATTTGACAAGACCTTAAATTTTCTTTATTGCATTTGGTGTGTGTATTTGGGCCAGCTGTTTCTGCTTCCATACCTGTGAGCTGGAAATGTTATTATCTGTCCTGGTTACAGTGAACACTAGATGATTTTATATATGCGTGTATAAAATAATATGTAATATTTAGTGTATTTATATGTCATAGAATGGTTTGTAAACAAAGAAATGTTATCTCTGTTTAAAAGCACTTAGAATAATCTTAAGTGCAATTACAAAATTGTTTAAAATTTTGTTCCCTGTGAGTATACAGACATAAAAAACTGTCATGAAAATCATTTATAGTTGTTTACTTCAAAAGAGACCTTTGAATGGCTTTACTTTTTGAAATTAGTATTTACTTTTCCATGAAAACTTGTATGCTGTTTGCTATACCTAGCAAATCCTTAAATGTTTTAGCTGATGTAATTACCATGTATACCCTGAAATGAGACTTTTGCTAATGAAATTACAGCAATAAATATGGTAACCTAACATTAATATTAATCATGTATTTATAATGGCATTATTAGAAATAAATTTTTGCATAATTGAATACCATTGATATATATTAAAGAGATGATAGTATGGTATGTTGAAAGGAAATAAATTAAAATTAAATCATGTATAAGAATCATTCAATAATTTTAATCTATTAAATTTATCATTATTATTACTATTATTCTCACTTTTAAAAATAATTTTAATTTTATTCTCCGTAACCTGAAATTTGTAATAACTCATGTCCATTAATGATTGATACTATCTCTACTTTACTTTTTTTTTAAGATTTATTTATTTATTTGAGAGTCAGAGATACACAAGAGAGAAGGAGAGTCAGAGAGAGAGAGGTCTGACATTCACTGGTTCACTCCCCAGATGGCCGCAATGGCCGGAGCTACAACTGATCCGAAGCCGGTAGCCAGGAGCTGCCTCCAGGTCCTCCCACATGGGTGCAAGGGCCCAAAGACTAGGGCCATCTTCTGCTTTCCCAGGGCATAGCAGAGAGCTGGATCGGAGTGGAGCATCTGGGACTGCAGGCAGCAGCTTTACCTGCTACACCACAGCACTAGCTAGATACACCAAATAAAAATTAATGAAATAATGTAAACTTTTTTGAGAAGAAAGTATTAAAGTAATATTTTAACCTACTGATTCTGACTTCAAACTCAGAACTTAATTATAGAAAATGAGAATAGATTTCTGAAAGGTCAAGTATTTTCTGGCTTTCTACCCTGTGTCACCCTCTTGTTCAGCTGATATTGAGCCACTGTAGCAAAGTAGAAGAGAGAGGCCTATTTTAATCAGATATTAAACAGCAGAAATACATGGCAATATGGGGAAACTGAGAACTAAAGGAGTAGGTACCACTCAGAAAACCCCATCTATGTATAGGTAAATACTCATGCACCCTTAAAGAAATGTTGAAGTAACCACTTTATTACTCTCTAGGACTCTATAATTGATGCCAAATATCAGAGAAATGTTAAATGTATTTAAAAATATACAATGGATTGGAAAATATTTCTAGAAGCATCTAAATGTTTTGTTGATGAAAACTATATTACTCGTTCAGAATAGTAGCTGTCTAGAATTAATAATTTCTCAGCTGTTAGCTTATTATAAAAATTGTGTAGTTTGTTAGAAATGGAAGTTTTTGCCTAATGTAAAGCTTATTACTACCATCTCCACGTTCTTAAAATAATATTAGAAGTTGAGGGGAGGGTAGGGGGAGGGAGAGAAGTTGGGGGGGGGGGAGCCATTGTAATCCATAAGCTGTTCTTTGGAAATTTATATTCTTTAAATAAAAGCTTTATATAAAAAAAAAAAAAAAAGAAGTTGGGACCTGCGCTGTGGCATAGCGGGTGCAACTGCTGCCTCCAGTGCCGGCATCCCAAATGGGCACCAGTTCAAGTCTGGGCTGTTCCACTTCCAATCCAGCTCCCTGCTAATGTGCCTGGGAAGGCAGCAGAGGATGGCCCAAGTGTTTGGGTCCCTGCACCTAAGTGGGAGACTGGGAAGCTGTTCCTGGGTCCTGGCTTTGGATTGGCACAGCTCCAGCCATTGTGGCCATTAAGGGAGTGAACCAGCAGATGGAAGCCCTCTCTCTCTCTGCCCCTGCTTCTCTGTAACTGTACCTTTCAAATAAATAAATAAACCTTAAAAAATATTAGAAGTAAAAAACATTGTTTATAGATTTCCATAGAAGTATTAATAAATATTCTAATAGATTTTTTGTATTCATATGTCATTTTGAGATGTTTGTCACTAATCCAAGCAAATTTCTTATTTATAATACAGTATTTTTTTAAAGAATTATATACCTGTATTATAAGATACTGAATTATATTCTTTAATAGGTGTACGTGTTGAATATCCCTTATCTGAAATGCTTGGGATCAGATTTCAGAATCTTCCAAACTTTGGAGTATTGTACCAAATCGCAAACTTTTTGCAGTACCTTCATGTGTAACTCATTCAAGATAAGGAATTTAAAAGAAAATGAGCTATAACTAGAAGAGGGTGGTGAGGTCAGTGAGGGTGTTTAAATGTATGAGGATGTTAAGTATACTACATGTAGACTGGTAAAATGATACTTCATCTGTATCACAATTACCAAGATTTTACCATTCCTGTGTCATTTACTCCTTCTCAGTTATAGCAGAGGTATTTTTAAAAATCTGATTTTACCTTTAAACATTTTAGCATGCATCTCAAAGAAATGAAATGATACTCTCTTACAGAACCCGATGCTGTTATCACACTTGTTAAAATTCTTTGATGCTGTCCAAAACCCAATCCTTGTCATTACTTCAAATATGTTTGAAATAAAACTTGTTTAAATTCAAATTCAATCAAATTCTGATTTACATTTTGTCATAGTATCTCTTAAGTCTATTCTGTGTGGAAAGTAATCCCTTCTTTATTGAATGAGCTGGAGCAATTGTCCTGCAAACTATTTTGTATTCTTAGTCAGCACCTGTTTTCTCAAGGTGTCATTCATTTATTTTCTTTTTTCAGTGTTATCTACGGACTGTAATGTGCCTCATGTGTTACTACATTTAAATTCATAAGTGATACTGTATTTTGTATTACATGTGATGAAGTCATATGATGTCTGGTATTCTAGCTCTTCATCATGCTAGTGTTGATTACTGAAGTCAGTTGATGACACCCTAATGTTTTCATTGAAAATTTCCCCTCTAAAGGTTTTTATCTAATAATGATTTTTGCCTAGCTTATTATTTCATTAGGATAACAGATGTCTTTAAAATTTGAAGGGCTTATAATATGGTTTTTGCTGATGGCAGGTGATTCAAGATTAAATGAAAAATTAAGATACAAGAAATAACTCTAACACAGGAGGAACAATGAATTTGGTAGATTAAGGATCAATGAATTCAGTGCATAAGTACTGGATTGCCTTAGATCAGACTTGTCCACAGTTTCAGCAGCACAGAGAGAATATATTTACTAAATTTCAACAAAAACTTTGCTAAGAAATCTGTCTGATGATTGTATGTAACTTTAGAATTGTGTTGTTAATGTTTAATGTTACATAAGAAATAAAAACTACAGCCAGGAGCAGACCTTTGGGGTAGTGGTTAATACTCCTTGAGTTGCCGGCATTCCATATTCCTCATCTGGGTGAATTAGTTTAAGTCCCAGCTTCGCATTTGATTCCAGCTTTTCTGGATAAGCACACCCCGGGAGTCAGCAGTTATGGCTCAAGTACTTGGGTCCTGCCACCTGTGTAGGAGAACTGGATTTGTCAGCTCCTGGCTTCAGTCTGGCCAGTGTCTAGCTGTTGTGAACATCTGCGGCATGAACCGGTAGAGGGGAAATCTCTCCCCATCTGTGTTCTCATTTCTCTCTCTCTTTCTGCTCTCTCCCCTCTCTCCTCTCTGCCTTTCAAGTAAAATACATCAATAAAAAATTAATAAACTTAAATCCATTTCAAATGTTACTCTTAATATTTGACATGGAGCCTTCTTATCCAGTTTCTATGTTTCTCAATAAAAACTGCAATTTTAAATTATTGTTGTCTTATATACTAATATTTGTATGTTACACAAAATGTAGGCATATATTTTATATAACTGATTTTTAGCTTTTGTGCCTAGCTTTTGTAAAAAAATAAAATGCTTCTCTTAAATAAAATGATAAATAACCAGGAGTTTAGTTTAGACACTAATGGAGCCTAAAAGCCTTTACAATGACAAAATCCAGCAACTTTTATGATTTATGGGCTCATTTCTATTACACAGTTTGGTCGTCCACCTGCCAGTTTTCCTTTTTTGTGATTTCTTCTTAAAAATTATGTTTTTGTGTTATCTGAGTGAAAGGACCATTAGAGTTCAGTAGAAGAATATGACAGCGTCTCTTCTCAGGATTGCAGCAATTCCCAGTGCCAGAAGTACAATCTTCTCCCCCCAACCTTCTTTTTTTGTAGTAGTTCTAATTGAAGATATATAATTTAATGCTCAAAGAATATAAGCTACACCTGTTAACCTGTGAACTATTTTCAAATTGTCTCATACATGCTACTATGTGAAATTTAGTTTTATACATCATATTTCTTTATGGTTCAATGATTTCCATTTACTATCTGTTAGTTCTCTGCAACCTAAAGAGAATAAGGGTTACTGTGTGGTCAGAAATGGTATGTATTCTGTCATGTCAGACTTTTAAAGACATCAGTTGTATAATCTATTTACCTAGTGTCATGTTATTCTTTAAAAGATCCCTGTTTAACTTCAAATGTTTTGGCATCCACAGAGGAGCACTCTGTAGTTGTCTACCAAAGCAGTAATAGAATCCGATCTATGTTTTGTGTCGTCTATTGGTCTAGATAAGTACTTTTTACATTAGTTATATTGATCAATTCTCATCCTTTTACTCATTTATTGGACAGTTAATAACAACCTTGTAAAGACTCCCTAGAGCATTTCTGTAAACTAGAGCATTTTACTCAACAACCACAAATGTACATAGACAAGAATTGAGACAAACTGATTAAAAGATAGAAAATTGAGTCCACAAACTCCAATTATGTTTCTCAGGTTCTGTCCATCTTTACAAGTGAAAGGTGTACTTACGGTCTATTGAAATATGTTCTAGGGCTGGCATTGTGGTATAGCAGGTAAAGCCATGAGCTGCAACATAGGCATCCCATATGGGTGCCAGTTGGAGTTCCGGCTGTTTCACTTTCAACCAGCTCCTTGTTAATGGCCTAGGAAAAAGCAGCAAAATGTAGTCCAGGGGTTTGAGCCCCTGCCACCCACGTGGGAAATCTAGAAGACGCTCCTGGTTCCTGGCTCCTGGATCAACCTGGCCCAGCCCTGGCCATCATGGCCATCTGGGGAATGAATGAACAAATTGAAGATTTTCTCTCTCACTCTCTTTCTTTCTCTTTGTGTAACTCTTACTTTCAAATTAATAAATAAATGAATCTTGAAAACATTAAGTAAATATTTTCTACAACCTAGAGATAGTTTTCATAGATTGGAATTTTCAGTGTTTAAAATATTACTGATTTTTGCTTCATATTCCTGTGATACAAGAGTGTTTTCTAGAATAAGCATCATAATATTTTGTTATTACTTTAAATTCAAAACTAATAAAATGGTTTATGCATAATATGTAGAGCAATATGAATATTACTTTTCCAATGTTTGTAGTTTTGCAACTTTGTCCTTCAAAAAATATTTTGAAAACATTTTTACAGGGTGACTTGGAATTTTGAAAAACAATGATACCTAAAGGAAATATGGCAGTGCCTACTTTTTTTAATTAGAATTTTTAACATATGATTCTATTGATTTTTGTGACAACAGTTTAGAGAAGAAATACTTATTTTTGAGACAGGAGTTGATTTCTTGTGTTACGATGCAGAGAAGATTACGAGTAAATATCAGGAGGCTGCAGTAAGCCTCAGAAGAGTCTCAAATACTGATCACATTTTTATTAATTTAAGGTATAAATTTAAGGTGTAAAATAAGTTACAGGACCTGTATATTACACCCCACCAATTTCATATTCATCTACTTCATATTAATCTAGATGTGGAACAAATACTGTTACTCTCTCTGTCGATTTGTAAATTTAAAATTTTATTAACTGCTTTTAAATTGCATCTTAAGTCTGATATTCTGGCCGGCGCCATGGCTCAATAGGCTAATCTTCCACCTAGCGGCACCGGCACACCGGGTTCTAGTCCCGGTCGGGGCGCCGGATTCAGTTCCAGTTGCCCCTCTTCCAGGCCAGCTCTCTGCTATGGCCCGGGAGTGCAGTGGAGGATGGCCCAAGTGCTTGGGCCCTGCAACCCATGGGAGACCAGGAGAGGCACCTGGCTCCTGCCTTCGGATCAGCGCGGTGTGCTGGCTGCAGCGTGCCATTGGAGGGTGAACCAATGACAAAGGAAGACCTTTCTCTCTGTCTTTCTGTCTCTGTCTCACTGTCCACCCTGCCTGTAAAAAAAAAAAAAAAAAAAGTCTGATATTCTGTCCTTTTTGTCAAAAGTATATCATCAGTAAAGGAAGCACTGATTCATTTATCCAACAAGTATTTGCTGCACAAAACAAATAATTTACTGTTCACTATAGCTTATTTTGTTGTAGAAAAGTAAAGAATAAATATAAAATTTTAAGTAATGGTTAAAAAATCAAATTAAATAAATAGAAGATGGTAGAATTGCAGAATTTTAACTTATTAACTTTCCAAGTTTTCCTTTTTCCCATAAGAGTGAAGTATTATTTTCATTATGGCCCCATTGTTCTATCCATGCTGATACCTCCATTATCTTTCATATTATACTGGCAAACAGTGATCTAGCTTGGTCTCTGTTTCCCAGCAAAGCAGTAAGGTCTTTGAGAACTAGTTCATAGATCTTCATCTCAGTGTTGCCAGTTCCTAGCCATAAATTACTTTATAAATACTCAGTTAATATGTCAGTGTATGGAAAAAAAAAAAAAAGAGGGGCCAGCACCATGGCTCACTTGTTTAATCCTCCATCTGTGGCGCAGGCATCCCATATGGGTACCCGGTTCTAGTCCCAGCTACTCATCTTCCAGTCCAGCTCTCTGCTGTGGCCTGGAAGGCAGTGGAGGATGGCCCAAGTGCTTGGGCGCCTGCACCCGCATGAGAGACCAGGAAGAAGCACCTGGCTCCTGGCTTCGGATCATCATAGCTTCGGCCGTGGCGGCCATTTGCGGGGTGAACCAATGGAAGGAAGACCTTTCTCTCTGTCTCTCTCTCTCTCACTAACTCTGTCAAATAAATAAATAAAATTTAAAAAAATTTTAAAAAGGAGCATATGGTTCAATTGAACTTTTTGAATTACTTTATTCTGTTTTACATGATTTTATTATTGTAGCCTCATTTTCTGTAACTTTTCATAAAAAGAAAATTAATAAGAATGTTTTCTGAAAATTAATATTTTTGTCCACAGGTACTACTGAACGAGTGTGCTTGATCCAGGGAACAGTAGAAGCATTGAATGCAGTTCATGGATTCATTGCAGAAAAAATTCGAGAAATGCCCCAAAATGTGGCCAAGACAGAGCCAGTCAGCATTTTACAACCCCAGACCACCGTTAATCCAGATCGCATCAAACAAGTGAGTGTTTAGTTGGGAAAATCAAAGAGAAATTTCCACAGCATAATATGAATTTCTTTAAAAAGAAGCTTTTAAAGTCTTAACATATAAAGTTTATCTAAGCATATAAGACATACCAGAGTTGTCATTTAGTTGTTTAAAGACTATCAAGGTCTCTTCCTCTGATTGATCGATCGATTGATTGATTGAATTTTTTTTTTCGTTTATTAGTGTTACACTGAGGAGCACTTATGTGACTCTTTTCATTGTGATTGTTCTTTAAAAATTTATCTACACACTTTATTAATTTATAGGAATTGATTCTCTTGAAGATTATATTTCTTTTTAAATAAAATATAAAGATTGAAATAAAATTATATCATTAAATTTCTAATGCCCTATTTTTAGTGATATCTGTAGCCTGCAGTGTAGTTATTATGCAGACTCCTGTTTTGCTAATTAATCATGTTCAACTTTTTTATCAACAAACATGTATAAATAAATATTTGTACCTAGCATTCAGTCTTCTGTTACAAATTAGCTATTATGATTTGTATAATTTCTGTAGTATTTCTATACACATATTTGTGTGTGTGTGTCATAAAGGGCCAGTGTTCATTTTACATGTATGAGATTCTCTGTAAAAAAAACAATTACTTGGTAAAAACGCATGTGAGTTTTTAGATTGAGTAATGGCTGATGTGTAGGGGGAAACTGACATTATTTAATGTTAAACAAGGTGGATTTTTCCACCATAAATTCTTTTTAAATCTATACATTTATTTGGTACTTTATATTCATAACTATTATTTCTGCCTTTGCCCTTTTACAATTAGCCTTTTAATTTGTGATTTAATTTTGCTCTCAACAGACTATACCTTCCAAAGAAATGTATTATTCTACAGAATTCATACAGTATTTAATTTACAGTATATTTGTGTTAATTGTAATAAATGTGAAATGTAGCTCAGTCTTATTAATTTCATGTTTCTGAATGGAAAAATGTTCCTATAAAACAGTGATTTGAAACTTATATTTGACCAATAGAGACAAATATAATGCTAGACAAATACAAATATAAAATTGATAATTAGGCAATACATTTTCAAATAGGCTAATATCCAATATACAATTAATTTTTTAAAAAACTTTTCATATTCAAATTATGGATAGGTAGCTGTTATTTCATATAAAATCATTCATATCATGCTCCTTGTCAGTGTAAGATGGTTTAATTTGTATAATTTTCATAAATTTTTAAGGAAAAAATCTCTTAGTTTATACATGACAGTATTTAAAATTTCAAAGCTATTAAACATCAATGGAATTTTTTATTCTTTACTACTCTTTATAATTTTGAACTATTTATTCTGTCACGCTAGGTAAATAACAATAATTTAGAGACTCATGATGTCCTGAAAATGATACCATGACTTTATCCAAATTTTAAAGCCAGGAGTCTAGTTGAATACCTCTGGGTTAAAATCATCTGGGGATAACAAACTAAATGAACACTGAATTATAAAATCTATTGACTTCCTGCATTTTGCCATCCTATTACTTTTCCATTTTCTTTTGTAACATCTGTAGGAAATTTTAAAATGTAGGGAGAGAGGTGAACCTCTTGGTTTTTTTTGTTTAAGTAAAACATAAATGTAGTTTGAGTATAATATCATTGGCAGTCTGTTCAGAACAATTATATAAACTGATTTTTATTATTTGTATAAGCACAAAAGCTTCTGCCCCACATAAAGACCTGCAAATCATTGTTAAAAGTCCAGTTTTCTCTATAGTAATGTGAGATTTATAGTTTATCCAGTGCCAGAACAAATTTATGAAGAATAGAGTTTTAAAATTTTTACCTTGTTTGTATTTGCCTCCTTGGGATAATGTTATTTAAATTCAGTGCAAATGTTTAGGAAAGGAATACTTTTTGTTTTAATTTTATGTATTTGCATTCATTTGTAAGCCTTGTAGATACTGTGGAATTAAAATTATTGTTGATTTAATATTTTCATATGATCAGTAATACATGTGGAATAGAGTATCATTTGAAAGAATTTACCGAGAATAGTCAGTCCGGTAGAGCAGTGCACTTCATTTATAATGTAAAATTTTAAAAGTTTACATGAAAATCTAGAGAAGTAGAACAAATTTCCAAGATATTATAGATCAACTGGCCTTTTGTGCTGTTTGTTCTCTAACTTGCTAGGTATCCAATTTAACCAATATGTTAGTGGATCATTCTGTATATAGCGCAGTAAGTCAAGTATATAAATTTCAATGAGGGTGCTCTTTATATCTGAATAATCATGCCAATTATATAGTATAAAATAATTGTCTAAATCATTTTTCTGTAAAGTACATGAAAACCTTTTTTATGATCTTTATATATTTTTAAAATTTTAATACACAAAATAATAATATTTCTTATTAATGACAGTCTTTCAGTGTCAGACATTTATATTACATTTGCTTAGCTCTTACTTCAAAAGTTAATTTTTACAAATATTTTTATAATAGTTTATTAGCAATTTTCTCCTAGATAATATTGCTTAAAAGTTAAAGCTAGAATTTTAAAAATTCTAGACCCAAAGCAAATCTAACGACAACATAGGAATGGATTAATGTTGAATATGAAATTCTGAATTTTATTAATGTTTCAATTATTGCATTTGCCCATTGTCTTCGGTGATTGATAATTTTAAGGCTTTAATGTTAAAAAGTATAATGTAGATGTAATACTGACTTAAATAGGAAGTCAAATTTAGTTCTAAACACATAACTTGCTTTAAATGTGAGCATTTTATACCACCTATTATGGACTTACACTATATTATTATATTCTGAATCGTATTGTCAATCTACAATTGGTAACCAAATATATTACATAAAGCAGAATTTTCTGCCCAAACAAAACATACCCTTACTAAATGAACAGGTTTTCAAGCAAGTGTATTTTCTTAGGAATGTACTATATAATGATCTTGCAATTTTTAAATACAGTGGAATTATGAAATCAGGTATGATAACCCTTTTTGTTTGAGACTTCTGGATTTTTAATTCATGAATGTATTTTTACAGAGCAACTATGTTAGGGAACAAGTGCCTGGAACATTTAAGGAATTCTCTTGTATTTAAAAAATTTTAAAGATATTTTACAAATGTAATTTAGCCCAAGAAATTTTATTTCATCATGGAAAATGTTCTAAAATAGCACTTAATTAGATTGCTATTCATTCTGTTAATCATTAATTTATTAATACCTTTTTGGCAAAATATTTTAAATGGTCTCACTTGCTGTGTAGGATTAACCAAATTTGATATGTATTCTTAAAATACATTAAAAAGCTAAAAACTATATTTACTGATAAGAATTACAGTATAAACCATGTACTGTACTATAAAAACTTGGGAGGGGTATGAAGGAACTGCAGAATAGGCTGAAAATAGTAAAATAGTTAAAATTTGAAACAGAACTCAAAAAGTGCACAGGAATTGTCTAATGAAAGCAGAAAAAAGAAAAAAAGGCTTATTAAGGAAAATGGAACAAAATGGATTCTGGGAGAGAGATGTAATTTTTTGCATAGTAAAGGAACTGTCTTGGCAAACCCAGAATATTTATGTTAGAGTTCAGAGCACAATTCAGTGTGAAATACATCAGTTGGGGTGGGATAATGGAAAAGCTTGGATGTCTGGCAAGGGTCATTCTATGAACTATGGCTTATTCCTGTTTTCCTGAACAGCCTTTTAAATTTCTTAGACAATGAGGGAAAAAAGGTGGAACCTAGGCATTTGCTATCTTCTGCACTAAAATTCCAGATGGACTCTTAGGGTTCTTGTAGGAAAAGAAGACTAGTGTAGATGTTGAGGGTTTGTCGAGCTGCTGTAACAAGAGGAGGATATTTATCAGAATGGAAAACTAAAGGCTTTAAATATTTTATTCCTTATTTGTGCAGCAGGATGCAGCTTTAACAGAACTTGAAACAGAAGTTAAGGCAAGTGATTACCAGAGAAATATTACTCAGCTAGTGATAGATTGCAAATTACAATTGAAATGTGTCATTCATTGATGGTTCTGCTATACCTATCACAAGTTCTTGAACACTCTGTTAGTGTAATCTTACTTGAAAGCAAAATTATGTTGATTATGGTGTTTGTATATCATAATAGTTTCTGGTCCAGCAAAACAATCTCTTAAACAGAACTCGTAATTTGTAATTATTTTTGTGATTTATTTGTACGTTTAACTAAGTATCTATTGTTATATTCCTGATTTTTAAAAATTAGTTTCTATTTCAAAGGATAACTATTTAAAAAATATTAAAATACTCCAAGTTTTTCTACAATAACTAGCTCAGCTTCCAATGTGTGAGGAACTCTTCAACAGCTATTCAAAATGTGTAGCTATCTGAGAAAATACTGCTATAAAATGACTGTATCTTTTATTTTCATGAATTTGAGACTGTAAAAGTACTTTTGAAGGAATATGTGCTTTGTAAATATTATTTATAAAAATATATCACTACAGTGATATTAGGTAAATATTAAGTTAATTACATTTTCCAGATTTATTCCATGAATTTTACTAAATATTTAACGTAAAATTTCTAATATTTACCCAGTTAATGATTCTACATATTTTGCATGTGAAATATTAAGAAATATTGAAATATTTCTTGTGGATTTTGCTGTTCCAGCTCTCTGTTGAGAACAACTATTACATCTGTTCCATTAAATTAATAAATAGAACATTTTAAATTAAATGTGTTACTTTGATATATTTACATTTATCTACTTATGAGAACAATTTTTCTTGGTATTTAAACAAATTATCTGCAATGAAAAGTTTCCGAAATTTTTTTCATTATATTTATTTGTAATGGGAGGAGACATGCTTGAAAGCACCTATATGAAAAATAGCTAAAAAACGCCATATCTTTAATTTATTACATTTTCATTAGTTTAGGAATTTAAACCAAGAAAATATGTATGTAGTGATATTTACTGTGATATTTCAATAGCATTATCCATTGAAGTCCAAATATAACACTTTTCACCTGTTTATTTAAAATATTAAAAATGTAACATCATATTACAGTATTTAATAGCCAAACTTTAAATTATTTTAAGCATATAGATATTGTCCAGAAGTTTCAAAATTATGGCTTTTATTCCTATGAGAAAGAAGAAACAGTTTCAAGACTAGTAAGGACAACTTGATGAATGTGAACTGTATCAATTAATAATTTGTGTTTAATATTTTATATATATGCCATAAAAGGCAGGGCAGTGAGAAAATCAACAGATTATGTTATTTTAAGAAACTACAAATTCTAAAGTACTTGCTGTTAATACTTTTTTTACATAGTTCTTTTCGAAGCTTAAAAACATTGTTGAGGATTTTTATCGAGTTACAAGGTGGATGTCCTAGTGAACGTACAGCATTTCACATTGATTTTACTCTGATAAAAATAGAAGAGCTCAACACACATAGAATTATGTGTTTCTGTGTGTCAGTGAACTTGTATTCTAACCTACATTTGGAAAAACTACCTCTGGATTTATATGATACCTTGTTAGCCAGCAAACTAGTTATTAATCTGAGATTAGCACAGAACAAATTTTTAAATGTATGTTAACTCCTTCCGAAAATACTGTGGAGTAACTGTTAGAATCTGCAGAGAGAAACAAAAATTTCTAGTTTTCAGTTCATGAACATGCACTAGCATGAAGTCATTAGCAAATGTCCCAGCATAGTATTGCATGAAAAGGGAAACATTAGGGAAATTTTTGATGAGTGAAAATGAAGTCTCTCTGGAGAAATGGCAAGAGGTTTTACTTCAGATAATAGCCCTCTCTCTTTCTTTTGTTATATTAGATTTGATAAAATCGTTGGGATGACTCACTACTAGTATAGTTCTCTTGAAACTATTTTAGATTTTAACTTAGCAGGAATCAGGAACTATTTGAGGGGTGGACTATATGGTACAAGATTTAATGCTAGAAGAACCATTCTTAATTTGTTCCTGGAAGGTAGTGAGTTAACTATGAGCCAGTGAATTTCTTGTCATTTCCTTTAAACTTAACTGCCTTATTCTACACAAATTAGAACTTTAGAAACCATATATGCAAAAAAATATGACTTTAAGTAATTTGTGATGCTTTACCTGACAATGCTGAACCTTTAAAGTTATGCTTTTGCTCATATCTGAGTAATTTTGATGGATATGTATTAACATAAACAATATCCATATGGAATTGTATTTGTACAATAAAAAGATATCCCATTTTCCTATTAAGAAATACTGTCTGTTGAGAATACTGCTTAAAGCAATGCTATTTTGCTAACTGAACATAATGCTTTTTTTAAAGAAAAAAATCAACATCTTAGCCTTTAAGGTTACTCGATTAGACATGTGAACTTTTTAAAACATTTTAGACATGAGAACTTTTTAAAACATTTTAATGAGTTATTCAAGTAATTATGTCTGATACAGCATATTTTCATGTGTATTTATTTAGAAATGATCAATAAATATGATTCCTAATATTTTTGTGCTTATTTTCAACACAGGCTGACGATGCTACAATATATTATACTCTTCATATATATGAAATGCACTGTTTAACATAAGTTATAAAAACAATATTTTGGTAACTTTTTAGAACACTATTAGTTACCATTTTATTAATATAGTGCTATAATATTAATATGAGGTAAATGTTTACATTTTCAGATGGGCTCTAAATTTATTAAAAATTAATCTTTTAGAAGATAATGTGATATTAAGAACTCAGAACTTCAAATTTAATTGCTTTTAAGTATGGATCCCTAAATTCATGTGGAATCAGCTTGTTGGTGATGTTCAACATATTAAGTAGGTAGATATTTTTATGCCAAAGTAAACTTCATTTCACCACTTCTTCAAATTTCCGACTGTATTCATTGATAGGAAGATGACTCTTTCAGTTTTGTGCATTGAATTTACTGAATTTTTCTTTGACTTCTCTTTTCCCCAAGAAAATAAGAGGGAAAGTAATGAGACTACTATTCATGAATATGGTCAGGATACCTTTAATACTCATGTGAATTTTTATCAGTCACCATCATGGTTTCAAGTCATGAATTTATTTTTACATGCTTATGCATGCATATCTACATGCATTAGTTAATTAATCTTAAATTCCATTAAATTCGAATGAATAGGAGAAAATTTATTCATAGGATTTTGTTCTCGTTATATTACATTTTATTTTATTTTGTTTTACTTAAGTAATCAGTTTAAGGCTTATAAAGGTTGATTTGCTCCTAAACTGCTTTGTTCCCAGACATTGCCATCTTCCCCAACTACCACCAAGTCCTCTCCATCTGATCCCATGACCACCTCCAGAGCTAATCAGGTACAGTATCATGCTCTCATCTACACCATACTTTTCACGGGTGATTGCCTGCAAACTGGAGAAATAGATAATGGTGGGTTAAGGATTTTATTCGGTCATTCACATGTATGTACCATAATCAGACTCCAATTAACTATGAAGGAAATAACCATTATTCCTAACATTTTTATACATCTTTAATTTTAGATAACAAAAATATATTTAGATGACAGACTTCTGGAATTCAATTCTCCCCTTTAAATTGTGACCACTCTGTGAAGCTCTGAGGGCTATCTATTGAGTTGGTATTTTTAATTTCCCTTATTGTGTCTTTCTGGGATTCTTAGTATGTGAGTTAAGGATAGCATATATGTAAAAAAAAATCAGTGTATAAATTGAGCAAAGGTATATCTTTAAAAGTGAATGCAGTTTTATTTGAGACATACTTTACTATGGAAACAATTGAAACTATTGATGCAAATCATTTCTAGCAACCTAAAAATAACCAAAAATCGATATTTGTGATCATTTTAATATTATCTAACTACTAAGGAGGTTATGTTTTCTTAGTTTTTATATTCTAAGCATTTTAATTGCTGCAGTTTCAAACCTTACAATTAGAAATATATTTTATAGTTTGGTTTGATTGTTTTGGAACATTTATTTGTAGGACATCCTTCAAAACTGTAAATGCTGAATAATTTTATTAAAATGATTAAAACATTTCATTTTGTCTGAGTTGAGCTTCATTTAGGTGAGAAATGCTATTTTGAATATTTCCATTTTTTTTAAACTAATACAATGCCTCATGGGATAACTTTGCTATTTAAAGTTTATCTTTTTAGTTGCATATAGTTGACTGACAAATTATTGACTTTGAACTATATTTGCTACATATTTTAAATGTGGCCTTTGCATACTATCTGATATAAAGCTATCAGAATTATTTTCCTCATTTAATGATTTTGATCCTTTTGCAACCTCAGGAAAAAAAATTCAATGTACTCACTGGAAGTAATACTAAAATTTAGCTTGTATTTTTATACTAAGAATTTTATTTTCATTTTATGCAGTAGTATTTCCTTCAAACAAAAGCACTTATAATGCTCACGTTTGACCTCCCAAAAAATGGTTAGTAATATGCACATCTTTAATGGTGAAACCCAGCTGAATGGAGAAGTATGACATAAAGTGAGAACCATGCTTCCATTATGTATGCACGAACTTGAAAAGTAGTCAGACGTTTATTACTGTACATACCATATCTTTACACGGGTTTTAATTATATGTTGCAGAAAGTTGTTGGGAAAACAACGGATCTTGTTTTTAGTGTCTCTCTTACACATCATCATTCTTTCTTCCTCCATACAAAAAGAAGAAAAATGAGTACAACAATAAAAACTAATAATTTTTCTCAAGATAATAAAAATCCTAAATCCATAAAAGAAATTCATCTTAATTTGTCTCTGAAGTTAGAGTTTATTCTTTCATTTATCTTATACGAACATATGAATTTTTAAAAAATAATTTCTTAAGTCTAACTATATGTTAAAATGTACTAATACTGTATTTTACCATGCAGATAAGTTAGTACATTCATCTCTGTCAAATCTAATGTTTAGCTTTTTTGGAGTAAGTCATTTGTGATTTTATAATCTGTCTACAGGATTGCATTATATTTGTTATTTATGCTCTGTTTTCTTCTATTTTTATACAAATAAGCATAATATCTCCTGGATAACATGAAGTGAAATATGAGAGAAGAACAACACAAAATGCTTAATTCATTGAAAGAATTGTGGTTATCTTCAACATTTATATTATTAGTAGTTGATAATTATTTTATTCTGTAAACTATTTCCCAAAACATTCTGGCATGTGATAGGACAGAAGGAATTTGTGTTTTTGTTCTTCCTGTGGAATTTTTTTCCACAAATAAAAAAGACATTTAAACAAATAAGACCATAGCTCTTATAGCTGTTCTTTAATTTAGTTTATTCTTGCCCAGTAACTTAACAGTATGTCTCCAGTTTTATAAGTAGCAGAAAAGGATCAAAGCCAAAGATTTCTGTTTTAGATTAAGTTAATATTTAAGGGTTATAGTTAAAATGACACCCCTTGATATTAAAAGTAACTATAAACTTTTTTTCATAAACTATTTATAAGCCAATATAAAATATATTTCCCAGTGTTCAGTACTCCTGGCTTCAGCCTGGACCATTCTTGGCTGTTGTAGGCATTTGAGGAATGAACAAGCAGATGGAAAATCTCCCTCTGTCCCCATCTCTCACTCTTCTTTGTCTCTGTCTCTTCGCCTTTCTAATAAAGTGAAATTTAAAAAAAAATCCAAATAACTAACATTTATGATATTTCATTAATGTTAGCTAAATGAATTTTAATTCTTTTATTTCCAGAATAAATAATTTGTCTCTATTACAAACTAATATGATAAAAAGAACTAATGGACTAGAAGTATTCATACAACCCCAAAATTGAAAGCACAGAAATCAATTCAATGAGTAAGTTTAAATTGCAGTTAAAATTCTTTTCTGCTCTTATAAAAATGATTATGTGTTTCAGTGTATACTGAATTTTACTTTCTTACCTTTTAGACCTTTTAACATATTTCTGACCAGAATGACAGATTATAGCTATAGTATTTTGCTGTAATGATTTCATCCTAAAAATGGAGCGACTATCATGTAAAAAACCTTTAGATAAAATATGGTTAAAAGTCAAAACTAGAGCCAAATTGCCCATGATCAAATACTACTCTGCCATTTCTTTGTTGAATTACCTTCAGTCTCAGTATTCCATCTGTGAAATTCAGATAGTAGCATTTCATATGATTGACATAAGAAATGATAAACTATTTTTAGAATACTGTCCAGAATATAATAAGCACCATATATATGTTAGATTATTTAAAAATACCTTTCATAAAAATAAAAATAAAAAACAACCTTTCAACTAATAGTATGGGAAAAAAGTTGTTCTTTGAGACAGCAAATAGTAGGCCAGACAACTTATATTGTCTGATATAAAAAATGAGTTTTACCTTTAGAAATATTAGTATTGGTGTTTCTTTTTTAATTTTGCAATATTTCTGTAATCAAAATTTGCTTTAGCATAAATTATAATTTTATATTTTTAGTGAGAATGTTAAATCATTTGTTGCATAGTAGTGAATAATTGCTGTTATTTCACTACTTAAAAAGATGAAGTAGTAGGGCTAATAGTTTTTTACTGATGATTTTTAATGTGAAGTGCAAGTCTGAAAAAATTTTTACATATAAAATTTTAAACATGAAGCAAATATAAAGGTATAGGAAATAGAATTAGACTCTTTGAAGCAACACATTGAAATTTTCAAAAAGAATGCAAAAGAATCTATAGCATTCAGTTAGTTCTAGGTTACTTAGGCTGATTTATTCAATCACATCATTAAGATTCAATAATATACTTTTTAAGCCAATTGGTGATACTAAAAATGATAGGTTCCTCAATGGTCGTTTTCTTGGAATTTATCTCAAGTTTTGAGAAAAAAAAAGAAAAAGGATGATTTCAGGATATGTGCCTTATATGCATTTATTTATTTATTTATTTACTGATAAAGTTGAAATTATATATGATATTTATTAAAATATATAAAACAATATAAGTAGGTAAGTTATATAAACTACCCCTTCTTTGGTTGCAGAAAACAAATTAAAACTGATTTGTGCCACGTTAAATTCCTGATCTCAAATAGATTCTTAGTCTTAAAAATGTTTATTTATCTAAGGTGAATGAATTTCATGTATTTCAATATATACAGATTTAGGAACATGGTGATGCTACTCAAGCTACCCTCCCTGCCTCCCACAGCTCTACCCTCCCTCCTCCTTCCTTTCTTATTATTTTTTTAATTTTTACAATAACATACTTTCAGTTTATTTTATAGTCATAAGCTTAGCCTTCCCCTAAGTAAAGAATTCAACAAATAGAAGGGAAAAAAAACTACATTTCTCAACAGTATAGACAAGGGCTGTAAACAACGATCAAATCTCAAAATGTCAATTTTGCTCATATACATTACATCTTTTGTACTCTGTTAGTTACGACACATAGGGAAACATATATTTGTCTTTTGAAGACTGGTTTATTAATGGATTCTTAATTTTGTCTGTAAGCCCACTGACTTTCTTACTGTCCAAATGGTTAAGTTTTTCTCTCTTTTCAATCCTCTATTAGTTTTCTGTTGCTGTTTAAGAAATTACCACAAGTTCAGTGGCTTAAACAGGATGCATTAGTCTCTCATGGTTTGTGTGCATCACCAGCCCAGGCGTGACTTAAGCCAAACAGATGGAGTCCTCAGTCTCAATGCTTGAAATCAGAGTGTCGGCCAGGCCGCATTCTCATCGAGATTCTTGACCTGGGACTAATCAGCTCCCCCTTTTTGGCAGCTTTCCGGTTCTTGCAGCAATTTGACTGAAGTCCTGGACTTGTTAGTTGACTGTTGGCCGGAGACAGCACTCAGTTCCCAGAGCCCACTCACAGATCCCTGTCGTGTTGCCATCTCCCCATGCACATCATAGCTAGATTGCTTCCTGCCAAATCCACAGGAGACTCTCCATTGTGTGTTTGCAAGATAGGGTCTTACATATTGAACCTAATTATAGGAATGAATCCCTCACCACCTTTGCCATAAATCGTAATCACAGTAGTAACATCTTACCACTTTTCCCATATTCTTTTGGTTAGAAACAAGTCATTTTTCACAGGGAGAGGATTATGCAGGTGATAACACCAATGAGTACAGAACATTTTGGTGCCATCTAACAGTTGTGCCTACCACAATCCCCCCCCCCCCCCATATCTCTTGCTCCTCCTTCTCTCAGCTAATGACCTGACTTCCTACTTTACTGAGAAAACTGAAACTTCAAAAGAGAACTCCCATAAACTCACACCAAGAAATACTTAACAGACCAGCATTTCAAGCATTTTTTGGAAGAGTTATTTTATTGATCTGAGAGGCAAAGACTGAGTGACAGAGAATGAAGGACAGAATTCTTCCATCTGCTGGTTCACTGCTCAGATAGCTGCAGTGGCTGGGAATGGGCAAGGCCAAAGCCAGGATCCTGGAACTCCATCCAGGTCTCTCACATGGGTAGAAGAGGCCCAAATACTTAGGGCCATCTTCTGCTGCTTTCCTAGGCACATTAGCAGGGCACTTGGTCAGAAGTAGAGCAGCTGGGACTTGAACCAGTGCTCCAGTACAGGATTTGGTTAGCTCATGTTATGGCTTAACTTGCTGCACCACAACATTGGGCCCTGGACTAGCACGCATAACCGTGTATTCTGCCTTTTCCGTCTATTACTATAGGTAAATTTCCTCTGTGCCTGTCAAAAACTAGTCATTTCAGTTGACATTAAACCTCATCCTTTCTCCTTTACTCAAGAACATCCCTGCAGCATCTCCAACTTCTCTTTCCTTTATGTGTCAGATTTTTTGCTCTATAGAGAATCATTCCCAACAGAATGCAAGTATCTTTTTTTTTCCCCTCAGATCTTAAAAGCAATTAACTTAAAACAAAATTTTTAATCTCACTTCCCCCACCAGCTAATGCCCTATTTCTTTTAGTCTCTTGTAGTAAAAATTTATGAAAGCATTGCCTCTATTCTGTCCTCCAGTTTTTATCTTCCTGTTATTAAGTCCACTCCTGTCAGGTTTTTGTCTCTATAAATTCTGCCAAACTGTTTGCCAAGGACATCAATGGTGACCACATTGCTAATTCCAGTTAGCCATTCTCAGTCTACAAGTTAACTTCATCGATCCTCAGTATTTGTCAAACTTCATTAGATGCATTTCTTTGGTATATTTTCTTTTCTTGATTTCCAGGACATTGTCCATTTGTAGTTTTTCTTCCTACACTGCACCATGGTACTACTAGTTCCTCTCCTTTTATCCCTATATTCTTGATTTTGGAGTGTTCTAATCTCCATACTTGGGGCTTCTTACAAGTCTATGCTTTATTCTCATCTGATACTTTGTGTTTTATATACTGACATCTGCAAAATTTTTATTTCCAGTAAGAAACCAGTTGACTATTATGTTAATCCATTCTATACTTCTAAATCTGCTTCTTGAAACAGTAATTGGAAAAGAACATGCAATATTTCTCACATTTCTGTTGGAGAACGAGAAATTCAAGATGATGGCACTTGCCGGGCTTTCTTGCTGTGTTCCTCACATGACAGAAAGAGAGAAAGTGGACGAATGCTGTGTCCCCCACAGAAAAGAGAGAGAACCCACTCCTGCAGGCCTGTTTTGTAACAATATTAACCCATAGGATAGGCTGCCTCCTATCCTAACCTAGGTACTTCCCAAAAGGCCTCACCTCCCAACACAATTGCACTGTGGATTAAATTTCCAACACAGGAATTTTAGAGGGAACAAAAGCCTTCAACCATGGCAGACAAGAACCTAGGGAACAAAATCCCTTGCAGAGGCGTATTGCCTCAACTTACACTCATAATGTGAAATTCCATTTCACAAATATATATCCTAAAATTGTGTTAGCTTCAGGCCCCATATAACTTGAGCTCACCTTTATCTCCATTCCACATCTCAGAGTAAAACTGCAGTCAACATCCAGTTCCCCTACTCAGTGTTTCCACTAGCCTATCTAACGGACATCTTACATTAATAAGCCCAAAACAGCTTCGAATCTTGGATGCTTTTAAAATAAACATGAGTTTATCTCTCCACCTGTGCTTGAAATATCCATAGTAGCAGCAATTAACTTAGAAGACTTGTCCCTTCATGAACTTCAAATTGTTCCAAAATTTACTTTCTCAGTAAGGCCTCCTTGGCCGTCCCATTGACATTGTAACCTGATTTTCTTGTCCCCCAAGAGTTCTGATTCCTTTTATATTACTGTTTAGTTTTAGCTTATCTTTTCTCCTACTTCATGAACATTGTTGTATGCTCTGCTCTTTGCGATGTTCGTTGGGTATTATGTGTCTCACTTTCCTGTAAAAGTAAGTTGCATGAGGATATAGATTTTGCTATTTATTTTTTGATGTATCTGAAACACTCACCAAATAGGTTATGAAAAGTATTTGTTGATGTGACTACCATGAATTAGAAAAATAGGATTACAATTTTTTTTTTTTATTTATCTGACAGGTAGAGTTAGACAGTAAGCGAGAGAGACAGAGAGAAAGGTCTTCTGTTGGATCACCACAGATGGCCGCTACGGCCACCGCTGCGCCGATCCGAAGCCAGAAGCTAGGTGCTTCCTCCTGTTCTCCCATGCAGGTGCAGGGTCCAGTCACCTGGGCTATCCTCCACTGACTTCCCTGGGCCACAGCAGAGAGCTGGACTGGAAAAGGAGCAGCCGGGACTAGAACCCGGCACCCATATGGGATGCTGGCACCACAGGAGGAGGATTAGCCAAGTGAGCCACGGCACCAGCCCTACAATCTGTTTTAAAACAGAATTTTTTACAGTCCTTTCAGGTGAAATTTTACACATAAGCTTTCTCTAAAAACATAAAACAACTAGAAAAGCATAATTTTACTTGAATAAAGAAGTTAAGCTAAAGAAATAGACCCTCCTTTCTTAGACATCTATTTTATATCTGATAGTACTGAGAGCAGTTTGAAAACCAGTCAGACTTTTGTCTCAAGTGCAAATATTGTCACAGTTCTCCAACAAAATACAAAAATTAGTTTTTATTTCCCTCAGTATATATATATATATATATATATATATATACACATATATATATATGTATACATATATATATGTATATATATATATATATATATAATGTCAAGATAATGTTCTTTGGAAGTGTAAGAGAATCCTAGAACAATAATAAACCCCAACTTTCTTTTTAATGAACTTAGTGAATTTGTACATCAGATTTTATATTCTTTGCTTATCATTAGAGTGAGGTTTATGGAATAACTAGTATTTGAGTGTAATTTCTTATGGTTCTACCTACTGTATGTCATACACATTTCAAAGTCTTTAAAATTCATTGGAGTAAATTGAATCATAACAAAGAATTCATATTAAAAGAGCACACAGTTTTCATATAAAGACATGAAATATTCCCTAAATAAGTGAACAGACCAATTTTGGAAGAGAATGTAACAATATCATAGAAATATTAATCCTTTTAAGTTAAAATGTAAACTTACTGAAATTTTCATAATATCCCTATTTTTCTTGGTACTGTGGGAGGGAGAAACAAAGCAAAATGATTTTGGTAGTCACATATAAATACAGTTGCATAATAATTACATTAAGACAAATAAATAATAAAATAATAAATACAGTAATACAAGAGATGCTTCTCTAAGGTTTATAATATTATGTAAAACTATTATAATGAAAGCAATGTGATCCTAGAACAACCCTTGTGAGGTAGCAGGTTGGACCCCCACTTGTGAGACTAGCATCCTATATCAGAGACCAATTCAAGTTTCAGCTGCTTCATTTCTGATCTGGCTTCCTGTGAATGTTCCTGGGATGGCAGCAGAAGATGACCCACGTACTTGAGTCCCTGCTACCCATGTTAGACACCAGTATAGAATTCCTGTCTCTTGGTTTGGCCTGCCCTAGACCTAGATATTGTGGCCACTTAAGAAATAAATCACCAGATATCTATCTCCTTCTCTCTCTCTCTTTTTAAAAGACTTATTTATTATTTATTTGAAAATCAGAGAGACAGAGGCAGAGAGAGAAAAAGGTCTTCCATCCACTGGTTCACTCCCCAGATGGCTGCAATGACCAGAGCTGTGCCGATCCAAAGCCAGGAGCCAAGAGTTTCATCCAGGTCTCCCACATGGGCACAGGGGCCCAAGGACTTGGGCCATCTTCCACTGCTTTCCCAAGGCCATAGTAGAGAGCTGGATTGGAAGTAGAGCACCTGGGTCTCAAATTGGCACCCATATGGGATGCTGGCACTGCAGGCGGTGGTTTTACCCGCTACACCAGAGCACCATGCCCTTTCACTCTGGTTTTATTTCTCTGTCTTCTTCCCTCCCTTCTCTGTCATCTGCCTTTCAAATGAATAAATAAATAAATAAATCTTTTTTTTTCCTAAAGACACTGTGATATTTACACAAACATGTAACTGGTCAGTGAAATAGAGTTTTCTGACATAAATCTAGGAACATATGTGAATTTTATGTATGATAAAGAAAGGGAGTATAATTTCGAATTAGAAATATTATAGACTTGAGCCATAATTCCTGGTTTCAGGTCTTGCACAAACTAATTTTTTTAAAATATCTTTAAATTACCATTTATATTTTCTCCTGAAATGTGAATAATGCTGCTGTGTAGAATCATGATTCCTAAATGAACCAATACACATGAAACAATTAAAACTTGGCCTGGGTCCATAGTATATAAAAGTATCACTTTAATTGATTTTAGAAGAAAAAAAGCTTGTCATTTTGAAGCATGAGTTCTTACCTTGTAATGTCAAAATGAATTCAACTGATGTCAGTACTCAGGTTTTGCCCTTAATATATTCAATAGCAGGGCTTTCTAATGGGTTTTTCTCTCACTGTCTTTTAAAGCATGAATGGCATTTGACCAATTTCCAGTGCTCTTGGCATTTTATTTAAAGAACAACAACAGCAACAAAATCTCTATAAATTGATTCTCTCTCAAATTATAAGCTTACTTCCTAAGTTAGTCAGAAAGGTATGATGATGAACAGATTCTACATAATATGTTTAGAAAGAAAGTCTTGGGGGAGGTGTGGAATGAAAGAAAGCTCACCATCCTGGCTTAGCTATTGAGGAAAAATAAAAAGTGAGTATTAACTGCAAAAGTTTGAAATTTTTGTGAAGTACTGACTATTTATGTATCTCTAGGAATTCTTCATGATTTACTTTTATGGAAACAATGCAATGGCACACAGGTTTTGCTTTTTTTTTTTTTTTTTTTTGGATGTTTCTTTCAAGATGAACTCTAGGGTAAACATGCATATACAGTCACACAGTCACAAATGTTGTATTCTGTCATTATGAAATGCCTGTATATTTTGTTGGTACATTTTCCATGGAGATGTCACTGAATATAGTACTGAATCAGTGAAAATTTTAAATGTTGAAATAAAAATTAGAAATGTACAAAGAAAAGGGATATTTTACCTAATAATGCTGATATACTTGACTGTGCACTTGAAAGGAGCTAAACTAAAATCTTTCTCTTCAGGGTAAAGAAATAAATCTCAAGTATTCAAAATTGAAACTTTCAGACTATTTGATGATAATATGATATGTGCAGTCAAGTTGAAAACTTTGTTTTAGAAGAAGGAAATCTACACTAAGAATAACTTAATAGGTTTCAATATGTAAATATTTAATATTTTTAGTATAGCAGAACACCAATTTATAGAAATCTCTATTTTATTTAACTGAGCAGTGACATCTATTTGTCTTAATATCACATTGCTTTTATTATGATAGGTTTTTTTTGTTAGGCATCTCTTATACACAAATACTAGCAAAACACACTATTAATAAGCAAAAAAGCAACAATATCTAAAAAATATATTGAAGACATGTAACAGTTAATATCTGTACATGCAAATAACTCTTAGTTTCCTATTGGTGGGGGAAACTATTAAATTGGATAAAGATTATTAAAAATCTATGTATAGAGGGAAAACAGAAATGTTCAATAAGTATATAAAAAGTTTAATGTCACCAATTACTAGGGAAATAAGACTCAAAAATCACAAGGTTGTACTTTTTCTTAGACCAAATAGACAAAATTTTGTTTATGTATCAATAATACACATTTGACAGAAATGCAAGAATTAATATGTGTGTATTTTTATAAGTCAAAATGCTAGAAGAGTACAGGAAATAAGCCATTCTTTTTATAAGGGTGCTAAAAGAAATGCTACATTACAGTTCTTGAGAATCTGTCCTATGGAACTTAATTCATCACTTTGTTGGAATATGGATATGGATATAAGAATGCATATTGCATATTATTTACATTGTCCAAAGTTAAGTTAACAACTTGATCTCTTGAGTAAATTATAGTATTGCAGAATATTCTGTGATTCAGGTATTAAATATACTGAGTAATGCAAATAAATATATCAATAATGTACACTGTCCTAGCGTATTAGTCATACAATATTAACTAAGGAAAACTTAGTTACTAGGAAACATATGGCCCCATTTTTCATAGGCAAAAAACACCTTGTTTTCATGTATCATTAGGGGGATGACACAGAATATGACTGTTTCTTATATGTCTACCTCATTTTAAAAATATTAACTAGCTAAGAATACAAAACAGGATGGAAAAAATACTTCACTTGTGGTACACCCAGTGTTTTAAAGAAGATAAAATAGTGTCAAGGGAAAATTTGAATGTCTTTGACATTATATGTGGGTTTGAGCTACCTGATTCCTGGTTTCTTAGTCTGGGGCTGCTTTCCTGAGAAGTTTGAAGAAGTATCACTAGAGAGAGGCTTCAGGCCCATAAAGACACTTACTCAGTGGCAATCCAAGTGGACCTCATGCCGTAGTTCAGAGTTTTGCTGAATTAAATTTGAAATTTGAAATAACAATTTGTCAATCCCAGCTTTATGTCAAAATTATCTCTGGAGAGTCTTAACTGATAGCTCTAGCATGAGATTAGGCATCTGAATTTGAAAAGTTAGAGAAATGTTTCTTAAAGCCTCTTGACATGTTTTGGAAACACTGTTTACCATATGATAAGTGCACATTAGTTTATTATAAACCCATAACTGTGTTATATAAAACTGTTTTTTTAAACTAATTCATCAAGACATTTTTCATGAAACAATGTGTTGTTACTTGAAAAACACAAAATTGAAAATACTTGGTTTGTACAGAAATTGGAAGATACATATTAATTTTTTTATTGAGAATAGTAAGGGTTTACTAATTAATACAGCTGAAATGTCTATGAGGGGTTATTATACAAAGAATTATTTTTCAGATAATATCAGCAGACTGTGACTATTATCAAGTAGTTTTTCCTGTCTTGGGGATATTTATATTCAGATGACAATAGTAGTTTTAAAGATTATTTAGCAATATTCTTGCCAGAAATATGGAAATAGGTTTAAATAAATGCTTCTTACCTATAGACGTTCTCTTGCTAACTTCTAAGTTTGTTAGTTTGCTGTGCTGCAGACAGTATGTTTTTCATACCCAGTGAAGGGAATCAGATCATCCTAAGGGCATGTCAAGAATTACTGCTGCAAGCAACACACCAGTCATGTTTCCAAGTAGTACCATAACTCACTGTTGAATATCAGTTTGTATGGCCTTCCAGAGTCCCTTTTAAAGATATGATCTCATATGAAGACCTTCTTATGTTTAGGAAAAGCCTAGGGTTTGTCATATTTTCATATTCAAGAAAGTAATACACTGCCAGAGAAGTTGCTCTATAATATTACCTTTTTATATGCCATGTATGGCTCAGGCATTGGTTAAAATACATAGAATACCTTGTTTAGTATTAGATCATGGGGATGCAAATTTACCACATTCTCTGTCTTTTTGGACCACCTACTGGGTAAAGTTGATTTCTTTGCTTCATCAAAATTCTCCCTGGAGTCACAGCTACAGTAGTTCTTGCATACAGCATGTTCTGAAAACAATATTACATCATTTATAGAAGCAAAGCATTTAATGTCTCTCTTTTTACAGAATGTATACTTGGCTTTGTGCCTTGTTTGTATATGTGTATACAATTCATTAGAAATTTTTTCTACATTTCAAGTAAAGCTATATATAATTGAAAATACCTAAAATAAGGAAATTGGATAGTTAAGGGAATTCATTTCAACATTTCTATTTTCTTTTAAAAATGCTTAGAAATAGGAAAGTTTTCACATATTCTTTCTGATAAGAATACTTTTGCTAGATTAAGGAGTTTGATATCTACTCAACATGGAATAATAAAAGATTGTCTTTCCTTTTTTTTTTTTTTTTTTTGTTATTTATTGATGGGGAGGGGAAGAGAGAAGGGACACAGGGAGAGAGAGGATGAGTTGCAACCCACTGGTTCACTCCTCACATGTCCACAATAGCTAGGACTGGGGCAGGCTGAAGTTGGGAGCTGGGAATTCAGTCCAGCTCTGCATGGATAACAGGAATCCGATTACTTGAGCCATCGTGTCTACCTCCCAAGTCTGTACTCTCAAATCTATATTAGCAAGACTGTCAGGAGTCATGAGCTGGAGCTAGATACTGAACCTGGGGATTAAACCCAAGGACTGGGCACAAGCGTCTTCATCTGTCTTAACCTCAAGGAAAAATGTATATTGGCCTTGTTGGTTATTGTTGTTCTAATTTTGAATCTTTCAGTCAGGAGTTTTCAAAAATGTAGTAAGTTGATCTTTTTCATTCCTTATAACTGGTGCTCAGTTTAACTATTTTGTTTTCCAATTAGAGGATGTAGTCATTCACTTATTCTTTAAAAATATTTTTGAAAAAGAAAAAGTTCTATTTGGTTATATCACTTCAGATTGCCTTTAGGCAAATAATGAAAATTTTAAAAGCAATATATTCTCATTTGTGAATCACTGAATATTACAAGTGAACTACATTAATCCATACATATTTAAATAACCTAGTTTTTTAAATGACAACACAATTTGTTAACTTGCAGAAACATATCTGTATCCTTTTATGTGTGAGTGAATGTTTATCTTAAGTGTAAATGAAATAAGAATAATTCATGACATTTTCATGTTATTAGTGACAGTCATTTGTGATAGTTAAATCCCAACCACCCTTAAATAGCAAGATGCTGAAATACAGCTTTTTCTAAAAAAAGTAGTATTCTCATTAGACTGTTAGTAAAATTAAAATATAAAAATTGCTTAATCAGTTAATAAAATGGCTACCACATGCAATCATAATTTTAATAACTTTTTAAATTATGTAAAAAAATAAGTCTTTTTAGCTAATTGAAAATATTTTAGTGGTAAACTGGCTTAATAAAAATTTATAAAAACAATATAAAAATTAAATGCAAAAGGTTCACTTATAATTAATTACCTAGTCACATAAGATTAAATTCAGATAGATTTTTCAAACACAGATGAGACGTTTCCTTCCAAAATTACCAATATTACCGTTCTTAATTTGGTTACATGTCGAGTATTAATCCATGAAAAAAAATTCAAAATTTTAAAAGGCTTTATATTTCTAGATTAACTTTGTTTTCTAACCTGAAATGATGTTTTCCCAACTGACATAAATCTTAATTGCATGATTTTTATTTAAAACCATGTTTATGAACTTTTTGTTTACAATTTTAAAATTATTTTTCTAAATCTGTTTTTCTGTTATTTATCAACAATTCATATGCAGTCAGTATTTATCAATATGAATATGCATTTAAATATTTACTGTTTTTGTATGGCAAAAGAAAAACCATAAAAGCAGAGATACCATGCCCATTTTTTAAAAATTATCTATTAATTTATTTGAAAGAGCAACAGAGAGAGAAAGACAAAGAGAGAGAGAGAGAGATCTCCCAGCTGCTGCTTCACTCTCTGCTCACAATATCCAGCCCTGGGCCAGCCCAAAGCCAGAAACCAGGAACTCCATCTTGGTTTCCCCCAAGGGAATCGGGGTCCTCTGAGTGGGTCAACTTCCACTGCCTACCTAGGCACATTAGCAAGAAGCTAGATGGAAAGCAGTGTGGCTGACACTCCAATACTGATACAGGATGCTGGCATTGCAAAGAGCAGCTTAACCCACTGCACCATACCACCAGCCTCCTATCCTCTGATTTTCCTCTTTATCTTCAACATCTGGAATTGCACCTGGCACTTGGTAGGTACTCAATAAATTGTGTTGTTAGTACCAGAAATTTTATAACTGTATTTTAAGTCATTTATTCATTTCTTGCAGAATTTCTTTATTTTAGAATAATTTTCCATTTATTTTTGTTAACACATTTTAAAAGTCAAAATAAGGTAAAGGTTTATTTGGTATGACAAAAAAAAACTCATCTGAAATCCAATCTCTATTACTCTCTCATTTCACTTTCATATGCATGTAAATTTTACATTATTTGATTCAAACTCCACATACTTATGTATTTTTAAAATTTCATATTGATGTTTCCATATTATTTTATAATATTATATAGGAACTCCCTACTGTTGAGTACATATGATGTTCTCTATGTTTTGGATAGTTTCCCAGATGGATTGTAGAAGGAAAGAAGCTAAGTAAAACATCATGCTTATTTCATAATTTAATGAATACTACAGGACGATTTCCAAAAGGCAAGAGATGTTGCCACAACTGTTTATAAAATAAATTAATAATTTATCCCGTTGATCATTTACATTTGATTTACCTTTTTTTGTCTTGGTAAATTTGGCTGTTCTACTTTGAATTTTTTAGAAGTTAGACATTTTCTCTTTTTTTTTTTTTTACTTAGTTATTTAATATTCACTCTTTAATGAATCATTTGTTCACTTTTACATCTCCCTCGGGAATCTTATCTATTTTCATGACTTTAAACACTATTTCAATGTTAACATACATTTCCACTAATGCAAAACCAGTCACCTGCTTAGTGTCTTCTTTTTGGTTGTCTGATAGGCATTTTAAAGTGTCCCAGGTGAATTCCCTTTATCCTCACCTTTCACTCCTTTTCGTGTTGATTGGCTTCAGTGAACACTGCCACTATTTTTATGTTCATAGCTATTTACATTTTTAAGTTAAATATTAAGTTCATTTTAGAATATTAAATTGAAAACATTTGTTATCATATGAAAAATCCAAATACTTCAAATGTATTTTTTTTCACTTATGAAAACTAAGTACTTTATGGGGCTGGCGCTGTGGCACAGTGGGTTCACACCCTGGCCCGAAGCGCCGGCATCCCATATGGGCGCTGGTTTGAGACCCGGCTGCTCCATTTCTGATCCAGCTCTCTGCTATAGTCTGGGATAGTAGTAGAAGATGGCCCAAGTCCTTGGGCCCCTGCATCCACATGGGAGACCCAGAGGAATTTCCTGGCTCCTGGCTTTGGATCGGCGCAGCTCCGGCCGTAGCAGCCAATTGGGGAGTGCACCATCGGAGAGAAGTCCTCTCTCTCTCTGCCTCTCCTCTCTCTGTATAACTCTGACTTTCAAATAAATAAATAAATCTAAAAAAAAAAAGAAAGAAAACTAAGTACTTTAAAAATATGTATTATTTTATATGGCCTGAAAGGGTAGTGCTAAGAGGAAGTTTAAATTAATAATGATAAAATGCTTTCAAATAATTTTTGAAAACTTGACAAATGTTTGATGATTCAAATATGCCTTCTGTGAATGAAACTTGAATTTGATGAAATGTGGCCTATTAAACACTAAGAAGACAATATCCCAAATTATTTTCATTTTAAAATAATAGCAATCCCTATTATAATTTATTATTTATGACCTTCATGGTTTTTTCATAGTTATTTATTTCTGTTGGTTTTCTTTTTTGGTATAATTATGTCTAGGATGCTTATCATCTTACTACGACAGAAATAATTTGAAGGGCTGCTCTTTTCTTTCTTCCTCTTTTTAACCTGGCAAGTATTGATTCTTCCTACTTATTCCTAAATGTATGCTTCTCTGGGATAAAATGTAATATATTTTTAAAAAACTACTCAGCATTCACCACAAGAAAAAAATTTAAAAATTAATAATGCTTGAAGGATAAAGTGAAATAATGTGTTAAGTGAAAAAATGTTGTGGAGATTATCATTAATTTCCTGTCTTCCAAAGAAGCAACTCTGTTGTATCTTGGGGACAGAGAGAAAAATAAAATGCAGCCCTTTAGAAGAGGACATAAAAAGAAGTACAATCTTCATAAAACTCCTAAAGGCACTTAATCTTACATAGCAGTTGTTTTGGGTTAAAAATGCAATTGCTTGAAGCACGACAAAAAATGGAAGTTCATTGTATCAGTTATGGCTTGTGATGATGAATCAACAGAAACCATAATTTGTGCCATCTTATTAATTGATCTAGTTCACCATTTAGTCAAGTAAGCCCAAATATATTTGTACCACCTTTTGTATGGCAGTGAAGCTAGACACAAATGTAAGAATAAGAAACTGGGTCAGTATTATGATTTAGTGGGTTAAGCTCTCAATTGTAATGCCAGCGTCCTATATCGGAGTGCCAGTTCAAGTCCCAACTGCTCCACTTCCAGTCCAGCTCCCTGCTAATAGGCCTGGGAAAGCAGCACAAGATGGGACCCCTCCCAGCTATGTGGGAAAACTGAACAGATTTCCAAAATCCTGGCTTTGACCTGGCCCAGCCTTAGCCGTTGTGGCCATCTAGAGAATGAAGCAGCAGATGGAAGATTTCTCTCTGTCTCTCACTCCTTCTGTCACTTTTCCTTTTAAATAAATAAACACAAATGTTTAAAAAAAAGAGCAAGAAACGACAGAGTAATATAGGAAAAACATAATACCACAATGAAAATTTAGGAGGAAGACAGTGCATATTTAATTATTTTCATGTTAACAGATTTTTTCAGTGAGCATAAATCTGTTGATTTCAGTAGTATTCTGATAAGATTAAAATACCTATGAATTCAAATTTTCATATACTTAAGTTTGAAAGATCCCATCATGGCCACACAATGTGTATGTGTATGTCTGTGACCACATGTATATAAAGTACTTGACTTTGGGTTCTTAAGAGTAACCTTTATTATCTCCAAAGCCTGAAAACCAAAAGTTATATCACAAAACATATATTATTTAGTTTTTGTACAAGTCCAGATTTTTTTGTTTTATATTCTTAACAATTAACTGTTTCATAACTTCAGCCAGATGCAAATGTGAAATGTTAATTTTGCAAGAGATAAGTATCTGTTGTGCTACAGTCAGCATATATAAGTAACATAATATAAAATGTAAAAAAGTACTTTGACACTTCGGATTTTAGGGAATCAGGTTTGAGTTTACAAAGTAGATTGTATTTAAACTGCTCTTGCATGACATGTAAGCTTTCAACAAAGATTTATGAACAGTGTGGGTACATAGATAACATTCCAGTCAGTTGGAACAAAAGAAAGAACAAAGGCAAAGACAGAAAAACGACTAATATAGAATATGTTCAGGAGCTTTCCATGCAAAATGAAGCTGGAACGACAGTCTGGATAATTCAGTGGCAAGTTTAAGGGGTGATCATTGAAGGGTTTCTCCTAATGCTAAAATAATTCCTCATCAACAATCTTATCAAGCCACATGATTTGATAGATGAGGAATATTAAGTGATTTGACAAAGATCGTATAGCAAGATCTAGGGTGAGGCCCCATACCTGTTATCAATTCTTTATTCTGTCTGTTATACCACACTAATCTCTATATAGAATAAAGCAGTAGGATTACACCAAAAGCATTTGGAGAGGGGAAAAAAAATCATCAACTGTACCTTACAGGATATAAAGATCTAGGGAGGAATAGAAGTCACAGATGGCTCTCGAGTTTAAAATATGAGGTTGGTAGTGGTGGAGCATAAGGATGCATGAGAAAAAAAGCATACTATTTTATGACGAAAAGTAGATACTCCCATGAAATGCGTCACCTTTATCAAAAGTAAGTAGGTTAGGGGCTAGTGACACTGCTTGGGGTGCCTGAGTTCACGTCCTGGCTCCTCTTCTGATTCTGTCTTCCTGCTAATGTGTACCCTGGGGGGTAGCAGTTGACTGAATTCTGGCCCCTTGGCTCCAGCCTGGCCAGCCCTGGTTATCAGGAGCATTTGAGTATTGAGTCAGGTGTGAAAGATTATGTATCTCCACCTTTTTCCTAATTCTCTCCGTGCCTTTCTAGTAAATAGACATAAGTCAGATTAAACAGACAAGAAGAAAGTTGTAAGAACAGATTTTTAAATTCTGTCTGGATACTTGTATTCATATTCTGTTTTTCACATTTTGTCAAATCTGTTCATTTCCTTTTTTTAAAGATTTAATTATTTGGCAGAGGCAGAGTGAGAGAAAGAGAGAAATCCTCCATCCACTGGTTCACTCCCCAGATGGTTGCAACTGCCGGAGCTGCGCAAATCCAAAACCAGGAGCCAAGAGCTTCTTCCAGGTCTCCCACGTGGGTGCAGGGGTCTAAGGACATCTGCTGCTACTTTCCCAGGGCATAGCAAAGAACTGGATCAGAAGTGGAGCAGCTGAGACTCGAACCAGCACCCAAAGGGGATGACGGCACTGCGGGTGGTGGCTTTACCCGCTATGCCACAGTGCCGGCCCCTTTAAATCTGTACATTTCAAGAAGGCTATTCTTTATTATTTAAACTGTAAGACAGAAGCAAAGGTGCTGTCCTTGTTTCAGTTTTCTTTTGGTGACAATTCAATGTAGATCCCTCAAAATAGTCCAGTACATCTCCAGCGGATACTACTAAGTGCACCCTCAGTGCCCTGTGTTTTAATATTTAGGGAATTGAAACATATTTTTCCTAATTAATCTATGTGGGATATATCTTGATAAAATACAAATTAATCTTAACCATTAAGCATTAAGAAATACAATAAAATGTCAGTATTGTTTTGATAGGTAATAATGATATAACAATAGCATAAAATGCTTTCAAAGATGCTGCTTGATCAGTTACAAATTATGAAAACTCAGCTCAAAGTGACTTATTTCATTTTTTATGTCCTGGCCTTCGACCCAGTTAGATTCAGATGCCAAAATGCTCTCTGGGTTTTCTCTCTGTCTGTCTCTCTCTCCACTTCTAGAGTCTCCTTTTTATCTTAGGTGGGTTTATTTTCAGCCAGGTTCTTCCTCTTTGTATATGAGGCCACATAGATACTAGCAATGCCAGACTGATGTTCTATTATGTTAGGAACACAAATACCTCTACCCACCAGCTTACCCATCCTTATGCTAGTTCTTATTGAACCATTCTGTATTGTGTGCTCAGCCCCAAATCAGTAACTGCCAAGGAGGTAGAAATAGTTACAGGTCAGACCTGGGCCATCTTTCCATTCCTAGTGGCAGTAAAAGACTATCAGCCTGACCCAAAGCACATACACTAAGAATGAGCAAGCACATTTCCCAAAGGAAGACAGGCTCTGTTGCCAGAAGAAGAGACACTGAATACCTGCTGAATGAGTGAGTGAATGAACGAGGACATGAAATAAGTGATATATGTAAGAATACAAGTAAGTAGTAATTGATACAGCAGCCCCAAAGAAAATGCTCTATACAGTTGACTGAGAGATTTCAAATTATACTGAAACTGGTTTTGTGTCTATTTTCAGGTACTATTTTTTGAAACAGTTTAATAATTTTCTTGCCAGGATGATGAAGAAATATGCTTAAGGATACTTGTTCCTTTGTAGTTGTGAGATCATAATTAATTGGATTTCTTATTTAACAAAGGAGTGAATTTGTTTATCTTAAAGTTAATCTTTAGTGAGAAACATGCCCATATTAAAACTTATCTACATGGTAGTCTTATTACTCACTGTAAGACTCTTAAACAAATTCTTCTTTTGTGATTGCAAACAGAGAAATAATCACTTCACTGCCTTTTTTTATGAAAAGAAAAAATGCCTCAGGCTAAATGTCGCTGATCTGAACATCCAAAATCTGAAATGTTCCAAACTCCAAAACATTTTGAGCACGAAAGTAGAAAATTGTGTAACTGACAATGTGACATATCACATCCCAAACATAAGCACACTAAAAACATTCTGTTACCTTCAGGTGTATGTGTGTGAGACATATATGAATTTCATGCTTAGACTTAGGCCCCATCCCCAAGATTTCTCATTCTACACACACACACACACACACACACACACACACACATATATATATATATATATATATATATATATTCCAAAGTTTTAAAAACATGGAGCAGTATAAATAAGGGCTATTTAACCTCTAGAAAAATTAGTATAATTATGTTATTATTTGATCTTATGTTTATTTGATACAAATAAGTCTAACTCTAAAAATGAGGAAAATTTAGGTTTAAAGGTGATTTTACTTTATGTCATTATTTAAATAGATATTCACTATTAAAATGGGTTTAGATTCGAAAAAAGAACACTCCAGTACAGAAATATGCTTAAGTTTATGGGACTATTTGATAGTAAAAGAAAAAAATAGTGAACTGATAGTTGAGAAATGTGAGAGAGAGGCTGTGTTATGGCACAGTGGGTTTAAGCCATAGCTCGCAACACTGGCATCCCATATAAGTGGGCCAGTTTGAGCCCAGCTTCTCTGGTTTCATTCCAGCTCACTGCTAATCCACCTGGGAAGGAAGTGGAAGATGCCAAGTGCTTGGATCCCTGCCAACCTTTCAGGGGACCCTGATGGAGTTCCTAGCTCTGGGCATCGGCTTGCCACAGGCCTGGCTCTTGTGGACATTTGGAGAGTGAAGTAACATGAGGAAAATCTGTTGCTCCCTCTCTGTCACTCTGCCTCTCAAGTAAGAAATAAATCTTAAAAAAAAAAAAAAGAAAGAAATGTGGAAGACATTTAGGTCAATATGACTGCTATCTCTCAATGATTTTCTTTCTTACTCCTTCCATTTAAACTTTATGTCTCCTTTATACTCTGCATACTTTTGTGCCAACACATTTAAGATTCTGTTACACTGATATGTTTACATACACATTTTGATATATCTGTAAACTTTTTAAAAACTATAACAACATCTTTATCTCCAGCTTCCAATACAGGTCTGGGCCATTCAGAAAGCATTCATAAATGATTAAATAGTTGGTAGTGGATATAGATCATAGCTCTGAAGGGAAAACCGATTTGTAACTGTCATGAACATATCTGATTTAGTCATGTAGATGTTACACAAAATAATTTGTGTGCTGTTTAAGGTTAAATTATTTTTTCTCCCCTTAGTTCTTTAGAAATAAGAATATCTGTTTATGTCATTGCATTGCCAGCCTTTATTAAGGAATATGAATCCACACTTGCAATTGGAATGTTCCATTTATCATTGCATACCATTATTTAACAATGCAGGGACTTCTGCTTTGGGAAATACTGTATGCCAGTGTCTAAAAAGTCAGCAAGTAGGCCGGCTTACACCATTTTCCATCTCTTTTTTTTTTTTCCCAACAGTATTCAGTTGTCTGCTGTCTCCAAGCCCCCACATTGGTGTCTGTCTTCTTCTTCACTCTAGCCTAATACATAAACTTTGACTATAATACTGCTTGCTTTATGATAGTATGCAAATGAGTTCCCTTTTCTTATTGTCTCACCTTCTTTCTGGAGGGTCTGTTTCCAGTGTATGTGCATAGTAGATTAATTGTAAATGTACAGGTAAATACAGACATAGTGTCTTGAATTCTTCAGGGATAAGTGACAGTGTAAGTCTAAAAGCATTTTCATGTCATGGTACCAAAAATAAAATTTGGTGACTTATTGCTTAGCTAGGCTCCATATGTATTTATATTTATTAAATTTTTAATTTAATGACTTTGTATTTTATATTTCTTTATTTTTTAAGATCAGTAAACTTATACAGAATTGCCTATTATTGTCTAAGGCTAGGAAATGTGTTATAAATATTAAGATGTGAGCATATGTCAGTTTTCAAATCATAGTACACAATTATTTCATGTGTATGTTGACAGATCAGTCATGCTAGCAAACACTTGGTGCCTACAATGATACAATGGA
Source organism: Sylvilagus floridanus (assembly GCA_949820135.1). Lineage (NCBI taxonomy): Eukaryota > Metazoa > Chordata > Mammalia > Lagomorpha > Leporidae > Sylvilagus > Sylvilagus floridanus. Next base: position 77,805,136 of record OX463229.1, on the reverse strand, counting down.
AATTAAGATTAATATATATTTTAGATCAGGCTATTTCAAATAGTTAAAAATAAAATCCAGAAGATAGTACTAACCATATAAAAATATCTTTAATAGAAAAATAGGTGATGTGTTGTGATTCTTTAATTTACAAGGAGACAGATTTTTCAGATGACGCTTACTTGTATCAAAAGGCAATGCTCTTTCAGAGGTATATATTATTTCAGAATGTTTGAATATTGAAAAAACAATAAGTAAAAGGAAAATGAATTTTAAAGAAAAGCTACTGTTCAATAATAATGTTGGTATCATGCCCACATTTGTAAATTCTTTTGAATAATAGTCCTAGCTTTTTTAAAAAATCTATTAATATAATAAATATAGTATGAAAATAATGCACAGTATAGCAAAAAATAAGGTTATATCATCTTCCTACATTTCATAAAACTTTGAATTTTTATAGTGATATTATAAAATTAGAAGTTTTAGGATCTTTTGTAAACAGCTTATAGGATTGTTTCCAACATTAACCTTTCCTATGTTCTTTTGTTCCTGGGTTGTCATCGTATGGGCAGTCATTACACTGAATGAAACAGCTGTATTACTAGAGTCTCATTTCACACCAGGTCTTTTGATATTCTTAATTGATTTATACATTTTTCTCCATAAAATTATGGTAAAGCACTATAATTTGCCAGCTTGTAATGAGTATTATTACAAAAAATCTGAGCCGGCGCCGTGGCTCAACAGGCTAATCCTCCGCCTTGCGGCGCCGGCACACCGGGTTCTAGTCCCGGTCGGGGCACCGGATTCTGTCCCGGTTGCCCCTCTTCCAGGCCAGCCCTCTGCTGTGGCCCAGGAGTGCAGTGGAGGATGGCCCAGGTGCTTGGGCCCTGCACCCCATGGGGAGACCAGGAAAAGCACCTGGCTCCTGGCTCCTGCCATCGGACAAGCGCGGTGCGCTGGCCGCAGCGCGCCGTCCGCGGCGGCCATTGGAGGGTGAACCAACAGCAAAGGAAGACCTTTCTCTCTGTCTCTCTCTCTCACTGTCCACTCTGCCTGTCAAAAAAAAAAAAAAAATCTGATTCTGAGGAAAAAATGCTTACTTTAACAATATAATCATATTCAACATTCAGATACTTTAATCCTTTAAAGTAAATTTTCTCAATATTTCTTATGCATAGATAAAATGGGTGATTCAAATTCATCTTTGTAATTGGCATAGGATGTAGTCATGATTTCACTTTCTGATTATAGCATTAGCTTTTCAGACAAATAATTTTCTATGAAAAAGACGTCCTTGAACAAAATTAACAAATGTTAAAAAAAGTGCTATTCAATCTAATTCTTAAAACAGAATGTACTTAATTAAGGGGTATAAGGGACTTATTTGACATCCACAAGAAATGTTTCCAAAAAATTTAGTTTATTTTCCACAAAATGAAATAATTGTAAAACACATTGGGGTGAAACAAAATTCCACTGCAACCATGAATTGTGTGTTGGAAGAAACAAAGAGGAGTTTGTATGTGTGTAATATGTGTAAATAAATTATAAGTAAATGAATGAGTTGAACTTGTTAGAATTTGCATTATACATTCACTGTTAGATGCAGCCTTCAAGTGCAAAATTGCATGGCTGTATTATTTTAAAATATCCTTATTCAGATTTATCTATTAAATGTATCAACTCTGTGCTTGCTAAAATTAGCTAATGAAATTTCCTATAGAATATCTCAACCTAGTAACTAATTTACTTGCTCAAATTTCAATAAATTATCTCAATCTGCCCACTTTATTATCTGGAAAAAGGGAAAGAGTTACTTCAGTGCTTGTCAGTGACACAACAATCA